>CM054159.1:27544779-27564779 GCA_028751875.1 Rapana venosa
TATATATAAAGCTTCGAGGGTGGGGAGGGGCAATAGATTGAGAGAGAGCAAGAGAGAGAGAGAGCGGGAGAGCGTGTGTGTGTGTGTGTGAGAGAGAGAGAGAGAGAGAGAGAGAGAGAGAGAGAGGGAGAGCGTGTGTGAGAGAGAGAGAGAGTGTGGGAAGGCAATAGACTTAGACTGAGATGTGTGTGTGCGTGTGTGTGTGTGTGTGTGTGTGTGTGTGAGAGAGAGAGAGAGAGAGAGGAGGAGGATTCATTCATGTGCCAGGTCTATTGAGAGAGAGAGAGGAATCGTTGGTTACCTGCCTGGCCCATCAATGGGAAAGAATGATTGTGTATAGAGGGAGAATGGGACCTTGCCAGTTCAAAGAGAGGAATCGTTATGTGCCCGCCCCCCTTTATAGAAGAATGATATGCGTGTGCCGGAATAGAGAAAGGATTGTAAGTGCCGGGCCTTAGAGAGGAATCGTGCGTGCCCCTTCAAAGAAGGATTGTACGTGCCCGTTCATAGAGAATTATATGTGCCCGTTCATAGAGAAGAACTGTACGTGCCTGTTCATAAGAGGAATTGTATAGATTGCCCATTTCTAGAGAGGAATGGCATTATGTGCCCACCTGTTGACAGGAATTGTATGTGCCCCTTCAAAGAGAGGAATTGTACCTGCCGGGTCATAGACAGGAATCCTTGGTGCCTGTCTATAGAGAGGAACTGTCCATGCCAGGAATAACCCACATGCCCCTCCTTGAAGTGGAATCTATGTGCCCTACTCTCCTCCCCTGGCGGCTCAATGACATAATTATTTGGGGGTGAAGGACTGTAAAGAAAAAAAAATCTGGTACCAGTTTTAATTGTACGGGAATTTTCTTTTTGAATGGACAGTTCCAGGATTTGAACGTTCTCCCTCTTGTTAGTTCAAATTCCGCTGTCCACCACTGGCCTGTACACACCTAATTATGCCCACAGTCAAGACAACATGTCTGTCTTACATCCTACATCCTCACACCAAAAACACAAGCCCTCTCTCCTCGAACTTCTACCACCATACACATAAACATTGCTTGTCTTAATCCAATACTTCAGACGAAAAAAACCCCAAACAAATAATCTCAAACGGTACAAACAATTCTCTGCCTAATGACTTCTACCCTCAAACAAATAAAACTTTGTCCTGTATACCCGCACACCTTCAGACAACTAAACCTGGTCTGTCTTCTGCCTCCACACCCTCAGACAAATAAAACATTCTTTTCTTCACCCGCCTTGTTCTCAGTCACTAATTTACGGCAGCGGCGGTTTAGTCCATACAGTCAGAGCCTCATCGGCAGACGTAGTGTGGGTGTCTCCTTACAGCTCTGCCAGCCTCAGCGACTCAGGGATCATGGGGAAGGTGTCAGCCACTGGGTTAGATCACCTGGCCCTGTCTGTCAGCCTGCCCTCACCCCACATCATCACTGCCCTGACTGTGGGGTATGCATGCACCCTGGTCATAACTTGGCTTGTGTTGAATTGAATTGAAAAACATGGTAAGTCACGCCGAACAGCTGACACATTGAGTGTTTCTTGCGCCTGAAGAGTGGGAAACTTCGCGCAATAAAGGAAACCAAGAGTGCATGTTGTGTTGTTTGTGTGAAAGGACTACTTCGTCCTTGGTGAAAGAGGATCAGGGAGATGTACTAGGGTGACTTGCTTTTTAGAATTGTTGATTTCGATCCAAGCAGTGTGTGTATGTACTGTATTGTGTGTAAGGTTTTTAGAGATATTGGGTCGTTTTGTATTGTGCTACATCTTGGGTCAGATTTAGGTTCCTCTTTTGAAGGAAGAATTGTGACTTGACATTAAGTTAGGTAACCTTTATTGACTGTGGGTGTTTTAGGGTGTGTATGTGTGTATGTGTGTGTGTTTGGGCAGTGAGGGGGGGGGGGTGTTAATGCCAGTGATGCAACAGATGAGACAGGTGAGGTCACCCTTTTATTACATAATGGTTGGCCAGGGCTGTGGGTTTGATCCCCACAAGAAGAAGACGGGTAGCAGGATGGTTAAAACGTTCACCTGCTAACCAATAAACCGTGACATTCTGGGTTCAATTCTCAGCCTTGCCCTTTTTTTCCTAGATTAACGAAAAAATCAGACTTAATCTCAAAGTCCTTAAGATGAGACTATATACCAAGGCCTTGTTTGTGAACTCACACAGAACATCTTGTGCACTCATTAAAAACCCATCACGCCTTTCGGACGAGTAGGCCTTTATGTGCTGGTAGGAACGGATAACCACAATTAAATAAATCCCCAAATGCATGCACACAGGTGTCGTGTTTAGGCACCATCCCTGAAGTCGGAATGCGGCTACCTAAATGGTGGGTGAGGTGTGGGGTGGGGTAGGGGGGGAGGGTGCAGAACGGTTGCATAGGCAAAATCCTCAAGGTTTGTGAACCTGGAGGCTTAAGCCAGGAACGAAAAGAAAAATCCCCACAAGAAGATGATACCTGCACTAGACACCTCTCATCCAACGCTGTTCATGCCCTCTGTGTGTGTGTGTGTGTGTGCGCACGCGTGTGTGTGGTGTGGTGTGTGGTGTGGTGTGTGTGTGTGTGTGTGTGTGTGTAGTGCGTGCGTGTCTGTCTCTGTACATGTTCATTCAGTGGAAAAACTGGTACAACAGAGTTTCAATTCCGTTTTCTTTGCAAACATCGATATGAATTTGCGAATGTCATCTAAAGCAGGTACATGGCTTACGTTTGTCTGTGATTATCATCTGTGTTTCTTCAGGCTGGATTCAGGCTAACATAATTATCAGATCAACTCATGCTGATGTTGCAATAGCATGGAGTGAATATTGTTGTGGAAACTGGTAGATATATATGATGATATATCGATAGTGAACCAAGGATTTGCGAACAAGTTTACGTGAAAATGAGACGGGCAGACAGTCAGAAAGACAGACAGATGGACAGACAAGGCATTGAAAAACAATACATTTCTTTACAGTTTTCTCGCTTGAGTTTGATTATACTAAATTATTGAAGATACACCTATATATCCCTTCAGACAAATAAACATGGTTTATCCTATACCCCCTTCAGACAAATAAACATGGTTTATCCTATAATTATTCCCTTCAGAAAAGTAAACATGTTTTATCCTATAATTATTCCCTTCAGAAAAATAAACATAGTTTATCCCATATTCCCTTCAGACAAATAAACATGGTTTATCCTATATTCCCTTCAGACAAATAAACATGGTTTATCGTATGTCCCCTTCAGACGAATAACCATTGTCCTATATCCCCTTCAGACAAATAAGCATTGTCCTATATCCCCTTCAGACAAATAAACATTGTCCTATATCCCCTTCAGACAAATAAGCATTGTCCTATATCCCCTTCAGACAAATAAGCATTGTCCTATATCCCCTTCAGACAACTAAACATTGTCCTATATCCCCTTCAGACAAATAAGCATTGTCCTATATCCCCTTCAGACAACTAAACATTGTCCTATATCCCCTTCAGACAAATAAGCATTGTCCTATATCCCCTTCACACAACTAAACATTGTCCTATATCCCCTTCACACAACTAAACATTGTCCTATATCCCCTTCACACAACTAAACATTGTCCTATATCCCCTTCACACAACTAAACATTGTCCTATATCCCCTTCAGACAACTAAACATTGTCCTATATCCCCTTCAGACAAATAAACATTGTCCTATATCCCCTTCAGACAACTAAACCTGGTCTGTCTTCTGCCTCCACACCCTCAGACAAATAAAACATTCTTTTCTTCACCCGCCTTGTTCTCAGTCACTAATTTACGGCAGCGGCGGTTTAGTCCATACAGTCAGAGCCTCATCGGCAGACGTAGTGTGGGTGTCTCCTTACAGCCCTGTCGGCCTGAGCGCCTCAGGGATCATGGGGAAGGTGTCAGCCACTGGGTTAGATCACCTGGCCCTGTTGTCTGCCCTCACCCACATCATCACTGCCTCTGTCTGGCTCCAGACTATGGAAGTTGTGACTACTTCAGTGTGGAGGAGTCAAAGGTAAAGGTGTCCCATAACTTATGCGGTCATAGGGGAGCCAGGCATCAGAGACCTCAGCTTCTCTAGGGGCCAGAATATTGAAGGTAGCGCCCATCTCCTCTCCCTCGCTGCTTTACCTTCCCTGACCCTAAAGAGGGTGGGTACCCATTTACAGCTGGGTGAATTGGGGGACTATACTGAAGCCAAGACGTGCAAACAGTCACCCATCCACTTGGTAACCACGCTCGATGCTATAATTATAACATTGGCTGGGGGCAAAGTGAGCGCTCTGACCACTGAGCTATCCTGTCTCCAGTGTAGGAGTACTGGATTCAAAAACATGTTCAACATTGAGAAAATGCAGTGCAGTGGTTCACTTTGTTGAATGTAAGAAAACCGTTTTGTTTTGACCCGAAATTTGTATTTATATTTTACCACGACGTGACATATTACAGGTACTACATCAGTTTACACTGTCCAATGCCACAGAAAAATTGAATAAACAGAAAAACGAACAAATGTGACAGTGTAGCCAAATAGCACACCCAGTTCCTTTGGCATCATGGTTAGTTCAGATGAGGTTTGGCTGCAAAGTTGTGGGTTTAATCCCCGCGAAACAATTCTTGTATATGTTACAGCCATCCTCTACAGAAAGCTTAATGCAATCCCATGTCAATAGAAAAAAAAAATGGCCCTATAATTATAGAGTTGTTACAATCCTCTTTCTAGGAATGCATTCGACAAGTTGTACACCTTATCATTTTACTTATCACGCCTTTAGTCGAACGGTTTGGAGGTATCAATATTTCTTCACCTCACCTCACCTATCCCGTAGTTGCGTGGACCGTGGGGGCACCAATGAAGATTTTGCAACCCAATATTTCCTGATTATGGTTAATGCTGATGCTAGTGATGGAATCATGCTGATGTTGTGGTGTTACGAACTTAAGCCTGGACTGAAAGCTATAGGAGTATGTATGTGTAGGTGAGCATTCATGCAAGCGAGAGGATGATGGGTGTGAGACGAGATTTAAGACAGTAGAGCAAGAAAACGGTATCAAGAAAGAAAAGAAAGAAATAGTCAGAAATAACACTCACACAAACACACCCTACACACAACACAACACACTTATAGACAGATTCCTCAAATTATTATTCTTCACACAGTATTCTCACCACACACACACACACACACACACACACACACACACATACACACCACACAACACACATCACAATACAACACAACACACACAACACAACAACAACACACACACACACACATCAAAACACACACACACACCACAACACACACACACACCACACCACATCACACACACACAATACACACATCACAACACCCTACACACACACACACACACACACACACTAACACACCTACCTCACCTTCTTCTTCTTCTTCCCACACTATTCTCACCTGGAGTTGGTGTCAGTAATTTACGGCAGTGGCGGTTTAGTATAGCCTCGCCTGACAGCACCAGAGCCTCATCAGCAGACGTAGTGTGGGTGTCCCCTTACAGCCCTGTCAGCCCGAGCGCCACAGGGATCACCTGAAGGTGTCAGACACGCCATTAGGCCACCTGGCTCTGTCTGCCCTGCCCTGCCCCCACTGTACCTATGTATAGATATTATATGTATAGCCCCGCTCCATAGGATTGGGGCAATGTCTCCGCTACAAGTTTCATTCATCTGACCTCTTGTCACTTACACACACACGTACACACACACACGCGAGTGTACGCGCGCAAGCACATGCATACATACATACACACATATATATAGAGGGAGGGAGGGAAGGAGTGAGAGAGAGAGAGAGCGAGGTTTTGACGCTTTGACCAATTTATTGTCATTGCCCAATGTGGCCTATTGACAAGGGGGGGTTATACACGACCTTCTTTTGTAAATACAAATAAATACAAGAAAAATCACATGATGGATTTAACGTAATGGAAGAAAACAACCCCAAAAGAGCTCTCTATGAACGGATACAACTTTAAGCTCTGACATAAACTCAGTTTCAAACTGAACACAAAGTAATAACAAGGATAAACAACAGGAACCAATAAGCAATAACTAGAATAATAAAAAAGAACATTCTAAAATGTGATATTAGACCATCCAATGAAATTGTATGTGACATTTTCAATAAATATTCTTGCGAGAGAGAGAGATAATTTATTCCCAAGAGTTTCAGACAAGTATTGAGAGAGAGAGAGAGAGAGAGAGAGAGAGAGAGAGAGGAGAGAGAGAGAGAGAGAGAGAGAGAGAGAATTAATTCCCAAGAGTTTCATGCAAATATTAAGAGCGAGAGAGAGATAATTTATTCCCAAGTGTTTCAGACAATTACTGAAAGAGAGATAATTTATTCCCAAGGGTTTCAGACAAGTATTGAGAGAGAGAGAAAAAAATATTCTCAGAGTTTCAGACAAACATTGAAAGAGAGAAAAGTTATTCCCACCAGTTTCAGATAAATATTGAGAGAGAGAATTTATTCCTAAGGGGAAATATATTTACTAATAAGTATTTGAGAGAGAGAGGGAGAGAGAGATTAAACATCTTTATTCCCAAGGGTAATGAGTAGTTTGTGTGTGAGAGAGAGAGAGAGTGAGACAGATTTTATTAATTCTTTTTTTTTGAGGATAATGGAAAAAGCACTCATGTAAGTGTTTTTTTTACATCCAGTCCCCGTGTGTATGCAGTTTTTACAAATTTTGTCATCCGTTCCCACCGGCACACAATGGCCTACTCTTCCCATGAGGGGAACGGGTTTTAATGTGTGCGCAAGATTAAGATGCTCTGCGTGCGTTTGCACTAAGTATCATCCGGAGGACTTTTGGGGAGAATGGGGAGTCGGCACCGATGTTAACTCCAGAGGAAACACCGTCTTGTACGAGATTCGAACTCAGGTCAGTAGATCACGAGCGCATCATGCTAACCACCTGGTTATCAGGTCCCCAAGAGAGAGAGAGAGAGAGAGAGAGAGAGAGAGAGAGAGAGAGAGAGAGAGAGAGAGAGAGAGAGAGAGAGAGAGAAGAAGAAGAAGAAGAACATTTAATTATTTTCAACACTGATATACTATCTAAGCAGTCATTGTTTTAAATCAAATTTTGACGACCTTTTCACCCTGGACAAGCAATGATTGTGTTAGTTCAGTATTGAAAAAGAAACTTCTACTGCCGGGTGTTCTTTGATAGCCTGAAACAGGGAAAACCAAATTATATACTGAAAACTCTCTTAGTTATCGCATCTATTATGTTTTAAACATTTTACAGTCATTTTAAGTCAGAGCAGAATTTTCCACGTACAATTCTGGCTGATCCTCTCAAATACGGTCCATATTAAACAAAAAGTAAATAAACAAACAAAACAGCAAAAACAAACCCCCATAAAACCCAAAACAAAACAACCGCCACCCCCCCAACCCTCCTTCCCCAAAACAAAACAAAACAAACCACAAAACCACATCAAAATTAGAAACGCCAACACCAAAAACAAACAAACACCCCATCCCCAACCCCACCTCCCCCAAAAAACCCAAACAAACTATTCCTCTTTGTATACATTTATCTCAGGCTATGTGTTGGCCTACAACAGTAGCTTTAATTCAGAGACTGCAAATCAGCCAAGAACAGACAGATCCTCCTCCGTGTTTCATATAATATAATAATTATATCATACATCGCATTTCAGTTCCTTTTCTCATTTTGAAAGATTGGTATTGACGTGGTCTGGTCTAAAGGGGAACGGAAGGTTTGGACGTAAGCGAGGTTCGAACTGCAACACAACAGAGTAGAACCCACCCCACCCCACCCCCTCGCACCACCCTTCTCTTTATCTACCCCCACCCCCACCCTCCGTAAGAACAGTTGGCATTTAAAAGGATCACAAAATAATAACAATGTCCACTTCGCCTTCACACCATACTTGGTCATCAGTGTCCAAAAAGAAAAAGGAAAAAAGCAGCACACGTGTGGGACCAATCTCGTAAAAAAAGCATAAAAACAAAACCTTCTAGAAGAGAAATGGCACCAGAAGCTCTCCATCGAGCCAGCTGTCCTTAGGCGTCCATCAGTCCTTACTCTTAGGGCCTAGCGCACGTGTCTGCCTCCCTGCACACACTGGGACTCTTCGATAACGGTTTCTTCGCCTGCACTCTGTGGCTTCTGTTTACTGGGGAGCTCCAACTTTAATGTTTTGGGCGGTGAAGTGAGCACGCGTGGCTGACCACCCGTAGCGAGCGTGGTCAGTTAATGAGAGAGAGAGAGAGGGAGGGAGGGAGGGAGGGAGAGGGGGGGGGAGAGAGAGCGAGAGAGAGAGAGGGTGGGAGAGAGAGAGAGAGAGAGAGGAGAGAGAGAGAGGAGAGGAGAAGGGGGGGGGAGAGGATACTCAAGAACAGAATTTACACGCAGACAAAGAGAGAGAGAGAGAGAGAGAGAGAGAGAGAGAGAGAGAGAGAGAGAGAGAGAGAGAGAGAGAGAGAGAGACAGACAGACAGACAGACAGACACACAGACAGACAGACAGACACACAGAGACAGAGAGACAGAGACAGACAGACAGACAGACAGACAGAGAAAAAGCGAAGGGGGGGGGGGGGGAGACAGAGGAGACTCAAGAACGAAATTTACACGCAGACAGAGAGAGAGACAAAGCGAGAGAGAGGGGTGGGGAGGGAAGAGAGAGAGAGAGAGAGAGAGGGAGGAGGAGAGAGAGAGAGAGAGGGAAGAGAGAAGAGAGAGAGACATAGAGAGGAGGACAGAGAGAGAGACAAGAGAGAGAGAGAGGGGAGGTGGGGGGTGGAGGAGACAATGGTCAGACAGGTTGTGGTCAGCGTGCATCGTTAGATGCCGTCATAAACTCCGCTGTGTGAAAGCTGGCTGCATCTGCTGCCCCATAAGGGGAGGGGAGTGGGGGTGGGGGTGGAGGGTCTCTTACAGCCAGTCCCAGGGCAGTGGTCAAGGCTGAAGCGAAGGTCAGCTGATGGTGACGATGATGATGATTGTCCTCTCTACAGTTTGGCCACATCCCTACTTGACTTCTTTCTGTTAGCTTCTCGAGAAGTGGTGAGTTTTTCAGGCAGTGTGATGTGGGTGAAGTTCCGCTTGTAGAGGAACTTTTAGCGGGCTTATATTATCCGTACAGCTCTCCGTGTGAAGGGGGTCTTCTTTCTTTTCGTTTACAGAACTTAAGGTATCATCTTTTAGTTTGAAGATGACACAAGTAATACAACAGATACATCATCATCATCGTCGTCGTCATCATCATCATCAGCAGCAGCAGCAGCAGCAGCAGCAGGAGCAGGAGCAGCACAGCAGCAGACATGCTCATCATCATCATCATCATTCACATCATCATCAACATCAACATCAACATCATCATCAGCAGCAGCAGCAGCAGCAGTATTATATCATCAGAACGAATATCACAAACGCCCTTATTATCAACATAATTTTTTTTTAATTGAGGGGATGGGTGGGAGGGGATTTAAAGGGAAACATACCAACAAAGCCAGAAGACTCCATGGATACTCTCACGATGGATATGACTGTCTACTCTTGCGTTAAAGCCATTCAACAATCTAATCTAGTTCAGATTCTGATATGCTGTCGTTGTTGGGTTTTTTATCAGTAAAGTTTACCACAAGAAATAAAAACAAAACCCGAAAATTTACAAATAAACAAAAAAAAAATCCCACATTCACAAACAAAACCAAAATTAATGCTTACTTGACGTAAACATTTCATTTAAATAAAACTAGTATACCACGGCAAAATAACCCCTTCCCCAAAAAAAACAATAGCAACACCCTAAAACAATAACAACAATAACAAAAGCAAATAAAAGCGCGAAAACAACACTAAATACAAAACAAAAGATAAAGAAAACCCAACCAAAACAAAACAAAATAAAAACAAAACCAAACAAAATAAACAGCACAACTTTGGCCCCGAGGACAACCCCATTCACACCATAACAGAAATGAAAAGTGGATGTAATCTTTATAGAGCACACGTGTGCCTACAAAACAGGACACAATGGGAAGGGAAGAAAAGAAAGAAAGAAAGAAAGGGGAAAAAAAAAGGTTCACGCGGAGGTAAAATAAAAACCCCGAATGGCAAGCTGCCCTTCGCCGGAAATGGTTTGCGGAAGAATACTACAAGGGCCCAAAAAATGGAGCACTTTATTCATTAGCTTTCTCTCTTTCATTGTCTGTCAAACACACGCACACAGGCGCAGGCAGGCACGCGTGCACGCACATACACACGCACGCGCGCAGGCACTCATACACTTACAAACACACACACTCACACACACAGTGCTGATAGCATATCAAACATTTTCACCGCTGCAACAACTTCTACTTCCCCGAATAGATCGTATGCTACTACTACTACTACTACTACTAAACAGAGAGACAGAGAGAGAGAGGCAGAGAGAGACACAGAGACAGAGAGTCAGACAGACAGATACACTGTCAAAAACACATAGA
This sequence comes from Rapana venosa, assembly GCA_028751875.1. Classification (NCBI taxonomy): domain Eukaryota; kingdom Metazoa; phylum Mollusca; class Gastropoda; order Neogastropoda; family Muricidae; genus Rapana; species Rapana venosa. Next base: position 27,555,313 of record CM054159.1, read on the forward strand.
GAGAGACAGAGAGAGAAAGGGGGGTGGGGACGGTTTATTCATATAAGGGGAAAGAACTTGGTATAACTCAGGAAATAAAAAAACAACCAAAACCTTTTTAGTCAGATAAAAATTGCAGCTTTTCTACCACACTTGTTCCGATATGATGGATGGTATATCAAGTAGACTCTAGATCATCATCAGATCTTACTATCAATAAATACTTCGAAATCTATGATTATTCAAAAGAAAAAAATAAATCGTCTTTATTTGATTGAATATATGTTGATGGTGCGGCTTGGTTTTGGTCAGAAGCCAGAGGTGTTCTTTTTCTATTGTCCATTTTCCCTTCTTCATCCAGAAAACACACACACACCCACACACACTCACAGAGAGCGAGAGAGAAAGAGAGAGAGAGACAGACAGACAGAGACAGAGAGACAGAGACAGAGACAACAAGAGAGAGAATATACACAATGCGAAATAACAAATTTTATTTACAGAGGGTAGAAGATTAAGTACACGGAAAGAGAGAGAGAGAGAGAGGAGAGAGAGAGAGAAGAGAGAGGAGAGAGAGAGAGAAGAGAAGTTGACCTCCAATGATTTATTCAGAAAAAGGCCATTGGCACACACATAAAGGGGGTTGCTGGCCTCTTTAGAGCTTTAATGTGTTACAGATAGAGAAAAAAGCCACGAAAAAAAAGTTTATTTGTAGTGAGAACTGTCTCTTCCCAGACCTCTGACTTTGGGTGACAAGATTCATTATATAATATAATATATAATATATATATAATATTATATATATATATATATAGAGAGAGAGAGAGAGAGAGAGAGAGAGAGAGAGAGAGAGAGAGAGATGAAGATATTAGATATAAAATCATGTCTGTGTATATGATTATACATACATATAAAAAATATCTATACATACATAATATTTATATATATATATATATATAATATATATATATATATATATATATATATATATATATATGTAAACATGAGATATATGTAATTATATAAACAAGAGACACACACACAGACACAGAGACAAAGAGAGATAAAGGTAGAGAGAGAGACACACACACACAGACAGAGAGATAGAGAGACACACACACACAGATAGAGAGAGATAGAGAGAGACACACACACAGACAGAGAGAGAGTAAGAAGACGAAGATAAGAGAGACACCACACACAGAAGAGAGAGATAGAGAGAGACACACACACACACAGACACAGAGACAAAGAGAGATAAAGGTAGAGAGAGAGACACACACAGACAGAGAGAGATAGAGAGAGACACACACACAGACAGAGAGAGATAGAGATAGACACACACACACACAGACACAGAGACAAAGAGAGATAAAGGTAGAGAGAGAGACACACACAGACAGAGAGAGATAGAGAGAGACACACACACAGACAGAGAGAGATAGAGATTGACACACACACAGACAAGAGACAATAGAGATAAGGTAGAGAGAGAGACACACACAGACAGATAGAAGAGAGACACACACAGAGACAGAGAGAGATAGAGAGAGATAACACACAGACAGAGAGAGATGATAGAGAGACCCACTCTATTTACCGTTCTGTCTCGCCCTTGGCCACCTCCCCCCCCCCCCCCCCCCCCCACCCCAGACATCCCATTCCCCTTTTCTCTCTCCCCCAAAAAAAACCAAAAAAAAAAACAAACAAAAAAAACAAACCCGTTCCATATAAACAATTGTCAAAAGTCAACACCAACTACCAAGGGGAAAAGAGAAACCTTTGAAACCTAACAGATTTATTTTAACCTAAAGCATTTTTTTTAAAAAAAAAAAAAAGAAAAAGGGAAGAAAATTTTTGGGGTTTTTTTTAAGAAAAAGAAAACAGAAAGAAGACAAAAAAAAGGGAAAAGTTTCTTGGGAGGGGGCTAAGGGAATGGGTAAGGGGGGGGGGTTTTTGGGGGGGGATATGTGTGTGAGAGCCTCTCTGAAAAGAGAGAGAGAGAGAGAGAGAGAGGAGAGAGGGAAGAGAGAGAGGGGAAAGAGGGGAGGAGAGAGTAAGAGAGAGAGAGAGAGATGAAGGGGAAAATGAGGAAAAGAGGGGGAGGGAAGGAAAGGGAAGGAAGGGGAAAGAGAGGAGAGAAAAGAAGAGGGGAAAAGGATAAGAGGAAATGGAGAGAAAGAGAAAAAAGGGAGGAAGAGGTATAAAGATGATGAAGAGAGAGGGGGGGGGGAGGGGGAGGAAGGGGAAGAGAGAGAAGAAGGGAGGGAGGGAGAGAGAGAGAAGAGGGGAAAAGGAAGAGAAGAGAAGAGGGGAAAAGAAAGAGAGGGGGGGAAGGGAGGGGGGGATAAGAGGAGGGGAAAAGGAAAAGAAGACAGAGGAAGAAGAGAGAGAGAGAAAAAAGGAGAGAGATACAGAGCGAGAGATACATAGAGAGAACAAAAACAGAGACAAAAAAACCGAAATTTTACTTTCCCTAAACCTACCCTCTTATAGGGGAGGAGAGAGAGAGGGGGACGAGAGAGGAGAATGAGAAGAAAGAGAGAGATTGAGAGAAAAAAAAAAGAAAAAAAGAGAAGTTTTTTTTTTGGGAGAAGAGAGAGAAGAAAAGGGGAAGAGAGAGAGAAAAAGAAGAGAGAGGGAGGAAAAGGATGAGAAGAGAGAGAGAGAGAGAAGAGAGGTACTACATTTTTTTGTGTGGTGTTGCGTGCTTGCGTGCGTGCGTCATGCAAGTGTGTATGCGTGTGTTGTGTTGTGTGTGTGTGTGTATATCTGTTCTCTGTGTTGTCTGTGGGGGTTTGCAGCCCGGGCGGTCGGGGAAGAGGGGGAAAAGGGGAAATAGAGGGGGGAAAGGGGGGAAGGGGGGAGGGATAAGGGAAGGGTGGGGGGGGTTTGGGAACTACCACACATTAATCGTGAAGCAAAATCCTTTTCATAGTCTCCACTCAGGGCAGGGGTTTTTTCTTCCCGTACCCCCCCCCCTGTCAAAGTGTTTTTTAAATCAAACCTTAGCCTTTTTTTGAACAACCCCCCCACCCCCTCTCTCTCTCTCTCAATCACTCCTTTTCCTTGTCTTCTCTCTTTTTGGGTTTTTGGTCGTTCTTTTCTTCTCGGCCTGTCTTCTCTCTCCTTTTCTTTTTTCTCTTTTTCTCTCTCTCTCTCTCTCTTCTCTTCTTCTTCTCTTTTTCTTCTTTCTTCTGTTTTTCTCCTTTCCCTTCTCCCCTCTCTTTTCCCCCTTCTTTTTCTCTTTTTGTCCCCCTCCCACCCCCCCCCCCCCCCCCCCCCCCCCCCCCCCCCCCCCCCTTTCCCCCCCCCTCTCTTGTGAATGGCAAAAAAATCATCTCTCCCCCCCCCCCCCCCCCCCTTTCTCTCTCTTTTCTCCTCTCTCTCCTCCTCTTTTTCTCCCCTTTTCCCTTTCTCTTCTCTCCCCCCCCCCCCCTCCCCCTCCCCTTTCCTTTCCCCTTTCCCCCCTCTGGAATGTCAAATTTTAATCACCCCCCTTCTCTCTTCTCTTCTTCCTCTCTCTCCCCTCCTCTCTTCTTCTCTTTTCCCTCTTTTCCCCTCCTCTCCCCCTTCTGTCTGTTTTCGTCTTTGCCCCTCTCTCTCTTTTTCTTCCTTCCCAAAACTCCCCCCCCAACCCCCCCCCCCCCCCCCTTCCCCCCCCCCTCCCCCCATTTCTTTTTTTCCATGGGAGTTCATCATATACTGCCTGCACCATTAAAAAAAAGGGGAGAGCAGTCAAAACAGGGCGTTACCTCCCTTAAAGGGGGGTGGCCAGGGGGCTGGAGTCCCCTTCTCTTCCTCACCCCTTCTCTCTCCTCCTTCTCTCTTCTCTCCTTCCTCTCCACCCTCCCCCTCTCTCCTCCTCTCTCCCTCCCCTTTTTCCCTTCTCTCCTCCCTCTCTCTCTCCCCCCTCTCTCCCCCCCTCTCTCTCTCTTTTCCCCTTCTCTTCTCCCTTCGCCAACAACGCCCTGTGCTGCAAAGTTAAGATGATGGTTGGGGGTGGGGGTGGGGGGTGTGGGGTGGGGGGGGGGGTGGACGGGGGGGGGGGGGGCGGGAGGGGGGGGGGAGAGGGCCTCCTCCTCACACTGTGTGGGTGGGCGAGGCTTACAACATAAAGCATAGCCACACTACCTACCCACCCACCTACCTACCTACCTAGCCACTTTTCTTTCTTATTTTTTTTTTTGGGGGGGGGGGGGGGGTGGTGGGTGGCTGGGGAAGGAGGGAGGGAGGGGGGGATGAGGGTGTGGATATGGGGTGTGTGGAGGAGAGGACGTGGGTGGGTTGGTTGGGTGTGGGGTGGGGTTGGCTGTTTTTTTTCCCCTGGCTGTTTGCTTGTTTGTATGTTGTAAAAAACAAAAAATGAAAAGTGGTGTTTTTTTATAAAATCTGTTTTTCTTTTTTGTTTGTTTTTAGTTTTTGTTTCTCTTATCTTTTTGTGTTTGTTTTTTTAAACTCTCTCTCTGCTCTCTCTTTCTCTCTCTCTCCTCCCTCTCTGTTTTCTTTTTTACAAACATTTTTCCCTCAGGTTTTGTGTGTTGTTCTCTCTTTCTTTTCCTGTTAATTTCCTCTGCCCTTCATCATTCTCTGTACTGTTTGTTCTGTGTAAATGTTTTTCTGCTTTTTTTTCCTCCTTGTTTTGATCTGGTCTTAGTTTTCCCGAAAAATATTTTTTACGGGAAAAAAAAATCAAAACATACCATGGATGCTAGTGATGTTTCAGATTATTACTATTATTATTATTATTATTATTATTATTATTATCGTCATTATCATTATCATTATTATTATTATTATTAGGATTATGTTGTTGTTGTTGTTGTCGTCGTCATCATTAGTAGTATGGTTTTTTTTGTTTTTTGTTGTTGTTTTTTTCCCAATAAACAACATTTTGATTCAAAGAATACTACGTACTACTCTCTCTCTCCACTCCCTCCCCCTATCTCTCACATTTAAAGTCATGCATAAGTCGCACTAAAGTCTGATTTAATTAGTAGTATGTTATCATTACCATTATTTTTATTATTATCATTATCAATAACATAGTCATTATAACTAATATCATTGGTATCATTAGTTGTCATGCGTTAGGATCAGTTTCTACTAATAATGATAACGACAATAATGATGATGACAGAGGAGCAACAAGTTGAAGACAGTATCCCCCTATCCCTACCTACTCATAATTATGAATATTGCTCCATCAGCTATGTCTGTAGGCTTATAATCATAATCTATTTATTACTTATTCACTCATCTGTTTGGCCAGGTTACAAGCTAAGTATTAGTTTATGCACTGATGTATTAATTAATTAATTAATTTATTTATTTATTTATACCACTTTAAGTCACGCAGATTTCTCTGCGTGAAATTCGGGCTGCTCTTCCCGGGGAGAGCGCGTCGCCACAAGAGTAGTGCCACCCAGTGAATTTTTCTTTTTCCTATCTGCAACTGTATTTGTTTCCTTATCAGAGTGGCTTTTTTTCTACAGAATTTTGCTAGGGACAACCCTCTTGTTGCCGTGGGTTCTTTTACGTACGCCAAATAATCATGTGTAACACACGGAACCTCGGTTTATCATCTCATCCAAAAGACTAGCGCCCAGACCACCACTCATGATCTAATGGATGGGGGAAACATTTTTGGGTCCAAACGGGATTCGAACCACCGCACACTTCCGACCCGAACTTTTCGCTTTCTAGACAGACGCGTTACCTCTAGAACAACGATCCATCCATGATGTACGTAATATGATTAACTATCATGATTATCTTGTCCCTCAAATATATTTCTTTCAGTTGCAATAATATTCCTATGACAACACATTCTCCATGTTCCTTGTGTTTATACGAAATAAAGGAAATAAAGGCTGTTTTACTTATAGAGTATTTTCTTTCCTGTAACAAAACTCTGTGTGGGTTTTTTCCACATGTTTGTCTTGTATCTATCTGGCTATCAGTTTTGCTGTGGTTATCTTGTTAAAAAAAAAAAAAAGATAAAGGTGTCCCATAACCTATAAGGTCGTAGGGGAGCGAAGCGTCAGAGACCTCACCTTCTCTAGGGGCCAGCATATTGAGGGCGGCGCCCATCTCCTCTCCCTCGCTGCTTTACCTTCCCTGACCCTAAAGAGACAGGTACCCATTTACAGCTGGGTGAAGTGGGGAACTGTACTGAAGCCAAGGCGTGCAAACGGGTCACCCATCCAAGTGGTAACTACGCTTAACGCTGCTTAATATAACTTGACTTGGGAAAAGCGAGTGCTCCGACCACTGAGCTATCCCGTCCCCCAAATCTCTCTCTTCTCTCTCTCTCTCTCTCTCTCTCTCTCTCTCTCTCTCTCACTCTTTCTCTCTACTCTTCTCTCTCTCTCTCTCTCTCTCTCTCTCTTTCTCTCTCTCTCTTCTCTCTCTCCTCTCTCTCTCTCTCTCTCTCTCTCTCTATATATATATATATATATATGTGCGTGTGTGTGTGTGTGTGTGTGTGTGTGTGTGTGTGTGTGTGTGTGTGTGTGTGTGTGTGTTTTCTTCCCCAAGGAGAAAGTGGTCACGCTTTGTAAGCAGTGTGATTGTTCTTTTTGACTTCTCCAATACTCCCCCACCCCACCCCCACCCCCTCCTCAACCCTCTCTGTCTCTCCCTCCCTCTCTGTCTCTTTCCTATTCTTCCCTTTCTGTCCCTAGTTCCTTTGTCTCTGTTTCTGTGTGTCTTGTGTGTCTTCCTATGTGGTAGTCTCTCTACCTGTTTCGGGCATGTATAGTCCTTCGGATGAGACTATAAACCGAGGCCCCGTCTGCGAACGCACGCAGAACATCTTGCGCACACGTTAAATCCTGTTCCGCTTTTCGTAAGAGTAGGCCATTGTGTGCCGGTGGGAACAGGTGACAGAATTGACAAAACTGCATACACACGGGGACTGGATGTATAAAAGCACATAAGTGCTTGTGCCGTTATCCTCGATATAAAAGAATGTTAAAAAAACAAAAAAACCTCTGTCTCTTTCTTTCTGTCCCTGTCTTTCTGTCTGTCTTTTAGTTTTTTAGTCTGTCTGTCTGTCTGTCTGTCTGTCTCTCTCTCTCTCTCCCTCTCTCTCTCTCTCTCTCTCTCTCTCCTCTCTCTCTCTCTCTCTCTCTCTCTCTCTCTCTCAGTGTACGGAAACAAAACAAAAGAGAAAAATAAAGTTTTTCTTGTTTCTAAAACAAATCTTGTGTATAGCACTGTGTTATTAGTTTTAGTTTTATTTTGTTTTTGGTATTGTTTTGTTTTGTTGTTGTTGTTTGTTTGTTGGGTCTCACAGCTACAGTTTCTTCAATACATACATCAAACCACTGACAATCACAACCACTAATAATTAGACACCCCCTTGACCCTCAGTTTTCAATCCCCCAAACTCCTCAATCCCCCGTTCCCTCCACCCCCAACCCCCCCCCACCACACCACACCCCACACCCACCCCTCCCACCCCTTTCCATTCTTCCGCCTTCTTATAGAATCGATTCAGCGCTGCTATCTATCAATCGTGCCAATTTGCCCCGGTACACAGCCTTATGCCTCAGCGGGTTCGGGGGTTCGAGTAGCGAGAACTAGAGTCTCAGTTGTGTCTGGAGATCTGGGCTAGGCTTCTTGTGACTGTCCACTTGGCCCCGCCTCCCCCATTAAAGGGGGACAACACTGCCTTTTGTCCCCCCTCCCTCTCTCTGTCCCGCCACCTTACAACCAAGCACGCCTCGCTCCGACCAGCGGTCCCTTTGAAGGCAGTGTGTGGCGACCTAAACAGCTTGATTTAACGGCCACCATCCACTCCTCCTCGGCCACTTGGACTGGAGTCAAGAACTTGGGTGGCAGGCCACCCGTTTGGAAATCTCTCCCACCCCAGTTTGGGCCACTATTATAATTATAGCAGTATAGTAGCGCTGGTTCCCTGATATGGACAGGATGCAAAACAAAAAAAAGTTGACGAGCCTTCAGTCAGGATTAGGTTGATGTGTGTGTGTGTGTCAAGTCAAGTCAAGTTTTTTATTTCTAGATGGTACATTGAATAAGCAATGCATTTGCTTTTTTTTCATGAAGCCATTTATCTAAGAACAAATTTCTTAATGTGTGTGTGTGGTGTGTGTGTGTTCATGTGTTTCATGTGTGTGGTCGTGTGTGTGTGTATGTGGTTGGGTGTGTTGCATGTAGTGTGTGTGTGTCCCTTGTAAATCTTGTGGGAGGGTTGGGATGGTTCCCCTCCCCCCTTCCTATTATTTAGACATGGGGTTGTTATTGTATTGTAGTTTGTTGTGGTGTGGGAGGTTTCTACTGAAGTAAAAAGGGTTTGGTCATTGTCAGTACTGACCCACTAGTTCATGTCTGACTGAGTCCCTTGTTTTCTATCATATGGTCTGTGCAGGGTTTTCCCCCCCAAATAACTGTGGAGTTATTGCCCCTTCTGAGTAAATGGGAAAGGTCGATATTGTAAAGGTTTTGCTGGGTCAGTTGAAGAGTACAAGTGTGTTTTATTTCAGGTGTACGGTCCTTCACCTACTGTTATTAGCGGTCAAGTATCAGGAATCTTTTATGGCTACAGACTGGGAAGTTCTGAGTGGTGTGTAAAAGATAACAAGAGAGAAAAACATGTTATGCATTCCGCTCAAAAATGCTAATGCACTGAAAAGTATATATATCTATATATCTATATCTATATCTATATCTATCTATATATATAATCTCATCTGCTCCCCTAACCCCCTCCAGGGCATACAAAAAAGAGCGAAGCTGTATGTGATTGTTGCATTTTATTATCGCTATTACTGTTGGGTTTTTTGTTTGGGCTTTTTTGGCAGCTGATTTTGTTCTTTTTTAAAATCTTATCATCAGCATCTCTCTCTGTCTCTGTCTCTGTCTCTGTCTCTCGTCCTGTCTCTGTCTGTCCTCTCTCTGTCTCTGTCTCTGTCTCTCTCTCTCTCTCTCTCCCTCTCTCTCTCTCTCTCTCTCTCTCCAAACTTCAGAATGTTTCCAAAGTAACAGGGGAATCTCATTAGTGTAGTGTCTGTAATCATGCTGATTACATGATCATTGAAGATGGTTGCTACATTATTTGAGACACATACTAAACCAAATTGAAATGAAATTTTAAAAAAACCCAACTACCTCAGAATCCGTAAACGGTTTTGCATATTTTATTGAGAAAAAAAATCAACAACACTTGTGTTTTGAGTATGAAAAATCACAAAAATCTACCCACTCTTTAATGTTGTGTATAAAATAAATAAATAAACCACGTTTGCACCTTCGAAAAAACTGGAAAGGAACTGTGTTTACACCTTTGACTAAAGAAAACTCGACTGCTTGAGTTTATTTTTTTGTTTATTCTTTTAGTGAGTTTCTTTGATTAAACTTAATAATTTTGCATTTGTACCTGACAGAAAAATTTGCCTTTTGTGAATCTGTGCATGAAGAAAGTATCAAACCATTTAATAATAATAATAATAATAATAATAATA
>CM054159.1:27579779-27594779 GCA_028751875.1 Rapana venosa
CTCACGCAAGTAAAATCACTAATACTCATGTGCGCACCAGTAAACCAATGCATCCGCACACTCTCACACGTACACACACACACACACACACGCGCGCATGCGCGCGCGCACACATACACACACACATTGGAAACATTCGCACGCATTTTTATGACATAAGCCACGCTTGTTATAACATGTTGTAAAAGAATGATTTGGTTATAAAAACTCCAAAGATAACACCGTCAGTAAAGAAGCAGTTAATAAACAATGTATCATAGAAAACTAGAAGTGGATGGACTAAAGACCAGAAAACCAGTTACAACTCCATCACTATAAGAGTGACCTGTCTGTCTGTCTGTCTGGGGTTTTTTAATTTTATTTTTTGTATTCTTTTATATCGAGGATAATGGAATAAGCACTTATGTGCTTTTTTACATCCAGTCCCCGTGTGTATGCGGTTTTGTGAATTCTGTCATCTGTTCCCACCGGCACACCATGGCCTACTCTTACGATAAGCGGAACAGGATTTAACATGTGCGCAAGATGTTCTGCGTGCGTTCGCACACGGGGCCTCGGTTTATAGTCTCATCCGAAAGTTTTTGGGGGAGAGTGGAGTCTCCACTGATGTTAACTCCAGGGGAAAATATCCCCTTGAACGGGAATCGAACCCGGGTTGTCACATTGTGAGCGCAATGTTCTAACCACTAGGCTATCCCCTCCCTCTGTCTGTCTGTCTGTCTGCCTGTCTATCTATATATCTGTCTATCTATCTATCTATCTATCTATCTATCTATCTGTCCTCTCTCTATCTATTAATCTATCTATCTATCTGGATCTCTATGATCTCTCTATCTATCTCTCTATCTCTATCTGTATCTATCTATCTCTCTATCTGTCTGTCTGCTGTCTATCTATCTATCTATCTATCTATCTATCTATCTATCTATCTGTTTTTAAGTTTGTATCTGTGCAGTCAATAACACTATTGTAAGCAGGCAAGCACACACAGACACACAAACACACTCACAAACACAAACCCACTCTCCTCTCTCTCTCCCCCCCCCCCCCCCACTGTTTCTCTCTCTCTCTCTCTCTCTCTTCTCTCTCTCTCTCTCTCCTCTCTCTCTCTCTCCTCTCTCTCTCTCTCTCTCTCCCCCCCCCTCCCCCAATGTTCTTTATTGAACAACCCCATTCACCTGTCCTTTGACCACTCCCCCACCCCCCCACTCCCAACCATCCGCTCCTCTGTCCATCCTTCCTTCCATCCATCCATCCATCCATCCATCAGTCAGTCACTCCAGCTAAACACAGCACATCCTAGCCAGACCACCCCACCCCACCCGCCACCCCCACCACGACCCTTTTATAAACAAGACAAAACGCTCCCCACCCCCCAAATTAAGCCACTGAGCCCAGAGTCAAGTCAACCCCCGACCCCCCCCGACCCCCCACCACCCCACCACCCTGCAGGAGTCTCTGTCTCCATACGGCCCCCACGCACACCCGCGAGAAGAAGACCCCGGGTATATGTAAGGCCGGAGCCAGCTACCCCGGGGTGGGAAAGGGTATTAAGAGGCTTTAGCCATCCCTCCGGCCCCTCCCACCCCCAATTCCCCCCTGCTGAGATGAAAGCCAAGACGTTTCGGAGCGGGAGAGGAGTGGAGAGAGTGAGACCACTCCGAGGCGGAAACTGATACCCCGGGTAGCTTGTTGTCTGGGTAAGGGAAGAGAGGAAGAGGAGAAGGAGGAGGAGGAGGAGGAGGAGGAGAAGGAGGAGGAAGGAGGAGGAGGAGGAACAGGTAGCTATGGTAGGGGGTCTAAGCAGGGGGGTGCTTTGTTGTAGTGAAGGATGGTGTACTTTGGGATCCGGCTGACTGCCGTGTGGAGGCTGTCATAGGAGGATGTCTGTCTGTCGTGGTGGTCTTCTTCTTGTTCTTCTTGTTCTTTTTGGTCTTGTTGTTCTTTTTCTTCTTTGTTCTTGTTCTTCTTGTTCTTCTTGTTCTTCTTCTTCTTCTTCTTCTTCTTCTCGTTGTTCTTGTTCTTGTTGTTCTTGTTCTTGTTCTTGTTCTTGTTCTTTTTGTTCTTGTTCTTGTTCTTCTTCTTGTTGTTCTTCTTCTTCTTCTTCTTCTTGTTCTTTCTTGTTCTTGTTCTTTTTTCTTTCTTCTTCTTCGAATTTCTTTCTTCTGTCTTCTTCTTCTTTTTTCTTCTTCTTCTTCGTTTCTTCTTCTTGCTTTCTTTTCGCATTCTTGTTCTTCTTTTGTTTCTTTTTCCCTTTTCTTCTTCATTCTTCTTCTTTTTCTTTTCTTCTTCTTCTTTTCTTTCTTGTTCTTTTCTTGTTCGTTTTTCTTCTTCTTCTTCTTCTTCTTCTTCTTGTTCGTAAGTTCTTTCTTTTTTGTTGTTCTTCTTCTTCTTCTTCTTCTTCTTCTTCTTCTTTTGTTTTTTGTTGTTGTTGTTTTCTTCTTCTTCTTCTTTATTTCTTAGTTTTGCTTGCAACGATTCGTTCTGTTGTGGTCGGGGTGATGTGTGGTGTTCAGTAGTTTCTATTTGCTCATATCATGGTCTTGATTTATAGAATTCACATATCTAGCCTTAGAGAAGAAATAAGAGTAGGGTACAAACGATGGAATGAAGGAGGAGAAGAGAAGAGAAGAAGAGGAGAAGAGGAGGACGACAACGAGAAGAAGAATTTGTCGAGATTTTTCTTGTCTTGTAAGATTAAGTAGTCACTCGAGAATGACAAGAATCTAAGGAACAAGTCTAGTCTGTTGTTCGATGAACACTCGTCAGAGATCTCGTCTCCTTTTCTCATCTTTCTCTATTGCTCTCTCTCCTTCTGTGTGTTTTCTCTTTCTCTGTACTGTCTGTATATATGTCTGCTCTCTTTGTTTCTGTCTCTGTCTCTGCAGCCTTCATATTTCGTTTTATTTCACCGCCTTCATTCTTTTTTATTTCGCCGCTTGTTGATTTATCCCAGGTACACTGCTTCGCCTTTGTCCCTGTCTCTTTTGTCGCACATTCACATGGACATGCACATACACACACATGCACATGCACACTCGTCTATCGTATGCATATATCTATACACCCTACCTTTATTGCTTCCAATTCATCACCACACAGATTAACATAATAATAATTGTTAACTTTTCCCCCACAAAAAGGACATCAAACTGCAACTTGCATATATGTACACTACAAATTAAGCAGTAAGTGGGTCTACAAAAGCTATCATCCTTGTCAGTGGCCGGTGTAACTGTCACACAACACCTCCCCTTTCAACCCCAAATAACGGCACGGACATTTTCGCTGCCCAGCATCTAAACACCATCTCAACAACAACAACAACAACAGACACCCTACCTACAACAAACGAAAGCACCCCCCTCCCCCCCCCCTCCCCCCCACACACACACACACATCACAAAACAAACACAAGGCGGCAAACACCCCCTCAAATCCTTTTGAAAAGCTGTAAACCTCTCCAACCCCACCACCACCCCTCTATAACCCCTTACTTACAGTCCTCCCCCCCCCCCCCCCCCCCCCCCCCCCACTATCCTTAACCCTCTAACCCCCCCCCCCCCCCCTCTCCCATTGACCACGAGGGCTCCTGACTGTGTTGTATTGGGACAGCGCTGTGCTTTTAGTGTTTTACAACCCCACCCCCCCCCCCACCCCTTTGCCCCCCCACCTCCCCCCACCCCTTGCCCCCACCGTAACGGGCCTGATGAGAGGACAAGGGCAGATAATCGCACGTGATTCATCGGAACACCCGTGTTTACCCCTACGACTTTTGGTGCCCGCTTTCTCTCAAAGAGGACCGCCGAGACAAGACGTGAAGAAGCAAATTGGAGGCAGACTTACTACTACCCTGCCCACAACAACCTTATCCTAAAGTGGGGACTATGGCTATATTATAGCGGGAGTTTGAAGATGGGAGAAGGTCAGGGGGGGTGGTTCGGAGGTTTGGGGGGGTAGCTAGCTAACCCAGCACTGTAACGTGACAAATTGCCGTGACTCTGGTGATGCCTTGTTCTTCTTCCTTCCAACTCGATCCCTGTTTGATAACGACGCTAGCGATCTGATTGGCCCTTTTTGAAAAGTCTCTTTAACGGTTGGTGTCTTCTTCACTTCAATGAAAAGTAAAGGAGAGAGGGGTAGGGGTCGGAGGCAGGGATGACCTATGCTTGGATTGTTGGTGGACTTTGTCAGGGGGTGAAGTGTGGGTAGTACTAACTTGGGGAGACTTTGTGAATTGTATTGGAAGGCCAGTATGGTTCTCTTCGTTCTCTTTGATGTGCGCCTCCGTCTCCTTTGTCGGGAGATGTTCTGGGTGTGTGTGTGTGTGCTAGCTGTCTGTAGGGTTTGTTTGGGGGAGAGGAGGGGAACATAACGGTCTTTATGGCTTTATTGTTTTGTTTGCACGCACGTACACACACTCACACACTCACACACACACACAAACAACGCACGTGCGCGCTTTTTGTCATGGGTTTGTTTTCAGGCTTGTCTTTCAATTCAGGTCGTTTATTTCTGTCTTGTTTCTCTCTCTCTCTCTCTCTCTCTCTCTCTCTCTCTCTCTCTCCTCCTCTCTTCTCTCTCTCTCTCTCTCTCTCTCTCTCTCTCTCTCTCTCTCTCTCTCTCTCTCTCTCACTCTCTCTCTGTCTCTTTCTCGTTTTTCTGTCTCTTGCTCTCGCTTTGTCTCTCAGACTCTGTGTGCCCATGAAATGTCGCAAACAGAAGGTAAAACAAAAATAGCTTTGACATGACAGTCATAAAACTTCTCATGCTCTTCTCTTCTCTCTCTCTCTCTATGTCCTCAATCTTTCTCTTGTGTTATCCAAGCTGAAATCGTCTATTAGTCTGATTATATTTCACGCGCGTCTCTCTTTCTCGCTGTCTGTCTGTCTGTCTGTCCTCTCTGTCTCTGTCTCTCTCTCTCGTTTAACAGAGCACGCATTTTTTTACAGCATGCTTTCAGTGCCGTTCTAAAAGGCTTTCAATCCTTCTTGATCGTTTTTGTATTAGGGTATAAAAACTTAAGGGTGTGTGTGATGAGAGACAGAGAGAGGGGGGGAGAGTGAGAGAGACAGAGAGAGACAAAGAGGGAGAGACAGAGAGGAGACAGGAGTCTGTATGACCTGCATCGGAACCGTCTGAAGAGAGCAATATAAAGGCATTCACGTCATGGACACAGATATTTATATTCATTCCATAGAGGGTGTTGTTAAAGCCAACGCACTGTTTCCAGCCCTGTCAGTTTAAGCCTCAGATCAAAAGCCGAAAGTGCAGGCTTGTTTATGGTTTTTAATTTACAAATGTAGACGTTCTTTGGCTAAACTGAACAGTTAGTATCGCTTTAAGACTTCTCTAGGGACTGGGTGTGTTTTTCGTTTTGACACGGTGAAATGTTGTGTTCGGTATGACTGGTGAATAACTAGTTTGTTTGAAGGGCTTGACTGTTTTGTTGTGTTGGCTTATACTGAAAGACATTTTACAGGCTACATTGTTTTGTTTGTTTTGTGTGTGTTTTGGTTCGTTTGTTTGTTTCTGTCTTTGTTTTATCTTGTTGTTTTGAGGGTTGTGTGTGTGTTTGTTGTTTTTGGTTGTTGTTGTTGGTGGGTTGTTGTTTTTTTTGGTTTTGTTTGTTTTTGTGTTTCACCATAATTATGAATGATTTATGTTCAAAATTACTTTTCTTCTTTCTTCTTCTTCTTCTTCTTCTCTTCTCTTCTTCTTCTTCTTCTTCTTCTTCTTCTTCTTCTCTTCTTCTTCTTCTTCTTCTTCTTCTTCTTCTTTTCCTCCTCCTCCTCTCTCCTCCTCCTCCTCCTCCTCCTCCTCCTCCTCCTCCTCCTCCTCCTCCTCCTCATCATCATCATCAGTAGTATGAGTAGCTGCAGTATTCAGACCCAACTGATCGTTCATTTGTACAACGGTGTTACTAGGCCAGAAAATGAAAGATAAATTTGTTTTGTTTCTGTCCTTAATCAGTCTCACAGAGAGAGAGAGAGAAAGAGAGAGAGGGTGGGGGAGAGAGAGAGGCAGACAGACAGACAGACAGACAGAGTGTCCTATCCTGACGAAATTGTGGCCGCTTTTTTTTCTTGGGAATTACTTCCTGCAAAAGTGTTTAAAATAATAATAATACACGGGAATTACTTTCTGCAAAGATTTTAATAATAATAATAATAATAATAATAATAATAATAATAATAATGATGATGATGATGATGATGATGATGATAATAATCATAATAATAATAATAATAATAATACACGGGAATTACTTTCTGCAAAGATTTTAATAATAATAATAGTAATAGGGGACGGGATAGCTCAGTGGTCGGAGCACTCGCTTTCCCCCAGCCAAGTTAAGCAGCGTCGAGCGTGGTTACCAGTTGGATGGGTGACCGTTTGCGCGCCTTGGCTTCAGTACAGTTCCCCCAGTTCACCCAGCTGTAAATGGGTACCTGCCCTCTTTAGGGTCAGGGAAGGTAAAGCAGCGAGGGAGAGGAGATGGGCGCCGCCCTCAATATGCTGGCCCTAGAGAAGTGAGGTCTCTGACGCCTCGCTCCCCTACGACCTTATAGGTTATGGGACTCCTTTACCTTTTCCTTTACCTTTAATAGTAATAATAATAATAATAATAATAATAATAACGTGGAATGTGTATAGCCTCCGAATCTTGTAAATCGAACAATTCAAAGCGCTTGCACTCATAACATTCACATTCATGACAGCATGACAGCATGACCCATGACAGCATGACCTATGACAGCATGACAGCATCATCAACTCCAGGAACGGCATGGCCCGGTGGTTAGAAGTATGCCAATCCTCACCTGACACTGCCGGAGAGTGAGAGGTTCCAGTCCTCCCTAAGGCGTCTTTCTTTTTCTTTCCTTTTTTTTTGTTCTCTTCATTTTCAAACCACTTTAAGTCACGGCACATTTCTCTGCTTGAAATTCGGGCTGCTCTCTCCAGGAAAGAGCGTGTGTCGTCGCCACAAGAGCAGCGCCACCCATTACTTTTATTTTTTTCCTGTCTGTCTGTTCCTGGGGATTTTTTTTTATCTTCAATTACCAGTTTAGCACTGACATCACTGACAGTCCTTCTGTTGACACTATGAATGGATAAACAAGATGCAATCTTCATTGTCCACTTACATAGAACTTTATGGGGAAATGTCTCTGAACTTCACTGCACAACGTAAAACACACATTATATCTATCTATCTATCTATCTGTCCCGTAGTCTGACGACCGTGGGGGCACCCTCAAAGACTCAACAACCAGTTCCCTCCATTCCTCTCTCTGTTCTGCCTTTCTCAGGGTTTTGTTGAGTTCTAGGCCTGTCCATTCGCTGATGTTATCCCCCCAGCTCAATTTACAATTTCCATCACCATCACCTTCACTTATCCCGTAGTCTCGTGGACCGTGAAGGCACCACTGAAGATGTTGCGTCCAGCTTCCTCCATTCCCTGCAGTCCTCTGCTTGTCACTCTGCAATTTCCATATAGCTACTTTGCCAATGTCTTAGACTGTTTTTGTCAATGTCTTAGATATTTATATTGTTTTTGCCAATAAAATCTTATATATCGGTATTGTTCTTTTTTGTGTGTTGTTGTTTTTGGCCAATGTCCTAGATATCGATATTATGTTTGCCAATGTCTTAGATTTTGGTACTGTTTTTGCCGATGTCTTAGATTTTGGTAATTTCTTGCCAATGTCTTAGATGATTGTTTTTGCCAATGTTTTAGATATCGGTATTGTTTTTGCCAGTGTTTTAGATATCGGTATTGTTTTTGCCAATATCTTAGATATAGGTATTGTTGCTGCCAATGTCTTAGTTTTTTGCCAAAGTCTTAGACATCGATCTTGTTTTTGCCAGTATCTTAGACACCGATCTTGCTTTTGCCAAAGTCTTAGACATCGATCTTGTTTTTGCCAATGTTGCCAACGTCAGTAAGCTTTGTGTGGAAGCCAAGGAGTTCAGGAAAGCTTCAGTAATTAGTACAGAGTCAACATGTAAAAACATTTAAACATTTTTGTTGTTGTTGTAAACTGTTAAAATTTTGTAACTATCAAACTCGAGTTGTGTCACAGTTGAAGAGAGAGAGAAAGAGAGAGAGAGAGAGAGAGAGAGAGAGAGAGAGAGAGAGAGAGAGAGAGAGAGAGAGAGACAGACAGACAGACAGACAGACAGACAGACAGACAGACAGACAGAGACAGACAGACAGACAGACAGACAGACAGAGACAGACAGAGAGAGAGAGGCAATTTCTTTTTGTTTATTTACAGATGGTACTTTTGAGTAAGCGGCTGAGTGTGTGTGTGTGTGTGTGTGTGTGTGTGTGTGTGGTGTTGTATGTATGTATGTGTGTGTGTTGCGTGTGTGTGTGTGTGTTGGGTGTGTGTGTATGTGTGTGTTGCGTGTGTGTGTTGCGTGTGTGTGTATGTGTGTGTGTGTGTTGGGTGTGTGTGTGTTGGGTGTGTGTGTGAAAATATGTGCACCCGGAACAACATCGCACTCTCCCCCGGGGGGGGGGGGGGGGGGGGGGTGACTGGTACACTGGTACACAAGTGTATTTGGCAGCTAACTAATGGGAGGTAACTTCTATAACAAGGGGAGATAATATGGCTGAAGCTGTAATACATAAACTCGTCACTGTTGGGACGTAATTTCACTAACAAGGGCATCCACTAAAGGAATGACGTGAAACAAATAGTGCGATGTAAATAAACTCATCCGTTCTCGTGAAGGTTGTCAGAGATGAAAGTTCGCGTGCGTGCACTTGTATCCTCTGTGTGTGTTGTGTTGTGTTGTGTTGTGTTGTGTGTTGTCTGTTGTGTTTGTGTTGTGTTGTGTGTTGTGTTGTGTTGTGTGTGTTGTGTGTTGTGTTGTGTTGTGTTGTGTGTGTGTGTGTTGTGTGTGTGTGTGTCCTGTGTGTTCTGTCCTCTCTGTCTCTGTCTTTGTCTTTCTCTCTCTCTCTTTGTCTGTCTCTGTCTCTATGTGTTGTTTTCTCTCTCTCTCTCCCTCCCCCCCCCCCCTCTCTCTCCCCATCTCTCTTTCTGCCCCATCTCTCTGTATGGTACGAACAACCCGAATCATTAATTGCGAAAAGTTATGTGAGTGATTAGAAGTTGTAATAATATAACGAAGAGAGAGAGAGAGAGGGACAGAGAGAGAGAGAGAGAGAGAGAGAGAGAGAGATGGGCGGGGGGAGGGGGGGGGGGGAGAGGGAGAGAGAGGGGGAGGGGAGAGGTGGGGGGGGGAGTACTTTCAGGAAAAGACTAGCTAACGGTGCTTAAGCTAAGAAGGCCGGAGCGGTTTTATTTGTTTTATCAGAACTACAGGCTGATCGGACCGGGCCTCTCCTTTTGTTGATTTGTTTTGTTAGCTGGCCTCTCTCTGTCTGTCTCTGTCTGTCTCTTTCTGTGTATGTCTGTCTCTCTGTCTTCTCTCTCTGTCTCTTTGTGTGTGTATGTCTCTCTCTCTGTGTCTCTGTGTCTCTCTCTGTGTCTGTCTGTCTGTCTTCTCTGTCTGTCTCTTTTTGTGTGTATGTCTCTCTCTGTCTCTCTCTGTGTTCGCGTTCGCGTTCTGTGTCTGCTGCTGTCTCTGTCTCTTTGTCTCTTTGTGTGTGTATGTCTCTCTCTGTGTCTCTCTGTGTCTCTCTGTTTCTCTCTCTCTCTCTCTCTCTCTCTCTCTTCTCTCTTCTGTCTGTCTTCTGTCTGTCTCTTTGTGTGTGTTTGTCTCTCTGTGTCTCTCTGTGTCTTTGTGGGTGTCTGTCTGTCTTTCTCTCTCTCTCTGTCTCTGTCTCTCTCTGTGTATGTCTATCTGTGTCTGTCTCTGTCTCTGCCACTGTCTTTCTCTCTCTCTGTGTCTCTCTTCTCTCTCTCATCTCTCCTCTCTCTCTGTCTCTCTGTCTCTCTCCTGTGTTTGTGTTGGTGCTGACCTTTTCAGCTTTTTGTTTGGCTTCTGTTTACGTACACACTTACGCACGTGTGAGTTCTAGCGCACGTACGCGCGCGCGCGCACACACACACGCATACACATGTTTAACTTTTACACACACATAATTATACAAACATACAAACACACACATTTCACTTTCACACACACATTTTACTTTCACAGTCTCTCTCTCTCTCTCTCTCTCTCTCTCTCTCTCTCTCTCTCTCTCTCTCTCTCTCTCTCTCTCTCTCTCTCTCACACACACACACACACACACACCACACGCACACGCACACGCACACATGCCTAACTTTCACACACACACACGTATGCACGCACGCACGTACGCACTCACCTCTACTATCCACCCACCCACCCACTCACCCACTCACCCACTTTTATCATTGTATTAAACAAAACATGTTTTGCGACGCGTAAGCGTGCATTTGTTATGTTAGGAATTATCACTGTCCTAAGAGGCTGTACCAGGAATTCATTTCAGATCATTCCTGACTGGATTTTTGCCATGATAACATCAAACTTTTTTTTCTTCTTGTCTTGCATGCTGTCTGCTTGAGATAACAAAGGGTCCATGCTTCCCCATATATCTTATTATCTCCCTTTATTTCTGTATTTCTCTCGCTTTTGACGACGAAATGTTTCCATATTTTCCATTCCTCCCTCATCTCTCGTTTAGATCTTTTGTTTCTTTTTCTTTTGGCGACAAAAGTGTTTACATACTTTCTGTCATCATTCAGTTGTTATTCTTCTTCTTTTCTCGTCTTTTGACGACGAACATTTTCCTTAGTTTTCTTCTCTCATCTTTGTTTTGTTTTGTGTGTTGTTTTTGCTGTTTGTGCACAAAGTGTTTAAAGCTTCTATCATCAATTAGTAGTGGTTATTCTTCTGTTCCTCTGTCATTATTGACGGGGGAAGGATTGTCCCTAGTGTTTACATTGCTCATGATGCTGAGTGCTGAGGGGCATGTGTTTGTTGAGGTGTTGTGGTGGGGGGGTTGGTTGTTGGCTGTTTGTTGGCCGTGATCGCTGAGGCTAAAAATAAGTTAGTTTTAGAATGGGTTTATTGTGTTTCATAATTGATGTTGTGGGGATGCGCGAGTGGTTACGTGTGGTTGGTGTGGCATGAGGGGACTGGTTTTTGAAACCAATTGAATAAGGCTTGTTGTGGATTGAGTGGCCAGGGATAACCGTGTTGGTTGAGCTTGACTTGGCTGTGATCTGTTGATCCGGGTTCCAATCCCGTTCAAGGGAATATTTTCCCTTGGAGTTAACATCAGTGCAGACTCCACCCCTCCCAAAAGTCCTTCGGATGAGACTAAAAACTGAGGTCTCATGTGCGAACGCACGCAGAACATCTTGCGCACACGTTAAATCCTGTTCCGCTTTTCGCCATTTGTGTGCCGGTGGAAACGGATGACAAAATTTACAAAACTGCATACACACGGGGACTGTATGTAAAAAAGCTCACGAGTGCCATTATCCTCGAAATGAAAGAATAAAGGAATAACATGGATAATAAAACACATCGCCTACATGTAGACTGAAGGTCGTTTTCTGTCCGCGTTCACAATTTTCAAGGGGGGGGGGGGGGGGGGGGGGGGGGGGATGGAATGGCTTAGTGGTTAGATCTTGAACTGAGGAGGATCTGACAGACAATGAGGATTGGTGTTTGCCGACACCAACTCTTCCATACTTTTCACTTTTCACTCCATCTTTTTTTCCTTCTCTCTTTTGACGTTAGCAACTGTTCCATACTTTTCAGTTCTCATCTTTCCTAGTTCCATTTCTTCTCTTTTGACAACAACAATACTTCCATATTTTTTCATTTCTCATCTCTCCTAAATTTATTGTTTCAATCTTTTGATGATAGCAGGCTTCCATACTTTTTTATCTCTCCTAATTCTTTTTTTAAATCTTTTGATGATAGCAACCTTCCATACGTTACATTTTCATCTCTCCTATTTCCACTTCTTTTTTTTTTGACAACGAAAACGTTTCCATCCCTAAGTTAATATCCCTGTCTTCAGTTGAAATCCGTTTTCTGTGTAAAGGTTTCGATCACTTTGTGTGTGTGTGTGTGTGGGAGAGAGAGAGGGTAAGAGAGAGAGGAGAGAGAGAGAGGAGAGAGAGAGAGAGAGAGAGAGAGAGAGAGAGAGAGAGAGGAGAGAGAGAGAGAGAGAGAGAGAGAAGACAGACAGACAGACAGACAGACAGACAGACAGACAAACAAACAGACAGAGAGTACACACCTTGCATCAGAAGCAGCAGTAGCCAGCTCTAATCAGAGGAAGAGGAACAGGAGGAGGAGGAGTTGAACGGGTATCTGGTGTCTTTAATCGGGTGGCTGGTAATGGTGCGGGGAGGGAGGGAGGGAGAGAGGAGGGAGGGAGGGAGGGCGGTCGGTGGCGGAGGCCTGTCATTTGATCATTAGCACCGCAGGATGTCAGACATGGCATTGCTGCTTGTGAGAGGCGACGTTGTGTTGTGCTGTGTTGTGCTGTGCTGTGTTTGTGTTGTGTTTCTGGTTGTGTGTGTTGTGCTGTTGTGCTGTGTTGTGTTGTTTGTGCTGTGCTGTGTGTGTTGTGCTGTGTTGGTGTTTGTGCTGTGTTTGTGCTGTGTTGTGTTGTGCTGTGCGTGTTGTGCTGGTTGGTGTGTTGTGTTGTCTTCGTGCGCTGGTTCTCGTCGTTTTGGTGGTTATTGGTGTTGCACGTGCGTGTTTGAGTTTCTGTTTTGGGATTGGTTTTTGTGTGTTGTTTTTTTACGTTCTTGTTGTTTTGGTTTTGGTTTTTGTTGTTTTTTGTTGTTTGGTGTGTGGTGTGTATTGTTGTGTTTTGTTGTTGTTGTTGTTGTGTTCGTGGAGGTGGGGTGGTGGTGTAGAAGGTGGGTATTTTTTTTTGAGTGATCTCTCTCTCTCTCTCTCTCTCTCTCTCCTCTCTTCTGTCTAGCTATTTGTTGCACTACACTTAGGTTACGCCGTCACAGACAGACAACACACATAATTATATATAATTATATATATATATATACATGTAGCATATAGAGAGAGAATGATATATAAGAATAATGAAAGAAAGAGAGAGAGAGAGAGAGAGAGAGAGAGAGAGAGAGACAGACAGACAGACAGACAGACAGAACAGCAGCAGACAGACACAGACAGACATAAACAGAAAAACAGACAGACAACAGACAACGGATAAACAGACAGGCAGACACACTTCAAAATTCAAAATTCACAATAGTTTATTCCCATTAACTCCTTTAAGCTATAGAGAACCAAAAAACAGATCTATCAATAAATGAATGACGGGTATCAAAAGGAAGAAGTGTAAACACAAGTAGACAAAAGACAATAATAACGACCATGAACAGAACTGCTATAATGAACATGTTTGGGTTGTTTTTTTTGGTCTTTTCCAGGGGAAAATTCCTGACAAGCTGTTCGGAATGTAGGGGCGAATGTCGTTTCCGAGATTATCCCATCTGGCTGGTGGTGAGTACAGACTTTATGTCGTTTCTTTCCCTTCGTGTGTGTCTGTTCTGTCTGTATCGCCCTTTGTTGGGATGGTAAGTTCTGTCTGTCTGTATGTTGAGGTTATGGAAGGTTGCTAGCATCAAAAGATTTTATTTTTAAAGGGGGAATTAGTAGAGAGAGAGAGAGAGGGAGAGGGGGGGGGGGGGAGAACTAAAAAGTATGGAAATATTGTTGTCGTCAAAAGAGAAGAAATGGAACTAAGAAAGACGAGAACTGAAATGTATGGAAGAGTTGCTAACGTCAAAAGAGGGAAAAAAAAGAGCTTAGAAAGTGAACAGTATTGCAGAATTGGTGTTGTTCTCTCAGGTCAGCGAACAGAGGATAGTTCCGATACGAAAACTTTCTTTTTAAAGTTTCAGAAACGCAAAAAAATTAGTTAACAAGGGTAGTGGTGGTGGTGGGGTGGTGGTGGCGGTGGTGATGGTGGTGTGTGTGTAGTGTGGTTTGTGTGTTGTGTGTGTTAGGTTTTTGATTTGTTTTTACAAGATATTTTGATTTTTTTTTTTCTTTACAAGACACTTTAATTTGTTTTTACAAGATATTTTGAACTTTTTTTTTACAAAACACTTTGATTTGTTTTTACAAGATATAGCGTTACATAATTTCACAATATAAATCAGTATTAGCAGCAGCAGCAGCAGTAGTACTAGTCGTTTAGACATTCCTCTCTTTACCTAGTACATAGTTTGGCGGTGTCAAATCGGACCGCTAATTCCCTAGACAGCCCATAGCCAGAGGCCAGCGCCAGTCGTGCAATGATGGGTAGGTCGATAAATCGTCAGTAGTTGTCCCTGGAATTAATTTATGGGGAATAAATCAGCTTATCTTGGATTAGTTCAGATATTCACTGAAGATGGCCACCGTTAGGTAACACGTTAGCGTTGCGTTGCCATCTGAATCTGACACTGGCGATAGAGGTTTGAAATTTTAGTTTGGTTTGGGTATTTTGGGGGGTTGATTGGTGTTGTTGTTGTGTTTTGTTTTGTGTTTGTTTTGTTGTGTTGGTTTTTGTTTTTTTTTTTGGGGGGGTTGGGTTTTTTTTTTGGGGGGGGGGGGGTGAAAAGATGTCCGCCTTCTTTTTTAATTTTTTTCTTGAATTTTTTTTCCTTTTGTTATATGAATTTTGAAAACCTTCAAGTAATATTTTATCGTATGTTATGTCTTCCACCTTAGTGTGTGTGTATGTGCGTGTGTGAGTGTGTGTGTGTGTGTGCGCGTGTGTGTGTGTGCGTGTGCGTGTTGTGTGTGTGAGAGAGAAACAAAATTAAAAAGAAAAAGAGAAAGAGAGAGAGAGAGAGGTGAAAATTTTCATGAATAACACAATCTGTTTAATCCAAACACATTGTGCAAAAAAGAATAAACAAACCAAAAAATGGGCAGCAGCAGAATTAAAAAAAAATCGCTTCCAAACAGACGGAAACGAAAGCTACATTCATTCATTCATTCATTCGTTCGTTCGTTCATTCATTCATTCATTCATTCATTCATTCATTCATTCATTCATTCATTCAT
>CM054159.1:27602279-27609779 GCA_028751875.1 Rapana venosa
TGTCCATTTGTCGGCCACCTATGTCTGTCTGTCTGTCTGTCTGTCCATTTGTCGGCCACCTATGTCTGTATGTCTGTCTGTCCATTTGTCGGCCACCTATGTCTGTCTGTCTGTCTGTCTGTCCATTTGTCGGCCACCTATGTCTGTCTGTCTGTCTGTCTGTCCATTTGTCGGCCACCTATGTATGTCTGTCTGTCTGTCTGTCTGTCCATTTGTCGGCCACCTATGTCTGTATGTCTATCTGTCCATTTGTCGGCCACCTATGTCTGTCTGTCTGTCTGTCCATTTGTCGGCCACCTATGTCTGTCTGTCTGTCTGTCCATTTGTCGGCCACCTATGTCTGTCTGTCTGTCTGTCCATTTGTCGGCCACCTATGTCTGTCTGTCTGTCTGTGGTTCTATCTCTCCTCTCTCTTGACCATTTTCAAGCGTGTCTCTAGCCCTTTTGTTTAAAGAACTCGTCTTTTTTTTTTCTCCCTCCGTCCCTCCATTCTCATTCCCTGCTTTACGACTCGGACAGGCGAAGAGGGCGGGGATTGACAGAAGGATGGGGGTGGAAGGAGCGAAGAGGATTGAATGGAGGGACGGATGGATGGATATAAGGTCGAATAATTATTGTCTTTTTTCTTTCTTTCTTTCTTTTTTTAAAACCGCAAAATGGTGGTGGTGGTGGTGGTGGTGGTGGTACCGTTACAACCTTGACATTATTAGTTTGGTACTGGTTTCTTTTTTTCTTTTGGGGGAGAGGGGGGGGGAGAGGAGGAGGCTTGCTTGACCATTAATGGACAGGGAGGAGAGAGAGAGAGATGGGGGGGGGGGGGGGTGGTCCATTTTATGTTTTCTTCGGGAGGGTCAATCCTAGTAGAGGTTCGGTGGTGCGAAGACTGACCATGTCGATGATGATGATGATTATGATGATAATGATAATGGTAATAACAATAACGGGCGGGTGACTGGACACTCGTAGACAGTCTGTCTGCTCCTTCCTTCCTTCTTTCTTTCTCTCCGTTTTGCGCTGTGTCTGTCTGTGCTTCTGTCTCTGCCTGTCTGGTCACTGTTGTCCCTGAGTCAGTCTGTCTCTGCGTGCTCCTATGTCCGTTTCCAGGTCTTTTTTTTCTCTTGCTTTTTATTATGGCCGTTTGTTTGTCTTCGTTTGTCTGTCTGCATCTCTCTCTATGATTTGTTTGCTTTACAAGATTCAGCGCAATAAAAAAAAAAGACTCCGTTATATCCTCAGCTCTCTTTCATATTTCGATTATGCTCATCATATAGATATCAAAACAAAAAACAACAAACTGGAGATGTTGACGAGTTGTCCTGTTTTCAGCTATCTTCAACACAAGCACACAACTTCAGAAAAAAAAAAAAGCCTGAACCGAAAACAACTGCTACTGTGATTTGAATGATATTGTATCAAAGCACCGATCACTGATCATGAAGGCGTCTTGAAAAAAAGAAAGAATTCCTGCTCTTTGTGTAGCTATGACAATAGCTCTGAACGACAACAGCTATGATGCCTACCAATCGTCGTCGTACTAATCTATTTGAGCACGATATACATTAAATTTTGTTATTGCTGTTCTGCCCTTTTTAGTTGGTCAAATATAGTTATCATGCTCTGCTCAATAAAAATAGTTTTAATAAATTATCGAAAAAATAATCAAGGACTTTAAGCTTCTTCTTCTTCTTTTTTTTGGGGGGTGGGGGGTGGGGGTGGCATACAGAATAATTTGAAACAAAAATGCCGGAAAAGGTATGAACATACTAGAATTTACTTGGAACAGTCCTTGTCGAATACAACATTAGTGATTAGTAAATCATATAAAAAAATAATTCTGGACACACACAAAATCTAAGTTTAATAAATGTCCTCGACCTTAAATCGCATTACCTCCCCTGCTGTGATTAGTCTGCCAAATTTCTAAGCTGATCTTTGTCTCAAAGACTTGTATGAAGCTAATCGATTTTGAAATTCTTGAAATATTTTTCGCGCGCGCACACACACACACACACACACCACACACACACACACACACGCACATGCACGCACGCACGCACGCACGCGCACACGTTTAAACTAGGCTTTATACACACACACACACGCACACACACACACACACACACACACACGCACACGCACGCACACACGCACACAGAACATCTTGCGCACACGTTAAAATCCGTTCCTCTTTTCGGAAGAGTAGGCCATTTTGTGCGATGGGATCTGATGACAAAATTGACAAAACTACATACACACGGGGACTGGATTTTTTTTAAAAAGCACACGAATGCTCATTCCATTATATTCGAAATAAAAGAATAAATAGATAACACACACAGAGGTGTAAACTAGGCTTTACACACACACACTTACACACACACACCACAACACACACAACACACACACACACACACACACACACACACACACACACACACCACCACACACACACCACACACACACACACACACACACACACACACACACACACACACACACACACACACACACACACACACACCCCACAACACACACACACAGGCTTCAACTAAGGCTTTTTTTGTCCCCCGGTTATTTTCGCTTCCTGTGTTTTTACGAGCGAAAGTTGGTAATGCCGACGGATATCCGCTAATACGTTCTGTGATGGTGTACAGAATGAAAGCCATAAACCGCGGCGTCATCGTTATTGTCAGAATTACAATCCTGATTGTTCCGATATTGGCTGAGTCTGACACCACTCCACATAGTCAGTGTGTGCCCGGGGAAAGATGGTTAGATGACGAACCGGCTTTTAACCCAAAAGAGCAGACATTAAAGCCCAAGCCGGCTAACAAGAATGACCGTAACAGTCTAGTTGAAACAAAGTTTTAAACCTCACCCTCTCCCCTCCTCCCTCCCTCCACAATCTCCCTGTTAGAATTTCAAAAAAGAGAGGGGGTGGGGGTGAATATAACTTGAAGAAATATTAGAAAACATCGTGGTTTCTCAATACAGCTAATTTCGATTCGAGAGGGATTTAATCGAAAGCAGGAAGTTGCGAAATGGTTTTAGTTTTTAAAAAAATATTGTGCTCTAATTTTTTTTTTGAAAATTAAGAGGCTGCTTATCAGATAAGTCGAAGCTTTCGTGCTAAAGTTGGTCATCTTGTAACAGAGAAAAAATGTTTGTCATGCCATGATTTAAAATTTAAAAAATCAGTAGAATCTATGATTTATTTTCAATGATATTTTGATAAATGAAGGACTAGAGCCTTCATTTTCATGACGTCAGTATCTTTTCACGAAGTACAAGCAAAACTTGACTGCATTTCTTCTTTTTACCACATAACTGTTATCAAGCAGGTAGATATTGGGTGGCGCTGTTCTTATGGCGACGCGCTCTTCCCGGGGAGAACAGCCCGAATTTCATACAGAGAAGAATCCACCGTGACTTAAAAGTGGTAGGAAAAATGAAAAATATGAAAAAGAAAAAAATGAAAATGAAAAATTCTGTCGATGTAGGATAAGGACTGGTGGCGCTGAATGTTGAGCCCGATTATACACAAGAAAATCTGGAACAAAAAACCCCAAACATTCTGATTAATCAATCAGTATTGTGTTGAGACAAAAATGAACACATATCCCAAAGCAAGTCTGACTGAAGTGACAGATATTTTCTATCATTGACAAACTTTTTTTTTAATCAATGTTGACTTGAACATTGGTTGTGTTCAGATACTTTTGGCTGTAAGGCCTCTTTAAGCATGTAACGCCCGAGTCTTTATAATTTTTTTTATCTTTCTTTTTGGCGTTCCGTCCGCTTTAAAGTGCTTCAAGGTTTGTTTCAGTCATCACTGAGAAAAGTACAGGATATTATTGGTAAGCAGCATTTTAAATTTCAAAATATTATTTTTTTTGCTTATGTGTGATTCCAGAGCGTGGTTTATTATTTATTTGCATCAATGATATTTGTTGGCAGTCATGTTTCTATCAGTTTTATTCACTTTGAATTTAATTGAAGAGGTGTCATGAAATTCGAATTTTGTCGGAGTCTGATTCCATAAAGAAGAAGAAGAAGAAGAAGAAGAAGAAGAAGAAGAAGAAGAAGAAGAAGAAGAAGAAGAAAGAAGAAAGAAGAAGAAGAAGAAGAAGAAGAAGAAGAATTGCGAGGAAGAAGAAGAATTGTGAAGAAGAAGAAGAATTACGAAGAAGAAGAAGAAGAATTGCGAAGAAGAATTGCGAAGAAGAAGAAGAATTGCGAAGAAGAAGAAGAAGAAGAAGAAGAAGAAGAAGAAGAAGAACAAGAAGAAGAAGAAGAAGAAGAAGAAGAAGAAAAAGAAGAAAGAAGAAGAAAAAGAAGAAGAACAACAACAACAACAAGAACAAGAACAAGAACAAGAAGAACAAGAGCAAGAACAAGAAGAACAAGAAGAAGGATTGCAAAGAAGAAGAACAAGAAGAAAACTTCAAAATAAAAACAACACAAAAAAGCGGAGCACAAACAAATATAACGAATGAATTGTTGACGAACAGAAAACTTAACTAACTAATAAATATATTGCATTTTTGGACAATATATGGCGATTTCCCCCCTCTTTTTCTTTTTCCATATAAAACAAATCTTCTTTACTTGTTGAAAGCACGTATTTGTTGTTGTTGCTGTTGGCTTTTTCTTTTGCTTGTTTTTTTTTTTTTTTGGGGGGGGGGGAGCGGATGTTCTGTTATTGTTTTGTTTTGTTTTGGTTGTTGTTGTTGTTTTTACCCCAAATGTCACTGTTTAACGAGATAATGGCTTTTTGCTTTCATAGCTTATCTTTGGGTTATTCTTGTTTTATCATTTGCTCTCTCTCTCTCTCTCCTCTCTCTCTCTCTCTCTCTCTCATCTGTTTGTCCTCCGTCTGTCTGTCTGCCTCTCTGTCTGTCTGTCTGTCTGTGTCTCTGTCTCTGTCTGTCTGTCTGTCTCTCTGTCCACAAACAGGCAACGAGGCAAAGATTCAAACTTGTACCCCAGTCACAGTCGGTATCACACTAACAAGGCTCTACTCACCGGGCCATTTTGCCCCCAACACTGACATAGTTAATGATCAACCTGATTCATAAAACTAAGCGGTAAAGGTATCCCATAAGCTATAATGTCGTAGGAGAGCAAGGCATCAGAGACCTCAACTTCTCTAGGGGCCAGCATACTGAGGGCGGCGCCCATCTCCTCTCCCTCGCTGTTTCACCTTCCCTGACTCTAAAGAGGGCAGGTACCCATTAACAGCTGGGTGAACTGGGGGACTGTATTGAAGCCAAGGCGTGCAAACGGTCACCCATCTAAGTGGTAACCAACGCTGGATGCTGCTTAACCTTGGCTGGGGGACAGCGAGTGCTCCGACCACTGAGCTATCCCTTCCCCACAGATTCATAGGAACCAAGATGAGATTATTCTGAACTGTACGCGCTGAATTATCTTCATTAGAGGAAAACAGAAACGAGTTATTAAAGGGGAGAAAAAAAGGGAGGGGTGGGAGATAAGTAAGAGAAGCACACAATGAAGAAAAGCAGAAAGAAAGAGTAATAGATCCATCAAGAGACAGACAAACAGAGATAGATAGACAGACAAACAGACAGACAGACATACAGATAGATAGAGATATAGATAGCTAGATAGACCCATATATCGATACATACATGCATACATACATACATCGCTACATCGATATATCGATACATACATACATACATATATACATACGTATATACATACATATACATACATACATACATATATACATCACATACATATACACATACATACATGCATACATACATACATACATACATACATACATACATACATATATATATACATACATACATACATACATACATATATACATACACACACAGCGAACGGAATAAATAAGAAAACTAATTTTGAAAAAAAAACCCACACAAATAAGATTGAATAAATGAACAAACAACACAACTCTACCAACAACATCAACATTTTAAAAAAAACCCCCAAAACGGAACACACCACCACAATCACCATCTGCTCTTCTCAGAAAACAACCCCCCCCCCCCCCCCCCAACCAAACCCCCAAAAAACCCCGAAAACAAAAACCCAAACAAACAACAAAACCCTCAAGCCACACACACTAAGATAAAAGAATGGACGGAGGTTCTTTTTTTGTTTCTCACTGGAGAAAATGGGGGGGGGGGGGGGGGGGGGGGGGTAGTGAATAGAAGGATAGGGGGCTAGGAAGGGGGGTAGAGGGTCTCTCTCTCTCTCTCCCTCTCTCCCTCCCTCTCTCCCCCTCTCCCTCTCTCTCCTATAAATCGTTGAGCCCTGGCAACCAGGGCAGGAGAGATTAGGAAAGCGCAACCGACTTGAAATGGTGCTTCGGCCAAACATCAAAGAAAAGCCGTTCGGGCTTGAAATGGGGCTGTCCTTTTATGGAAAATCCATCAGTAGGCTAGCTGAAGCCTCCACGAGCGAGCTAGCTAGCAGCAGCAGAAGCAGCAGAGAGAGAGAGGGAGAGGGGGATGGGAGGTAGGAGAGAGGGGGGAGAGAGAAGGGGTGGGGGAAGGGGGAGAGAGGGGAGAGAGAGAGGGAGAGAGAGGGAGGGAGAGAGGAGAGAGAGAGAGGGAGGGAGGGGAAGGGAGAGAGAGATGGAGGGAGAGAGTGAGGGAGAGAGAGAGGAGAGAGAGACAGACAGACAGACAAGAGAGAGACAGAGACAGTCAGACAGACAGACAGAGAGCACACACACACACACACACACACACACACACACACACACACACACACACACACACACACACACACCTCACGAGAGTGAGGAGAAAGATAGAGACAGGAGGAGGAAGAGAAGGAGGAGGAGGAGGAGGGGGAGGAGGAGGAGGCCGCATGAGCTTAGCTAAATGGATATGGGTGGAAGGAAGGGTGGAAGGAAGGGTGGAAGGGTGAAAGAGGGTGAGGTCCTAACCTACAGAAGGATATGAGAGGTCGAGGAGAAATCTTTGAGGAAGATCGTCTCAGAAATGTGTGTGTGTGTG
The DNA here is from genome assembly GCA_028751875.1 of Rapana venosa. NCBI lineage: Eukaryota > Metazoa > Mollusca > Gastropoda > Neogastropoda > Muricidae > Rapana > Rapana venosa. The sequence continues at coordinate 27,609,302 of CM054159.1, forward strand.
TAAGGAACGGGGGGGGGGGGGGGGGGGGGGGGGGGGGGAGGGAGGGAGTGAGAGGGAGGGGGTAAGGAGGGGTAGGGAGGGGGGAAAGGATAGCCCAGTGGTTACACTGTCTTTCCTTTGCTCTGGACTGTAATGAGAGCAATGGTTCCATTCTTCCTCTGAGGTGCCTTGTCTGTTCCAGAGGATGTTTCCCCCCATGGAGTCATAGTCGATTTGGTTTAAACAAAATTGTATTCATTTAGAAACAACTTTAGCACCAACGCATGAAATGAGTACAACCAGCAATGCTTATCAATAATGAGTAGCTCTAACATCCATACATGTGTATATGCAAGAATGGGCTGCAGCTGAACAAACTTACGTCGATTTTGACTCCATTCTCATTCCCCCGTAGGGATTCCGGGGCCCTGTCAGTATAAATAGCATCCCCATCTTCTGGCAATTCTGCGCTAGGAATTCCCACATTTCTATCACTCTC
>CM054159.1:27617279-27619779 GCA_028751875.1 Rapana venosa
CTTTCTTTCTTTTTTTGTGTGTGTGTCTTCTCTCAAGCACACTTTGTTTTAGCACAAGGTGTGGGGAATTGGATTTAAATGAAGCGTCACACACGCACGCGTACAGAAACACTAGCAGGCAAATCCGTATTAGTGTTGAACACGCGAGCTCTTTCTCTGTCTGGCTGTCTTTCTGTCTGGCTGGCTGGCTGGCTGGTTAGCTGGCTGGTTGGCTTTCTGTCTCTGTCTCTGACGATGTCTTTGGCGCAGTTTTCTCTGTCGTCATCTGTCTCTGTCTCTGTCCCTGACTGTCTCTGTCTCTGTCTGTCTCTTTCTCTCCCCCCCCCCCCCCACCCCTCTCTCTCTTTATTTATTTTTTTATTTATTTTATTCTTTTATATCGAGGATAATGGAATAAGCACTTATGTACTTTTTTACATTCAGTCCCCGTGTGTATGCGGATTTGTGAATTCTTTCATCTGTTCCCACCGGCACACAATGGCCTACTCTTCCGAAAATATATTCATAATATCCATGCGTATTTTGTCCTGTGCCCAGAGGGTCGGTTGTAAAAAAAGGCTTGTTTATGTCTTTGCTCTCTGTAAATAAAATTCATTCATTCATTCATTCCTTCATTTATTCATTCCCTCTCTCTCTTTCTCTCTTTCTCTCTCTCTCTATCCCTCTCTTTTTATATATATATATATATATATGTATATATTAATATTAATTATGTTATATACATGTATATATATTCTCTCTCTCTCTCTCTCTCTCTCTCTCTCTCTCTCTCTCTATTTATATATATATATATATATATATATATATTTATGTTTGTCCGTCGTGTTCGACGATGACCTCCAAAACAGCAGCTGCCTCCTCTGCTGTTGAGGCAGTTGCTGTTTCGGAAATTGGGCAGAAATTTGATTATAGTGGAGATGCCTTGCCTACAGTACATCCCCACTCTCTCGGCCAAGTGGGCATAAGGACAGTCAGCGTTGGAGATGTTCTCCAAAGGCCAACCAGCCCCCAGGGCTGCAGCACATAAGGACTGTGCGAGTCAAGCCTCCTAGTCAGAGAGTCATAGTCGATCACTAAAGACTAAGCTGTAAAGTGGAATTCCATGAGTGGAAAAGCCACTGGTCATACAGCCTCTCACTTTGCTGTTGCCCCTAGCGTCAATGGTTTAATCAAGAACTGTGATAAAGCCCAGGCGCTGACGACAATAATTATATACATAGATATATATCTATATGTATATGTGTGTTTATATATACATATATATATAATATGTGTGTATGTATGTATGTATATGGATAGATAGATAGATAGAGAGAGAGAGACAGAGACAGAGAGACAGAGACAGACAGACAGACAGACAGAGGGGACACGGTTGATTCCTCAAAGCCAGCCCCAGGTGCAAAAACAAAAAACAAAAAAGCAAACGAGACAAACCCCTACCCGGCTTCAGACCTGGGTGGGTGTGATACCCTTAAAGGGGGGATACCGTGACACCCCCCCTCCCGCACACCCTCCTCTACCCACCCCTAATACACCATAGATGCGGGTATCTGGCATGTCGACAACGATTAGGCCACTAAGAAAGCACGTGACACTGGTTATCCAATAGGGTTTACAGAGGGAAACTATATCTACCCGAAAAGGGGAAAAGCATCCCGAACAAAATAATATGCTTGTGGCTGGATTCCCTCCCCTTCCCGACTCCATCCCCCCCTCATCCTTTCTATTTTTCTTTTGTAATGAGGAAGGGGAGGGTATATGATCTGGGAGAAGGTGTGACATGGAAATATTCGTCCTATCACGGAATATTGTCGATCAGTTCAGATCAGAAAGAGAGTTGGTGTGGGATCACCAAACAGGGCGTGAACGGCGCACGCAGAGCATCTTGCGCACACGTTGAAACTCGTTCCACCTTTCGGAAGAGTAGGCCATTTGCGCAGGCGGAAACGGATGACAAAGTTTACTTAAGTGCGTGCGCATGGAGACCGGATGTGAAAAAAAAGATGCATTTGAGTGCTTTAGTCCAAAATCCTCGAGATAAAAGAATGGTACCAAAAAATATAAAATGAACATACACACGTCAGTCGATTCATATCTCTCTCTCTCTCTCTCCTTCTCTCTCTCTCTCTCTCTCTCTCTCTCTCTCTCTCTCTCTCTCTCTCTCTCTCTCTCTCTCTCTCTCTCTCTCTCTCTCTCTCTCTCTCTCTCTCTCTCTCTCGCCCTCTCTCCCCTCTCTGACACAGACACATTCACACACACATGATCACTGATAGTCAAAAGACATAAAATGTAAAAGAACGAACGCACATACACTGTACGCGCACGTGCGCGCGCGCACACACACACACACACACACACACACTGTCCACACACACAGACGAACATACGCACAAACACACACACACTGCAAACACACACAGAGACACACACTTACACTGTACACACACAGACACACTATAGCACACACAGACGAACACACGCACACACACACACTGTACAC
>CM054159.1:27624779-27629779 GCA_028751875.1 Rapana venosa
CTTGCAAAGAGAGGCAACTCAATCCCTGACAATTAACCCTTTATCGAGCGCTCTCCTCGCGCACAAAAGGAGCCTTAGCCCCTGTACAAGGTGCGCTTCTGGGCTGCTTAAAGGGTTCTAAAGGGGTTCCATCCGCCCATAAAACTAGCGAACTCCAGGGGGTTCCATTCAGGGGTTCTTCTTTTTTTTTTTTTAACCCCCGCGTGTGTCTTTTTTTATTTTATTTTTTATTATATTTTATCCCTTCACCTTTCTTCTTCTCCTTATTCTCCTCCTCCTTCCTTCTTTCTGTTCTCTCTGTCTCTCTGTCTCTCTGTCTCTCTTTCTGTGTCTACCCATGGTGGTGAAAGACTTAGGTATTGGGAGTTTTGTGAAGAGGGGGGGGGGAGGGGAAAATTGGAGGGAGGGAGGTGTAGTAGTGTCTTTGATCTTGGCGGTAGATCGTTGCACCCCTGTCTTTCCATTGCTAGGGTTAATGGGAAACGGTTTTCGGTAGTGTAGTGTAGTGTGTGTGGTGTGGTGTAGTGTGGTGTGTGGTGTAGTGTGGTGTGTGTAGTGTGGTGTGTGTAGTGTGGTGTAGTGTAGTGTGTGTGTGTGTGTGGTAGTGGTGTGGTGTGGTGTGGTGTGGTGTAGTGTGGTGTAGTGTAGTGTGGTGTGGTGTGGTATGGTGTGGTGTGTGTGGTGTGTGTGGTGTAGTGTGTGAGTGTGGTGTAGTGTGTGTGGTGTGGTGTGGTGTAGTGTAGTGTAATGTGTGTGTGTGTGGTGTGGTATGGTGTGGTGTGGTGTGGTGTGGTGTGGTGTAGTGTGGTGTAGTGTAGTGTAGTGTGGTGTGGTGTGGTGTGGTGTGGTGTGGTGTGTAGTGTAGTGTAGTGTAGTGTGTGTGGTGTAGTGTGGTGTTGTGGGGTAGGGTGGGGTGTGGTGTGGTGTGGTGTGGTGTGGTGTGGTGGGGTGTGGTGTGGTGGGGTGTGGTGTGGTGGGGTGTGGTGTGGTGTGGTGTGGGTGTGGTGTGGTGTGGTGGGGTACAGTGTAGTGTAAGCATGTAGTGTAGTGTAGTGTAGTGTAAGTGTGTGGTGTAGTGTAGTGTAGTGTAGTGTAAGTGTGTGGTGTGGTGTAGTGTAGAGTAGTGTAAGTGTGTGGTGTGGTGTAGTGTAGTGCAGTATGGTGTGGTGTAATGTAGTGTAGTGTGGTGTTGTGTGGTGTGGAGTGGAGTGGTGTAGTGTGGTGGGGTAGGGGTAGGGTGTGATGTGGTGTAAGTATGTGTAGTGAAGTGAAGTGTAATGTAGTGTAACTATGTAGTTTATTGCACTGTAGTGTAGTGTAATGTAGTGTAAGTATGTAGTTTATTGTACTGTCGTGTAGTGTAATGTAGTGTAAGTATGTAGTTTATTGTAGTGTAGTGTAGTGTAATGTAGTGTAACTATGTAGTTTATTGCACTGTAGTGTAGTGTAATGTAGTGTAAGTATGTATTGTATTGTACTGTAGTGTAGTGTAATGTAGTGTAAGTATGTAGTTTATTGCACTGTAGTGTAGTGTAATGTAGTGTAAGTATGTAGTTTATTGTAGTGTAGTGTAGTGTAATGTAGTGTAACTATGTAGTTTATTGTAGTGTAGTGTAGTGTAATGTAGTGTAAGTATGTATTGTATTGTACTGTAGTGTAGTGTAGTGTACTGTAGTGTATGTATGTTATTGTACTTTAGTGTAGTGTACTGTAGTGTAAGTATGTATGTTATTGTACTGTAGTGTAGTTTACCATATTTATGCTACAATGGACTCAGCGGGGAGTCTGGAACCGCACAGTCGAGCATCATCCATTCTATGGACAAGACTTCTATAGAGTAACTCAAATTTTACCACCAACACTGCAGGTGTCTGTATCCATCACTCCTGGTTGATACCCTACGACAAGCACCCCTGTGACAGACAGCGTAGAGTACAGCCCCGTCATGTAGTCTCAATGTACAATCACAGCCCTGTCATGTAGTCTCAATGTACAATCACAGCCCTGTCATGTAGTCTCAATGTACAATCACAGCCCTGCCATGTAGTCTCAATGTATAATCACAGCCCTGTCATGTAGTCTCAATGTACAATCACAGCCCTGTAATGTAGTCTCAATGTACAATCACAGCCCTGTAATGTAGTCTCAATGTACAATCACAGCCCCGTCATGTAGTCTCAGAGCACAATCATGCATCTCCACAGCACCATTGGTCTATCGTAACAAAGCACATGCACCTCCACAGCACCATCGGTCTATCGTAACAAAGCACATGCACCTCCACAGCACCATCGGTCTATCGTAACAAAGCACATGCACCTCCACAGCACCATTGGTCTATTGTAACAAAGCACATGCACCTCCACAGCACCATTGGTCTATCGTAACAAAGCACATGCACCTCCACAGCACCATTGGTCTATCGTAACAAAGCACTAGCACTTTCGTCGCAGCATCAACTCATCGTCGTCATCATCACCTCTGATCATCATACAATGACAGAAAGTTGTCTATTTTATTGTATTTTGTATTTATTCTTTTATATCGAGGATAATGGAATAAGCACTCATGTGCTTTTTTTTTTACATCCAGTCCCCGTGTGTATGCGGTTTTGTAAATTGTCATCTGTTCCCACCAGCACACAATGGCCTACTCTTACGAAAAGCGGAACAGGATTTAACGCGTGCGCAAAGATGTTCTGCGTGCGTTTCGCACACGGGGCCTCGGTTTATAGTCTCATCCGAAGGACTTTTGGGGAGAGTGGAGTCGGCACTGATGTTAACTCCAGGGGAAAATATCCCCTTGAACAGGAATGGAACCCGTTCCAGGGGATATTCTTGTCTCTGATTATGCGGGTCTCTGTTGCTCGGGTCTCATGGTGGTCTCAGTTTCCGTGTCTCACGTCCGTGCTTGTGGTGAGTTGGTGTCCTAGCCTTCATTCAAAGATGTGATGGAGATGCATGGGGACAACTCATTAGAGGGACCTTGTGACGGTTGTCACTCTCACCTCACCCCGCTTCACCTTCACCTATCCTATCCCGTAGGCCTTTGGACCGTGGGGGCACCCACCACTGAAGATTTTGCAACCAGCTTCCTCCACTCCCTGTTGTTGTTTTTGGACCGTTGCGATTGAAACCTCCTTTGGGTTTTTTTGAACGTTAGGATTGAAACCCCTGTTGTTGTTTTTGGACCATTTATTTACCATTAGGATGGAACCCCTGTTGTTGTTTTTGGACCATTTATTTACCATTAGGATGGAACCCCTGTTGTTGTTTTTGGACCATTTATTTACCATTAGGATGGAACCCCTTGTTGTTTTTGGACCATTTATTTACCATTAGGATGGAACCCCTTGTTGTTTTTGGACCATTTATTTACCATTAGGATGGAACCCCTTGTTGCTTTTTGGACCATTTATTTACCATTAGGATGGAACCCCTTGTTGTTTTTGGACCATTTATTTACCATTAGGATGGAACGCCTTGTTGTTTTTGGACCATTTATCTACCATTAGGATGGAACCCCTTGTTGCTTTTTGGACCAGCAGGATTGAACCTCTTGTTTTTGGACAATTAGGATTGAAAGCCCTGTCGTTGTTTTCGGACCATTAGGATTGCAGCACAGTTGTTCACCTGTTGCTTTGAAATGCAAATACATTGAAGGTATGTGTGTGTGCATGAATAATTAATGAAATGGGCTGTGTGTGTGTGTGTCCCTTATGTAATCTTACATATGTTCACCTGTTGTTTTCAAATGGAAGTACATTGAGGGCATGTGTGTGGTGTGTGTGTGTGTGTTGTGTGTGTGTGTGGAATATTATTATATGGCAGTGCGTGTTGTTGCTGCTTCGATTTGTACGTCTGTTCATTCAAAGTGATATTAGACGAGGAAGGGGAGGTGGTGGGTGGTGGGGGGGGGGGGGGGGGGGGGAGACTTAATTGATGTATGTGTGAGTGAAAAGGAGATCTATTCCTGAATAACTTTCGACACAGAAAAGGCTAAACAATGATAACAACAATAAGTACATGAGAAATGCTGTTATAGCTTATGATACAACTATAACAGATGTGTGTGTGGTGTTCGTCTATTACGTGCTTTTGTGTTGCTGTGTTGTGTGTGCGTGTGTGCTGAGGATTGGGCGAGTGTGTGTGGTGTGTACATGTGGGATGCGTGTGTGTCGTGTGTGTGTTGCGTGTGTGCGGGTGCGTGCGTGCGCGTGCGGCCCAGGGTGAGGTAATGTAATGGTTGACACCACGGCCCTGTGGGCACTCTGGCATAATCTGCAGGCTTGAAAGCAGCGTGTCAGACTTAGGCCTAGTGCCGATGCTCCTGATAGCTGCCTGGTCTTGTTGGCGCTGTGTGGATTTCGGGGTCAGGAGGGGGGGGGGGGGGGGGGGGGGGGGCGAGAGGGGGGTTTGCAGGGAGGGGGGGGGGGGTGTTGGGGGTTAGGGGGGTTTGCGGGGGAGGGGGGGGGGGGAGGAGGCGGGGTGTTAATTTTTTTTGTCTTCCGTGTTTGTCGTTAAGGTTGTATGATGAACAGGTGCAAATATGCGTGCGTGTGTGTGTGTGTGTGTGTGTGTGTGTGTGTGTGTGTGTGTGTGTGTGTGTGTGTGTGTGTGTGTGTGTGTGCGCACGGGCCTTTGTGTGTGTGTGCGTGTGTGTGTGAGTGAGAGAGAGAGAGAGAGAGAGAGAGAGAGAGAGGGGAAGAGGAAGATATTAGAGGGAAAGAGTGAGTAAGTATTAAAATACCAACGATAATAATAGTAAAAGTAATGATAATAACAACAGCAATAATAATGATGATGAAATAATAATAATAATAATAATAATAATAATAATAATAATAATAATAATAACAATAATAATAATAACAATAATAATAATAATAATAATAATGGTAACAATATTTTTAGATAACTGTATCTAGCTGTTTTCTCTGAAAATAAACTACCATGATAAATTGTTTTTCTACTAAACGAAACAGAGAGACAGAGACAGAG
>CM054159.1:27637279-27654779 GCA_028751875.1 Rapana venosa
ATACGACCCGTGAAAGGCTGTACCCCCATCTTAACTTTCATCACCATCATCACTTTGACAAAAGATGAAATAATCATAATCATAATCATAATAATAACAATGATGATGATAATAATAATAATCATAATCATAATCATAATAATAATAATATAATAATAATAATAATAATAATAATAATAATAATAATAATAATGTTGATGATGATGATGATGATAATTCAAAATTACCTCCCCCTCCCCCACCAAGAACAAAATAAGAAAGAAAGAATGAATTAATGAATGAAATGAGTGAGTGAATGAAAGAAAAAAAAGAAAGAGAGAAAGAAAGAATGAATGAAAGAAAGAAAGAAAAGAAAGAAAGAAAAAAAAAAAAAAACCAGGAAAAATCAGAGGACCTGAGACAAAAAAAAAGCAAAATCTTAGCTGCATCAGATAGCACTATCGACAAAAGCGTGCGTGATATTAATGTGTTATACACTAACAGGAAGTTATTTGAGATTTTGGCCATAAACTTTTACACACTTCATACTTTGAGAAATGGATTCTTGCCATAACAACTGTGATTTTTACACTCTAGACTTATATACAATATACATACATACATACATACATGTATATATATATAATATGTATATATATATATATATATATATATATATATATATATATATATATATATATATAATATATATATATACATTGATTAGATCTGACCTTGAAAACATCTACTTTGAATAAGAAAAAAAATAACTGATCATAATTATTTAAAGGGGAATAAACTGACAATTATTATGGTATTTGTTTTTGAGATATTAATTTCGGGGTTTAGAAGATACAGATTTTTTTCTGCCACCTGTCCTGCCACATAGTTTTCTTGCAATTCGTTTTGTTGTTTTCTGCCTGAAGAGAAAGAGAGAGGGGGGAGAGAGAGGGAAGAGAGAGGGGGGAGGGAGAGAGAGAGAGAGAGGGGGGGGGGGAGGGGGGAGGGGGAGGAGAGAGAGAGATAGAGAGAACTCAGAACTCAGAAATTTATTTGGCATAGGCCATGGCCCCACTCAAGATCAGAACAACACTGAAGATATACAAAATGCATTCATACACGGGGTGCATTGTATGGAATATCAAAATCAAAGATTAGTACAGCACAGCAAATGTGATGAAGGCCTTGTGTGAGAGAGTTGCTTTTCCCTTAGTTCAAAGTTCAAAGACCAATGCAACGGCATACTTGGAAAGCTCGATGATGAGAGAGATAGTTTTAATATTGATAATCATTATTATCAGTATCATTAGACAGAGAGTGTGTTAATAATGATAATCATATTATCAATATCATTAGAGAGAGAGAGTCTAAATAATGATAATAATTATTATCAGTACCATTAGAGGGAGAGAGTCTTAATAATGATAATCATTATTATCAATATCATTAGTGAGAGAGAGAGAGAGTCTTAATAATGATAATCATTATTATCAATATCATGATAGAGAGTCTTAATAATGATAATCATTATTATCAATATCATTAGAGAGAGAGTCTTAATAATGATAATCATTATTATCAGTATCATTAGAGAGATAGTGTGTTAATAATGATGATCATTATTATCAATATCATTGGTGTGAGAGAGTCTTAATAATGATAATCATTATTATCAGTATCATTAGAGAGAGAGTCTTAATAATGATAATCATTATTATCAATATAATTAGTGAGAGAATCTTAATAATGATAATCATTATTATCAATATCATGAGAGAGAGTCTTAATAATGATAATCATTATTATCAATATCATGAGAGAGAGTCTTAATATTGATAATCATTATTATCAGTATCATTAGAGAGAGAGAGTCATAATAATGATAATCATTGATATCAACATCATCATAAAAAATAAAAAAAGACTTGTGCGTTGTGTTGATAACAAAGTTAATTTCAATACATTTAACCTCCGTAACCAATCACCACTTTGACACAGGCATTCGTGAGGTTTTAATTCCGGGTGGGGGAGCTCTTCATTCCGGGTGGGGAAAGTACCCGTGTTTATCTTGAGCATCAAACAGGGTTTTGTAATGTTTCTTGCTGTGGACTTTATCACAGCTTGGGTCTGCATTATTTTTGCACGGTACGGTCGCACTGCACTTGATATTAATTTACCCCAGACTTTCAATATTGTTTGCTTTCCTTCTTTTCCTTGTACTTTCACTATTTTAATTTATTATACAGTTAATTTCTCCCTTCTATTCGGTACAGTATTTGCAGGTTTATTTTCTACAATATTCTTCGTTTTATTCTATTCTTTCGAAGATAATGGAATAAGCACTCCTGTGCTTTGTTTTATGACCCCCCTGTGTATGCAGTTTTGTAAATTTTGTCATCCGTTCCCACCGCCACACAATGGCCTACTCTTTCGAAAAGCGGGACAGCTCTTCAGAAAGTTGTGCATGTTGCACTCTCAACTCATATTGTTTTGAGTACTATTGTTTTATATAAATCAATATAGGGGACATGGGTTTATATTTGAATGTATATCGGCTTATTTCCATGTGTATTGCTTGGAATGAACAGAGCCTGGCGTCAATGTAAAATGAAGTTCAAAGGGTAAAGATCACCGTTGATATAATCATTCAAATAATTCTTTCTTTTTAAGCAGAAAAGAAGTTGAGTTTCTTGATATTTTGGGGTTCAGTTTTGTTGTGGTATACAATCAACTGAGGTTTTAAAACAACAACAACAAAACAACAAAAAAGCTGAACACAACACACACACACACATACACACACACAAACACACACACTGGGAAAAATTCAATAAAACAATATTTTCCCTACAATGTTGGAGAGAGAGAGAGAGAGAGAGAGAGAGAGAGAGAGAGAGAGAGAGAGAGAGAGAGAGAGAGAGAGAGAGAGAGAGAGAGAGAGAGAGAGCAGAATCTGCAGGCTAAAATCAAAACAACTCAGCAACAACAAACAAACCAAGAAACAAGCTCAAAACAAAACAAAAGAATCAGGCAAAGAAATAATCAAATAATTGAATAAATAAATGAATCAAATATGTGTGTGTGTGTGCATGTGTGTATGTGTGTGTGAGTGAATGCACGCACTCACACACACTCTCCCCCCTCCTCCCCCCCACCCCTCCTCCTCCCTTGGAATATCGTCAACTTCCAATTTCTACCCCGAATTTCTCACTAATAATATCACGTCTTCCTGCCAATGATACGCCATTTTGACAACCAGCTCATCAAACACGCGCGCATAATAAACCATACCCACAACCTCAACCACTCTGTAAAAAAAAACAACCAGACTCAGTTCACAACAGCGAGGGATCGAGCCGAGATCTAAATAAAAAGAGGGGAAAAAATACGAAAGAAAGCAAAACGGTCGGAACGGTCGGTCGGTTGGCGAAAACTCCCCGAAAATCCCTGGATTGAATGGAAGTTGAAAGAGAAGCCGGAGAGAGGGCAGAGAGAGAGAGCTGGGCTAGGCAGGCAGGGCGAGAGGGCAGGAGCCTCGCTTCTCTCAGCCGCCAGCCGCCAATGTCATCTGCCCGCTGATTGGAGGAAAGGGGTCACGCGGGGGCTGTCACGCTTTGCACGCACTTCCCTCAGTGGCCGAGCCCTGTCGTCTGCTTCGTCCGTCAAACTGGAAGGGAAGTCGCTTGGGTCTTTCTGTGTGTGTGTGTGTGTGTGTGTGTGTGTGTGCGTGCGTGTCGTGCGCGAGGCGGGCGAAGTGGTTGGGTGAATGTGTGTGTGTGCGTGTGTGTGCAGGGAAAGGAGGACAGACAGACAGACAGGGCTGAGGAGGGAGAAGAGGGGTGGTAGTAGTAGTAGTAGTAGTGGGAGTGGAGGGAGTGGAGGCGCTTGCTTGCTTGCTGGGCTGTCCACAGATATAAAATTTTGTGTGTCGGGGGCCCAGTGTGAGTGAGGGAGCGGAGGGCAGGGCGCAGTAAAAGAGACATGGATTGCACCTTGGTAATGCCGGGCCATTTCCTCTGATATCAGTCCCTGTCATTAGTAACCGGGCGGCCTACTTTTGACCCTGTGATGTAAGCTTGCTGGAACCTGGTCTCTCTCTCTCTGCTCAGCTCCGCTCCTCTGACACAAGTGGCTCCCACATAAAACGGACACTTCCTCCAGTCGTCAGTGAAACCTCATCTTTGTGTTCATTTTGGGACCCTGGCATGACACGGTCATTCCTCCTCGTCCCTCCTCCCCTCCCCTCTCTCTCTCGACTACCCCGGGGGAAAGTACATGTAAAAACGGATGTGCCGAGTGTCAGTTTAGTGTCTTCTTAGGTCAACCATCAACCATCAAGGCTTGTGGTTATGTGTGAAGCGGCTTCGTTTTTGTGACTTTGATCTGGTGAAGAAGACTGCTGTAAACCTCGCTGGCTTAAACGGTTCTAAATAAATTAAATAAAAAATAATGACGTGCGGTTGGAGTAGCCCCATCAAACGGCCATGAATGTGGGGTGACAATGTTGTGCTGTTTGGTGCCAGACTTACGCGTGATGCGCTTGTAGTTGCAGAATCGATTTGTCTATTAGCATAAACCGTTTCCCCCTGTGACGATTTTGTGGGTCGGTGTGACGGTTTAGTTTAGTGGATTCATAAAGCAACTGTGTTTTTTTACGAGACAACAATTGTCGTTTACCAACCCCGTAAACACTGGCTCTGCGTTTCACATACATGTATCCCGTAGTGGTAGCTTTCGAAAAACGAGAAACACTAAAATCAAGCAGCAGCAGATTGTTGTGCATGAAAAAGAACAGCCCGTTCTAGCGAAATATGACACACTTCGACATAGTCTTGGCACTGTGAACTCGGGGTGGATGCACGCTCTTCCGTGGGATCCTTGTGTTGTTGTTGTTGTATGGAGCCAGAAGGAAGTATGTGAGGGCCCCCACCTCCCTGCCTCCCTGTGTACCTGTGTGCTAGCTGGCTAGCTAGCTAGCTAGGCAGTAAAAGCGGTGCTGCGCCAACAACGTCAGGAAAGACGACTCCTCCTAAACGTCTACACATTATTGGCCACCGGCCAACATCTCGGCGATTTTTATTGTAAGTAGTATCTTTTAATACGGCAACAACACACAGTTACAACTAGTCCAATGACAGGGTGTGGAGATTTTTTTTTCCGTTTTACATAAATTTTTTTTTTTTTTTCCTTTGGAAAGGGGGTGGGGGTCGGGGAGAAGGGGGGATGATAGTCTCGCTTGATTTCGTTGTAGCCAGGTTGTGTGATCATCAGCTGTTGCCTCGGGAAGCGGCGTAAATCATCGTTGTATTGTTGTCTTCATTTTGATATCTTTTTTTTTGTGTTCCCGTTTTTCTCTTTCTTTTTTTTTCCATTTTGGTGTGGCTGTGATTTCTCAGATTTGTTCGGCTTGAACATGCATGAGCGCGAATGGTTGTATACATGCTTGCTTGAATGAACGCGTGCGTATGGGCGAACATGTACGTATAAACACGCTCACACACACTTAGCTTGGCTTGGCTTGACTTAACACACGCACACAAGATTCAAGATTTATTTCCTTTCACCCCTTTTGGGGTATGGAGGATTACAAACAAACCCAACAGGAGAATAAACCTAACAACAATACTCCCCCCAAAATAGTATCAATACTGACAGGAACTGAAAAGCAAGAGTTTACCGCAAAATAATAAGCAAACAGTATCCAAGACTCAAAGACTCCACACACAACACACACACACACACACACACACACACACACACACACACACACACACACACACACACACACACACAAGCATTTGTTTGCTTAGTTGATTGTTATTATTTATCCATCCTTTTGTCAGTATTTATCCATCCATTGTCAGTATGTATCCATTCATCTATCATTTCTAAGCCAGCCTGCCAGCCATCTATCCATCCATCCATCCATTCATCCATCCATCCATCCATCCATTAATTTCTTAAAATACCGCCTCATGCTAATTAAAACAGGGTAATCTCGTACTAACCAAAAAAATATCTGAAAACCAAACTGATCTATACCTAAATCTAGCAGCATAATTTGGTATTGGTTTTGGCTTTGGTTCTTTGTTTCTTTGTCTTTCTTTCTTTTCTTCCTTTTCTTTCTTTTCTTTCTTTCTTTTATTCTGTCTGTCTCTCTTTCTGTTCTTTCCTTTGTTTTCTTTTCTTTTTTTCTTTTCTTTCTTTTCTTTCTTTTCTTTCTTTCTTTTCTTTCTTTCTTTCCTTTCTTTCTTTCTTTCTGTCTTTTTCTTCAGAGAGAGTCATTTGGAGACTGATTAAGAATTAACCTAAAAAACCCAAAGATGAACCTTGTAGCATCATTCGTTTGTGTGTTTGAGGCTTTCTTTCTTTCCTTTTTCTTTTCATTCTTTTTTTCTTTCTGTTGTTTGTTCTGTTCTGTTCTTTCTTCTTCTTTTCTTTTTCTTTTCTTTTGTCTTAGGTTCTTTCTGCTCTGATCTGTCCTTTCCTTTTTTGTTTCCATTCTTCTATATTAATTTCTTTCTGTCTCTCTTTCTTTTTTTTTTTATTTTCTGTTCTTTCTTCCTTCCTTCATTTCATTGTGGAGAGTGAGGACAGTGGGGGTCTCTAAATGCAGTTATACGTTGAGGATGGAGGGAAGAGAGAAGAGAGAGAGAGAGAGAGGAGAGAGAGAGAGAGAGAGAGAGAGAGAGAGAGAGAGAGAGGAGAGAGAGAGAGAGAGAGAGAGAGAGAAGAGAGAGGGAGGGAGGAGAGGGAGGGAGGAGGGAGGGCGGGCACTGATTTGCTATGAACTCCACTGTTCAGCGTTATGAGGGCAATAAGGCCAGCATCACAAAAGCTAGGTTTTAGCCTCACATCACAAGCTGCTGCTGCTGCTGCCGCCTGTATCAGGGAAGTGATAGGCTCTTCTCTGATTTGTTTTTGCCAGATATAGCGCTATATAAATTCCGTTTATTATCATTACTATTATTATTCTCACTGTAATCCCCTGTTTTCATATTTGATTTTTGGTGCTTATGCATTGATATGCCCCCCTTTTTTTTTTTTGGTTGTTGTTGTTGTTGTTAGTGTTTTGACTTTCAAGACTGTTGTGATATTATGATCACATACTGGCGTTGTTGGGGTGGGGTTGTTTTGGTGTTGTTGTTTTTTTTGGGGGGTGGGGGGTGGAGGGGGGGGGGGGGGGGGCAGTTGGACAAAGCCAAACGAAACGAAACAAAAGAAGGGACTGCAAGGATATAAGTGTTCACACAGAAAACATCATGAAAAGCAAGCCAACTAACCATCCACTCCACCAAACCAACCAACCAACCAACCAACCACACAACCTACCAACCAACCAACGAATTAAACAACAGACTAATCAACCAACCAACCGACAAAGCAAGCAAGCAACCAACAAAATAAACACCAACAAAAAACCTATCTATCTAACTATCTATCTATCTATCTATCTATCTGTCTGTCTATCTATCTATCTATCTATCTATCTATCTATCTATCTATCTATCTATCTGTCTGTCTGTCTGTCTATCTATTTATCTATCTATCTATCTGTCTGTCTGTCTATCTATCTATCTATATATCAATCTATCTATCTATCTGTCTGTCTGTCTGTCTATGTATTTACCTTTTTCTTGTGACTTTTGTTTCTTTATTTTAAGGTCAGAGATACACCTAGAAGAAGAAGAAAAAAAAACAACCCAGTATCTGTCTTGCTTACTTGTAAAGGTTTTTTAATGTTTGATCTGTTGTTGTTATTGTTGATGATGATGATACTATGACGGGGGTAATTTTTTCATGCTATTTTTTTCTCTTTATTTTCTGGGGGAGTTGGGTGGGAGGGGGGGGGGGCTTTATAAGGTGTGGTTTTTTGTTTTGCTATGTTTTCTGTTTATTTCATAGACTTTTCACTGTTATAGAGGATGAGGTGTTCTTGTTTTGTTGTGTTTTTGTTGTTGGTGTTTTTTTCCTCCTTTTTGTTTTTAATTTCATAGACTTTTCTCTGTTATTTTATCCAATTTTTAAAGGTATTGTATTGGTCTTTGTTGTGTCTGCTCTTCCTCCCACCCCCACCCCCTTTTGTGGCAGAGAACTTAGTTTTAGAGATTCTTAGGGTTATATTATAAACCTTCTTTCCCTAACGACCTGTTTTGTGGGCTCATTGGTCTGATGAGTACCATTAGGGAAAAACTGTTTTCTTTTCTGTCTTGGCTTTCTCTCTCTCTGTGTCAGTGTGTGTGTGTGTGTTGTGTGTGTGTGTGTGTGTGTGTGTGTGTGTGTGTGTGTGTGTGTGCGTGTGTGGTGTTGTGTGGTGGTGTGTGTGTGTTTATCGCATCTTTACTTATTTCAATATGAATGGGAGTTGGGTTTTTAAAAGGTGGGGGTGGGGGTGGGGGGAGGGGGGGGGGGGGGGGGTCACATAGGATTTAATGAGATTTGGAGTGAAAAGAATTACCAAAAGAAAACCAAAGCAAAGCAAACAAAGAAACAACAACAAAACCCCGACCAATACAAAGAAAACCCAAATAGCCCAGCTAAAAAAAATTTTTTTAAATCTAATGAAAATGCGATTGCTTGAAAACCATTAAAAAATTTTTTTTAAAGATTACCAGTGTTGTTTGTTGCGGCTGTTTCATTAATGTGTAACCAACAACAAAAAATAATGATCAGGTTTTATTTATTTGTTAAAAAAAGTAAAGGCAAAAAACCAAAAAAAAAACAAACAAACAAAGAGAAGAAGAAAAAAGAAAAGAAAAAAAAGTCAAAAAGCAAAATCATCAAAGAACAAAACTAAAGCATAGATAGATGTACAAATAAATAATTGATAGATAGTATTGTTTTTCTAAAAGAATTCGAGACCAGGACGGAAGATAAGAACCATTTTGGATCTTCAAAGAATCCACTAAGATTCATGGATTTTTTTTTTCCCAGATCAAACCATCAAACTGTACTTTGCATCGTCAAATGTGTGCAGGACAAACAATAATAAGTATTTCGAGCGGGACCAAAAAATGTATCATTATTCATTGGTCTTGTAATAAGTAGATAGGTTATGATCTGAGATTGGTTGATTGATTGGTTGATGGATTCATTCATTCATTCATTTATTTATTCATTCATTCATTTATTCATTCATTTATTTATTTATTTATCTATTTATTTATTCATTTATTCATTCATTCATTTATTTATTGTAGTTGTGAAACTACGCGCGATAAAAAAACAAACTAAACGAAATTGTATTTCATTCCATTATGATCAGCATAACAAAGACATATATTCATACATAATTTTGACTTTAGTTTTCTTCATACTCTAAAGATCTATAACATCTAAACTTTCATAAATAATTTTGGCAAAAAAAAAAAAAAAATTCAGAAGCCAAAATTATTAATTTATCTTCCATGTTTCAGCATGTTTGCAATGAAATTGGTGATTTAAAAAAAAAAGAAAGCAGAAAATACAGTTTCATATAACGTGTATAATCGCAGGTCTTCGGGTATTTAAAAATTAATCTGTCCAACGTTTCATTCAGTCCCTAAATCGGATAGCTCCGCTGGGACATTAATACAATCACAACAACGTTCCATTCTGATATTTAAAATTATATTGTTTTTCGCATAACCACACTTTAAAAAAAAATCAAACTAGCCATAATCTTCCCGCATAGTTTATCATTTGTATTTCGCTATCCCAATATATGTGCTTTTTAACAATTTGTTTTTGTTTGAAAACATGGCGAAATTAAGTTTGCTTAGAAAGTTAATATTTCCGTATAAATCTAGTGCGGGCTTTTGGTACCAGCAATTATCTCTTCTCTCTCTCTCATCTCCTCTTCTCATCTCTCTCACTCATCTCTCTCCTATCATCTCGTCTCTTCTCTCTCTCTCTCTACTTCTCACTCTCTCTCATCTCCCTCACTCACATCATGATATTATATATAATATTTATTATACTATATATAAATATATTATATATTATATATAATTTTCAATGTGTGTGTTTTGTATGAATGCATTACACAATGTTCCTTACACACACGACATCGTGGCTTATCATTGTTTAGGTTCTTTATTCTATGTATGCATGTATGTTATCATTATTATCATCATTGTTATTTTATATAGATGGCTTGATGGAGAGAAGAAAAAAAAGCAACTGCACTGCTTATTCAATGTACAATCTCATAATAAAGTTTGACTTTGACTTTAAACACACACACACATAACACACGCACAACACACCACACCCACACACACACACACAACACACACACACACACACACACACACACACACACACACACACACAACACACACACAACACACACACACACACAAAACACACACAAGACACACACACCACACACACTCCCCATTCCACTACTTATTCAATGTACAATCTCATAATAAAAGTCTGACTTTGACTTTCACATACACACACACACTCCACATTCCAGTGCTTATTCAATGTGCAATCTCATAATAAAAAGTCTTGACTTTTTTGACTTTCACATACACACACACACACACTACTCCCCCCATACCCCCCCCCCCCCCCCCCCCCCCCCCCCCAACCCTTCTTTCTGTGGCCACAAACTCAACCTAACCTAAAGCCTCACGTATGGCGGCTATAAGACCTGTTTGCTTTCAAGTGTATTCAATGCCAATTGACAGATACCGCAGTAAAAGTAGATTGTGAATGATATAAAAGAAAAGCTGTAATCTGCAAGGTTTTTTGTTTTTTACTCTCTCTCTCTCTCTCTCACTCTCTCTCCTCTCATCTCCTCTCTCTCTCTCTCCTCTCTCTCTCTCTCCTCCTCTCTCTCCTCTCTCTCTTCACTCTCTCATCCTCTCTCCTCTCCTCTCTCTCCACGCGTGTGTGTGTGTATTGTGTGTGTGTGTCGGTCTGTGTCTGGTGTCTGTGTGCGTGCTGTATGTGTGTGTGTGTGTGTTGATTTTTTTGGGGGAGGGTTGTCTGTTTGGGGAGTGGGGTGTCAGGAAGGGGAGTTTGTCAGTGTTAAATTGGTCTTGTTTATTCATTGATTTGTTAACTTTTGTGGTCTTTCATTGATTTCTCGATTTACCAATATTGAATGGCAATTTGTGTGATTCATTTCATGTGCTATTTGACACTATTTTGTGTTGTTGATTCATTGGTTTATTCATGTTTGTTTAACCTTTTTCTTCCCATGAGGGCCTGGTGTAAAGAAGCCTCTGGCTTATCCAATTACCCTCATTAAAATATTCGAGTTCGAGTTCTCTCGGAACACATTTTTAAAAATGTTATTGTTTGTCTGTTGTTTTGGTTTAGAGGTTTTTTGTTGTTGTTTTTTGTGTGTGTTCTTTTGCCCAGAGGGCTGGTTGTAAAAAAAAAAAGTATGTTTGCTTATGCCATAACCCTCTTTAAATAAAATTTATTCAATTGAATTCAGTTCAACTCTCTCCCTTCCTTTCCCCCCCCCCCCCCCCCCCCCCCCAACTCTCTCTCCGAAATTCTTCTCATCCCATATTTAATTATCTATTCATGTAGTTAAGCCAATTTTTAAAGTTTTATTAATTCAATTTTTTTGTATTAGCTTATCTCCCTTGCTTAGCAATTAATGTTATTGAATAAATAATTTATGTAATATTGGGTTTTTCTGAGTGTGTATAATTATTACTGTCAAATGATATGAGTCTTAATCTATGTCTGATTGAATAGATGTAGCTCTGTGTAAGAATTCATCATAATGATGAGAATAATAACAATTACAGTAATGATAATGGTGAGAATAATAATGATAATAATAATATCAATAATAATAAAACTACTAACAATAATAATATTATAATAATAACAACAACAATAATAACCAAAAAATTACCATCTATCCTAAATCTGGCCTACTTATTTAAAAAAAAGATACTCTCTTCACGTTTTATTTTATAATTTTTTTAATTCTAAATTTTATGACTTCTTTTGTTTGTTTTCTCTCTCTCTCCCTCTCTCTCTCAGTTCAACTTTTTAATGGCATTTTAATATAATTCATCCCTTCACCAGCTTGGGGCATTTTAGAGAAGTTTTGAGGCTGACAAAAAGGCACACACAGGGCGGAAGGGGAGGCGAGGTGTGGGAAACGATAGAGATATTATGTGCCAGCGCAGGTGTGATAGCGGTGATTGTGTGTCCAATAATATTTATGGGACGGCCATGTTGCCCCATCTCATTTGCATCCGATGGTGAAGAATGATACGGCCGATAGACAGATAGAGGGTAAGTGAGAGGGCAAAATATTGGGTTCAGAGGATGTAGGTGGGGGTGGTGGTGGTGGATGTGGTGGTGATGGTGGTGGTGGGGGGGGGGGGGAGGAGTTGGGGAGGGGGAGGTAGGGGGTATGTGTTTCTCAGTGTGTGTGTTTGTGTTGTTGTTGTTGTTGTTGTTTTTGGTTTAGTATCTATTCACTACTTGGCAATACAGACAGTCACACTGCACACACACATATTATATTGTGTTATATTATATTATATTATATCATATTATATCATATTATATTATACCATATTATATATATTGTGTATGTATGTATGCATGTATGTATGTATGTATGTATGTATGTATGTATACCACAACTACATGCAGTAGATTGCTTTTATTATAAGACTGGAGCTATATTATATAACTTCAGCAACTGAATTGCTGAGATTCATATAATTTTTCTCAAGGCATAATCATAATTAATTTTTTATGAATATAAAAGCCCCCTTCTTTTACTACAGGTCAACAAGACCAGGGCAATCAAACAATAAAATTAATGATGGACTGAAAGGGGTTTACAGCAATAACAGGTTACATTTTTAGAGGACTTGATACTCCGTGCATTGGACCTCAATTTTTTAGCATGAAAATATCCACTTTCAGAAATAGTTTCGATTATTTCTTTTTCCACGTATTATTCAGAATGTATACAATCAGTGGTCAGAGTACTCGCTTTCCCCCCAGCTAAGGTTAATTAAGCAGCATTGAGCGTGGTTATCACTTGGATGGGTAGTCTGGCCCCTAGAGAAGCTGAGGTCTCTGATGCCTCTCTCCACTACGTCCTCATAGGTTATGGGACACCTTTACCTTTTACAGTCTGTTAAAATGTAGAACTAATTGTGTAGGACAACAAAGTGGTCATTACTACAATCAGGGACTTCGCTGTTGTTGTGTTTGTATAGACCTTGCCGTGCCAAAGGACTGGGTCCTGTCAGTGATGTCGGCATTGAGGGACACAGGGAAATGTTTAGTCTGGTCCCTGTAGTGGCAGCCGTTGTCAGAATTAAAGATAATAATTCATATCCACCACAATCTCTTTTGTTATTTTCCCCATTTATTGCCATTGATACTGCTTTTTAGTCCAAATAAAATATTTTTAAAATATATATATATAACTATGAATTTGACAGAAAATTCACTGCCAGAAGATGTGTAAAAATAGATCTGAGGTACAAAAATCATAGCAAAAAAAAAAAGAGTTCTCTAAGGATTTTATTTCTTCTCTGAAAAACAAAAACCGCAAATACTAACCCCACTGTGGCCTTAGTCTAAAACAGATTCATCAGTATTCACTTTAAAGTATTTACTTTTTTTTTTTTTGGGGGGGGGGGGGGGGGGGGGGCGGGTGGAGATCAGGTTTCAGTTGTTCCTGTTAACAACTATGAAGTGATATAATTACATGCATAGTCTCAGGGATACTGAATAGGGAATGTTTGTTTTCCTACCGCTGTTGTGATGGACATGCATCATTATTACAATACTTAGTTTTCAAGGTGACTTTTGGATTGTGATTCTCATTTCTCTTTCTTTTGTTTTGTTAAATCGGTGTATTCAAAGTCTAGCTGACATTTATTTCCGTAGAGGAACTTGACAAACTCCCGCTAAACTTGGAACGGCTGCTATATCAATGTCGTCCTCTTTCGTAAATTCATGTGCAGGTACAGCTTTGTAGTGGTTGCAGAAATGAAATATTGCGTGCCCATGTTGGGGCGTAATACGTGCCTTAGTTCAACATAAATCTTATCTTTTAGCAAACTTGGAACGCAAAGGTATCTGATCCTATAATTATATTCTACTCACACCAACGCTTTATGTTGATTGGAGAGAGAGAGAGAGAGAGAGAGAGAGAGAGTGTGTGTGTGTGTGTGTACTTGCTTCTTTATAAGAATTAGATGTGTAAGGATGAGCTAGTACACCCAGTGCTATCTTTACTGCTTTAGGGTAAAAACTCAGTTATTTGTTTGTTCATAATCTGCAGCAGAAAATCAACTAAATCTGTTTTGAACGTCTTAAAAAGAAACAGAGCAAGAAGTACCATTATTTTAGTGTCCTTGATTCCACAGTTAGAAACAGTGATTTAAAAAAAAAATATTTATTTAGTTTTAGAATCAGTTATCAACTGGTTGATGTACATGTTCCAGTTCAACTTTCCTACGAATTTGATGTCTAGTTTATACTGAAATACTTGTTCCCTGTGTGTGTGTGTGGTGTGTGTGTGTGTGTGTGTGTGTGTGGGTGGGTGTGGGTGTGTCTGTGTGTGTGTGCGAGTGTGTGTGTGTATGGATGTGTGTGTGAATGATTCTTCTTATTTTGCTTTTGCCTCTTGGCAATTCTTATTTGATGTTGCTGTTAGTTGTTTGTTTTGATTTTTGAAGTTGCTTTGAGTGATTTTTGTTTTGTTTTGGGTTGTTTTTTCTTTCTTTTTGTTTTTGATGCGTGTGTGAGTTTGGTTTTAGCTTTTTGGGTGTTTATTCCCATTAACAGATTCACTGTTTATGCTTCCAAAATAATTTATCAGTCAATATCACTTTAATGCCTTTATTTCTTTGTTTATGTAATCATTCGCTTCTTTATTTCACTATTTTTTCATAAGGATACTTAAAAACCCCGTGACCGCGCTGTGTTTTCGTTTTTAAAATCAGTTAAGGGATTCAACAATTTCATATTGATAATATATATCTTTTCTGACACTGGTTTACGTATGTTTCTTTACTTGATTATTTCTACTCTTGTATTCTATGATGAGAAAAATATTCACTTGTGTGATTTAAAACAATAACCAAAAATATGTGGCGTTGCTTTGCTCAGGGTCAAATATTTTTTTCTTTTTAATTAATTCATGTATTTATTTAGTGTTTATTTGTTTGTTTAAAATGTTTGTCCTTCTTGTGTTGAGTTTCTGCTATAATGAAAACATTATTTTTCTTTCATTTCTGTTTCAGATAGGCTTTTCTGTTGTTTTGGAGTTTTTTTGGGGGGGTGGGTTGGGGTGGGGAGGGGGGGGGGGGGGGGGGGGGGATGGGGGGGAGGCGTAAAGAAGTTAATCAAACATAATATCACTGTTTTGATCATTTGCATTACAACAGATTCCTCTTCTCTCTCTCTCTCCTCTCTCTCTCTCTCTCTCTCTCTCTCTCTCTCTCTCTCCAGTCCTCACTCCGTCTCTCCTTACACACACACATACACAGTACACACACACACACACACAAAAACACACAAAAACACCCGATCCCCCTCCACCCCAACTCCTCTTACTATCCTCACCAACTAGATAGCTTTACACACACACCCAGCACACACACCTCACACACACACACACACACACACACACACACACACACACACACACACACAGAGTAGTAACAAACACAGTCTCATCAGCAACACCCAATAAAAATCTAGCAGTAACCTAAAATGGGATTTGCTCTGCCTACTTTGTCTCTGCAAGAGATAAATCTATTGGCTTGCCCTGCAATCTATTATTATAAACAGGAGTAGGGAGAGAAAGAGAGTAACCACTTTCAGAATTACCCCCCCCCCCCCCCCCCCCCCCCAAAAAAAAAAAAAAAATATATATATATATATAAAGAAATAGAGAGGAGGGCATGATTACAATTGAAATCAACCACTTTCAGATTTGAAAACAAAATTTAAAGAAGGCATTTATTTGTTTACATTTTATCTCCTCTTTTACAATTATGGGGAAATGTTAAACAACATAAAAGGGGAAAAAAGGGTGAAACAGGAATTGTTTTTAAAAAGATATTGCGTGGAAGTATGGTGGCTGTGAGCAGTAAATTGATAAAGGAATAAGCAGAAACGTAAAGGTAAAGGCGTCCCATAACCCATGTGGTCGAAGGGGAGCGAGGCGTCAGAGACCTCAGCTTCTCTAGGGGCCAGCATATTGAGGGCGGCGCCCATCTCCTCTCCCTCGCTGCTTTACCTTCCCTGACCCTAAAGAGGGCAGGTACCCATTTACAGCTGGATGAACTGGGGGACTGTACTGAAGCCAAGGCGCGCAAACGGTCACCCATTCAAGTGGTAACCACGCTCCACGCTGCTTAACTTGGCTGGGGGAAGATGAGTGCTCTGACCACTGAGCTATCCTTTTCAAGTGAATAGATAAAATAG
Source organism: Rapana venosa (assembly GCA_028751875.1). Classification (NCBI taxonomy): domain Eukaryota; kingdom Metazoa; phylum Mollusca; class Gastropoda; order Neogastropoda; family Muricidae; genus Rapana; species Rapana venosa. The sequence continues at coordinate 27,653,690 of CM054159.1, forward strand.
ACGAAAGAGTAATAGAAGACTATTTAAACAACTAGAGAACGTTACAAAAGCAACCGAACTAGTGTAAAAGTCTGACAGTGGCTGTATGCAATAAATTTACCATTTTTATTATAAATATGTACGCAACTCACAGCCATTTATTTCTTTATTTCGCATTTTTTTTGTATGCGTATGTGTATTTATTCATCTGTTTGTTGTAATCCGTTTTTCATATACATTTTTTCTTTATACATTTTTAAATTAACTTTGGAGAGAGAGAGAAGGGGGGGGGGGGGGGGGGGGGGGGGGGGGGGGGGGGGGGGGGGGGGGGGGGGTCGTCAGTAAATAAAGGAGGCGATTTTTACACACATACACACGCGCGCTCTTTTTTATTTGAAAATTACACGGGAAAATGCATTTATTTTTATTTTATTTTTAGGAAATCGATTAATACAAAATACATTGCTAAAATAATGATAACTTATTTAATGAAGAAATAGAGAGAGAGATATATCATGACTGAAAAAAAGAAGCCAAAAACCAAATAAAGGATTGAATAAAAACACTCAAACACTGTAAAGTGACGCTCGTCAAGCATAATGCTGTAAAAACCATTGTGTGTGTTATGTAAGCATCGTTGTTTGTAGAAGCGTACATTTCATTCACATGATATAGCGACATAACTTGAAAAAAAAGAGAAAAAAGTGTTTTTTTTAAAAGAGAAAAATGGTGTAACAAAGAACAACATAGAACTAAAGGACCAAATGAATAACTTATTGTGTGATAGAAAAATAGTCAAGACAGGTGCATGCTCTCAAAAACAAATGTAAAGCGCACACAAACACACACACGCGCGCGCGCGCGTACTCACACACACACACACACACACACACACACACACACACACACACACACACACACACACACACACAAGGTGACAGGACAATTTGCGCAGAACACTGTTTAGCAATAACACACACCATGCCATTCAAAACCACAGTGTAACCCGATCACACTCCACACACAGTGCACACACACACAGCAGAGGCACACACACACACAACGCACACACACACACACAACACACACACACACACACACACCACACACA
>CM054159.1:27664779-27667279 GCA_028751875.1 Rapana venosa
CTTTATACACCCCCACAAAAAAACAACAACCAACAAACAAAAACAACAAACAAACAAAAAACCCTAAACACCAAACCCCCACCCACCCCCAAAAACCCCTCCACCTCCCCAACAAGGGAAAAGGCTACCTACATGTAGCATTGCAGCCTGGATTGCCATGGCCCCTCCCTGTGGTGGTGTGTGTGTGTGTGTGGGGGGGGGGGGGGGGGTGCCCTGTATTCTGTGAGGCATTTTCACGGGCCAGAGAGCTTACCTGCGCCAGGCATAAGGGAGAGAATAAGGGCAGTGGAGCGGACAGGGGCGACGACAATTCACAGCACGTGCACCACGCCTCACTGTACACAAACTGCCCATAACAGCCAGGGGGGGGGTGGGGGGGGGGGGGGGGGGATAAGAGGGGGTGGGGGGAGGGATAAAGGGAGCAAAACATCAAGGATAAAAAAAGCTTACTCGAGAGGGCTTTTTTGTAGTTTTTTTTTAATATATATTTTTTATTATTTAATGTCGTAATGCTGACGAAGCATACGTTTGGTTTTTTGGTGGGTTCTTGTGTGGGCTTTTAGTGTTTTATGCTTCTGGTTTGATAGCTCAGTGATCAGAGCACTCGCTTTCCCCCCCCAGCCAAGTTAAGCAGCATCGAGCGTGGTTACCACTTGGATGGGTGACCGTTTGCGTGCCTTGGCTTCAGTACAGTTCCCCCAGTTCACCCAGCTGTAAATGGGTACCTGCCCTCTTTAAAGTCAGGGAAGGTAAAGCAACGAAGGAGAGGAGATGGGCGCCACCGCCCTCAATATGCTGGCCCCTGGAGAAGTGAGGTCTCTGACGCCTCGCTCCCCTACGACCTTATATTTTATGGGACACCTGTACCTTTTTTGTATGGTCAAGGAAAGTGCGTGGTTATGATTTGTTGTTTATATGTAGGGAATTGTTGTTTTGTTGTGGTCTTGTTCCTTGGCTCCAGGTTCATTAAATGGCGAGAGTTTTTCATAGGCAACTATTTTAACCCACCATTAAGGTAGCAGCATTCCGACTTCGGGTATATTCAGAAATGAACGTGGTATATATCAGGAGTAACGAACAACCAGCTAGCAGGTTGAAAATTCTAAGGGGGAGTCCCATAACCTATAAGGTCGTAGGGGAGCGAGGCGTCAGAGACCTCACTTCTCTAGGGCCAGCATATTGAGGGCGGCGCCCATCTCCTCTCCCTCACTGCTTTACCTTCCCTGACCCTAAAGAGGGCAGGTACCCATTTTCAGCTGGGTGAACTGGGGGAACTGTACTGAAGCCAAGGCGCGCAAACGGTCACCCATCCAACTGGTAACCTCGCTCAACGCTGCTTAACTTGGCTGGGGGAAAGCGAGTGCTCCGACCACTGAGCTATCCCGTCCCCCTGAAAATTCTAAAGCTACACAAAATACTACGATTTGATTCATAAGAGATGACTGAGTTGGTTTGTTTTGGATTTTTTTTTTACAGAAAAGGACACAAAATATAACTTAAGATTCACCCACCCATGTCAGTTACTTTTACTCTCGGTTTAAAAGGGAAAGATGACAATTATTGGTTGTGTAAGACCAAAAAAACCCAACCCCAACAACAATCAAATCCAAAATATCTTTCAAAATATTGATTACGAAGAAGCAGAAGAGGCAGGCAGTGAAGGAGATGAGCATGGTAATGGTGTTGATGATGATGAAGAAGCGGAGTCAAAAACAAAATGAAGTCAAAGAACATGGCTTAGGTGTTATTTTGCAAGAAAACATGCTGCTTCTTCTTTATTCCGTTTTCTTTTTGAAAGACTAGCACAGGAACCACCCACAAAAAACTGAAGTCACCTGTCGGTGCCAAACCGTAAGGAATTTGCAGCTTGGTCGATCATCACACGGATGTCTGCTTATGCCTCGTCTGTTTACACTGCAATCATTCAAACAATCATTGAATCAGTGGTAATCATGAGTGTTGTTTGTATTCATTCCGTGTGTCGCAGCTACAAGCTCTGCACGAATACAATGATGTTTAAAATCAAATCAGCCAATCCTCATGCTCGTTTGTAGTTCCACCGAACAACAACAGCAGCAGCAGCAACAACAACAACAACAGAAAACAAAACGGAACACACACACACACACACACACACCACACACACACAACACACACACACACACACACACACACACACACACACACACACACACACACACACACACACACACACACACACACACACGCACACACACACACAAATGTTTCCCCCCACTGAAAATGAAAATAATGATAATTATTAATGCTTTTCTTGCTGTTGCCTGTATTAGTGGCAATGTTATCTGTGTTATCTGGGTATAGGCATACACATTGGATCTTCTTCTCCTTCTTGATATTATTATTATTATTAATATTGTTGTTGTTATTATCATTATTATAAGTACTATTTTCAAGGCGACCATGAAAAATCCCCCAAACATCACACACACATTAAATCATGATGGGTTTTTTTTTTAAT
>CM054159.1:27669779-27672279 GCA_028751875.1 Rapana venosa
GGAGCGAGGCGTCAGAGACCTCAGCTTCTCCAGGGGCCAGCATATTGAGGGCGGCGCCCATCTCCTCTCCCTCGCTGCTTTACCTTCCCTGACCCTAAAGAGGCAGGTACCCATTTACGGCTGGCAGCGGTAACAGTAGCAACAATAGAAGTAATAACTGATGCCTCTTGTTGTGCCGTTTCCTCTCTTATTTTATTTTACTTATTTCTGTTAAGAAAATCATCTGGATTAAAGTTCAATTTAGTTTGTTTTATTTTATATATTTAAAAAAAAAAGTAAAATGCAATAATACGTAGAGCGTATTGTTTAAATTTAATTTTATTTCGTTACATTCTTCTTCTTCTTCGTTGTCTAACGCTCGGCCAGCAACTATTGTTGTCTGTTAATATGAGCGAAAACAACTAGTGTTGTCAAAAACAACTATTGTTGTCTGTTAATATGAGCGAAAACAACTAGTGTTGTCAAAAACAACTATTGTTGTCTGTTAATATGAGCGAAAACAACTAGGCCTAGTGTTGTCAAAAACAACTATTGTTGTCTGTTAATATGAGCGAAAACAACTAGGCCTAGTGTTGTCAAAAACAACTATTGTTGTCTGTTAATATGAGCGAAGAATCGTCAGGCTGGCGTTAAGCGCCTGACAAATCGGGCCCAGCGCGTTTCATCCTATCTGATAATTATGGTATTGTGTATTAATTTTATTCAAAAGTTGAGAGATCATTATTTACACTATCAACTTTCGGTTTGTTGATGCTTTTTCGTTTAACGAAATTTTGTTATGGCTTTCTGCCGAAAACTTTGTATAATGCAAATATATATCACTTTCTGTGGAAAACTTTGTATAACATAAATATTTATCACGTTCTGTCGAAAACTTTGTATAATTCAGATGTGTCTGACTTTATGACGAAAACTTTGTATAATATGCAAATATGTAACACTTTCTGACGAAAACTTTGCATCATGAATAAAATAAATTTAAAAGACAGATTCAGTTTGTGTTTCTTTGTAGTAGGTAGTTCTCTCCCTTGTATTTTGTCATATTAAGCCCGATTTAGTTTTTCCGGTTTGTTTTTATTTTGTGGTTTTTTTTCTCTCTTTCCAATAGGCAAACTAGGCGCTCTGTCAGTAAAATAGTATTCTCACCAACTGAAAATTCTGCTTCACAAACTTTCTCTATTTATTTATTTTGTTCCCCTTTTTACTCTGTGTGTGTGTGTGTTGTGTGAGTGTGTGTGAGTGTGGTGTATGTGTTTGTGTGTGTGTGTGGTGTAGGTGTGTGTGGTGTGGGGTGTGTATGATGTGTATGTGTGTGTGTGTTTCATTTTTAAAATTTCATTTCATACCACTTTAAGTCATGGCAGATCTCTCTGCGTGAAATTCGGGCTGCTCTCCCCGGGGAGAGCGCGTCGCCACAAGAGCACCGCCACCCATTGTGTGTGTGTGTGTGTGTGTGTGTGTGTGTGTGTGTGTGTGCGTGCGTGCGTGTGTGTTCTTACTTCACAGTTTGTTCAAAGTTTTCTTCTTCTCTTCTCCCCAAAGTAGCATAAACAGGTTGTTCCCTCTTCTTGTAGTTTGTCATATAAACCAACATTTATTTTTTCAGTTATTTTGGGTAGTTTCGGTTTTTGTTTTTTGAAGGGTGTTGGTGTTTATTTGTTTATTTTTTATTTTGGTTTATTTTGTTTGGGTTTTGTTGTTGTTGTTGTTTATTTTTTGGGAGGTGTTCTTTTGTTTTGTTAAAACAGATATTTTTATTTTTTTAATTTGTTGTTGTTTATTTTTGTTTTTCCTGTCTTCTTTGATTAAAAAAACAACAACACCCACTAGAGCAGCGAAACTTAAAGCGTGTGGAGGGACGCCACGTGTATATAATATCATCGTGTTAATATCTATTCGGGCCTTTTTCATGAAATTTTCACCAGCTTGAACATATTTTCTGTTTCCATCTCTTCACCACTCCAACCCTACCCCCTACCTCACTCTTGTCCTATCCCCACCCCGTCCCGAACATTTTTTTTTTTTAACCCCGCAATTTGTAATTAGGAGATGAGAAATTAGGCGGAAAAGGGACGATGTTTTCGCAACAGCCTAACCTTGTTTTCCGGCAATAACTAACACAACACTATGATTTACGTCATGATTGATGTCTGTCTGTCTGTCTGTCTGTCCTCGGGCAGTGTCATGGGGGGGAGGGGGGGGGGGGGGGGGGGGGGGAGGTGGGTGGTGGAGGGGAGGGGGGGGAAGGATTAATGTGTTTCACACACACTCACTCACACGCGCACACACATTAACTCACACACCATAATCATCATAATAATAATGATAACGATAATATATAATAATAATAATAATAATAATGATGATAATAATAATAATGATGATAATAATAATAATAATAATAACAATAATAATTATAATGATGATGATGATGATGGTGATGATGATAATAATAATAAATGGAATGCATATAGCGCTACATCTTGCAAAGACAAATCAA
>CM054159.1:27674779-27724779 GCA_028751875.1 Rapana venosa
CGGCACCAGCGTCTGGTGAATTAAGGGTGGGGAATTTCTACGATCTGCCAGGTCAAATTCAAGTGCAGACCTGCCAGTGCCTTAATTCCCTTCGGAGATCAAATATGCACGTTAAAGATCCACACACATACCACACACATACACACACAACACCAACACTACCTCCCCCCTCCACATCCCCCACTACCACACACACCAACAACACCATACCACCCTCCCCCCCCCCCCCCCACACACACACACCAACACCACAACCACACACACACCAGAAGATAAAATCAGGCAGTAACGGAGCCGAGAAGCAAGCAGACAGACAGACAGACAGGCAGACGGACAAGCAGACAGACAGACAGACAGACAGACAAGCAGACAGACAGACAGACAGGCAGACGGACAAGCAGACAGACAGACAGACAAGCAGACAGACAGACAGACAGACAGTGCCAGAGGCAGCAGTTGCAGACCAATTTTACGCCTCAGTGCCACACTTCAAAGACTGGCAGACTGGTTGGCATCAACAGAGCATGAAAACGCGCGACAGATAATTCTCGTAAATCTTCGCCAATATCATTGTATGAAATGAACTACCCGGCACAACAGAACAGAAGGAAGGAAGGAAGGGAAAAAGAAAGAGGGAAAGAAAGAAAGACAGAAGGAAGGAAGGGAAGACAAACATAAAGAAGGAAGGAAAGAAGGAAAGAAAGAAGGAAGAAAGAAAGAGAAGAAAGAAAGAAAGAAGAAGAAAGAAAGAAAGAAAGGACAGAGAGAAAGAAAGAAAGAAGGAAGGAAGGGAAGACAGAAAGAAAGAAGGGAAAGAAAGAAAGAAAGAAGGACAGAAAAGAAAGAAAGGAGAAAGAAAGAAAGAAAGAAACGAAGGAAGGAAGAAGGGAAGAAGAAAGAAAGAAAAGAAAAAAAAAGAAGGAAAGAAAGACAGACAGACAGAAAGAAGAAGAAGAAACAAGAAAGGAATAAAGAAAGAAAGAAAGAAAGAAAGGAAGGAAGGAAGAAGGGGAGAAAGAAAGAAAGAAAAAGAAAAAGAAAAGAAAGTAAGACAGACAGAAAGAAAGACAGAAAGAAGAAAGAAAGGAATAAGAGAGAAAGAAAGGAGGAAAGAAAGAAGAAAGGAAATAAAAAGAAAGAAGAAAGAAAGAAAAACAGAAAGACAGACGGAAAGGCAGAAAGGGAAGACAGACAGACAGACAGACAGAAAGAAAAAAAAAGAAAGAAAGACAGACAGACAGACAGACAAACAGACAGGAAGACAGAAAGGAATAAATGGGGAAAGAAAGAAGGAAAAGAAAACGAAAAGAACAGGATTTTCTGAGATTTGTGATGTTGTCTTCGATTTTACGTCTGCTCACTCTCAGTGATATTAGACGGAAGGGGGGGGGGGGGGGGGGGGGTGAAAGTTGAGGTGGTGGTGGAGGTCCTACTGAAATGTGCGTAAGGGAAAAAAAGAATACACAAAAAGGAAACTTCACAAAGCAAGGTTCGTGATTGTGTGATGTGTGTGTTGTGTGTTCGTGTTCGTGTGTGTGTGTGTGTGTGTGTGTGTGTGTGTGTGTGTGGTATGTGTGTGTGTGTGTGTGTGTGTGTGTGTGTGTGTGTGTGTATTGTGTGTGCATTGTGTGTGTGTGGTGTGTGTGTTGTATGTGTGTGTTGGTGTGTGTGTGTGTGTCTGTGTGTGTGTTGGTGTGTGTGTGTTGGTGTGTGTGTCTGTGTTCGTGTGTGCGTGTGTGTGTGTGTTGGTATGTGTGAGTTTGTGTGTGTGTCTGTGTGTGTGTGCATGTGTGTGTGTTGTGTGTGTTGTATGTGTGTGTTGGTGTGTGTGTGTCTGTGTGTTTGAGTTGTGTGTGTCTGTGTGTGTGTTGGTGTGTGTGTGTTGGTGTGTGTGTCTGTGTTCGTGTGTGCGTGTGCGTGTGTGTGTGTGCGTTGTGCGCGTGTGTGTGTGTGTGTGTGTGTGTGTTGGTGTATGTGAGTTGTGAGTGTGTGTGAAACATTAAAATATACAATACTGTACCATACAAAAAAAGTCCATACAATGCAATACAATACCTTACAATAGTAAACGATAAAGCACAACACATTGCAATACAATAAAACACAATATAATACAACAAAAACAATACAATACAACACAATACAACATAACACAATACACTACATTCCAATACAATATGATACAATGCAATACAATACAATAACAATCTAATGCAATAAAATACAACATAATGTAATTGAATGATATACAATACAATTCGATCCAATACGATACAATACAATTCAAAACAGTATCATACAATACAATACAATACTGGTTTCCTCAGTTTCCATGAGCCATCTGGTTCATATGAAAAGAAAAAATATGCATACATAATGTGTGTGTGTGTGTGTGGGGGGGGGGGGGGGGGTGAGGAAGGGGGGAGGGTCCATATGAAATTTAAAATATGCACATATTAGCATAAATAATGTGTGTGTGTGTGCGCGCGTGTGTGTTTACCCGAGTATATTTTTGTTCCTTTTGGATGATCTTTCTTAATCTCTTTCTGTGTCGTTCTGTCTTTCTTTCTGTCTTTTCTTCTCTTTCTTTTTTTCTTTCTCTCCTGTCTTTCTTTTCTTTGTTTCCGTCCGTCTTTGTATTTTTCTCCTTTTTGCATTTTTTTACTTTTCCTTCTTTTATTTTTTTCTCTGTTTTGTTTTCCCTTTATGTCTGTCTCTCTTTCCTTTATTTTTCTCGTTGCCGCTTTCTCTATGTTCTTTTCTTCTCTTTCTTTCTCTCATATTTTCCTTCTTTCTGTCTTTTCTTTCTGTTATTTTTTCAAACGCTGATTGTTCCCCCTTGTGTGTTCAAGTTTAAAGGTAAAAAACCCCAACAACTCACAGAAACTTAGCAGTCACTGATACAAACCATTTTTCTATCACCGCTACAGAATTAACAATTCACAGAAATTCTTGTGGCCGTTGGTGTTTTTTTTTATTCTTCTGTCTTGTCATTCTTCTTCCTTCCTTTTTTTTCTTTCTTGTTTTCTTTTCTTTTCATCCCTCTTTCATTCAATATGTTTCGTCTGCAAAATGCACGGTAGTTTGACAAGCACTTATGATGGGATGCAGAGGAAGAGGGAGGAATAACGAAGATTCTTGGTGTATGATAAGTGTGCAGGTGTCTGTTTGGAATCAGTGGCTCTTTTGCTTGCATGTCTGGTGCCTGCCTATCTGTCTGCAAGCGTGTCTGCCTGCCTGCTTGTCTGCCTGTCTGTCTGTCTGACTGTCTGTCTGACTCTCTCTCTCTCTCTCTCTCTCTCTCTCTCTCTCTCTCTCTCTCTCTCTCTCTCTCTCTCTCTCTCTCTCTCTCTCTCTCTCTCTCTCTCTCTCTCTGATTATCTCCCGCATTTCTCTCTGTTCTGCTTTGTTTGATTTTCCAGGTTTACTTACTCTAATTCTACTAGATCTGACTGACTGTTGCTATTGAGAATGTTGTACATTGCTATATCTATTTATCATAAATTACTACATTGTACACTGCCATCTCTGTCTGTGTATGTGCTAAGGCGCGCTCGGCGCGCGCGCGCGCACACACACACACACACACACACACACACACACACACACACACACACACACACACACACAGCCACAGCCACACACACACACACACGCACACACACACTCACACACACACACCACACAACACACACACAAACAAACACATACACACACGCGCGCGCGGATATAATTATATATATATGTGTGTCTATTATATATAATAATATTAAAAATATTTTTTCTAAAACATACAGGAACTCTTTAAAATCTCTGATCTTGTTACTATTCAGATTCTCATCTCAAAATGCACTAAAAAGTATTATCATGATTATTGTTGTGGTTATCTGTTACTACAATTGTTGTTAATATCTTATTTTACCATCATTATAACAGAAGAAAAAAACCGCTTTTCCAAATTGTCTCTATATTCGCATCTGTTGCACCGTGGGGGAAAAAATCAGATACCGTCTAATCGAATAATGCCCCCCCCCAAAAAAAAAAAAACCCACCAACAACAAAACAAAAAACCCACCCCCCCAAAAAAAACAACCCCAAACCAACAAAAAAAAACCAAACCCCAAAAAACAATTACCCCCCGAAAAACAACAACAACAAAAAAACCAACAACACACACACACACACACAAACAAAAGAAAAGAAAGAAAGAAACAAACAAACAAAATAAAATTTAAAAAACCCAACCAAACATAGAAGCTGTACTTTGTTTTGGTTTTGTTTTGTTTGGTGAGTGTGTGTGTGTGTGTGTGTGTGTGTGTGTGTGTGTGTGTGTGTGTGTGTGGGGTGTGTGTGTGTAGGGGTTGGGGGGGGGGTGGCTGTTCTGGACTGATACTGCTGTTAATTGCTGATAACCGGATATATATATATATATTATATATATAAGAGAGAGAGAGAGAGAGAGAGAGAGAGAGAGAGAGAGAGATAGATAGATAGATAGATAGATAGATAGATAGATAGATAGACAGACAGATAGAAAGACAGATAGATAGATAGATAGATAGATAGATATAATTAGTGTGCATCCATTCAGTCTTGTCGTTTGATTGCTTCCACTATACATAGGTATTGCTCGTCACACAACGCTCCTACCTGAGAGATAACTAACTGCTTGATGACAGAGAAGAGCGCGAGTCATTAATTAAGTCTGCTAGTTTATTCCCGCCATCATTCATCCGTTTACTTGCTTCTACCTATATCTTATTACTGTAATGTTTATACCTACATATTGCTACTGTAATGTTTATACCTACATATTATTACTGTAATGATTATACCTACATATCATTACTGTAATGATCATAGTAAAAAAAAAGGTAAACGTGTCCCATAACATATAAGGTCGTAGGGGAGCGAGGCGTCAGAGACCTCAACTTCTCTAGGAGCCAGCATATTGAGGGCGGCGCCCATCTCCTCTCCCTCGCTGCTTTACCTTCCCTGACCCTAAAGAGGCAGGTACCCATTTACAGCTGGGTGAACTGGGGGACTGTACTAAAGCCAAGGTGCGCAAACGGTCACCCATCCAAGTGGTAACCACGCTCGATGCTGCTTAACCTTGGCTGGGGGGAAGCGAGTGCTCTGACCACTGAGCTATCCCGTCCCCGTGTTGATTATACCTTCATATTATTACTGTAATGTTTATACCTACATATTATTACTGTAATGATTATACCTACATATTATTACTGTAATGCTTATACCTACATATCATTACTGTAATGTTTATACCTACATAATTATTATTACTGTAATACTTATACCTACATAATATTACTGTAATGATTATACCTACATGATATTACTGTAATGCTTATACCTACATATCATTACTGTAATAATCATGCCTACATTTTATTACTGTAATGATTATACCTACATTTTATTTACTGTAATAATTATACCTACATATCGTTACTGTAATAATTATACCAACGTAATATTACTGTAATAGTTATACCTACATATCGTTACTGTAATAATTATGCCTACATATCATTACTATAATTATGGCTTCATCAGACAAAAGAGAAGTATACGAAGAAATGTTAGAAGTAAAGTGCACGATAATAAATCTGAACTGAACTAAAGCGCACGTGAAGAGAAGAGAGGAGAGAGAGGAGAGAGAGGAGAGAGAGAGGAGAGGAGAGGAGAGAGAGAGAGAGAGAGAGAGAGAGAGAGAGACAGACAGACAGACAGACAGACAGACAGACACAGAGAGACAGACAAACGACACAGACACAGAGAGACAGAGAGAACGTGGGGGGGGGGGGGGGGGGGGGGGGGGGGGGGGGAAGGGAGATACAGGGCTCAGTTAAAAAAAATGTATGGGACATTTTGAAGCATAGGAAAGGCTACCTTTTATTAGTTTAAACTGTGTTCAATATTTTAATAGAATAGAGTATGAATTTCATTGATATTTGTCTTACCTTACCCGTTATACCAATTTGATTTATGTCATAAAAATGCGTGTTCAATATTTTAATAGAATAGAGTATGAATTTCATTGATATTTGTCTTATTGTACATGTTATACCAATTTGATTTATGTCATACAAATGCGTGCGCGTGTTTTTATTTTAGACTGTGTTCAATGTCTTAATAGAACAGAGTATTGATTTGGTTGATATTTGTCTTAAACACCATGTTATAACAATTGTGGCTTATGTCATAAAAATGCGTGCGAATGTTTCCAGCGTGTGTGTGTGTGTGTGTGTGTGTGTGTGTGTGTGTGTGTGTGTGTGCGGATGCATGGGTTTACTGGTGCGCACATGAGTATTAGGGATTTTACTTACGTGAGTTTATGACTGGCTGAGGTATTGCTGATTTGTGGGTGTTTTTTATCTTATGATGGGTGCGTGCTGCTGTTCGGATAGTGTATGGTGGTTTTTGTTGTTGTGATACTATGTTTATATGTTTATTGTTTTTATGTATGGCTCGTGACCCACCGGAATTTCTCTGAGATAATAATAATGTATGAAATCTATATAGCGCTGAATCTTGTAAAGCAACAAATCAAAGCGCTCAGATGTTTTTTTTAAATTATTTTTTTATGCGTGTGTATGCGGTTTTTAAAATTTTGTCATCTGTTCCCACCAGCACACAATGGCCTACTCTTTCGAACAGCGGAACAGGATTTAACGTGTGCGCAAGGTGTTCTGCATGCGTTCGCACACGGGGCCTCGGTTTATAGTCTCATCCAAAGGATTTGACATTCAGTTCGATTTTTTGGTCAAACTGGGAAGAAAGGGCGAGGCTGGGAACCGAACCCAGAACCTCACGGTTTACTTGCTGGCAGGCAAACGTCTTAACCATCCTGCCACCTTCCTTCATAAATGAAGTTTTAGAATTAGAATTTGAATCTGAATGTGTCCTTTAGGTACAATGCTAAGCGTTAAGCCTGGTGTGGCTTTGCAAGAGGCCTCGCCCCAACTTTGTTTTCTGCCCGTGCTCTGTACGCCAGTCCTCTAACACTTAACCCATGTCCACTGTGTCCTCCAGGTCTTGTCGTGCTAGCTGACCCCGTCCCATGACCATCACCGCCTCTTTCCAACCTTCACCATCACCACCACCACCACCACCACCACCGCCACCACCACCGCCACCACCACCACCACCGCCACAACCACAACAACCATCGTCATCATCATCTCTACAACTGCATCCTTACCACGCCAACTACCATTTCCATTCGTCCCCCTTCCTTCCACCTCCGCAACGTCTCTCTACTCCTCCACCTCCACCTCCTCCTCCTTCCTTCTCCTCTACTTCAAGCAGTAGCGCCTACCCTACCCTCAGCAGCAGCATGGAGTCTGGCAGCCTGCTCCACCCGGCCAGCCTGCCCTTCTACCCGCCCATCACCTCCTCGGGGCCCATCCTGCCACCCAGCCCGGGCGGGGTGCAGGACTCGGTGGCCAGGTCGGCGCTGGCCGTGTCTGGCCAGAACGGCTGGGGCAACTACGGCAACGAGTCCCTGGTGCCCCAGCACTCCTGCTCCGTGCCCTCCTACTCCAACCCTTTGCAGCTGGGGGCCTCCTTCTCCGTCAACGGCAAAGCCGCGGCAGCCGCCGCCGCCTACAACTCGTTCGGTCCCGGCGCCGGCGACTACTTCAACAACTGCCGGCAGATCAGCCAGCTGGGCAGCACGCTCAACAGCATGCGCAGCTACCACCCGAGCCTGTACGGGGACGTCTACCAGACGGCGGCAGGCCACCCGCCCACGTATTCCAACGGCCCCTTCTACCCGGAGATGACGCCCGCGGGGTTGCATCACTTGGCCGGGCGCGATCTCACCTGCGCGGCCAACCCTTCGGATTCTTCCTCGCAAGGTGAGTGAGTAAGGAAGGGAGGGATGGAGGGATGGGATGGGAGAGGATGGGAGGGAGGAGGGAGGGTGGGTTGTTTTTGTTGTTTGTTTGTTTGTGTTTGTTTGTGTGGTTGTGTGTGGTTGTGTTGTTGGTTGGTGGTTGTTTTTGTGTGTGTTTGTGTGTTTTTGTCTGTGTCTTGTCTGTGTGTCTGTGTGTCTCTGTCTGTCTGTCTGTCTGTCTCTGTCTCTCCATATCTATCTATCTATCTACCTATCTATCTATCTATCTATCTACATACCTATCTATCTGTCTATCTATCTATCTATATCCATCTATCTACATACCTACCTATCTATCTATCTATATCTATCTATCTATCTATCTATCTATATCTATCTATCTATTTATCTATCCATCCATCTATCTATCTATCTGTGAGTGTGTACGAGTGTGTGCATATGTGTGTTTGTGTTGTTTGTGTGTGTTTGCGTGTGTGTATGTGTATGTTTGAGTGTGTGTATGTGTGTTTGTGTGTGTCTGTGAGTGTGTGTCTGTGTCTGCCTGCCTGCCTGCCTGTCTGTCTTTTGTTTCTGCCTGTCCTATCTGTCTGTCTGTCTGACACTCTATAACCTTATTTTTGAGTATCACGTGTACCGCAAAATCCCACAGGGAATGGGAAATATGCCCCTTGTTGATCCCAGATAGTGTTCCTGAATGGAGCAGAAAGTCAGAACAGATTTCTGTCTGGAAATACGCGATTACCTTAAAGTTATATTTGCCCGCACATGCAAGAGCGTGCGCACATGTGAGAGAGAAAGAGAGACAGAGACAGAGAGAGCGTGCGTATGTGTGTGTCTATGTCTATGTGAGAGATAGAGAGAGAGAGATAGAGAGAGAGAGAGAGAGAAGAGAGAGAGAGAGAGAGAGAGAGAGAGAGAGAGAGAAAAAACTCTGAACTCTGAAATTTAGTGAACACAGGCCAACAGCCCCTTTCATGGGGAGAAACACAAACATCAACACATTATTCTGTCATGATGTATAACGTGATCAAGAAACACAAATACTGGTGTTACATGAGAGAGGGAGAGAGCGAGAGCGAGAGAGAGAGAGAGAGAGAGAGAGAGAGAGAGAGAGAGAGAGAGAGAGAGAGAGAGAGAGAGAGAGACAGAGACAGAGAGAGAGACAGAGAGAGACAGAGAGAGAGAATACGAAATGCGATACAATTTTTATTGAGGGTAAATGGATAAGCTTACAGCTGTTTTACACCATGCCCTCAACCCCACCCACCCATTCCCTTTCCCCAAAGAAAAATAAAACCAAAAGGAAAAAGAGAGAGAGACACACAGAGAGAAAGACAGAGACAGAGTGACAAAGAGAGAGAGAGACAAAGAGAGAGAGAGAGACAAGAGAGAGAGAGAGAAACAGACAGAGGAAGAAAGACAGAGACGGTGATAGAAAGACAGAGACAGTGACAAAGAGAGAGAGAAAGACAGAGACAGTGACAAAGAGAGAGAGAAAGACAGAGGCAGAGTCACAGAGAGAGAGAGAGAGAGAGAGAGAGAGGAGAGAGACGAGAGGAGAGATGAGAGAGAGAGAGAGAGAGAGTGACAGACAGACAGACACAGACACAGATAGACAGACAGAGAGACCGAGTTTTCACTCCCATCTTTAATACAGGCACACCAACATGAAGGCATTTTTGCACAAGTTGTCCCCGCACAAATCAGATAGTGGGCACAGCACAAATCACATCACTGTGTGTACTGAGGGTCAATCAAAGAAATCCATAATACACTGCCTCGCCATCATCTTCATCAGGGCATAGCAAGCCAGCAAGCCCTCCTCCTCTCTCCTCCTCCTACTCCTCTCCTCCTCCTCTCTTCTCTTCTCTTTCCTCTTTCATTTCTCTCTCTCTCCTCGTCTTCCTCCTTTTCCTCTCTCCTCCTCCTCCTCTCTCTCTCCTCCTTCTCTTTCCTCTCTCTCTTTCCTCATCTTCCTCTCTCCTACTCTTCTCCTCTCCTATTCCTCACATCCTCCTCCTCTTTCCTCCTCTCTTCTTCTCCTTTTTCTCCTCCTTCTCTTCTCCTCTCTCCCCCAAATCTCTCCTCCTCCTCTCTCCTCCTTCTCCTCTCTTCTCTCTCCTCCAACTCTCTTCTCCTCATCTCTCCTCTCTCCTCCTCCCCCTCTCTTCTCTCTCCTCCGACTCTCTTCTCATATCCTCCTCTCTCTCTCCTCCTCCTCCTCTCTTCCCCTCTCTCTCCTCCTGTCTCATACATCATGTCATCCTCAAATCGATACAGATCATGAAGCTTCAGCCGTAGATATTGGCTTGTCGCTCCGGGTTGTTTTTTTCTTTTCTTCTTCTCCTTTCCATTTTGTCAGTCTGTTGCAGTTCTAAGGCCTATTGATAATTATGTTCCTTCTCTCTGTATCTATCTCTGTGTGTGTCTGTCTGTCGTGGACTGTGTGTGTCTGTGTGTGTGTCTGTCTCTTGGGCTTTGTCTCTGTCTGTGTCTGTCTGTTTGTCTCTGTTTGTCTTGGGCGTTGTCTGTCTGTGTGTGGGTCTTGGGATTTGTGTGTCTGTGTGTGCGTGTCTGTCTGTCTCTTGGGGTTTGTCTTTGTGTGTCTGTCTGTCGTGGGCTTTGTCTGTCTGTGTGTGTGTGTCTGTCTCTTGGGCTTTGTCTGTCTTTCAGTGTGTCTGTCTCTTGGGCTTTGTCTGTCTTTCAGTGTGTCTGTCTCTTGGGCTTTGTCTCTGTCTGTGTCTCTCTGTCTCTTGGGCTTTGTCTCTGTGTGCCTGTGTCTTTGTGTCTCTGTGTGTCTGTCTGTATCTTTCTCTCATAATGGCTAAATTCAGACTGGGTGTGTGGAATTTATCTAAATGTTCATGAACTGAGATACAGAATGCATCATAGTGAATCTGATACAACCTGCTCTTTACGTGATGAAGCAACAGAAGATGAAGTACACATTGTCTTAAGTTGTCCCGCCTTTAATGACATTAGGCAAAACTACATCCCAGCAAAATATACCAACCAGCCTAATGCATTTAGACTCTGTTTGCTCCTAGCGTATAGTAATCCTAATACTATTAGACATTCAACTGTATATTTACATAAAGCCTTTAAAAATTAGAGATATCATGTTGTGGTAAGGTCGTACTTTTTCCCCTGTGGCTGTGTTTGCATGTGTGTGTCTCAGCTGTACTTCACCATGTATGTATCCCTACCATGATTCAGTGAATTGATCAGTAATCCACTTCATGTATGGGCCAACGGCCTTTTTTCATTATATTCTTTCAGAGTTTAGAGCTCTCTGTCTGTCTGTCTGTCTGTCTCTCAAGTTGACCAGGGCTGTCTCTTCAGAAGAAACATGTTTTCTGATCCCTTTTCCTTCGTCTTTCTTTTTTCTTTCTTTATTCATTTATTTATTCCTCATGCGTTTGCTCCGGATAGACTACTTGCCTCGTGGTCGCAGTTTAATTGATAAATGGAAGAACAAGATTTTTACCTGATCTGTTCGCGGTCTAAAATTGTTGACATCTAGGGATAGACTTTAAATGGGGATACCTGCCCTCTTTAGTTAGGGTCAGGGAAGGTAAAAGCAGCGAGGGAGAGGAGATGGGCGCCGCCCTCAATATGCCGAGAAGCTGAGGTCTCTGACGCCTCGCTCCCCTACGGCTATGGGAGACCTTTACCATTATATAAACATCCCTTCTCCCCGAAAGAAAAAAAAGAAAAATGGAGAGGGGGCTGAGTTAATATTTGATGGAAATCGAACCACAGATCTATGGGGCGTTAGTTAGGCTCTTTCACACTAGCGGTGTGTGGTGGAACCGCCAAACCACAAGACAACCACCCACCCCACCCCCATCCCCACCCCAACCCCCACCCCCACCTCCGCCTCTGATGGTGGTAGTGGTAGATTGGCTAAAGCACCACCCACCACCCCTCCTCCCCCACCGTCAGTCCTGTAGAACAGACTGACTCAGTCCCTGGCAGTGGCTAAGTACCGTAGCCAGTCCAGTCTCTTTCCCTGTGGTGATGGGTATCGATTTTCATCCACGAGGAAGGAAAGATAGCCACTTGCTGCTGCTGCTGCTGCTGTTGCTGTTGCTGCTGATGTTGCTGCTGTTACTGCTGTTGCTGATGCTGCCTAGGCCTGTGGCGGTTGTGTGTGTGGGGTTGTGTTGTGGGGTGGGGTGGGGGTGGGGTGGGGGTGAATCCTTCGTTTATTGATTGGATTGTTTCAGCCTGCCTTCCGTGCGGGCTATAGTGTGCTGGGTGATAGATAAGGGAGGGATTTTAGGTTACTCTCTGTCTCTCCAGTTTTCTCTGTCTGTCTGTCTGTCTGGATGGCTGTCTTTCTCTGTTTCTGTTTGTCTGTATCTGTCTGTCTGCCTGTCTGTCTCTGTCTGTCTGTCTGTCTCAGTCTTTCTGTCTCCATCTTCTCTCTTCTGTCTGTCTGTCTGTCTCGTCTCTTCTCTCTCCATCTTCTCTCTTCTGTCTGTCTGTCTGTCTCAGTCTCTTCTGTCTCCATCTTCTCTCTTCTGTCTGTCTGTCTGTCTGGATGGCTTTCTTTAATAATAATAGTAATACATGGAATGTGTATAGCGCTATATTTTGCAAAGACAAACCAGAGCGCTTTTCACTGTTCTTGTTCCACTACCGCAACCACAACAACAAAAACAACAACAACAACAACAACGATGAGCAACTATAGCAAACAATATCAACAAACAGAAGCATTTTTTTTAATGATAAAAACAACCTCTGATCAGGAACACCAAAACAAAAGAATGGACTGAGTTATTGGCTATCGCCACCACTACCGCCACCACCATCACTTACCGCCATCATCCCATAAAACAAGCGACAGCAAACCATCCTGTATATAATAATTACAGTGATTTTTTTCCTTTTCGAATCTTGGACAAAAATCATTTTTATGATGGGAATGAAGTTGTAACTGGTTACCTGTACTTGTTTTTCCTCACTGTATTTTGTCAATATATATTTATATATATGCACATATAATAATAATAATAATAATAATAATAATACATGGAACTTATATAGCGCTAAATCTTGAAAAGACAAATCAAAGCGCATGCATTCAACCTAATCTTACACAGTCATGCAATCAATGACAAATGATCAATAGTTTAAACAAACAGATATTTACAAACATAGTGCGCTGCAGACAAAATCTATGAAATAAAATTTCAATAGTCAAATGTTTTACAAAAGTACACACACACACTCACTTAGGTCCTATACTTTAGCAGGGTGATAGGACATGGGTTAGTGAGGGTGGGATAGCTCTGATATGAAACAGGAGGGGGGAAATCTTAGGTTTGAAATAAATATGTCTTGAGGCTGGATTTAAAAGTGTCATAACTAGGTTTCTGGCGAAGAGAGAGAGGGAGCTCATTCCAGGTCGATGGACCCGAAATAGAGAAAGAGCGGCGGCCAACAGTGGATTGGTTGAATCTAGGTATTCGTAGGCACAAGGTATCTGCAGTAGAGCGGAGGGAACGTATACATATACATATAATATAAAACATAATTAAACATGTCAACAGCAAAGCCAGAATGGACAGTCATTCACAATGACCATCACCACCATCGCCACCACCACCACCACTGCAACAAATTCAGACAACAACAACAAACAAGAGTAGAAACCAGCAGGTAAATTATATTATATTGAAAAGAGCAACCCACAGTCAACATCAAAGCAAAACGGGATCAGCTGATTTTCCTCCTCCACCTTCACCACCACACCACCATCACCACCACCACCACCACCACCACCACCACCACACCACCCCCACCACCACCCATCACCACCACCATAACATCAACAACAAAAAACAAAACAACCCAAAAAGCTAAAACCAAACAATATCAGTAACCATACATAAGGATTCAACAAAGAGAAAACTCATCCACAGTGAGGATTAAAGCGAAAAATAGACTCAAGCTATTTGCCACAACCACCACCACCACCACCACCACTCCACCACCACCTCCACCACTAAGGACCACCAGCAAACAATAACAAACAATGACAAACTACATAGAAATGGTGAATCACAGAGAGAGACAGAGACAGACAGACAGACAGAGACCGACAGAGAATGAATGAATGAATGAATAATCTTTATTGTTCAAGGGTTAGAGATAAGTATTCATATACATTTTTTTTCATCCGGCCCTTGCCCTGATTAGGGGCTATCAAATCATTAAAAAAACCCACCAACAATCAAACAAACAAAAACCAAAAACACTAAAGAACAAAAAATAAGAGAGACAGACAGATAGACAGTCAGAGAATGAATGTGAATGAATGAATGAATCTTTATTTTTCAAGGGTAACAGAATGCTTTTTTTCATCCGGCCCTCGCCCTGATTAGGGACTATCAACAAAACAAAGGTAAAAATCTTACTACAACAACGACAATATGATTTATAAAAAATATATATATATATCCAGAGAGAGAGAGAGAGAGAGAGAAAGAGAGACAGACAGACAGACAGACAGACAGAGAGGCAGGCAGGCAGACAGGCAGAAACAGACAGACAGACAGAGGGACAGACAGAGAGACAGGCCAACTCTGCCTTGCAGATCAAAGCAGAAAGCGGACAGAGCAATCCCGCTGATGACTTGTCTTGGTAAAAAAAGGTAAAGGAGTCCCATAACCTATAAGGTCGTAGGGGAGCGAGGCGTCAGAGACCTCACTTCTCTAGGGCCAGCATAGTGAGGGCGGCGCCCATCTCCTCTCCCTCGCTGCTTTACCTTCCCTGACCCTAAAGAGGGCAGGTACCCATTTACAGCTGGGTGAACTGGGGGAACTGTACTGAAGCCAAGGCGCGCAAACGGTCACCCATCCAACTGGTAACCACGCTCGACGCTGCTTAACTTGGCTGGGGGAAAGCGAGTGCTCCGACCACTGAGCTATCCCGTCCCCCGTTACCTTTACCGACTTGTCTTGACCCGCAGTAAAACGAAGAAACTGCAATACCTACCACACACTACGAGCCCCACCATCAGGGCATGGTATGGCATGGCACGGCACGGAATGGCATGGCATGGCATGGCACGGAATGGCCGCTGCTGGCTCCTGAAGGTTCCAGACCACTGCCTGACCCCCACTGAGAAGAGAGAGTGGGGAATGGAGGGAAGGGGGGGGGGGGGGGGGGGGGGGGGGGAGGAGAGCGGAGATACTGAGGGGGCTTGGTGGATGTCATTATTGGTTGGATCCACTCTTACCTTGTGTCCTTCTTGGTTTTATGATCTGTAGCCATCGATTTTTTTTTTTGGCGGGGGTTGAGATGGAAGGGGAGGAGATCGAGAAGGATGCTTACTTTGGCTTGCTGTGTTGTGTGGTTAGTGAGTGTCTTTTTAGTGGGAGAGGATTTAGATTTGGTATTGATGGACCAGTCTTTTTTTTATAAATCTTTTTTCTCTCTTTCTTTCTTTCTTTCTGTATCATTTTCTTAATACAAGAAAGAAAGACTTAAGGGGGTTGTGTGTTGGGGTGTAAGTACGTAGTCTAGTCTGCTAGGTCGTGAAACTTTGATTAAGTGAAAATAATGCTGAGAAGGGGACGGGATAGCTCAGTGGTCAGAGCACTCACTTTCCCCCAGCTAAAGGTTAAGCAGCGTCGAGCGTGGTTACCAGTTGGATGGGTGACCGTTTGTGCGCCTTGGCTTCAGTACAGTCCCCTGGTTCACGCAGCTGCTGTAAATGGGTACCTGCCCTCTTTAGGATCAGGGAAGGTAAAGCAGCGAAGGAGAGGAGATGGGCGCCGCCCTCAATATGCTGGCCCCTGGAGAAGCTGAGGTCTCTAACGCCTCGCTCCCCTACGACCACATAGGTTATAGGACACCTTTACCTTTGTTTAATGGTGAGAAGATTGTGGGGTTGGTGAGATCTATTTGTGGTCTGTGGAAGGCATTTTCTGGCAGTGCAAGCATGGCTCTTTTACATATCCAAACATGGGCAAAATTCCAAGCATATGCGTGCACATACTTGCACATACACACAAGCTGCTTATTCCTGGTTTTGAAAAAAAAAGCGCTATATAAAAATAAGATGATGCAGCAAAGTTGTTTTTTTTTCATGCACATTATGTCAGTCAGTTAACCAGTGAATAATGTGTTGTATTAAAGAATTATGAAGTGTTTATTTTGCTGTGTCAAATAAGTCTTGCGACTTTTATGGCAATAAATAATGTCTTATTCTGATTCTGATTAACACACACATACACACACACACACACACACACACACACACACACACACACACACACACACACACACACACACAGAGCGGTGTACGCACGCGCAAGGGGGGGCGCACACTCGCGTAATAAAATTAAAAGCAATAACACAAACATGTGGATAATTTGACCGTTAAAAGATCTTAAAAACCTCTTTTACACGCTTGATACTGTGTCACGCCTTTCCCAAAGTGTAAAAATATACAAAGTAAATATCAACAAATATTTACACCCCCCACACACTACACACACTACCTACACTACACTACAAAAACACACACAACTACACTCTCTCTCTCTCTCCTCCCCCTCTCTTTAATCCCTCTCCTCTCTTCTCTTCCTCCCCTCTCCTCGTTTTGTGTGTTTCTCTTGTTTAGTTCTGTTTTGGGTTTAGTGCTTCTTGCGTTGTGTGAGTATGTTGTGTGTCTGTGTGATTTTAAATTTGGTTTTCTTTACTTTTTTCCTTCTTTTCTTTTTTTTTTTCCTTTTTTTTGGGGAGAGCTAGTGAAATAAGCCGTGTGCTACCTTTACTCTCAATAAACTTTCGAGTCGATCTCTCTCTCTCTCATCTACTATCTACCTACCTATCTCTTACTCTTTTTTTTCTCCATCTCTATCTACTATCTATCACTATCGTCTATCATCGACCCTCTCTCCATCTATCGATCTCTCTCTCTCTATCATCATATATCACATCTATTTACTCTCTCTCCTCTCTCCTCTCTCTTTTTCTCTCTCTCTACTATCTCTATCTATCTACCTAATACTCTCTCTACCTCTCCTCCTCTCTCTCTCTCTCCCCATCTATCTCTATCAACTATCAACAACCTAATATCCTCTCTTTCTCTCTCTCTCTCTCTCACTCCTTCCTCTCTCTCCCCCTCTCTTTCTCCCCCTCCCTCCCCCCCTCCCCCCTTTCTCTCAAAACCCCACCCACCAACCACAAAAAACCCAAACCACCACCATCACCACCACACCACCCCCAAACCACCACCACACCACCACAAAGGAACGATTTATGAAAAGGGCCCAAAACACGGGGGGGGGGGGGGGGGGGGGGGGGGGGGGGGGGGGGGGAAACAGCCAACCAACCCGCTGGGTTTTCCAGGCTACACGGGAGTAAAGGGTTACGCGAACAAAAACCCCCGGGCCACCCCCAGGTCCCCAACCCCTCACCCGCCTGCTTGCCTCCAAGGACTCCGGGCTGCCAGCCAGCTCGGGGAGGGTGGGGTGGGGGGTGGTTTTGATCTGCGGATTGTCGTCCGTGGGCAGCCCCGGGTTACAGAGGAAGGGAAGGAAGGAAAGAAAAGGGGATGACTTGCGCCCGTGGGAGGGAGGGAAGGATGGAAATTTCTTTGGAAAAAAATAACGCCACGCCACCAGGGGCGCTGAGCCCCTTTTTATCGGGTTTTGCAGGGGGGATCTCTCTCTCTCTCTCTCTCTCTTCCTCTTTTTCCTCTCTCTCCCCTCTCTCTCCCCCCCCCCCCCTCTCTCCTCCCCTCTCTCTCGTCTCTTTCTCCTCAGGGGAGCTTTTGGGGCATTCTTTAGAGGATTCCACCAAAAGACAAGAGTGAGAGAAAAGAAAGAGGGGGGGTGGGGAGGGTTGAGGGACCGCGCCTTTCCCTTCCCCCCATTTTCCCCCTCTCGGGGACCTTTAACCCCCCTTTCCCCCTTTCCCCCCTCCTCCTCCTCCTTTTCCCTCCATCCCCCTCCTCCTCCTTTTTCTTCCTTTTTTCCCCTTGTTTTCCCTTCGTCTTGACCAAAAAAAAAAACCCAAAAAAATCTCTCCAACGCCCTTCGTCCGCTTCATTGCGCCAAAAGCAATTTTCCCGCTGAATGAGACCGTGTTTGAAGTGATCCGACCAAAGTCGATTTTGGAAGCAAAGGAGTGAGGGGTTGGGGTGGGGGTTGGGGGTTAGGGGTGGGGGAGGAGAGATGTCGGTGTGTTTTATTGCGCAAATCGAGGCAGGCAAGGCTAAGAAGGTCGGGAAGGGTTTGTTTGGAGAGGGAGAGAGAGAGAGAGGGACAAAATGGCCGCGCGACCCAGGTTTTGGGCCAAAGTCAATTAGCGTCGGTGGAATTTTCCGCCATTACTCAATAATAAGATGCTCGTAAAATAGGGAAAATAATATCTGAGCAGCCCCACCCCTTCTTCTTCTCTCTCCCTCCCCCCCCCCCCCCCCACACACACACACACAAACGCACATCTCTCTCCTCCATCGTTTTTGCCACAGAGAATGGGGAATGTATTGAGGGAGGGAAAGGAGGGAGGGAGGACATAATGAAGGGGGGTTGGAAGAATTTTTAATTATTTCGGACATTGTGGCGTGTTCTTTTTTTTTTTTTTTTTGGTGGTGCTTTTGGATTGTTTTGCGTTATGTCCTTAGTCGCTTTAAAATGATAGCGGTAAGGGGGGGGGGGTGGGGGGGGGGGAGAGTATAGAATGAAAAGATGAGGGGGGGAGGGACGGGGAGTAGGGGAGGGGGGGGGGGGGGGGGGGTTGAAGGTTCTTAATTATTGGAGGCCATTGTGGCATATCTTTTTGTTTTTTGTGCTTTTGTTGTTATTATTTTTTGTTTGGTATGGGTTTGTTGCTATTGTTGTTGTTGTTGTGTTTTTTTTATAGTTTTCTTTCAAAATGTATCGTGACAATTAAGGAATGTTTTGTTTATGATATCTAAAGTATTCCACGAGAAATCTTCGACGTATTGTGCGTAAGTGTATTTATTTATCATTGATTTCTTTTATTAATCATTCCTTCAATCATTCACTTATTCATTCAGTTCTCGCATATTTCAGACATACTGACCAGTGAATAATACGTTGCATTAATGAATTATGAAAAGTTTATTTCGTAGTGTGAAATAAGTCTACGTGACCTTTATGGCAATAAATGATTTCTTATTGTGAGTCTGATTCTTGCTTTATTCGTTTACTTGTTTTTTGACGTGGAATGGTTGTGGTACTGAAGTCGATACTCATGATTATGTTGATGGTAGTGAGGAGGATCATCAGAATGATATCATATTTAAGGGGAGAGGGGGTTGGGGGCGGGTGAGGAGAGGAGTGTGCGTGTATGTATGCAGGCGATGCTCCGTACTATAACTATACATGTGTTGTGGGGTTGTGTGTGTGGTGTGTGGTTTGTGTGGGGTGTGTGCGTGCGTGCGTGCGTGCGTGCGTGCGTGCGTGGGCGTGCGGTGTGTGCACGTGTATGTGTTACACATCCTCGTCCTCGTCCTCCTTCTCATCAGCACCACCACCACCACCCACCACCACCACATCATCATCATCATCATCATCATCATCATCATCATCATCTTCTTCTTCTTCTTCATTCTTCTTCTCTTCGTAACCATCGTCATCATTATCATCATCAGAAAATCATCTTCTTCGTTATCATCATTATCGTCATTATCACTATCTTTACCATCATCACTGCTATGTTTTCTTGCTCCTCTGCCCTCCTCTTTTTCTATATAAAGGTCAAGGTGTCCCATACTCTATGTGGTCGTAGAGGAGCGAGGCGTCAGAGACCTCAATTTCTCGAGGGGTCAGCATATTGAAGGCGGCGCCCATCTCCTCTCCCTCGCTGCTTTACCTTCCCTGACCCTAAAGAGGGCAGGTACCCATTTACAGCTGGGTGGACTGGGGGAACTGTATTGAAGCCAAGGCGCGCAAACGGTCACCCATCCAAGTGGTAACCACGCTCGACGCTGCTTAACTTGGCTGGGGGAAAGCGAGTGCTCCGACCACTGAGCTATCCCGTCCCCAGACGAAACAAAGCCCTGACCCTAAAGAGGGCAGGTACCCATTTACAGCTGGGTGAACTGGGGGGACTGCACTGAAGCCAAAGCGCGCAATAGTTTGACAAATTGTTGTTCATGGCTGTTGAAGAGGGGAAACAGGGGGAAACGAGACGGGGGGGGGGGGGGGGGGGGGGGGGGGGGGGGCATCTAGTATGCACTAGCCTATCTCCTCCCTTCACCTATCTCGTAGTCCCATGGGCCGTGGAGGCACCACTGAAGATTTTGCAACCAGCTTCCTCCATCCCCACGGTCTTCTGCTCTCCTCCCCGTCACATTAGGGACATTCGGGTGACACTGCTGTCAATGTACCGCATTTGAGATGATTGCACGTGCAGTATTGTATGTACTACATTGTCATAGAGGCAGCCATATTCCGGCTGCAGAGTGTCTCTATCTGTGCCTCTCAGATTTATGGAAGCGTTATATCAGAAGTTTTCTGTAGAAGGAAATATTTTTTAACGTAATTCTTAAAAAATCTATATATTCTGAATGAAAACGTGAAGTGCATACATCAATATATATATATATATATATATATATAAGATATAAAGAGAAACACCTTAGATGGATTAAAGAGTCGCCAGACACAAAAAAGAAAACCATTAATTTTGGTTACTCAGTGCTATGTTTATAATGTCAACATAACGTACTTTCCCAACATACAGTTCCACTTTGAAGACGGTAAAGCGAAAATATAACCTTTTCTGAAACTGCTGCCATCATACCTTTATGAACTAGGTTAATGATAAACCTTTCAGCTGTGGTCAAAGTCTGATCTTTTATTTTTCATTCTGATTGTGATGATTACCAATTAAACTATTTAAAACAAAAACAAAATTCCTTTTCTTCTTCTTCTTCGTCGTCGAACGCTCAGTCAGCAACTATGGTCTTTTTTTTTATGAGCGAAAATGCGTCACGCTGCCGTTAAGCGCCTGACAAGTCAGGCCCAGCGCATCCGACTTAGGCATAAGAGAGAATTGTGGGTTTTTTTAAAGCCTTTTCTGGAATATTTGAGACGGACGAACACAAAACTGCTATCGTTACACTTTCGCTAGGTAAAAAATCAAACAAAAGGGAAAAAAAGGGCAAAACAAACAAACAAGCAAAAACCCCCCCAAACAAACAACAACAAAAAACCCACCCAACTTTGAGACTGAAGATTAGCAACATGTGTATCAAATGGAAAAAAATGAACAACTCCTAAGACATAATATAATGATATAATCATGGTGTACGATTTTTTTAATATTAAATAAAAACATTCCATGGTGATCTGATCAACAGTGTGTGTGTGCGCGCGCGTGTGTGTGTGTGCGCGCGTGCGAGCGTGCGTGTTTACGTGTGTGTGTGTATGCGTGCGTGCGTGCTTGCACTCGTTGGCATGTGCGTGTATGGGTGCGTGTAATTCCAAAAGATGGTGCACAATTTTATTGCAGAAGAAAACATCGTAAATACGTGTTGTTGATTGTGGCCCAGACATTGTAAGGAGAGTGGACTGTCTGAACATTGCAAATCTCCAATGTGTGTTTGGATTATTAATTTTCTTCTCCTCCTCCTCCTCCTTCTCCTCCTCCTCCTTCTCCTCCTACATCCTACTCCTCCTTCTCCTCTTCCTCCCCCTCCTTGTTGTTGTTTTTGTGGGATTTTTTGAAAAGGGTTATTCCCCTTTGTTTCTACTGTGTGAGAGTATAAGTATTGGGTTATTATTAAGATGTGTCCCTACGGGCGGGGATTGGATGTAAAAAAGAACACGAGTGCTTATTCATTATCCTCGAAATAAAAGAGTTTGTCATTGTCATTGTCCTCCTCCTTCTCCTCCTCTAATGCTTCTGTCGTGTCCATGTCTGTATCTATCTTTTTGTCTTTTAATTTTTCAACAACCCTCTCTCTCTGTCTCTGTCTCTCTATCCCTGTTTCTGTCTCTATCGATGTCTCTGTCTTCTGTGGTCGCTGTCTTGTCTCTCTCTGTTCTCTCTCTTCTTCTCTCTTGCTCTCTCTCTCTCTTTTCTCAAACTCTCTCCATCTCTCTCTCTCTTCTCTCTCTCTCTCTCTCTCTCTCTCTTCTCTCTCTCTCTCTCTTCTCATCCCTTCTCTCTCTCTCTCTCTCTCTCTCTCTCTCCTCTCTCTCTTTCTCAAAACCTCTCTCCATCTTCTCTTCTTCTCTCTCTCTCTTCTCTCTCTCTCTCTCTCCTCTCTCTCTCTTCTATCAAAATCTCTCTCCTCTCTCTTTTCCCTCTCTTCAAAATCTCTCCCTCTCTCTCTTTCTTAAAAATATCCCTCTCTCTTTCTCTCTCTCAAAATCTTCAAAACCTCTCTCTCTCACCTCTCTCTCACCCACCCCCTCTCTCCCTCTCTCTCTCACCTTACCCCTCCCCCACCTCTCTCTCTCTCTGTGCCCCCTGCACCCCCCCCCCCCCACTCCCAAAAAATAAAAATAAAAAAAATACCAAAAAACAAAAAAACCCAACACACCACCTTTTGGACAGCAGTTATTTACCGAGGTCGGAATTCTGGAGGAAAGGAGTCCTGTAAATTACGATAAACTTGGACATCTTTTTTCTGTCCGGTCCCATGCAAGCTTAATGACGTCATAACTCAGCCTGGGTGGGAGGGGGTGCAGAAACGGGTGGAAGTCGGGGCTCCGGAAGGGGGGGCGGGGGAGTAGGAGGGTGTTCCGGGTGTGCTTTATACCCCTGTACCCTACATCTGCAGACAAAATACCCGCCAAGGAGAAGAAGACATCCGGGTGGGTGGGGGTGGGGGTGGGGGGGTTGTTAGCAAGGGCAGCGCTTAGATGGAAATTTAGGGAACTGATACATACATTACTTACCTCAGACAGGAGTAAGAGAAGGGAGGGAGGTAGGTAGGGAGAGGGGGAGAGGGGAGAGGGGGAGAAGAGGGGGAGGAGGGAGAGAGAGGGCTGAGAGAGAGAGAGAGGGTGGGGGGGCTGTATTCATTTTATTCTTTTATTTCGAGGATTTTTCATCCAGTCCCCGTGTGAATGCAGTTTTGTAAATTTTGTCATCCGTTACCACCGGCACACATTAGCCTTCTCTTCCGAAAAGCGGAACTGGTTTTAACATGTGCGCAAGATGTTCTGCGTGCGTTCGCACACGGGGCCTCGGTTTATAGTCTCAACCGAAGGACTTTCAGGGAGAAAGAGTCTGCACTGATGTTAACTCCAGAGGAAAAATCCTCTTGAACGAGAATGGAACCCGGGTCGGCAGATCACGATTACATACTCTTAACCCCCAGGCTATCACATCCCAGAGAGAGAGAGAGAGAGAGAGAGAGAGATAGAGAGAGAGGAGAGAGAGAGAGAGAGGAGGGAGAGACAGAGACAGAGACAGAGTGTGTGTGTATGGGTGTGTATGTGTATGTGTGTATGTCTGTGTATGTGTATGTGTGTGCATGTGTATGTGTGTGTGTATGTGTGTGGGTATGTGTGTGGTATGTGTGTGTATGTGTGTGTGCATGTGTGTGTGTATGTGTGTGTGTATGTGTGTGTGTATTGTGTGTGTATGTGTGTGTGCATGTGTGTGTGCATGTGTGTGTGATGTGTGTGTGTGTGTATGTGTGTGTGTATGTGTGTGTGTGTTTTGATGCGTGTGTGTGTGTGTATGTGTGTGTGCATGTGTATGTGTGTGTATGTGTAGTGTGTGTGCATGTGTGTGTGTGTGCTTGTGTGTGTGTGTGTATGTGTGTGTGTGCATGTGTGTGTGTGCTCGTGTGTGTGTGTATGTGTGTGTGCATGTGTGTGCTTGTGTGTATGTGTGTGTGTGATGTGTGTGTGTGTGCTCGTGTGTGTGTATGTGTGTGTGCATGTGTGAGTGTGATGTATGTGTGGTGTATGTGTGTGTGTATGTGTGTGTGCATGTTGTGTGTATGTGTGTGTGTGTGAGTGGTACAGGTGTAACTGACCATGAAGACAGAGGGACAGTCAAAGGACAGAGGCAACTCCTGTAGTAATATCAAACTGTCTTTGGTCCTTTGCTGTGTTTGTGTGTGTGTGTTGAGAGAAGAGAGAGAGAGAGAGAGAGAGAGAGAGAGAGAGAGAGATGAGAGAGAGAGAGAGAGAGAGAGAGAGAGAGAGAGAGAGAGACAGGTACCCATGTGTGTCTTGGGGTGGGGTGAAGAAAGCACTTTTCGTAATATTTTAACATGAAACCCTGAGATGTTTGGCGGTTGTTCGGGTAGCTTCAAAATAGTGATGACGGAGATTATGTCCCCCTTTCCCGCCATTTCCAAAAAAAAATTAAATTCGTTATTTCCTCTAGTAATTACTGCAGCATTTGTTTAATATCATTTTTTTTTAATAGAAAAAAATAATTCACTCGATGTCCTTGAATATTGTGTTAGTCATCCATCCCGTGTTCCTTTATTATTATTATCATTATTATTATTATTATTATTATTATTATATTATTATTATTATTATTATTATTATTTTTTATCTTGTGTTTACTTGCGTGGGTTTTGCTATCCTTATTGTGTGTGTGCGTGGTTGTTTTTTTTCCTTGGATAGCAACGGGATGGCTTTTCATCTTCATAAAATGAAAATAATTATTATGACTTGGTTTTAAAATAGGTGTGTATTCAGAAAAAAAAGACTTCTTCCTCAATATCTCAGTCGTATTTATTTTTATATATTTATTTTATACTTTTATGTCGAGGATAATGGAATAAACACTCATGTGCTCTAATTTTTTTTTCATTATTACATCCAGTCCCCTTGTATGCAGTTTCGTAAATTTTGTCATTCGCAGTGAAGACAAGCCTGGTGGAGTCCATTCATCTTCAGGTAGCAGAGTGCATGCTGGGTATGTTCGTGTCATCCATACCACCGGCCACACATAGTTGGCCTACTTTTCTGCAGACGACGAATGGGTTTTAACGTGTGCGCAAGATGTTCTGCATGCGTTCGCATTCTGGACCTCATTGCATTCGGACTCTCTGGGGGAGAAGAATGAGTACAATGGATGCCACCCCCAAAACAGCAACAACACCAAAAAAACACAAAACCCACCCCCACAAAAAAAAAACCCACAAACCCCCCACAAAAACCCCAACACTCCACAGGGTACAAAAGATAAATCCTCTTGAACGGACAGTTCAGCGGAGACTGGAACTCGTGCCCTCAAGAAACAGTCAGATGACAAATACAACACTCTAACCATGATGACACTGTCTCTTCCCATCATATCAATGAGCGCTTTGATTTGTTGCTTTACAAGATTCAGCGCTATATAAATTCCATACATTATTATTATTATTATTATTATTATTATTATTATTATTATTATCCCCGAAGTCGGAATGCGGCTACCTTAACAGTTCGGGGAAGGAGGAAGGCTGCATATGCAAAAATCTCACCATTGGTGACCCTAGGAGCTCTAGCCGAGGAACAAAAAAACATAATATTCGCTTCATCATTCTGTGGAATTTCCGATCCGTCCTAGCGGGTAGCGGCAGAGGCGGACCTCTGGCTGGTTGACCGCAGCAAGCTGGCCTGATTAGTGATGGTTTCCCTGTAGGACTTTCCAGCCGGGATGAGCTAACGAATCTGCGCGTGGCCGGGCGGGGTAGATCGGATTGATGTGGTCGTGGGAACAGTAGCACGGGACGTCACAGAAGATGAGGCAGCAAAAACAAAACCAAAACAAAGTCGTTTTAATTATATTGATCTTATACCACGTTTAAGTCACGGCAGATTATCTGCATGGAGCATTCGATTGCTCTTCCCTGGGGAGAGGCGTCGCCACATAGCAGCGCGGAACCCTTTTTTTCCTGTCTGCGATTATTTTTTTAGCCTACAAGTAGCATTTTTTCTACAGAATTTTGCCAGGATTGCTCTCATTGTTGCTTGGGTTCTTTACCGTGCCGCTAAATAATTTTGTGTAAACACACGGACCCGGTTTATCGTCTCATCGGAAAGACTAGCACCCAGACCACCACTCATGATCTAATGGATGGGTAAAAAAGTTTCGGGTCCAAACTGGATACGAACCACCGCACACTTCCGACCTGGACTTTTCGCTTTCTAGACAGGTGCGTTACCTCTAGACCACCGATCCATTTTCCCGTTGATTTTGAAAGTGTGACCATTACGTGACAGAGCTAAGAATCATACCTAGATACCTGACAGAGCTAAGAATCATACCTAGGTACGTGACAAGCTCCTCCTTGCCTTTCGTTTGCTCTTATCATTAATCCTTACGTGCATGTTGTTTCCAACTTAATGAATTACCTACTCAAACCAGCTAAGCGAAGTTTCTTTAATTCTCGTTGCGCTATTGATGTATATACTTTGTAATCAGTGCAGAAACACGTTTCTAAATTATTGTTTATATCTCATTGGTTAGGGGTTGTTTGTTTGGTTGGTTTTTTTC
This sequence comes from Rapana venosa, assembly GCA_028751875.1. Classification (NCBI taxonomy): domain Eukaryota; kingdom Metazoa; phylum Mollusca; class Gastropoda; order Neogastropoda; family Muricidae; genus Rapana; species Rapana venosa. The sequence continues at coordinate 27,701,124 of CM054159.1, forward strand.
ATTATTTTTTCCCATTTTTCATGCGCTCATTAGTTTTGTATATTTTTCTTGTTTGTTCTTTATGTGCTGTATTCTTATTATAGGAAGTTTATGAGATTCTTATAGGTGATTTGTGTGTGTGTGTGTGTGTGTGTGTGTGTGTGTGTGTGTGTGTGTGTGTGTGTGTGTATACCAGTTAGAGTAAAGAAAATGCAATTGGAAATAATTGTCCTTCCTGTTGTTGTTCTTGTTGCCAAACGATGCCTTACTCATCGCCAAACGAAGTTGTTTAATGTTCCTTAGCCCTGAGCAGATGATGGGCATGGCAATCACGCTTGATGTTGCTCTTAAGGTGTAGGTGTGTATGTGTGTGTGTGTGTGTTGTGTGTGTGTGTGTGTGTGTGTGTGTGTGTGTGTGTGTGTGTGTGTGTGTGATATGCCTAGCTTTCTGAATACAGCATTGATTTTTAAGACGAAGCCATATTACGAAAACAACATTCATAATGAGTCATTCTGAATTTCTTTATTATTATTATTATTATTTATTTCTGACAGCAGAAGGATGGCATTTCGTGAGTGTCAAAAAGAAGAAAATGGTCAGTCTGGAATAACTCAGACTGACTTGTAGAGACTTGTAGAGCTGTCTGGTGCTAAATTTAAACTGCAGGATATAAAAGAAGAGAACGAAAATGGAATATCGTGATCGTAAATAGATTGATTATGTACTCTTTCTCTCTTTCTCTGTGGAAATTGCCTTCCATTTAAAGCCGGGTTCGGAAAGCGGAAAATCCTGTTCCAGGTGATGTCTGTTATAAAGAGAAAGTACTAAAGTGTTGCACTGTCTATAAACAAGGTACTGTCAGAGAGAGAGAGAGAGAGAGAGAGAGAGGTAGAGAGAGAGGAGAGAGAGAGAGAGAGAGAGAGAGAGAGAGAGAGAAGAGAGAGAGAGAGAGAGATGAGAGAGAGAGAGGAGAGAGAGAGAAGGGGGAGGGGGTGCAAATAAAAAATTTGAAGGGTGTGTAAATAACAAGTGGACAGTTTTATCGTCGGTACTGTCCAGGCCATTAAAATACTGCTTTTTGTCATTAATGGAGACACCGATGTTTGATTTCTTACAATACATAAAACGGTTTCTTCAGATCTTGTAGGTGGCGTCTCTCTCTCTCTCTCTCTCTCTCTCCTCCTCTCTCTCTCTCTCTCTCTCATCTCTCTCTCTCCTCCTCTCCATCTCTCTCTCTCTCTCTCTCTCTCTCTTGAACTGGCTTGCTCGCTTGTTATCAAGTTCATGAGTTTTTGAAAGATGTCCCCCCTCCTCTCGTTTTCTTTCCAATAAGAATTTGAAAGCAAATTTGTTATGATCCGAGTTACACCTGATTATTTCCCTTCAACTCTCGGACAGTTTCCAGTTTGTTGTCATTACGAAAAATCTTTATAAACTTCGTTAGTTCCAACGTTCTTATGCTGCCACCAGGGTTTTTTTTTCTTTTTTTCTTTCTTTCTGTCTGTCTCCTTCTTCCCTTAAAGTCGGTTGTAGAATTTTTATGTGCCGTCTAAAAGGTAGAGACATTACAAGCGCGTATACTTTAGCCCTTAACGCGAAGAAAGCGGGGCCTGGGGGAAAAAAAAAAATCAGCTTACTAGTTAGCGAAAACAAAGATTTTGCAAACGGCCACGCAAAGACATCACACTCTTGTGTTTGCTGTAATTGTGTTGGGTCCAGGCTTGATTTGCCACGTGGCCGAGGGTTGCCTCAAGGTGCTTCCTTGCACTGCCTCCTTTTATGACTCCTTACTTTGTTCCTCATTTTCTCTGCACCCTGAGCGCCCGCGCTTGCTCTAATGAAACGAAAGCACCTCGTTAGGCAAAAGCGATAGTGCTGTAAAAGCTACCCCCTACCCCACCCACCCACCCACCCCCAAAGGATAGAGAGAAAAAAAATTTTAGGAAAAAAAGAACCTCCCTCCCCCCAAAAAAAAAAAAAATACACAGTAGTTCTGTAGTAAAGGTTTCAGCACATGCGCTCGGAAGACATTAGGGAGTTGTAACAATTCCCGAAGAAGAAGACGCGATCGAGTCCGCAATCTGTAATGGGGTCTGCTACTCGTTAGTTTATTTACATTTCGCTTGGCGCAGCTTGTGCCGTCGCTAGCTGCTAAAGAGCAGGGGGGTCAACCGATGGGTTTACTTGCAGGCGAGACTCCCAAGAAAGGTAATTTGGCGGCCATTTTGGAGACCCGGGCATGCGCAATCAAAATATGAATTCTGGGGGGAAGGGGACACAACCACGTGCGAACTGGGGGTGGTGGAGGGGGGAGGGTGGGGAGGAGGGGAGGGGAGAGCGACAAGGGTTTTCATGCAAAAAAAGCGGTGGGTTTAGGAAGGACAAGAAAGGTGGATTGGTTTGTGGTTGTGTTGTAAAGGAGCGGGAGTGATTGTCTCGCGTTTATTCTAGGACACAAAGAACGAACTGGAGATAGAGTGTTGTTGTTGTGTCGTCTTGTCTTGTCTTGTCTTGTCTTGTCTTGTCTTGTCTTGTCTTGTCTTGTCTTGTCTTGTCTTGTCTTTTCGTGTTGTGGGTGTGCTGGTTGGGGTTCTTTGCCCTCTCCGTCTCCTTCACCCCATCCCTCTCTCTCCATCCCTCATCTCCATCCCTTCTCTCTCTCCTCACTATCCATCCCCCTCTCTCTATCTCCCTCTCTCTCCTCTCATCCCTACGCCTCTCTCTCTCCACACCTCTCTCCCTCTCGTCTCTCCCCCCCACCCTCTCTCTCTCCACCCTCTCATCCTCCCTCTCGCTCACCCATCGCCCCTCTCCCTCTCTCTTCTCCCCCCCTCTCTTTTTCTCTCCCTTTCTCTCCATCCCTCTCGTCCCTCCTCTCCCTCCTCTCTCTCACCACCCCCTCCTCCCCCTCCATCACCTCTCCACCCCCCCTCTCTCTCCCCCTCCCCCTCTCACCCCACCCCCCCTCATCGCTCTCCCACCCTCCCACTCTCTCCCTCGTCTCCCCTCCATCCCGCTCTCTCCCCAACCCCCCCTCACCCCCATCTCTCTCCCACCCCCCTCTCTCTCCCGCCCCCATCTCCTCTCCCTCCACCCCCTCCCCCAACACCCCCCTCATCTCTCCCCCCCCCCCTCCCCTCTCTTCTTCCCAATCGCCCACGTGCCCACGCCCACCCGTCTATGAGGTACGGGTAGTGGCATACTGTCGGTGCCAACGCAAGTGTCCTTGTGACAAGACGACCAGACCCAAAGTTGAGGAGGAGGTGTGTGTGTTAGAGTGTGTGTGTGTGGAGGTAGGGGGGTGGGGATTCAGGGGGGAAAGGAGAGGGGAGGAGGGTTGGAGCGGGAAGGAGGACGGGTGGTGGAGGGTGGGAGGGTGGGGGGTGGGTGGGTGGAGTTGGGAGGGGCCTGCTGCTTGCTTGTGTCCCCCAAACCGTCCCTGAGGAGCAGCATCAACAAACTGCTATACACCAACCGACATACCTTGTTATTAGAAGGCTTCTTGCCAAAGCCGTTTTGGTGTCCTTCGTTTGTTTTTATTCCTATCTTTTTATTATTATCGTTTGTTCCTATTATCGTTCGTTTTCGTGCGTGTTCGTTCTCTCTCTCTACCTCTCTCCCGTCTCCCTCCTCTCTTCCTCTCCCCTCTCTCTCTCCTCATCTCTCCTCTCACTCCTCCTCTCTCATCTTCTCTCTCCCTCTCATCTCGCTCTCTCGCCTGTCTCTCTCTCTTCTCATCCTCGTCTCATCTACTCCCTCCCTCACTCTCCCTCCCTCATTCTCTCTCTTTCCTCATTCTACTCCCTTCTCCTCTTCTCTCTCATCTCTCCTCTTTCCCTCGTCAATCCCTCTCACATCAGGGGTCTGTCTGTCTTCTCTCTCTCCACTCTCTCTCGTCTCATCTCCTCTCCTCTCTCTCTCTCTCCAAACCACTCTCTCTCAACATCTCATCTCTCTCTCTCTCTCAACTCGTTCTGGCAAAGGAAGAAAGGAGCGTTTTGAGTCCTATCGTTTTACCTTCGTTCTCTCTCATCTCTTCCCCCTCCACTCTCCTCTTCCTCTTGTCTCTCTCACTACTCTCTCTCCTCTCCCTCCTCCTCCTTCATCTCTCAACCTTTCTCTCTTCTCTCTCATTCTCCCTCCTCCATCTCACTCTATCACTCCTCTCCGTCTCCTCTTCTCCTCTTCTCTCCTTCGACATCTCTCTCTCATCTCCGCTCTCCTCTCTCCCTCTCTCATCTCTCTCTCTGCTCCTCTGTCACTCTCATCTCTCCTCACACCTCTCTCCTCTCATCCTACTCGAACTCCACACCCCTCTCTCCATCACTCTCCTCCTCTCACTCAACTCTCCAGGCTCTCTCCACTCGCTCTCATCGCTCCATCTTCTCACTCCCCTCAACGCACTCTCTCTCTCCTCTCCCTCACGCCACGCTCTCGCTCTTCTCTCCCATCAACCCTCCTCCTCATTACTTTCTCTCTCTCGCCTCCCTCAAAGTCTCTAACTCGTCCTCATCTCTCCCCATCTCCCTCCTCTACCGTCCTCCGTTTCTCACTCATCTCTCTCTCCCATCTCGCTCACACTTCCCTCCACCTCTCCCTCCTCTCTCCTCCTCACTTCCCTCTCTCACACTACCCTCTCACCCCACCCTCCATCTCCTCCTCTCTCCATCCTCTCTCCGTCCGACTCCGCGTTCTACTCTCCCCTCCACCTCACGCTCTCTCTCTCTGCTCATTCTCCCACCACTCTCTACTCCTCCTCTGGCTCTCAAACTCCGTCTCTCTCCTCTCTTCTCATCGCTCCATCGCTCTCTCACACCCTCTCTCTCGCTCTCCCTACTCCTCCTCTCTCTCCTGCCACTCTCTCCTCGCTGTCTTTCTTTTACCATTTTTCTTTTCCGTCCTTTTCCCTTACCTTTCATCCCCCTCCACCCACCTCCCTATCCTCCTTACTACCTCCTCTCCTCCTTTCCTCACCCCCACATCCTTCCCCTCATCCCCTCCACTCTCCTCCCAACCTCCCCCTCCTCCCACTCTCACCTCCCCCCCCTACTTCCACGCTACCCCCACCCCTACCTCCCTCACCCCCCTCCCCCTCCCACAACCACCACCACCTACCACACAACACCCTCACACCCTCCTCCAACGCCCCTCTCACAACCTCCAACTACAACCCACCGGTATCCCACCTTAACAACCCAACACTCCTCACCGCCACTACCCCCCCACCCTACACGCCCTCCCCTCCACCCCTCAACTCCCATCCCCTTCACACCTCCCATTAAAACCCCTACCTCAACGCACCCCTCCTTCCCCTCCCCTCCCACCCGTCAACCTCAACAAGTTTAATTACTGCTTCTTTATGTCGTCGGCTTACTTGTTCCAGCTTTGTTAATAACCTTTGCCAGATCTCGTAAAAGATAATTGAACGTTCAGGTGGGGTGGACGGTGTGTGTGTTGGGAGTGTAGGGTGTGGTGGTGGTGGTGTGGAGGGGTAGGGAAGGGTTGTGGAGGGGGTGGTGGGGTGGTGGAGGTTAGGGGGTGGTGGGTATGGTTGTGGGGTGGGTGGATTGGGGGGTGGGTGGTTCTTCTGTCCATATTTAATATACTGTAATTCTTTGAATAGTAGTAGTAGTACAATGATGAGTGATGATAATGATAATAATAATAATAAAAATAAATATTAATAATTAATAATAATACAAAATTAAACATCAACAACAACAGTATTAAACAATAATAAATCATCATCATCATCATCATTGGAACGTTATATAGCACTATATCATGCATAAGACAAATCAATGAGCCAAGCAATCAACCTAATCTTAACAGTCGTGCAACAAATGACAAAATAATCAATAGTTTAAACAAACTCCTCTCTAGAAGTAGTAGTAGTAGAAGTAGTCAGAAGTAGTAGTAAGTAAGTATAATAGTATTAGTTGGTCGTCGTCGTCCGTCGTCGTCCTTTTTTCTTTACAAAGAAAGAACAGAAAATTGAGAAAAAAAAATTAACACTATCTTTTCTTCTACCCAGCCTCTACTGTTCTCTCTCTCTTTTCCTTCTTCTACTCGCCGTCCTCTCCTCACTCTCTGGTGCTCTTTCTGTCTCACTGCAAGACTAGTCTCTGTCTCTCTCCCTCTCTCTCCCTATTCTCTCCCTCTCCTCTCGCTCTCTCACTTTCTCTCCTCTCTCGCCTCTTTCTCTCTCTCCTCTCTCTCTCTCACCTCAGCTCTCGACAATCCTTCTCTCTCGTCTCTCTCTCTCTCCTCATCTCTCACTCTCTCTCTCTCTCTCTCTCTCGTCTCTGCACCCCCCCTCGCTCTCCCCTCTCTCTGTCCCGTTCGTTTCGTTCATCTCTCCTCGCCTCCCTCTCTCTATCTCTCTTACAATCTCTCCCACCCCCTCCTATCGCTTTTTGTTCTGACATAAAAGAGAATTGAAAAAGAATAGAAAAAAAAAATTCCGAGGAAGCGAATAGAATTCAGGTCATTAAGTGGAGCAATTGTTTTCATAATGAAATGAAAATTAAGTAAGGCCAAACCACTCTTTTTTTTTTTTTTTTGCTGTCAAAGTAATTGGCGAGGCTTGACTCCTTAACTCTTTGTTGTTGTTTGTTTGTTGTTTGGTTGTTGTTTGGTTGTCGTTCCCTTGTGTTTAACTAAATGCCTTTGTTGGGTGATTATTTCATGTTGTCTTTCATTCAATCTTTACATCTTTTCTTTGTTTGTGTCTCTATCTTTCTTATTTTGCTTTCTTGCTTTTTTTCTATTCCATTCTTTCTGTCTGTCTTTCTTGATTCTTTCTCTTTTTTCTTTTTTAATTTTCCTTTCTTTCTTTTTTTTGCTTTCTTTCCCATACTTTCTTTCTTTCTTTTCTTTCTTTCTTTTTTTCCCTTTCTTCTTTTGTTTTTTTCTTATTCTTTTCCTTTCTTTCTTTCCGGCCTATCTTACACACCACAACCAACAAAAAACAACACAAGCACCCCAACAAAATAAAACATAAAACAACCCCAAAACATAACACAACACCAACAAACAAAAACACACACACACACAAAAAAACAACATTTACAAAAAACACAAAACAAAAGAACCCAACAACAACAACAAAAAAAACAAACAAAAAAACACCAACACAAACAACACCAAAAAACAAACAACACAAACCCAATCCACCACACACAACCAACACAAAAACACACACACAACACCAAACACAACAAAAACAACCCAACACAAAACACATACCCCCACCCAAGCAACAACCAATACACACACCAACACATGCCACAAACACCCAAAACAAAACAAACACCACACCACAAAACAAAACAAAACCCAGAAAAAAAAAAGAAACAACACACACACACACACAAACAACATTTTAGATAAAATCCATAATTGTTGGTTTTTAAAAAAAATATATAAAACAAGAAAAAAAAACCCAGGAAGCTAGCAAGCAGGCAAACAAGCCATCAAAGAAACCATAACACAAATATCAGTGTAGATTCATCATCATTCCCCCCACCACCACCACCACAACCACCTCCATCAATCGATCTGTGTAGAAATCCTAATGTGAAAGACTTTTGTTATCTGGTTTTGCCCCTTTATCTTTCGTCTCATTTCTTCTGGTTTTGGGCGGCTTTTTGTTTTGTTTGTTGTTGTTTTGTTTGTGTTGCTTGCTTTTTGGAGGGTGGTGGGTTGTTGTTTTTATTGGTGTGTCTTTCGCCAACAACAACAGCAACAACAAAAGTATTGGTGCTTTCTTTTTCTTTGGTTTATTCTCCAGGTTTTGGGTATTTGGTTTGGTTTTTGTTGTGTATGTGTTTGTTGTTTTTTGTTGGTCCTGTATTTTGTTTATATGCGATGTTAACACATCCTCGGCCTCACTCGCCAACAAACAACAGCAACAACAACAACACTTGCCCATTTTTCTTTCCATTTTATTCCCCTGTTCTGACGTTTTGTTGTTGATGTTTGTTATTGTTTTTTTTGTTTGTGTTTTGTGCTTTTTATATTTTTTGGCTTGTTTGTGTTTGGTCTCTGTTTTCCATTATATATGCATGTTAAAAAAAAAAACCACCACCCGACAAAAGCACAACAACAAAAATACTCCCCCCCCTCACCCTCCCACCCTCCCGCCACCACCACCGAACCACCAACCACCAACTCCACCACCCACCCACCTCCCACCACCACCACCACACCACCACCACCTCCACCACCACCACACCCACACCACCTACCCATCCACCTCCACCACACCAACTCACCTCCCACAAACCACCGACAAACCCACCTCCACCTCCACCACCCACACCACACCACCAAACCACCACCTACCACACCACCAACCACCACCACCACCACCAAAACGCCCGTTCAAAGGACTTTTTTCTCCTGGAATTGAATGAACATCAACACTGATCCCACTCTCAGAGTCCGCTTCTGTGACAGCACCCGTGAACAGCTTGCGTACCACGTTAAACCCCGCTCCGCCTTTCGAAAGAGTAGGCCTGGTAAAGAACGGATGACAAAGAAAAACAAAAATAATTATTGAAAAAAATTTTTTTTTTTTTTTTTACAAAAGCATGCAGACTAGGTGTCGTGTTTAGACACAATCCCCAAAGAGTCGGAATGCGCTACCTTAATGGTGTGATGTGTGTGTGTTTGTGGGGGGGGGCGGGGGGGGTGAGGGGGGCGGACAGTCGCGTACGCGGTAATCATCTCCCCATTAGAAAACCTTGCAGCTCTAAGCGAGAAAAAAGTTGAAAAAATAATTTTTTTAAAAAAACAACCCCCCCCCCCAAAAAAAAAAACAACCACACAAAAACCTTTTTTTTTTTAAACAAACGAAAAAAACAAAAAAAACCCATAAAAAAACCCAAAACAAACACCCTAAAACGAAAAATAAAAAAAAAATACTAGCGAAAAAAGGTGCTTTGCTTCTGTCTCTTTGTCTCTCCCTATCTTTGTTGTGTATTTGTGTGTGTTGTTGTGTGTGTGTGGTGTGTCTTTCTCTGTCTGTCTCGTCTCTGTCTCTCTGTCTCTGTTCTGTCTGTCCTCTCTCTCGTCTGTCTTTCTGTTTCTCTTTCTCTCTCTCGTCTCTCACTCCTCTTTCTACCCAACGTCTTTCTCATCTCTCTCTCTCTCTCTCTCGTCTCTCGCCACTCGATCTCTCTCTTCTTCCTCTCTCTCTCTCCTCTCCTCTCTCTCTCCGTCCGTCCTCTCTCCCCACATCTCTCCCCCCACATCCCGCTCCATCCCTCTTCCCTCACTCTCATTCTCCCTCTCTCTCTCTCCTCTCATCTCCTCTCTCTTCTCTCCCACTTCATCCACCTCTCTTCTCTCTCTCTTTCCTCTCTCATCTCTCGCCTCTCCCCCTTCACAGTCCCCTCCCCTTCCTACCATCGTAATATTAAAACTAATTGATTGAAGGCATGCAATCATTTCAATATCAATACTAGAAATTTAATGAAATGCTATTTGCTCCTTCTTGAGAGAAATTGTGATATTCGAGGGATGGAGTGTGAAAAGAAGGGTTGTTTTTTTTTTTTTTTTCTCCTTTCTATCCTTTTTTTTTTTTTTTTTTTTTTTTTTTTCTGTTTTTTCCCTTCTTTCTCTTTTTTTTTTTTTTTTTTTCCTTTCTTTTTTTATTCTCTCCTTTTTTTTTTTTTTTATTTTTTTTTTTTTTCTTTTTTCTTTTTTTTTTTTTTTTTCTTCTTTTTTTTTTTTTCTTTTTTTCCGTTCTTTTTCCTTTTTTTTATTTTTTTTTTTTCTTATTTTTTTTTCTTTTTTCTTTTCCTTTCCTTTTTCTCTTTTTTTTTTTTTTTTTTTTTTTTTTTTTTTTTTCTCTTTGTTTTTTTGCCTTTTTTCTTTTTATTTCTTTTTTTTCTTTTTTTTTTTCTTCTTTTTCTCTTCTTTTCTTTCTTTTTTTCCTCTCTATCTTTTTGTCCTTTTATTTTTTTTTTTCTTTCTTTTCCATATTTTTTCTTTTTTTTTTTCTTCTTCTTTTTTGTTTTTTTTTTTTTTTTTTCTCCCTCTTTTTTTCTTTTTTTTTTTTTTTTTTTTTCCTCCTTTTTCTCTTCTTTTTTTTTTTTTTTTCTTTTTTTGTTTTCGTTTTTTTTTTTTTTTTTCTTTTTTTTCTTTGCTTTTTTTTCTTTTTTTTTTTCTTTGTACCTATTTTTTTTTTTTTTCTTTTTTTTTTTTTTTCTTTTTCCTTTTTTTTTTTTATTTTTTTTTTTTTCTTTTCTTTTTCTTTTATCCTGTTGGTCGTTCCCTTTGCTTTCCCTCTTTTTTTCTTTTTTCCTTTTTTTTTTTTCTTTTTTCTTTTTTTTTTTTTTTTTTGTTTTCTTTATTTTTTTTTTCATTTTTTCTTTTTTTTCCGTTCTTTTTGTTTTTTTTTTTTTTCTGTTTTCTTCTTTCTTTTCTTCTTCTCTTCTCTTTTTTTTTTTTCTCTTTTTTTTTTTTCTTTTTTTTTTTTTTTCTTTTTTTTTTTCTTTTCTTTCTTTTTTTTTTTTTTTTTTTTCTTCTTTTTCTTTTCCTTTTCTTTATTTTCCCTTTTTTCTTTTTCTTTTCTTTTTTCTCCTTTTTTTTTTTTCTCCTTCCGTCTTTCCTTTCTTCTTCTTCTCCCATTTCCCTTTTTTTTGCTTTTTTCCTATTTTCTCTCTTTCCCTTCCGTTTTCTCCCTCCTCCCTTTTTTCTTTTTTTTTATTCTTTTTTTTCTTTTTCCTTTTTTTTTTTTTTATTTCTTTCTTCTTCTCTTTTTCCTTCTTTTCTTTTTCTTTTTCTTATTTATTCTTTCTTTTTTTTTTTTTTTTTTCTCTTTTTCCCTTTTTCTTTTTTCCTTTTTATTATTTTCTTTTTTTCCTTCTTTTTTTCCCCTTTCTTTCCCTTTTTTTTTTTTTCTTTCATTCCTCTTTTTTTTTTTTTTTATTTTTCTCTCTTTCTTTCCTTCTTCTTTTTCTTTTTTTCTTTTCTTTTTTTCCCATTTTTTTTTTTTCCTTTGTTTTTCATTTTTTTTTTTCTTTGTTTTTTTCTTTTCTTTTTTTTTTTCTTTTTCTACTTTCTCTCTTTTCTTTATCTTCTTCTTCTTTTCTTTTTTTCTTTTTTCCTTTTTTTCCCTTTCTCTCCCTTTTTCTTTTTTCTCTTCTTTTTTTTTTTTCTATTTTTCCTTTTTCTTCTTCTCTCTCTCCCCTCTTTTTTTTCGTATTTTTTTTCTTCTTTTTTTCTTTTTTTTCTCCTTCCTTCCTTTTTTTCCTTCTTCCCTCCTTTCCCTCTTCTTCTTTTTATTCTCCATTCTTCTTTCTTTTTTTTCCCTTTCTTCCCTTTTTCCTTTTTTTTTTCTTTTTCTCTTTCCGTTCTTTCTTTTTTCTCTTTTTTCCCTTTCCCTCCTTTTTTCTTCTCTTCCCCTTTCTTTCTTCCTCCCTTCTTTCCTTTTCTTTATTTTTTCTTTTTTTTTTTTCTCTCCCTCCTTTCATCTTTTTTTTCTTTTTTCTTTTTCTTTTCTTTCTTTTTTTTTCTTTTTCTCTTCTTCGTTTTTTCTTTTTTTTTTTTCTTTTTTTTTTTTTTTTTTTTTTTTTTTTTCTCTTTTTTCTCCTTTTCGTTTTTTTTTCTTTTTTTTCTTTTTTTTTTTTCCTTTTTCTTTTTACTTTCCTGTTTTTTTTTTTTTTTTTTCTTTTTTCTCTTCTTTTTTCCCTCTTTCTTTTTCTGTTTCTCTTTTTTCTGTTTCTTTTTTTATTTTTTTCTTCTTTTTTTTTTTTTTTTTTTTTTTTTTTTTTTCCTTTTTTTTTTTTTCTGTTTTTTTTTTCTTGTTTTTTTTTTTTTTTTTTTTTTTCCTTTGTTTTTTTTTTTTCTTTCTCCTTTTCTCCTTTTTTTTTTTTCTTTTTTTTTTGTTTTCTTTTTTTTTTTTCTTTTTTTTTTTTTTTTTTTTTCCTTTTTTTTTTTTTTTTTTTCTCCTTTTTTTCTTTTATTTTTTTTTTTCTTTATTTTTTTTTTCTTTTTTTTTTTTTTTTTTTCTTTTTCTTTCTTTCCTTTTTGTCTTTTTTTTTTTCCTCTTTCCCCTTGTTTTTCTTATCTTGTTTTTTTCTCTTTTTTTTTTTTTTTTTTTTTGTTTTCTTCCTTTCTTTTTTTCACTGTTTTTTCTTTTTTTTTTTTTTTTTTCTTTCTCCTTTTTTTTTTTTTCTTTTTTTTTTTCTTTTTTTTTCTTTTTTCTTTTCTTTTTTTTTTTTTTTTTTTTCTTATTTTTCTCCTCCTTCTTACTTCACTTCTAGTTTCTTCTCTCTTTTTTTTTATTTTCTTTTTTCCCTTTTTTTTTTTCTCCTTCTCCTTTTTTTTTTTTTTTCTTTCTTTTTTTTCGTTTGTTTTTTTTTCCTTTTTTTTCATTTTTTTTTACTTTTTTTTTTTTTTTTTTTTTTTCCTTTTATTTTTTCTTCTTTTCTCCTCCTCTTTTTCTCCCCTCCTTTTATTTCTCCCTTTCTCTCTTTTTATTCTTTTTTCGTCTTATATTTCTCTTTATTTTCCTTTTTTCTTTTTTTTTCCTTTTTTTTTCCTTTTTCTTTTTTTTTTCTTTCTTTTTTTTCCTTTTTTTATCTTTTTTCTTTCCCTTTTCTTTTTTTTCTCCTTTCTTTTTTTTTCTTTTTTTTTTCCTTCTTTTTTCCTTTTTTTTTTCTCTTTCTTCCCTTTTTTTTTCTTTTTTTTCTTTGCTTTTTTCCATCTTACCTTTTCCTTTTTTTTCTTTTTTTTATTTTCCTCTTCTCTTTTCCCTTTCTTTTTTTTTATTTCTTTCCTTTTTTCTTTTTTTTCCCTTATTTCTCTCTTTTTTTTTTTTTTTTATTTTTATTTCTTCATTTTTTCTTTCTTTTTCCCCATTAAACCCTTTGACGATAATGATATCTCATTAATTTACCTTCATTAAAAAGTAATTAATCCAGTGTTCGTATTTTCTCACGTCCTCTCTGCCTGTGTTTTCTCTTCGTCCTTTGTCCTGTCTGTCTGTACAGTCCTTTCTGAAATAAAGAATAAAACTAAAATTTTTGTATTCGTGTTCTCTCTGTCTCTCTTGTCTGTGTGTCTGTTATTCTGTAAGAAAATTTATATAAAATATTATTGTTCGTTATTCTCTCAGTCTCTCTTTAATCTGTCTATCTGTCCCCTGTCAGTGTCCTATTTGTCTGTTCTGTCTGCTTTTTGTCTCTTGTCTCTTGTCTGTCTGTCTGTCTTGTCTGTATGTCTGTTTTTGTCTGTCTCTATCTGTATTATAATTATGTCCGTTTATCTTGTCCTGTCTTGTGTGTCTTTCTTGAATTGGAATTACTTGTCTTGTCTTGTTTTTGTCTTGTGTTGTCCGGGTCTGTACTGTCTCAGTCTGCTGTCGTCTGTTCTGTCCTGGCTGTCCTGTCAGTCGTGTCTGTCCTGTCTGTCAGTCTGTCTGTCCTGTCTCTCAATCTTCTTCTTCATCATCTCTCTCTAGTCTCTTCTTTCCTCCTCCTTCTCTCTTTTAACCCCCCCCCCCCCCCCCCCTCGCTCTCTTCCTCCTCCTCCTCTTCTTCTCTCTTCTCTCATCTCTCCCTCCTCTTTTTCTCTCTCTCCTCACAATCACTCTCTCTCTCTCTCTCTCTCTCTCGCTTTATTCTTCTTCTTCTTCTTCTTCTTCTTCTTCTCTCTCCCCCTCTTCCTTCACTTCTCTCTCCACTCTCCTCTCCTCTTCCTCTCTCTCTCACTCTCTCTCTCCCTCTTTTCTCTGTCTGCCTCTCTCTCTCTCCTTCCTTCTTCTTCTTCTTCTTCTCTACTTCATCTTTCTTCCTTCTCGTCTCTCTCCCCCTCTTCCTTCTCTCTCTCCTCTCTGCTCATCTCTCATCTCTCATCTCTCTCTCTTCTTCTCATCCTCATCTCTCTCTCATCTCTCAATCTCTCTCTCTCTCATCTTCTCATCATACCGCCCCCCCTCACTCTCTCGTCTTCCTCCCCCCTCCTCCTACTCTCCTCTCTCTCTCTTCATCCCCGTCCCCCCCCCTACTCTCTCTCTCCACCGTCCTCTCCTTCTCTCTCTCTCTCTCTCTCCCCCGCCTCCCCCCCCTCTCTCTCTCTCTTCTCCCCTCCTTCACTCTCACTCTCTGTCCCCCCTCTCTCCTCTCTCTCCTTCTCGTTCCCTCTCTCTCTCTCCCCCTCTCTCTCTCTCTCTCTCTCTCTCCAACTCCCCCCTCTCTCTCTGGTGTCTTCAGCAGCTTCTTTGTGTGCCAGTACAGCCAGTGTCCATCATTAGCGTTGTTTGTAAAGGAAATGGGAGCTCACCTCCTCCTCCTCCTCCTCCCTGAAAAACACAAAACACAACAATGCGGCGTTTTGTCTTTTTTCTTTTGAGCCTTGTGCCCTCCTGTTGTCTTAATGATTAGGTTCCAACCGATTAACCGTCGTCTTCCGCATAAATGGTCTCCCCCCCCCGTTCCCCTTCCCTCCCCCCCCCCTCTTCGTTTCTTTTCCTAACCTCTCTCAACTTCCTCTACCACCCTCCCTTTCCATCCCCACCGTCCCTATCCCCCAATCATTTTTCTCGGTCTTTATTTCGTAACTTCTTTTCCTCCACCCCCACCCCCTACTCCCCTCCCAACTTTAATTAAACGCCTTGGGTTTCTTTTTTTTCCTCCTCGTCAACTTTGTATACATACGCGCGCGAGCGCGCGAGCGCGCATACAATACGCACTAGCATGCATACGTTGAACACCCGAACTAACACCACACGGGCACACGCACACGTACACTAGCAACCCATACAAAAGTAATAACACATAAATACCCACAGAAACACAGCACACTCACTCGCACACACACACTAGCATGCACACTCATACACGCGGCATCACAGCACAACACCCACGTACAAACTGCACACACAGAAACGCAAACCACCATCACATCACTGCATACACACACGACGCCCTCGCGCCGTGCACACACACTAGCATACACACATACATCACTCGCAAACACACACATCCACTAGCATAATACTCACTAAAATAGTCCGCACATATTAGCATACACACAACCACATAACACACACAAACACACACTAGCAATACTCTCTCACTCTGTCTCTCGCTTCTCCTCTCACCACTCTCCTCAATACTCTCCTCTCGCTCAATCTCATCATCTCTCTCTCCTTCCTTCCCCCATGTTATCTACTAGCCCACCACACTACTAACACACACACACACACAAAACACACACACAGAGTCAGTCAGACAGACGACAGACAAAGCGCAGGAGTTGGAAGGGAATGGAGAGATAGAGAGAGAGAGAGGAGAGAGAGGAGAGAGAGAGAGAGAGAGAGAGAGAGAGAGAGAGAGAGAGAGAAAAGAAGAGAAGAGAGAAAAGAAGAAGAAGACGAAGAAGAAGACGAAGAAGAAGACACGTGTCGTGACACGTGCAGGTGAATAGAGTGTCATGAGATCTTGATTGATCAGACGGTGCCCTCCATTTGCTGTCCATTATCTGCTCTGTATTTACTGGGTGGTATTTGTTCTTAATTGCTGGACTGGTGGGGGGCGGCGGGATGTGTGTGTGTGTGTGGAGGGGGGAGGGGGAGGGAAGGGTGGGGGAGGCAGAAAGGTGGTGTTCTTGACGATAGGGTGTGAACCTCTCTCTCTCATCTCTCTGTCAATGATAAATAAGTAATAACAGTTACACACACACACAGATACACACACACACACACCATATATATAAATAATATATATATATATATATATTATATATAATATAATATATATAATATATATATATATATATATATATAATATATAAAAGGATAATCTTGAACAATTGACAGAATAGATTTGCTTGTGTGTATTATATGTAAGTCCTGTGTTGTGTCCTTTTAAATCGAGGATATAATAATGGGAATAAGCAATTAAGTGCCTTTTTTAATTTACAAAACCCAGTCCCCGTGTGTTATGCGGTTTTGTAAATTTGTCATCTGTTCCCACCGGGCAACACAATGATGGCCAAACACTTTCGAACAGCGAACAGGATTTAAACGGTGGGTCGTAAGATGTTCTGGCATCGCGTTCGCACAGGGGGCCTAGGCTTATAGTCTCATCCGAAGGACTAATAAACATTCAGTTCGATATATTAGTCAAATGGGAAGAAAGGGCGAAGCTGGGAATCGAACCCAGAACCACACGGTTTACATGTTGGCAGCACACGTCTAACCATCCAGCCACCAGACCTTCCTGAGCCATCCATTGCCCCTGTTAGTTCGGTTTCTCTTCATCCCCCTGCTCTGTCCAGATTCGAACAACCATTTCCCTAAGCAAACAGAACCGGGAAGAGGGTAGTCACCATTCAAAGACAGATTTTATTTATTTCGAGGAAAAGGGAATAAGCACGCATGTGCTTTTTTTTTTTACATCCAGTCCCCGTGTATGTGCAGTTTTGTCAATTTTGTCATCCGTTCCCAACGGCACACAATGGCCTACACTTACGAAAAGCGGAACGGGTTTTAAACGTGTGCGGAAGATTGTTCTGCGTGCGTTCGCACACGGGGCCTCAGTTTATAGTCTCATCCCGAGGGCTTTTGAAGGGAGTGGAGTCGGCACTGATGTTAACTCCCCAGCAAAGATCCTCGGGAACGAAGATTGGCACCCAGGTCAGCAGATCAAACGAGCGCAATACGCATACACTCTAAAACCATCCCCAGGCTGTCCCGATTTGGCCTCTTGGCGCTGAAACAAGTTTTCTGCCTTCTTTGGTTACGTCATCTTTTTCTGACTCCTTCCAACAACTCCAAGACAGCAAGTATTGTTTAGTCTGTCAAATGAGACAAAAATATCGTCGCGCTGCCGTTATGCTCCTGACAAGTCAGGCCCAGCGCATCCGATTTCCGCATGGGAGAGAATTGTTATCTTTTTTAAAGTTTATTTTTTCTGGGGGGGAATAAAGGGCAGGAGATTGTGCCCAAGAAGGACCGAAAATAGACAAGTAAGGAGATATATTATTATTATTATTATTATTATTATTATTATTATTATTATTATTATTATTATTATCGTGTATGTTATTTTGCAAGAACTGAGAACATGGTCTGGTTGTGTATATGACTGTTTGTAAATGTTTGGTTGGTTTCTTTTGTTTACTTTTTCTCCGAATTGGCAGAAGGAGTAGGCGAGATCAGCTGATTCCGCGATGTGCCTTGGTTTGTATTAGAGAGGATAAAGTAGAGGGGAGGAGAAGGATGGTGTGTGTACTAGGGGGTGGGTGGAGGGGGGGTGGGGGGGGTGGTGGAAGAGGAAGGAGGGTACCCATAAACCGTTTCAGATCAGCTGAAAAGAGTCCTTTGGAGAACATTTCGCTAATGTCGTCCATTGCTATGCGTCTGTGTTGGGTTCTCTCTCCCTCCTGCATTCATTTTTTTTTTTTTTTTTTTTCACCTTTTGCTATATTGTTTTTGTGTGTATTTGTGTTTTGTTTATTTCCCTGGGTGACAGTGTGTCTCTAACGGTTATTTTTTTCTGTTGGCCTTTGATCACAATTTGTTTTCTTTTTTTGGTGATGAGTTTCAGTCTCTGTTGGCTAGTTTGAATTCTTTGAATTTTTAGCCTGTTTGGAGAGAGAGTTTGGTGCTTTAAGGTTAAATACACAATTCTGTCTGTCTCTGTCTCTGCTCTGTGTCTGTCTGTCCTGTCTCTTTCTCTCTATCCTCCTCTCTTTTCTGTCTTTATCAGTCTCCTCACTCCTATCTCTCCTCCCTCCTTCCCACCCTCTCTCTCTCATTAAAACCTCCCAACCCCCCCTGGGTAACCCCAACCACAACCCATCTCCCTCACCTATCTCCTCCTTAAATTAGTTTTTTTTTTTTTATAAATCCTACGGGTATCCTTTTTCTCCCTCCATCCTTCTTCATCTTTTATTTCCATCCGACGACGATTAAGCAGAGATAAACAACACGGCGCTTCTCTCCCCCCTAGCCCCACAACCCACACCCCCACCCTACCCCTCCCACCCCTACCCCAAGGCCACCTATTAACCCAAGCCCGCCAATTACTTATTTAAATATTGTTGGGTGACACTTAACTTCCACACAACTTCCCCCCGGTCTCTCTCTCTCGTCTCTCTCTCTCTCTCTCACTCATCTCTCTCTCTCTTTCCTCCCTCTCTCAACGAATTCATCTCTCCTCGCTCTCCTCTCCTCTCTTCGCTACTCTCTACCTCTCTCTCTTCCGTTTCAACCCACCCACGCACCCAACACCTTACACCAAGCCCACACATTATTTTATTAAATGTTGTTGGTGATACTCCTCCGCCGCTTCCATCCTCATCTTCTCTCTCTCTGTCATTCTCTCTCTCTCTCCTCTCCTCTCTCATTCTCTCTCTCTCTCTTCTCTCTCTCTCTCTCTCTCTGTCATTCTCTCCTCCCTCTCTTTCTCCTCACTCGCCTCTCCCTGTCTCTCCTCACCCTGTCTCTGTCTCTCCTCCCCATCCTCATCAGCCCTCTTTTCCCCTATTCTCTCTCCCTCTCTCCTTTCTCAGTCTCATCCCCACATCTCTACTCTCTTCTCTCTCCCTTTCTCTCTCTCTCTCTTTCCTCTCATTGTCTCTTTCCCTCTCCCACCTCCCTCTCTGTCTCTCTCCCCCCTCCCCCCCCTCTCCTCTTCACACTTCCAAACTTCTCTCCTGCCTCATATCTCGTCTCCCTCCCTCTCTCAGCTCCACCGTCACCCTCTCTCACTCTCTCTCATCACCACTCTCCCTCTTCCTCTCCCCCACCTCTCCACCTCCACCTCACTCACTCATCCTCCTCACTCTCATCTCCTCTCGCTCCTTCTCCCTGTCTCTCATACTCACCAATAAACAGTTTTGTTCTCGATCACGCTCTCTGTCTCTGTCTCTGTCTCTCTCATCCACCTCTCACTCCTCTCCTTCTGCTCTATCCCCCTCTCCGTCTCCTTCACCCCATCCCTCTCTCTCCATCCCTCATCTCCATCCCTTCTCTCTCTCCTCACTATCCATCCCCCTCTCTCTATCTCCCTCTCTCTCCTCTCATCCCTACGCCTCTCTCTCTCCACACCTCTCTCCCTCTCGTCTCTCCCCCCCACCCTCTCTCTCTCCACCCTCTCATCCTCCCTCTCGCTCACCCATCGCCCCTCTCCCTCTCTCTTCTCCCCCCCTCTCTTTTTCTCTCCCTTTCTCTCCATCCCTCTCGTCCCTCCTCTCCCTCCTCTCTCTCACCACCCCCTCCTCCCCCTCCATCACCTCTCCACCCCCCCTCTCTCTCCCCCTCCCCCTCTCACCCCACCCCCCCTCATCGCTCTCCCACCCTCCCACTCTCTCCCTCGTCTCCCCTCCATCCCGCTCTCTCCCCAACCCCCCCTCACCCCCATCTCTCTCCCACCCCCCTCTCTCTCCCGCCCCCATCTCCTCTCCCTCCACCCCCTCCCCCAACACCCCCCTCATCTCTCCCCCCCCCCCTCCCCTCTCTTCTTCCCAATCGCCCACGTGCCCACGCCCACCCGTCTATGAGGTACGGGTAGTGGCATACTGTCGGTGCCAACGCAAGTGTCCTTGTGACAAGACGACCAGACCCAAAGTTGAGGAGGAGGTGTGTGTGTTAGAGTGTGTGTGTGTGGAGGTAGGGGGGTGGGGATTCAGGGGGGAAAGGAGAGGGGAGGAGGGTTGGAGCGGGAAGGAGGACGGGTGGTGGAGGGTGGGAGGGTGGGGGGTGGGTGGGTGGAGTTGGGAGGGGCCTGCTGCTTGCTTGTGTCCCCCAAACCGTCCCTGAGGAGCAGCATCAACAAACTGCTATACACCAACCGACATACCTTGTTATTAGAAGGCTTCTTGCCAAAGCCGTTTTGGTGTCCTTCGTTTGTTTTTATTCCTATCTTTTTATTATTATCGTTTGTTCCTATTATCGTTCGTTTTCGTGCGTGTTCGTTCTCTCTCTCTACCTCTCTCCCGTCTCCCTCCTCTCTTCCTCTCCCCTCTCTCTCTCCTCATCTCTCCTCTCACTCCTCCTCTCTCATCTTCTCTCTCCCTCTCATCTCGCTCTCTCGCCTGTCTCTCTCTCTTCTCATCCTCGTCTCATCTACTCCCTCCCTCACTCTCCCTCCCTCATTCTCTCTCTTTCCTCATTCTACTCCCTTCTCCTCTTCTCTCTCATCTCTCCTCTTTCCCTCGTCAATCCCTCTCACATCAGGGGTCTGTCTGTCTTCTCTCTCTCCACTCTCTCTCGTCTCATCTCCTCTCCTCTCTCTCTCTCTCCAAACCACTCTCTCTCAACATCTCATCTCTCTCTCTCTCTCAACTCGTTCTGGCAAAGGAAGAAAGGAGCGTTTTGAGTCCTATCGTTTTACCTTCGTTCTCTCTCATCTCTTCCCCCTCCACTCTCCTCTTCCTCTTGTCTCTCTCACTACTCTCTCTCCTCTCCCTCCTCCTCCTTCATCTCTCAACCTTTCTCTCTTCTCTCTCATTCTCCCTCCTCCATCTCACTCTATCACTCCTCTCCGTCTCCTCTTCTCCTCTTCTCTCCTTCGACATCTCTCTCTCATCTCCGCTCTCCTCTCTCCCTCTCTCATCTCTCTCTCTGCTCCTCTGTCACTCTCATCTCTCCTCACACCTCTCTCCTCTCATCCTACTCGAACTCCACACCCCTCTCTCCATCACTCTCCTCCTCTCACTCAACTCTCCAGGCTCTCTCCACTCGCTCTCATCGCTCCATCTTCTCACTCCCCTCAACGCACTCTCTCTCTCCTCTCCCTCACGCCACGCTCTCGCTCTTCTCTCCCATCAACCCTCCTCCTCATTACTTTCTCTCTCTCGCCTCCCTCAAAGTCTCTAACTCGTCCTCATCTCTCCCCATCTCCCTCCTCTACCGTCCTCCGTTTCTCACTCATCTCTCTCTCCCATCTCGCTCACACTTCCCTCCACCTCTCCCTCCTCTCTCCTCCTCACTTCCCTCTCTCACACTACCCTCTCACCCCACCCTCCATCTCCTCCTCTCTCCATCCTCTCTCCGTCCGACTCCGCGTTCTACTCTCCCCTCCACCTCACGCTCTCTCTCTCTGCTCATTCTCCCACCACTCTCTACTCCTCCTCTGGCTCTCAAACTCCGTCTCTCTCCTCTCTTCTCATCGCTCCATCGCTCTCTCACACCCTCTCTCTCGCTCTCCCTACTCCTCCTCTCTCTCCTGCCACTCTCTCCTCGCTGTCTTTCTTTTACCATTTTTCTTTTCCGTCCTTTTCCCTTACCTTTCATCCCCCTCCACCCACCTCCCTATCCTCCTTACTACCTCCTCTCCTCCTTTCCTCACCCCCACATCCTTCCCCTCATCCCCTCCACTCTCCTCCCAACCTCCCCCTCCTCCCACTCTCACCTCCCCCCCCTACTTCCACGCTACCCCCACCCCTACCTCCCTCACCCCCCTCCCCCTCCCACAACCACCACCACCTACCACACAACACCCTCACACCCTCCTCCAACGCCCCTCTCACAACCTCCAACTACAACCCACCGGTATCCCACCTTAACAACCCAACACTCCTCACCGCCACTACCCCCCCACCCTACACGCCCTCCCCTCCACCCCTCAACTCCCATCCCCTTCACACCTCCCATTAAAACCCCTACCTCAACGCACCCCTCCTTCCCCTCCCCTCCCACCCGTCAACCTCAACAAGTTTAATTACTGCTTCTTTATGTCGTCGGCTTACTTGTTCCAGCTTTGTTAATAACCTTTGCCAGATCTCGTAAAAGATAATTGAACGTTCAGGTGGGGTGGACGGTGTGTGTGTTGGGAGTGTAGGGTGTGGTGGTGGTGGTGTGGAGGGGTAGGGAAGGGTTGTGGAGGGGGTGGTGGGGTGGTGGAGGTTAGGGGGTGGTGGGTATGGTTGTGGGGTGGGTGGATTGGGGGGTGGGTGGTTCTTCTGTCCATATTTAATATACTGTAATTCTTTGAATAGTAGTAGTAGTACAATGATGAGTGATGATAATGATAATAATAATAATAAAAATAAATATTAATAATTAATAATAATACAAAATTAAACATCAACAACAACAGTATTAAACAATAATAAATCATCATCATCATCATCATTGGAACGTTATATAGCACTATATCATGCATAAGACAAATCAATGAGCCAAGCAATCAACCTAATCTTAACAGTCGTGCAACAAATGACAAAATAATCAATAGTTTAAACAAACTCCTCTCTAGAAGTAGTAGTAGTAGAAGTAGTCAGAAGTAGTAGTAAGTAAGTATAATAGTATTAGTTGGTCGTCGTCGTCCGTCGTCGTCCTTTTTTCTTTACAAAGAAAGAACAGAAAATTGAGAAAAAAAAATTAACACTATCTTTTCTTCTACCCAGCCTCTACTGTTCTCTCTCTCTTTTCCTTCTTCTACTCGCCGTCCTCTCCTCACTCTCTGGTGCTCTTTCTGTCTCACTGCAAGACTAGTCTCTGTCTCTCTCCCTCTCTCTCCCTATTCTCTCCCTCTCCTCTCGCTCTCTCACTTTCTCTCCTCTCTCGCCTCTTTCTCTCTCTCCTCTCTCTCTCTCACCTCAGCTCTCGACAATCCTTCTCTCTCGTCTCTCTCTCTCTCCTCATCTCTCACTCTCTCTCTCTCTCTCTCTCTCGTCTCTGCACCCCCCCTCGCTCTCCCCTCTCTCTGTCCCGTTCGTTTCGTTCATCTCTCCTCGCCTCCCTCTCTCTATCTCTCTTACAATCTCTCCCACCCCCTCCTATCGCTTTTTGTTCTGACATAAAAGAGAATTGAAAAAGAATAGAAAAAAAAAATTCCGAGGAAGCGAATAGAATTCAGGTCATTAAGTGGAGCAATTGTTTTCATAATGAAATGAAAATTAAGTAAGGCCAAACCACTCTTTTTTTTTTTTTTTTGCTGTCAAAGTAATTGGCGAGGCTTGACTCCTTAACTCTTTGTTGTTGTTTGTTTGTTGTTTGGTTGTTGTTTGGTTGTCGTTCCCTTGTGTTTAACTAAATGCCTTTGTTGGGTGATTATTTCATGTTGTCTTTCATTCAATCTTTACATCTTTTCTTTGTTTGTGTCTCTATCTTTCTTATTTTGCTTTCTTGCTTTTTTTCTTTTCCATTCTTTCTGTCTGTCTTTCTTGTTTCTTTTTCTTTTTTCTTTTTAATTTATCTTCCTTTTTTTCTTTTTTTTTCTTTCTTTCCCTTTCTTTTCTTTCTTTCTTTTTTCTTTCCTTCTTTTTTTTTCTTTCTTTTCCTTTCTTCTTTCCGGCCTATCTTTCTTTCTTTTCTTTTCTTTTCTTTTCTTTCTGGATTTTTTTTCCTTTCTTTCTGGTTTTCTTTCTTTCATTGTTTTTTTCTTTTCTTTTTTCTTTCTTTCTTTCGTCTTCTTTTTTTTCTGTTATGGTCTACCTGTCTTCATTCTGCCTTTGTCCATTTCTTTTTCTGTTTTATCAACCCTTTCTTTTTCTGTTCTCTGTCTGTCTGTCTTGTCTGTCTGTCTGTATCTCTGTCTCTCTCTGGCTATTTGTCTGTCTCTATCTGTCTCTCTCTGTCTTGTGTCTGTCTGGGTTTTCTCTCTCTCCTCTCTCTCTCTCTCTCTCTCTCTCTCTCTTTTCTTCTCTCACTCTCTCGTTTTTTTTCTCTTTCAATTGTCATTTCTCTCTCTCTCTCTCTCTCTCATCTCT
>CM054159.1:27732279-27734779 GCA_028751875.1 Rapana venosa
TCTCTCTCTCTCTTCTCACCTCTTCTCCTTTCCCCTCCCTCACCTCCCCCCCCCCCCCTGCTTGTGTAAGCAGCTGGGGGTTCAGTTCAGCAGTCGCTGTATCGATCTTTCACCTTGTTTCATTTTCTTCTTCATCACTGGGCCTGGTGTGTCAGTGAGCCTTCCTTCCTTCCTTCCTTTCTTTCTTTCTTTCTTCTTTCTTTCTTTCTTTCCTTCCTTCCTTCTTGCCTGATGGACTTAGCGGGCGGCGTAAACAGCGGTATCTTTGTCCTTTCCCCAGTTTTAATTGGTTCCTGGGGCTGTAATCGTAAAGTGGACTGACAATGAGTTCGGCAACATGTTTTTTTGAAAGTGGTGTGTGTGTGTGTGTGTTGTTTTTTTTCTTCTTCATTTGTCTGCACTGTGAAGGAAGGCTGCCAGGTTAAGTTAGACCCTGGGAGCCGCTGAGAGGAAATGTGAGCGAGATGGACAGGGCGTAACGTCAGGTGCCCCCGTGAAAAGGCCGCAGTGTTGTCAACCGTATAGGTAATCGGTTGACATACTGGGCTTTGGAACCGTTAATGCCTCGTGGAGAGTTGATATACTGAGATAGTAGTAGTAGTAGTAATACAGTGAAGTGAAAGAAAGGGGGTTGGGGGTTGGAGGGAGGGGGGGGGGGGGGTGGGGGTGGGGGGTAAGGGGGGGGTGGGGGGGGGTGACAAGGGTGATAAAAGGAAGTTATATAATTGGGTATTGTGCCATGTTGAGCACACAATGGTCCTCGTGCGTTTAGTTAGATTGTTAAACAAAAATCAATCTCAATAAAAGTTGCTTCGAAACAGAACATGAATTCTTCTTGCCTTTTTTTTTTTTTGGTTGTGGATCTGAAGATTGCTGTGGATTTACACCTAAAACGAAACCACAAAATGTGAGGTAATAATGAAAGTAAAGATATAAACAGATTTATTCTCAGGCAAGGTAACAAAAACTTCCTGCCAATGCTGCTTGCGCGTAAAGAAAATACATCTCTTTACTTCGTCTGCTTCAAGCCAACTAGCACCATTCCATTTTACACCAGGCGTCTGAATCACTGTGGAAATAACTGCCATGCATACGTTGAACCTGAACTTTGATAGACGGCTATAGCCGAGTGGTTAAGAATGCTTGACTTCAAGCCCATGGGTCCATGAAGTCGTGGGTTCAAATCTCGACTTAATTCCCTTCGTGTATTTATTTATCTATTTATTATTATTTTTTTTATACCACTTTAAGTCACGGCAGATTTCTCTGTGTGAAATTCGGGCTGCTCATCCCCAGGGAGAGCGCGTCGCCACAAGAGCAGCGCCACCAATTGTTTTTTTTTTCCTGTCTGCAACTGTATCTGGGCGCCGCCCTCAATATGCTGGCCCTAGAGAAGTGAGGTCTCTGACGCCTCACTCCCCTACGACCTTATAGGTTATGGGACTCCTTTACCTTTTTACCTTTAACTGTAACAAATTTTGTTTCCCTATCAGAGTGGAGTTTTTTCTACATAATTTGGGCAGGGACAACTCTCTCTTGTTGCCGTGGGTTTTTGTACGTGCGCTAAAATTTGTGTACACACGGACCTCGTATCGTCCATCACCGAAAGACAGCACCAGACCACCCACACATGTGTAATGGATGGAAAAGTTTGCCCCACAACGGATCAAACCACAGCACACTTCCGACCTGACTTTGATTCAGGCAGGCCGTACACAAACACCGATACACACACACACAACACATACATATATGATATGTATATATATATGTGTATAATTATATGCAGATCAAAATTTGCACTTTTTAAAAAACTCTCTCTCTTTCATTTCAAGGATAATGGAATAAGCAATCATGTGCCTTTTCTTTCATCCAGTCCCCGTGTGCATGCAGTTTTGTAAATGTCGTCATCATCGAAGATCACCTTCGTTCTGTCGGTGTTCGACGGGTTACAGAAACACGAACATACCCAGCATACATCTCCGAAGTCGGAATACACCTGCCTTCATGGTGGGCCAAAAAAGATCGCATACGCAAAATCTCACCATCGGTATACCTCGGAGCTCTAGCCAAGGAACAAAAAAAACCCCAAACACTCCTAGGACCCCCCCCCCCCCCCCCTCCCCCAACTCACCCCCCCCCCCCAAAAAAAAAAAGAAAGAAAACCCCAACCAATACAAAACCAAAAACAAACAAACTGAGCTTACATTCTTGTGGAGGTGACAGTAGCCGCTATGTGTGGCTTTGTGGTGAGCAGACGGTGGGGATTTTTAACATTTTTATTATATATATATATATATATATATTTCTAAAATTTCATATCATTTTTTATTTCAAGGATAATGGAACAAGCACTCGTGTCCTTTTTTATTGTTGACATCCAGTCCCCTTGTGTATGCAAGTTTTGTAAATGTTGTCATCCGTTCCCATCGGCACACAAATGGCCTACTCTTCCGAAAAGCCGAAACAAATTTTAACTTGCACGCAAGACATTCTGCAC
>CM054159.1:27747279-27749779 GCA_028751875.1 Rapana venosa
TGTATGGATGGATGTCTTTAAAGGTTGGGTCAGAGTGTTAAGTCTTGTAGAATTAGAGATAATGATGATGATGATGATAATGATGATGATGATGATGGTGATGGTCAATGGTGGTAATGTTAGCAGAGAGGATGGTGATGATAGTTGGGGTGGAGGGGGCGGGTTATGGTGAGGGAGGTTTTAATGATGATGATGGTGGTGATAGTGATGGTTATGTGGATGATGGTGGTGGTTTTGGCTGGAGAGGGAGGGTGGGGGGGGGGGGGGGGGCTGGTACTGGTCATGTGAACATCAAAGCATGGTGCTGTTGTACTTAGGCAATGTGCACCTCTGCCTGTTTCTCTGCCCCGGTAATGTACTATCTGTCTGGCAGTCTGCTTTCTGTCCTTCTGTCTGAGTGACTGTATTTATTTATCGATCGATTTATTATTTATTTATCTATATATTTACTTATATATCTATTTATTTATCTATCTATTTATTCTTTTATATCAAGGATAATGGAATAAGCACGCATGTGCTTTTTTTACATCCAGTCCCCGTGTGTATGCGGTTTTGTAAAGTTTGTCATCTGTTTCCACCGGCACACAATGGCCTACTCTTCCGAAAAGCGGAACGGGATTTAACGTGTGCGCAAGATGTTCTGCGTGCGTTCGCAGACGGGGACTCGGTTTATAGTCTCATCTGTCTGTCTGGGTGTGTTTTCTGCAAAGTGTCTGTTTAATGTCTGTCTGTCTGTCTGTCTGTCTGCCTGCCTGGCTGTATGTCTGCTTTTACAAAAAATCCCTTTCTGTTTGTTACTGTATCGATGTTTTTGTTATATGTTTCCCGCTCTTGGGTTTCATATCTCGAATGACTTTGACGTCTGTGTGTGGGTCGTTTTTCTAACTTGGAGATTATAGACTTAGATACAGTGTTGCTAACGCACGCAGAATATCTTGGCGCACAGGTTAAAACCTGTTCCACCTTTGGGAAAAGTAGGCCAGTTGTGCCGCGCGGTGGGAACGGATGACAAAATTAACAAAACTGTATGAACACGGGGACTGGTTTTTTTTTTATATAAAAAGCTGATAAATGCGTATTCCATTATCCTCGAAATAAAAGAATGACCAGATAAATAAATTCTGACCATGCACCTCGCTCGGTTTAAT
This sequence comes from Rapana venosa, assembly GCA_028751875.1. Classification (NCBI taxonomy): domain Eukaryota; kingdom Metazoa; phylum Mollusca; class Gastropoda; order Neogastropoda; family Muricidae; genus Rapana; species Rapana venosa. The sequence continues at coordinate 27,748,431 of CM054159.1, forward strand.
TCTCCCAGGCAATGGCTAGCCAAGCCAGCCCCAGCACTGACCACGTGAATTAATTAATTAATTAATTAATTGATCATCTTCTGCAGTTTCCCTGTTTATGGCGGGAAGGGCTTAGAGAAGGGGACAGCTCTTCTTACCTCTCGTCTGTTCTCTGTGAGGGACCTCATGCCATTTCTTCAACCCCCCCCCCCCCCCCCTTCCACACACACACACACACACACCTACTGGCCCGCAGTCATTTTGTTGTTGTTGCTGCCTCATCTTCTGTGACGTCCTCCGTCTTGCTGTTCCCACGCCGCTCATTCCAATCTCCCCGCCACAGCCATACCCAGATTCGTTATGTCTCATCCTCAGGGTCGGAAGTCCACAGGGAGCCCATCACTATCAGGCCGCCGTAGGGCCACCAGCCAGAGGGGCCCGCGGTCATTGTTGTAGTGGATGGAAAAGAATGTGTGTATCTGTGTAGTGTGTGTGTGTGTGTGTGTGTGTGTGTGTGTGTGTGTGTGTGTGTGTGTGTGTGTGTGTGCGACTCTCACTTCTTTTTGTTCTGGCAGGGGAGGGAGGAAGAGAGAGAGAGAGAGAGAGAGAGAGAGAGAGAGAGAGAGAGAGAGAGAGAGAGAGAGAGAGAGAGAGAGAGAGAGACAGAGACAGAGACAGAGAGACAGACAGACACACACACAGGGAACTTGAACTCGAATGATTTATTCACATAAAGGTCATTGGCCCATACATGAAGAGGGTTGCCGAACTGCTGAGCACTTTGGTGGGGGTACAAGCAACAGTAACGACAACATGTTACTGTATAACAAAAAGTCAGCTACAAAAATATGACTTAGGATAACAATATCTCTCCTGCTTTTATACAAATATAAAGTGAGGCTGTGCACAACCTCAGGATGACTTGACGCCAGGAGTAAACAAAGTCTAAATAAATTAGGCTGTCTAATATATTTTACGAAGATGTAATTCTGCCTAACATCCTCTAATACGGGGACAGCACAGCACACAATGTACTTCATTCTCCGGTGCCTGCTTACATAATGGGCATAGCAGCCTGAGGTCATCAACATCATGTTCTCTGTATCTGAAATTTATATCTGATACACCAAGTCTAGACTTAACATCATTCTTTTCAAATGTATATCCATATCCAGTTTTAGATAAGGTTTGACATCGTGTGAACTTATAAAATGGCTATACATTTGAAATCTTTCGCTGCTTTGTATATGATCACTCCATTGCTGTCATCGGCAATCAATCAATCTTTGCCTGAAAGCAATAATAAACTCTCTACAATTTTCGACACTTGATGCAAATCCAAACGCGCGCGCGCGCGCGCGGCGCGAGAG
>CM054159.1:27764779-27777279 GCA_028751875.1 Rapana venosa
GGACAAGGTGATGTAGCTTTGAAGGATTTTATACATAGACGATATTTTACAAAAGATATTTAGGTTGAACCTTATATCTTTTTGTTTAGTAGTTTACAATGAACAATAAAATGATGCCAACGACGCTTGCTGCTGAAAAACAAGTGAAGATCCTACATGGTCTTTCCTGATTATGATGTATGAACAATTCTGGATAGTGATTTACGCCAGGTACGGTCCATTTAGAAGGATGCTGATAATTTCTGTCCGATAATCCAGGACAATTTTACCAAGGACATGTGCTTTTAAATATGTACTGGGTTTTTTTGGCCTAGGCAGGACTGACCATTCTTTCATCTCCTCCCATGAGCATCTAAAACTGTACTTTTTTTTCTACTTAGGTAGTGCTGAGTAGTCTTTCTACTTTATGCATTCATCTTTTTGCTGGATTTAAAATTTAAAAAAAAGTTTTCTGGGTTTTAAAACCAAAGAAGAAAGAGGCGGAAATAGGAATGATTATTTTTTAGAATATTCTTTTTTTTTTTTTAACTTGTGCGTTTTCTCTCCCTCCTGTTAAAAATCTTTTGCAAACGTACCTATGGGATGACGTTGATTATTATTATTATTATTATTATTATTCGATTAGAACGATGAAGACCGTGATTATGATGACGACGATGCTGATGATGAACATTCTGATATACCCTGACTGTAATTCTGTGTAAAAATAAAAAACTCAAAAAACCCACGAGAACACCTGTTTGGGGTCTGTATCATAGTTGAAACAAATCTAGACAAGGATCTTGTATTACAGTATCCAAAATACCGTTGATATATTTTTTTTTCAAATGAACATAACCGCATCATAAACCTACCCTATACAAGCTTTTACTTTTTATCGTACCTTTTACTGCTCAGAATGTTGGCTGTAATTCATGTTGTTTTCCGCTCCTGATGTGTAAGGAAGGAAGCTTTAGAGTTTTGGGCAATGCTCTGCAGTGACAGTACTTTTGAAGATAACGACAGAATTCACAACGCCTAGTAATCTGGAATTATGCAAATGGACTAAAGGAACATTTTTTTAAAGGTTAAAACTGAGATTTAAATTTTTAGTTGCCATGGAAACCGCCCTAGTGGTCGGCCATAGTGATTTTTTAAAATGTTTATAATTAAACGTTTCTCAGAAACTAGTTGACCAAACAAGTTTAAATCTGCAGTGTATATAGAAAAGTAGATTTACCACAACTGAGATTATCAGTTTAACTATGTCAGCCTCTGAGGAAAGTGGGAGAGACATGATGTACACTCCATACAACAGACTTCTGACGATAATGCCTAGGTAGAATCAGATCACTCTTCTGTGTTCTATATAGATACAGGATAGCTCAGTGGTCAGAGCACTCGCTTCCCCCCAGCTAAGGTTAAGCAGCATCGAGCGTGGTTACCACTTGGATGGGTGACCGTTTGCGCGCCTTGGCTTCAGTACAGTCCCCCAGTTCACCCAGCTGTAAATGGGTACCTGCCCTCTTTAGGGTCAGGGAAGGTAAAGCAGCGAGGGAGAGGAGATGTGTGCTACCCTCAATATGCTGGCCCCTAGAGAAGTTGAGGTCTCTGACGCCTCGCTCCTCTACGACCACATAGGTTATGGGACACCTTGACCTTTATATAGAGATACATCACAACAGCATGGGTTAACCCAGTGATGTGGTCTTCATGGAGACTGTGATGTTTAGAGGAAGAACAAGAAAACCCGTTTTAAACATAAGATTTTAATTTGTCGGTTTATCTACCTTCTTGATTTTTAAAAGCAATTTACTTTTAGAGAAACGGTGGCCACGCTAACAGCCCTTTTAATTTTTTTTTTGGATTGATTATTTTTTTTAGTTGATAAGGTTTTAGTATTGCTACGAAGTATTCACATCTTTAAAAAAACCCATAATTATCATGACTAATATGTTTCACACGTAATATAGACTTTATGTCTAACATTCCAGACATCTTTATGATCTTAGCAGATTATAATTATAGTTTTTAAAAGACTGTTTTTAATGTCATTCCTTTTAAAAAGAAGCGCTACGCAACAGAGCTCTTTTAACGTGTAGTACTAAGTAACACACCTGCCTCACAGCTTAATTGTGCTCTTCAAACATCAAAGGGAGATCATTCTATCCCTGAAGTCAGAATGCGGCTACCTTCATGGTGGGTAAAAAAAACGGTCGCATACACAAAAATCTCACCATTGGTGAACCTCGGAACTCTAGCCGAGGAGCGAAATTTAAACAGAAAAATCGGAAACCTTGCGCACAAATCGGAAAATAATAGAGAGTTTGTGGAACAAATTTACGCCGGAAAAAAATAGAGAACATTTTGATCAAGGTTTAGAAACACCAAAGTTAATATGAAGTTGACTTAGACTGGATAAAAGCTTGCTCTTGACTTCAGTATGAAGATGTATTGATGTCAGATTCAAAATGCGCTTCAGCGTTTTGCAGTATTTGCCTTTAAGCGTGAATGAGATGAGTTCGTTTAAAACTACGTCGATTAGAATCGGCAGCAGTGTTGTGTGTGTGTGTGTGTGTGTGTGTGTGTGTGTGTGTGTGTGTGTGTGTGTGTGTGTGTGTGTGTGTGTGTGGTGTGATGTGTGTGTGTAAAATGTTTTTTTATTTTTCTGCTGCGATGTGTTTTGATAAATGTTCTTTCCCAAATTCACGTCATGTTGTCTTATAATTATGTTGTTGGTTGTTGTGTTTTTTTTAACACGTTCAGATGTACGCGTCCAACGTGTCTTTTTTCTTTCCTTTGTTGTGTTTTGTTGTTGTTGTTTATTCCGGGTGGGAGGGGGGTGGGGGGGGGAGGGGGGGACTTTTTTCTTTGTTTGCTGTTTTCTTTATTTTCCTGCCTAAGTATCTACGTGTTGTTGTTGTTTTTTGAAGTCATTCTGTTCCGCAGTTTCTAGTTTGAGATCTATGGTGCAAACTTTCAAGTGAACTAGTCCTATTTATGCCCTTCAGTCGAATGTTTGTTGTACAGTTTTTGTTTTCGTTTGTGGGTTGTTGTTGTTGTTTTTGTTCAGAAAATTCCGCTTTTTTAAGGGGTGGGAGTTATCTTTTTTTTCTTTAAAAAAAATCATGAGGTGTTTATATTTTTTGTTTTCTTCTATGCGCTCGCTTCTCTCTCTCTCTCTCTCTCTCTCTCTCCTCTCCTCTCTCTTCTCTTCTCTCTCTCTTCTCTCTCTCTCTCTCTCTCTCTCTCTCTCTCTCTCTCTCTCTCTCTCTCTCTCTCTCTCTCTCTCTCTCTCCTCTCTCTCTCTCTCCTCTCTCCTTATCTCTCTCTCTCTCCTCTCTCTTCTTCTCTCTCTCTCTCCCTCCTCTCTCTCTCTCTCATCTTCAAAAAAATCTACTATCTACGCTCGCTCGCTCTTGGATTCTCTCTACGTTCTGTCTCTCTCTACTCATCCTCATCCTATGCTTCACCCACTCCCCGTCTTCTATCTTATGCTTTCAAGAGGAAGAGGAACAAGGCAACTGTTTATAAGCTGATAATTGAAATTCATGTGTGATTTCCTTGTACATATACTTTTGGAATCTCTAATCTTGCTCATTAATCATGATTTGTCATGTTGGGCGCACATCTCGGACGTTGTTGCAAATTCATGTGAATGTTTGCAGTTTACAATTAGATTAGACCATGAAATGGTTCTCTAGCAAACTCATGCAACTTTGTCTTTTCAAGTTTGCTAGTTTATTTTAGATGAATATGCTGATAATCATTTGTCCTGATTCTTTTGTTGTTTTGTGCGCTGCTTATTTTACGTTGTTGAATTTTTTTCTTGTGTGCAATGTTTTGTGGCGGTTTTAGTTCGGATGCTTGGTGGATGTCAGGAATGGTGTATTAAAAGAATATTGCTCACTGACACGTCGAACTTATGAGATTTTTCTTCTAAAACCTTTGATTAAGTATTCTACGACTGATGTGGCTAGAAATGATCGTTTAAGTGTGGTGAAGTGGCACAGCAGTGCTGGAGTAGTTAATTGAGATGTTAGTGTTATGTGTGAGAGTGTGTGTTGTTAGCTACTGTGACGTGTAGACGTGTGATAGTGTAGAAGTAACAGGTTATATCTTTTTAGTCTTCTTTCACACAGCAACGTAAGAAGACATAATGAAAATACTTCTTCAAAAAACCATCAATCATAAAATATCTCTGCATGCAGCAAAATAAATCCGTTATTAAAAATGAGGAAAGAGACAAACAAAACAAAAGTAAAGAAATCTTAGGTTGTAAGCTGTCAAACAACAAGAACAACAAATAACAAGAAAGAAACACAAAATTTCTAGCAACAATTCAAACACACAATAAGTCTACAAGAAACAAACAACAAACCCAACTAAAAATCATACAAACAAAAGTGTGCCAGCATTCTGTAAGAACACGTACACACACAACACAACACACACATAACATTCAACACAACACACACACAACACACACAACACACACATAACAACACAACATAACACACACATAACACACAACACAACACACACAAGACACACACACACACACACACACACCACAAAACACACACACACACACACACACACACACAACACAACACACAATAACACACACCACACAACACACACACAAGACACACAAGACACACACACAACACAACAAACACACACATAACACACAACACAACACACACAAGACAACACAGACACACACACACACACACCAAAACACACACACACACACACACACACACACACACACACACACAACACAACACACACATAACACACAAGACAACACAGCACACACAACACACAAGACACAACACAACACACACACACCAAAACACGCTCTCTCTCTCTCTCTCTCTCTCTCCTCTCTCTCTCTCTCTCTCTCTCTCTCTCTCTCTCTCTCTCCTCTCTCTCTCTCTCTCTCTCTCTCTCTCTCTCTCTCTCTCTCTCTCTCTCTCTCCATCAAAGCAACGAACTTATTCAAACAAAACAAATCAATGCTACATTCTCGCTTCTGTTATCTCGGAAGTCAGTATAATGGCGACCTTGCTGCTAATAGAATAATAAACAAATTAAAAAAATCAACTATGGCAATTACAAAGATTTGACCAATGACGAACATTGGACTGACAGAAAAGAAAAGAAAACAAAACAAAACAAACTAAAGGAAAGGCAGACGAAACGGACAAAGAAAAAGAAGGCGAAGAAGAACATGACTTATATATCTATTATACTTTTACAACACTTAAAACAACAACACAGACGTACAACGCTACCAACAGTATTGTAAACACGCCCTCCTCTGACGACACTCTGCCCTCGTAACGTCATTCTTCCTTGACATTACTTACGTCATCAGACAACTACGTTACTGTCACCTTCGTGAGTTTAGAGCTGTCGGTTCTGAAAGCTAGGAGTTGGTGTTATGATCAGAAAAATTACAGCTGTTTTATATACATGTATTGTTTTATATACATGTATTGTTAAAAACATTATATGTTCTTTGTAAAAATGAAAAAGAGAATATGATACATGGCATCTTCCTTTCTTTTTAAAAAATCTCTGCGAGAAGCAGTTTACAATTATAGTGTGCTTGAGAGCTTCACTCACATACACGCTCGCGCGATCGTGCGCGCATTCACACACACACACACACACATACACACATACACACACACGTACGCACACACGTTATTGGTAAAGGTTGCAATAATGCAGTATTTCAGTATTATCATTAAGAAATTTGTTCTTAGATAGATGGCTTGATGGAATAAAAAAAAAAAAGCAAATGCATTGCTTATTCAATGTACCATCAGGAAATAAAAATTTGACTTGACACACGCACACACATACACACACAGGTATACTTGCATGATCATATAGACACTGGTATTTAATACGTGCTTGCGCGGACACGCTCTCATACACACTCATATGACATGAACGTAAACACTTAAAGACACACATACATGCATGTATGTATATATTAAACCTTTCCATTTCCATAGTAAGGGTTGAGGAGTGGGGGGGAGGAGTCTACTATCACTCTTTGGGTGAAGACGTTAAGATAAAGATCAGAGAGAGAGAGAGAGAGAGAGAGAGAGAGAGAGAGAGAGAGAGAGAGAGAGAGAGGAGCTAGCTTATTATTTTGGTGGTGGTGGTTTGGGTTTTTTTCTTCTTCTTAAAATTGTTTGCTTTTTGGGTTTGGTTTTTGTTGTTGCTGGTTTCTGTGTGTTTTTTGTTTTGGTTTTTTATTGTGTTTTTTTCCTATTGTTTTGGACATATTCGTTGTATCACTAACAGAAGATGTAAGGAAAGCTACCTGGTGTTTCGTAAGATGTAACAAAACTCGTACAAAAGAACACTCACATACATACATTTACACACACACACAAACACACCACATACACTCACTCACACATATTATATTTACACACAACACACATACACACAAACTTCCACTCACCGACCCACACAACACACACACAAACACACACACCCCTCACACACAACAAATACAGTTGCAGACCAAAAGAAAAAAAAAAAGAAAAAAAAGGGTGGCGCTGCTCTTGTGGCGACGCGCTGTCCCCGGGGAGAGCAGCCCGAATTTCACGCAGAGAAATCTCGTGACTTAAAGTGGTATAAAATAAAATAAATAAACACATAAACACACACACACACAAACACAACACACGCACAAACATAAACACCCACACACACACACAAACAAACACACAGCACCGACACACACACAAACACAACACTTACAACCCCCCCCCCCCCACATACACACACATAAACACACACACACACAACACAACACAACACACACACACACACACACACACACACACACATACACACACACAACACAACACAACACACACTTAACCCAGAGTCATTTGATCTTTTAAAACACATTTTTACCAGCAGAAACAACAGGTGGTAGTAACTATGGGGTGGGAAAGGGGTACGGGTGGATATTTCGCCATTATTCTTCCTTCCTTCGTTTTCTGTCTGTTCTGTATGCCCAATGTCTGCTTCCAGGATCTACATTTTTAGGGATTTTGTTTTTTGTTTGTTTTGGTCATCCTTTAAATAAAAGCACGGGTTAAATGGAATTGGGTGTGTGTAAGGTTTTTGTTTAAACAGGAGATGGTTGGTGTTGCTTTATGTGGGTTTGTTTTTTTAAACACCTGTGTTGTGTTGTTGTTGTTGTTGTTGTTGTTGTGTGTGTTGTGTGTGTGTTGTTGTGGAGAGCGTATGTGTGTGTGTGTGTATTATGTGTGAGTGTGTGTGTGTGTGTGTGTGTTGTGTGTGTGTTTATTTTATTCTTGTATTTTTATTTTATTCTTTTATTTCGAGGATAATGGAATAAGCGTGTTTTTTTTCCATCCAATCCCCGTGTGTATGTGTTCTTTTGTAAATTTTGTCATCTGTTCCCACCGACGCACAATGGCCTACTCTTCCAAAAAGCGGAACGGATTTTAACGTGTGCGCACGATGTTCTGCGTGTATTCGCACACGGACCTCGGTTTGTAGTCTCATCCGAAGGACTTTTTGTCTACTGTCAGATTTTCGTGGTGATTTGATGATTTTGGATGGTGGTGTGGGGAGCTTACCAACACTGTTTATTTTAGTTTTGACCCCCCCCCCCCCCCCCCCCCCCCCCCCCCCCCCCCCCCCCGCCCCCCTGCCAGCCTCTCCCCCCCCCTTTTCTTAAATTCATGCTAAGCTCTCTTTCCTACGCATCACCATCTAAACTAACCGATTCATTTTTTTTTTCATTTTCCCACTCACTAGTTGGGGGGGTCGTAGGGGAGCGAGGCGTCAGAGACCTCAGCTTCTCTAGGGGCCAGCATATTGAGGGCAGTGGCGCCCATCTCCTCTCCCTCGCTGCTTTACCTTCCCTGACCCTAAAGAGGGCAGGTACCCATTTACAGCTGGGTGAACTGGGGGAACTGTACTGAAGCCAAGGCGCGCAAACGGTCACCCATCCAATTGGTAACCACGCTCGATGCTGCTTAACCTTGGCTGGGGGAAAGCGAGTGCTCCGACCACTGAGCTATCCCGCCACCCCCCCCCCCCCCCCCCCCCCCCCTCCTCTACGACCACATAGGTTATGGGACATCTTCACCTTTACTCACTAACTTTATATTTTTTTTATTTAAAAAAAAGTTCTTTTGATATGAACAACTCATCTATGTGTTTGTTGATGATGTTAATGTCTAAACTAAACCCACCACACACACAAAAAAAATTGTTGTTCACTTGTATTGATTGTATTGACATCCTGTAATTTTGGGCAAATACTTATTGGCACGGTCTGTCTTGTATAACCCCATTGGCACACTGGTGGCACGAACTAACCCACCCTCACTCTCCCCTGTGTCTGTCTGTCTGTCTGTCTGTCTGTCCGGCTGTCCCTGGCTACGCGTAGCTGACGGAGAGGGCCAAGACTCGCATCCGAGAGGACCAAGAGAACAAGGACCACCCGGAATCGACCCCCCACCCGGTTCAGCAGCAGGCCCCTCACCCCCCGCCGCCGCCGCCGCCTCACCACCACCACCACCAGCAAAACCACCACCACCACAGCCACGCCCACAGTCACGCTCACAGTCACGCGCACAGTCACAGTCACGGCGGAGCTCACCCCTTGGCTCAACCCCCGACTCACGTGCAGCCCAAGCAGGAACCGCAGATGGCGCATGCGTGAGCTGAGTTGAGTGTCTGCTTCCGCTTCCGGTTTCCCCCCCCCCCCCCCTGGTCCTTGTGACGTCAGATCCTGGCTTGAGGGACTCTAGACTCTGGTGTGTGTGTGTGTGTGACTTTTTGAAAAAAAAAAAGGTTTTTTTTAATTTTTAGGTTGTGTATGTGTGTGTGTGTGGAGACCTCCCAACATCTCACCCCCCTTTGTTTTTAGGGGTAGTGGTGGTGGTGGTGAAGGTGGTTTCTTACTGTTTGATTTTTTAAAAAATGAATTAAAAAGTTTTAGGAGATTTTTTTTGGGGGGGTGTTGTTTTTTTTCTCCAGGGATTTTTTTTTTTTTTTGTGGTGGATGTTTCGTGGAGGAAATCGTGTGACAACTTCCTCGGCATCATTGTTGTGTGGGTTTTTTTTTTTTTTAGGGGGGTATTTCTTTTTCTTTGATTTAAAAAAACAACAACCAACACTTGGTGTTGAGACACTGCCGCCAGCAAAAAAACAAACAAAAACAACAAAACAAAAAAATACTGATGTGGACTTGGTGGCAGGAACTCCACAGGGTGATGATCTATCTCCCCCTCCATGTACCCAGACTTGAATATATATAGAGAGAAAACAACACCCCCTCCCCCTCCCCCCACCCCCCACACCCTACCCCACCCCCAACTCACCCCCCCCCCCCCCCCATAATTATATTCCTTTTCCCAAAAAAACCATTTCATATACACGGTCAATTTTTTTTTCTTCTTCTCACTTGGACTGGTCCACTTTTGATGTGAAACAAACGTCTTTTTGTGAAGTGAGGAGGGACTATTTTGATGTGGGAACTTTTTTTTTTTTGATTATTTAAACCACAGGCATAATGAATGATGTCACTGTGTATTCAAGGTGGATTGTGAAGATGTATTAAACCCTACAATCAAGAGTCACATCTCATCGTAACCTCTTCTCGCCATTTTTTTTGTTTTTGGTTTTTTTTTGGTGGGTGGATATTTTCATTGACACACAAAAAAAGTTCAGGTTGCTGTGTGATTTCATCGGACAAAGTATAAGAAGAAGAAGTATATACACAAGAACTCCATGAAGGGAGCGGAGGAGAAGACAACTTTGGTGAAATCTTCGAAGTAACAGTTGATGATTATATAAAACTGGTAACAGTGTGTCACCGTCAACAACAACAACAACACAAAACAATGTAGCATGCGTGGCTGTGTATGCACGAAAGAGCAGAGCTACTTTTGTGACTCCAAAATCAAGACGCTACTTTTCGCCAAAGTGTGTGACACCAACCACAGAAACTCTTTCATGAACATCTTGGATGACTTGTGCTACACATTCGGTGATGTTTTTGGGGTTTTTTCACCAAAAAAGTTTTGAACCGTGTGTCGCGGAGTATTACTGACTGACGTCTTTGTTCCACGTGACCCGGCAGTTCCAGCGCAGAGGTCGTTGTCGTCGTCGTTTCTCGTGACGTCATTTCGTCTGTGACGTCATAGTGGTGTCGTCGTCCTTTTCTGACGCGTTTTGTGGCGACGTGGAAGGAAGAGGAATTTTTTTTTTTTTTGGTGAGGGGGGGTCATGATTGAGACATAGATATATCACGCACGCACGCACGCGCGTGCGCACACACACACACACTAATGCATTATATATATATATATATATATATATAATTATATATATATATATATATATATGACAAACAGTGACCCGTGTGGTGGGAAATAAACATTTTGTGAGATGAGACTTTTTTTCTTTTTTTTAAATATCACTTTACGTGCAAAAATTCTCATCATTGTGACGTGAAGGACTTTGTGACATCATATTGGTGACATCAGAACTGCACTCTAACAAGGTTTTCTCTGTGTGTGTTGAGAAAGGAACGTGTTTGAGGTTGGGTTTCATTTTTTTTTTTTTAGTTGTATATTGTGCGTTGTCAGTGGTGGTATTGTCGTGACAGTTTCCTGTGTCAGTCACTTGGTCAGTCCTATGTATGATGGCATTTAATTAATTATTGGATGAACTTTTGAGTTGATAATTATCATGGTGTGTGTGGTGTGTGTGTGTGTGTGTGTGTGTGTGTGTAGAGAGAGAGAGAGGATGTGTGTGTGTGTGTGTATGTGTGGAGAGAGAGAGAGGATGTGTGTGTGTGTGTGTGTGTGTGTGTGTGTGTGTGTGTGTGTGTGTGTGTGTGTGTGTGTGTGTGTGTGTGTTGTGTGTGAGTGACATTGTCTTATACAAAAATTTCAGCTTCCTCATATCCATTCTATTGTTATAATTTTCTATGATTAGATTCATCGTTATTGTTGTTGTCATTGCTATTATTATTATTATTATTATTATTATTTTTATTATCATCATCATCACCATCATCATTATTATTATTGTAATCATCATCCATCATCATCATCATCATCACCCTCCTCCTCCTCATCATTCCCATTGACATCATCATCATCATCATCGTCGTCATCACCATCCTCGTCGTCATACTTCAATACCAAAGGCAACAAAAAAAACACATAGCAGTCATTGCCATCCTGTTTCATTATTTCGCTATTATGTCGTCGTTATTGTGTGGAACAAATGCCCCAGATGAGAATGTTATTGATGTGTTATGATGATACCGCAGCTATACCATGTTGTCATCCTGTCTTGAACAAAAGATTGTTGATCATTATTCGATTCCTCATCATCACTTCTGACGTGATTGTGACGTTTTCAGATTCAAAAATTCCTCCCATTCCCCAGTTCATTTGTAAGTGACGTCTCAGTGTCAACCCAGGCAGTTAAAGGAGAGAGTTTTTAAAAAAAACGAAAAAAAAAAAGAAAAAAACAGAAAGAAAAGTTAAAAGACAGTCCGAAATGCAAACACACATGCCAGCACGCACGCTCGCACGCATGCACGCGCTCACGCGCGCACGCACGCACGCGCGCACACACACACACACACACACACACACACACACACACACACACACACACACACACACAGAGGGATATTTAAATGTGTGTGTGGACGTGAGCGCGCACGCGCTCAGGCGTGCATGAGTATGTGTGTGCATGTATATGTATATGTGGTAATTTGTACTTTCAATGTATCTCCTTATCGATTTTTTCCTCTTATTTTACTGGTTTAAGTTAACGGTAAATGATGCAATAACGTAATGTCTTAGTATAATCATTACGAAATTTGTTCTTAGATAGATGGCTTGATGAAAAAAAGCAAATGCATTGCTTATTCAATGTACCATCTGGAAATAAAATTTTGACTTGACTTGACTTGACTTGACTTGACAGAGGAAGATAATTCAATATCTTACTAGCCCCACCCCCCACCCCCCACCCCCTCAAGAACATTTTTTTTAAAAATTAAGTAAAACAAAAAGAAGAAAAAAAAGAGAAATACTGTTGGGGAAGAATGATTTACACATCTGCATGAAGGATGCAATTTCCCATGTTAACAATATTTGTTTATTTAGGTGTGTATTTATTGTTTTGCTTTTTTTTTTTTCGTCTAATGAGAAGCACAATTACCTGATTCAAAGAAATCTAATCTATGTGGAAAAGCAATCTAGTATGTTTTTAAATTTTTTTTTGTTAAACCGAAAAAGTACACGGGGCCGAATTTCTCTGTCTCTCTGTCTCTGTCTCTCTGTCTCTGTCTCTCTCTCACTTTCTCTCTCAAAACTGCATTCACTAGGAAAATGGATGAATAAAGCACATGAGTGCTTATTCCATTATCTTCAAAATAAAAGAATAAAATAAAAATTATAAAATGTCTCAAA
>CM054159.1:27782279-27787279 GCA_028751875.1 Rapana venosa
CCCCTCCCCCGTCTTTTTTTTTTCGTTTCGTTTCTTTGTAGAGATTCCTGTTTTCAGACGTATTGTACCGACTCGTGTCCAGTTGATTGGTGTATTAAGTCGTTGTTCCAGAGTTGAGCTGTTTCAGAGAAGAAGCAGGACGCCCTCATTCGTATTATGTGTTCTTGGAATAAAAGTGACATTTGACACGCTGAGTGTGCGTGTGGGTTCTTTTTCAGAGAGAGAGAGGGATGAAGAGAATGAGAGAGAGAGAGAGGGAGGAAGGGAGGGAGGGAGAGAGAGAGAGTGTTAGTGTGTGTGTGTGTGTCTGTGTGTGTGTGAGAGTGTGTAGTGTGTCAGTGTGTGTGTGTGTGTGAGAGAGAAAGAGTGTGTGTGAGTGAGAGAGAGTGTCTGTGTGTAAGTGAGAGAGAGAGAGTGTGTGTGTGTGTGTGTGTGTTAGTGTGTGTGATAGAAAGAGTGTGTGTGAGTGAGAGAGAGTGTCTGTGTGTAAGTGAGAGAGAGAGAGTGTGTGTGTGAGTGAGAGAGAGTGTCTGTGTGTAAGTGAGAGAGAGAGAGTGTGTGTGTGAGTGAGAGAGAGTGTCTGTGTGTAAGTGAGAGAGAGAGAGTGTGTGTGTGTGTGTGTGTTAGTGTGTGTGAGAGAGAAAGAGTGTGTGTGAGTGAGAGAGAGTGTCTGTGTGTAAGTGAGAGAGAGAGAGAGTGTGTGTGTGTGTGTGTTAGTGTGTGAGAGAGAAGAGTGTGTGTTGTAGTGTTTGGTGGAGAGAAAGAGTGGGGAGAGAGAGTGTGTGTGTTTGTGTGGTGTGTGTGTGTGTGTGTGTGTGTGTGTGTGTGTGTAGGAGAGTGAGTGAGAGAGAGAGAGAGAGAGAAGAGAGAAGAGAGAGTGTGTGTGTGTGTGTGGTGTGTGTGAAGCGGAGAGAGAGAGGTCTGTGTTGTGTGGAGAGTGGTGTGTGTGTGCGTTTGTGGTGTGAGAGAGAGAGAGACAGAGACAAAGGGAGATAGATAGAGAGAGAGAGAGGTGTGTGTGTGTGTGTGTGTGTGTGTGTGGTGTGTGTGTGTGTGTGTGTGTGTGTGTGTGCGTGCGGTGTGTGTATGTGTGAGTGTTTGTGTTGTGTGTGTGAGTTGTGTATGAGAAGGAGAGAGAAAGAGAAAGAGAGATTGTGTGTGTGCGCGAGAGAGTATGTGTGTGTTGTGTGCGTGAGAGAGTGCTTGTGTGTGTATGGGGAGGGGGGGGGGGGGGGGTGCGTGCGTGCGTGAGAGAGAGAGAGAGATTGAAAGAGAGAGAGAGAGGTGAGTGGGCTGAGTATGTGTGTTTTCTGTATGCATGTGTGCGTCTATGATTGCTAGCTTGTGTGTGCACATGTATGGGCGCGCGCGCGCACACACACACACACACACACACACACACATATATATATATATATATATACAATTATATATATACATATATATAATTACATATATATATTTATGGTCGTAGGGGAGCGAAGCGTCAGAGACCTCACTTCTCCAGGGGCCAGCATATTGAGGGCAAGGCCCATCTCCTCTCCCTCGCTGCTTTACCTTCCCTGACCCTAAAGAGGGCAGGTACCCATTTACAGCTGGATGAACTGGGAGACTGTAATGAAGCCAAAGCGTGCAAACGGTCACCCATCCAACTGGTAACGCCATCAACAACAACAACATTAAAAACAACAGCAAAAAGTCAAGTCAAACACACTTTAATCATCCCATGAAGGGCATTTACAATACTGACAGGCAGATTGATACGTATCAAAAATCTCAAAGACACAAAAAAGCTACATTTCATATTGGTTAAAACATTCCAAAATGACTTCAAATAAAAATGTCACGAACATACACCCTCAGACACAACTCTGCGGAACTCGGAGCTGATAAGACACACAATATAAGGAAAACAAGATATAATAAAATATTGCCTGTCAGTAGAGAGTGTCGCCACTCGAGCAGCGCCACCTAAATAACAACAGTAACGCCAACAACAAGCGCTTTGATTTGTTTTGTTGCAAGAGATAGCGCTATATAAATTGCATGTATTATTATTATTATTATTATTATTATTATTATTATTATTATTATTATTATTATTATTAACGCCAACAACAACATTAAATACAACAGCAATAACAACAAAAGTAACGCCAACAACAACATTAATTACAACAGCAATAACAACAAAAGTAACGCTATCAACAACAAAAGCATTAACAACAACAACAGGAATAACAAGCACAGTTATGTCATCAACAGCAGCAACATTAAAAACAGCAACAAGAACAGTAACGTTATCAACAAAAGCATTAACAAAAACAGCATAACAACAACAGTAACGTCATCAACAACAATGTTAACAACAACACGAACAACAACGGCAATAACAATAACAGTAACACCATCAACAGCAACAACCTTAACAACATTAACAACAACAGTAATAAAAAATATAAACAACAACAACACCGGCATGACAGCCATCACCACCATCCTCAGGGTCATCATGATCAACAACAACAACAACAACAATTTTTGTCATCAGCATTACAGCTATCACCACCATCCTCACGGTCATCTTGAACAACATTAACAACAATAACAACAAAAACCATCACCACCATTCTCATGGTCATCATGATATTCCTGATTGTGGTCAGTATCATGCTTCTCATCACTGTCATCATTTTCATCGTGATTTGTGGTGAATTCGTTATCATCATGGTCTTCATCAATCTGGCCAGCATTATCATCATGGTCATGATGATGGTCATTATCATGAAAGTTAAGATAACCGTCACTATCATCTTCAGTATCATCATGTTCACTATCATGTAGTTATTTACTTTCATTATATCCATCATCAACACTGTCATCGTCATCACTGTAGTCACCATTTTAGTTCATCATCACCATGATCATCATCAGCATCAGCAGTGTGTTCACCATCATCATCATCATCACCATCATCATCATCATCATCATCATCATCGCCGTCGCCATCGCTATCGTCGTCATCATCGTCGTCATCGTCGTCGTCATCATCATCATCACCACCATCATCACCATTGTGGTCATCACAAAATATGACGGTAGTAATCGCCATCACTTTCATTACAATCATCGTTGTAATCTTCATTGGCAGAAATTGCACCCCCCAAAAAAAATCTGAAAAGAAATAATTCAAACAACTGAAAGAATAACTGCACACAAAATTCATATCAGAACTGGTCTGATCTCTCTCTCTCTCTCTCTCTCTCTCTCTCTCTCTCTCTCTCTCTCTCATCTCTCTCTCTCTCTCTCTCTCTCTCTCTGTCTCTCTCTCTCTGGGAGCAGATGACAAAATTTACAAAACCGCATACACACGGGGACTGGATGTAAAAAAAGCACAAAAGTGCTTATTCCATTATCCTCGATATAAAAGAATAAAAACAATTTTTCATGTGTCCCTCTGTCTCTGTCTCTCTCTGTGTCTGTGTGTCTGTGTTTGTGTGTGTGTTCTTTCTTTATTAGTTTTGTGGCCTTTAGAATTGTTCCACTAAACAGTCACACAAACCTCAGACATTGAAATGTTCAGATCAAGCCATTCCGATCCAGAATTGACCAGGAGAGGGACATGCTCCTCAGGGTCCAGTTGACCCCGGGCATGTTGTTTGAGGACTTCATTGTGTGCAGTGTTCCCCAGGGACTGCTCAAGGAGTTAAGGGAGAAATCAATGCAAACTAGGGTTATTTTTAAAGAAAATTATTCTTTTATATCGAGGATGATGGAATAAGCACTTATATGCTTTTTTACATCCAGACCCCGTGTGTATGCGGTTTTGTCAATTTTTTCATCTGTTCCCACCGGCACACAATGGCCTACTCTTAAGAAAAGTGGACCAGGATTTAACGTGTGCGCAAGATGTTCTGCGTGCGTTCGCACACGGGACCTCGGTTTATAGTCTCATCCGAAGGACTTTTGGGGAGAGTGGAGTCTGCACTGATGTTAACTCCAGGGGAAAATATCCCCTGAACGGGAATCGAGCCCGGGTCGTCAGATTGAGAGCGCAATGTTCTGACCACTAGTCTATCCCGTTGATTACATACTGAACTTTATGATAACACCACCACAACCACCATCAACAACAACAGCAACAACAACCACATCTACACTCTCCTTCACCTTCACCTATCCCGTAGTCCTGAAGACCGTGGGGGCATCACTGAAGATTTTGCAACCAGCTTCCTCCAATACCCCGCGGTTTTCTGCTTTCAGTAGCAAATCGTTCCACTCAAGGTCAGTCAGTCCACTCTCTGATGTTGTCTTCCCATCACTCCCCTGAAAGTCTTTCGGATGAAGCCCTATACTAGAAATTTCCTCTTTTCTTTCACTCTCTTTGTTTCTGCCTTGTTCCTTTTCTTCCTGTCACCTCCTTCTTGTCTATTTTCTGCCTTCTTGGTTCATTCTCCTACCTTTTTTCCAGAAATATTTAAAAGATAATAATTCTCTCTCATGCCGAATTCGGATGCGCTGGGCCTGACTTGTCAGGCGCTTAACGGCAGCGTGACGCTTTTTCGCTCAAATAACACACAATAGTTGCCGAATGAGCATTCGACGAAGAAAAAAAAAAGAATTACGAAGAATTGCGAAGAAGAAGAAGAATTGCGAAGAAGAAGAAACAAAAAAACAAAGACTATAAACCAAGCTCCCGTGTGCAAACGCACGCAGAACATCTTGAGCACACGTTAGAGCCTGTTCTGCCATTCGGAAGAGTAGGCCCTTTGTGAACGAAGGGAACATAATTATTACAAAAATGTCAAAACTGCATACACACGATGACTGGATGTAAAAAAGCACACAAATGCTTATTCCACTATTATTGAAAGAAAAGAAGGAAAAATAAATAAATAAATAAATAAATAAATAGATAACTTGATAAATAGATGAATAGATAAATGACTAGATAGATAGATAGATAAATAGATGAATAGATACATGACTAGAGAAATAGT
>CM054159.1:27792279-27794779 GCA_028751875.1 Rapana venosa
CTGCTGACTTCATGGATTCGGTGATGTTGCCAATGAGAGAAGCTGGTGGTATGCCCTTTCTTTTTTCTTTTTCCCTCGGTCTAGCCTTGACAGACAGTCTTCGTATCTTGATTTTGACGAGGTTTGTATCTGGATTTTGTAGCGCATGGCCTGCATATCTTAGTTTCGGATGAAACTATAAATCGAGGTCCCGTGTGCGAACGCACGCAGAACCTCTTGTGCACACGTAAATACCCGTTCCACTTTTCGGAAAGTAAGTAAGTCTTCAATTTTAACGTCTTTCCACTTAAAGTGATACCAGACAACCCTAAAATAGGAGACTGAATACGAGAGTGAGCGAGAGAGAGAGAGAGAGAGAGAGAGAGAGAGAGAGAGAGAGAGGAGGAGGAGGAGAGAAGAGAGAGAGGGGGGGGGGGGGGGGAGGGGGGTGGGGGGTGGGAGAGATCTACTTTGTGTAAGTGCATGTGCGTGTGTGTGTGTGTGTCCCTGCATGCATGCGTGTGCGTGCTCATGTGTGTACAAAATAGTAATAACCAACACACACAAAATAGTGATCTTAACATGAACAGATAGGGAACAGAAATTTAAACAAAAATAAAAAAATAAAAAATAAAAATAATAATAATAATAAAAATTGAAAGTAAAAAAGAACTACAACAAATGCCCTATAGGACTTAACAATAAACCTTTGGCAATGTCAATTGTTAATTTAACATTGTTCAAAACACTTTTCGGAAGAGTTGGCCATTGTGTGCCGGTGGGAACGGATGGCAAAATTTCCAAAACTGCATACACATGGGGACTGGATGTAAAAAAAAAAGCACATGAGCGTTTATTCCATTCTTATCGAAATAAAATAATAAATAAATGAAAGACTGATTAAATAAATAAATACATAAATAAATAAATAGATAAAAAGCTCCTTTCATTTATTCAAGTTGTTCCCAGTTCGTGTTTTCATGTGTTCTTTTACCTGTTCATCTGACTCCTAGCAGCTTCTAAAACTCACATGTTCAGCTGCTTCCATTCTTGATGTCATCGTCTGTTCTGTGTGTTCAGGATTCACGTCATACACACAGCATGACAGGTCATACTAAGCATGTCATTATTGTCATTTTCAGCTGGTAAGGAATGCTGCAATCTTTCCAGATGGTGTTGAGTTGGATCGTTCTACTTTTAGCCTTGCCTAACCTTGTTTTTATGTCCCTGGTGCAAGATCTGTCATTTGCTTTGACTGAGCAGAGAAAATGTAATTTCGTTTTTTTGTCTCCTGTCTATTCTTTAAAACACAAACAGTAATACACGATTATAAGTAGGCGCATTCCCATCATGATATACATGCATGACTCTTTCTATGTATGTATGTATGTATGTATGTATGTATGTATGTATGTATGTATGTATGGTTGTATGGTTGTATGGTTGTATGTATGTGTCTGACTGCCTGTCTATCTGTCTGTCTATCTGTCTGTCTGTCTGTCTGTCTATCTATCTATCTATCTATCTATCTATCTATCTATCTATCTATCTATCTATCTATCTATCTATCTATCTAACACGCACACACATATTTAAAAGCATTTTTACCTGCTGTACCAAGTTTGTCACTGGAACAGATTCTGTCTGAACCATCGTTACTGTTTGACATTGTGTTAGGATTGATAAGAAGTCCGATAATTCAGTTTTTGTAGTATGTTAATGTTAGTTTTTATTCAGTACTGTTATCTGACATTTTTCTGTTATTGTTTGCAGTCTCTTGTTTAGATCATTTTCTCCCAACTAAAATCACTAAATGTGAATAGACGTTAAACTGAAGATATCACACGCACTCACACAGCGACATGCACACACACACACACACACACACACCACACACACACACACACACACACACACACACACACAAAAACACACGCGCGCGCCGCGCGCGCGCGAGCACGCGAGCGTACTTTTATGACGGTATATACTCAGGCAATACATTCAGATATCCGTCACCAAACCAGCGATTTTATTTTTTATTTTTTTATTTTATTCTTTTATATCGAGAAAAATTTAATAAGCACTTGTGTGCTTTTTAAAATTTTTTACATCTAATCCCCGTTTGTATGCGGTTTTGTAAATTGTCATCTGTTCTCACCGGCACACAATGGCCTACTCTTACGAAAAGCGGAACAGGATTTTAACGTGTGCGCAAGATGTTCTGCATGCGTTCGCACACGGGGCCTCGGTTTATATATAGTCTCATCCGAAGGACTTTTGGGGAGAGTAGAGTCTGCACTGATGTTAACTCCAGGGGAAAATATCCCCTTGAATGGGAATCGAACCCGGGTTGTCAGATTTTGCTGGTGTTGTGTGTTTTCCTTCACCATGAAAAATATACACACAAAATTCAATTCTTTTTTTAGCTTTTGCTTTTATATGGGGCAGTGGTTAACTTATTTAACCCACCGGTGTACAGTGATACTGATATATAAGTACACAAAGCATCGCTAGAAACACT
>CM054159.1:27799779-27814779 GCA_028751875.1 Rapana venosa
GAGAGAGAGAGAGAGAGAGAGAGAGAGAGAGAGAGAGAGAGAGAGAGAGAGAGAGAGAGAGAGAGACAGACAGACAGACAGACAGACAGACAGACAGACAGACAGACAGACAGACAGACAGACAGACAGACAGACAGACAGACAGACGGTCTTTTCTTCTCCTCCTTGTTTCTCCTCCTTCCCCTTTCTCCTGATCTTGTTGGTTATTTTCAGAGTCACGACTGTCCTTTTTCCCTAATGCGCCAGCTGTTTTTCTGCCCTCCGCGAAAAACAACCAGACATAGGCGCCCAACAGTCCACACATTTTCTGTTTATTTAGACCACCTTGATAGGGAAACAAATACATATGCAGACAGGAAAATAAAATAAAACGAAATATGGGTGGCGCTGCTCTTGTGGCGACGCGCTCTCCCCGAAGAGAGCAGCCTGAATTTCATGCAGAAAAATCTGCTGTGACTTAAAGTGGTCTATAATACACAGCAACACAATATAATGAATACAATATATCATCGCAATACAATACAGTTTAATGAAGAACTGTCATAGCATAGAAAGATAAAGGTAAAGCTGTTCTCATAACTTGTGCAGTCGTTGGGAAGCGAGACATCAGAGACCTCAGCTTCTCCAGGAGCCAGCATATTGAGGGCGGCGCCCATCTCCTCTCCCTCGCTGCTTTACCTTCCCTGACCCTAAAGAGGGCAGGTACCCATTTACAGCTGGGTGAACTGGGGGACTATACTGAAGCTAAGTGGCGCAAACGGTCACCCATTCGCTTGGTAACCACGCTCAGTGCTGCTTAACCTTAGCTGGGGGAAAGCGAGTGCTATGACCACTGAGCTGTCCCGTCCCCTTATATAACATGCTAGGGCCCAAAAAGGCATATCAGTACTTCTACATTCTGATTTACTTTTTTTTTTTTTATAAAGTTTGGTTGTTCACGTCCATGATTTTTGTTTGAAAGATGGGGAGGAGGAGCTATTTCAGATGAGTATTTAGATTATGCGAAGATTAACACCCAAAAGCATGTACACTGATAGACAAAAGTGAAACAGAGAGCGACAGAACGGAGGATATTTCTAGCACGTAACTCCCAGCATAATTGTAGTTTAAACTGTTGTTTACTGGAACTGCAGAGGCTTGGGCATCTTTTGACTTAAAATTCATGTAATGAAAAATACATGATGTGATTATACTCTTCGTGATCTTAATAGTTATTTGTCTTAAAAGACATTCAAAGACCTTTCTTTAAAAAAAAATGTCAACAAATATATAACGCTACTGTTTTCAGTCTATCTTCATATCTTTTTAGCAATGCTTTTGGTAATCCTGATAATCATCTGTATCTCTTCGTGGTAGATCCATGTGCAATCTGCAGTTTGCTGGTGAGACTGATTTTGTTGGAGGCAGTGACAATAAAATCCCAGAACTTAACAAAGGAGCTAGAAGAACAGGCTAGCGCTTATAGTATGGAAATCATCGCAGAGCAAGGTCATGGTAAGTAAACAGCTCCAGGGACTGTACAGTCAGCATCGCCATGAACGGTCAGCAACTTTGAAGAAGAAGACCTCTTCAACTATCGTGGCTCCACACTGACCACAGAAGGCCGCTTTGCAGCTGAAGTAAAGATCAGACCAGAGCCCTTGCAGCGTTACGTCGGCCATGGCAAATTTGAGCAGGATTTAAAAAAACCCAAGTAGATCAGATTTCCGAGTACGAAGTTGTTTAAAGCACTCGCTGCTTATTTCCACCCTGCTGTACGGGTGTGAAAGCCGGACCTTGACTGCAGAAGTGGAAAAGAGAATCAGAGCCCTTGAGCTGGAACCATTCAGAAGACTTGTGTACATTAAGCGGCAGAACCACAGAACCAAGCAGTCAGTGTGGCAAGAGGCGATGCATCATGAAAGCTGGGCCACAGGAACAACCCCCTTCTGGCTGTTGTTGTAAAGTGGAGGAAGCTGGCGTGGTTTGGTCACGTCAAACAACACAGCTCTCTTGCAAGGACTATCCTACAGAAGATATTTGAAGAAATAAGACACAGAAAAATATATTTTTATATTTATTTATTTTATACCTCTTCAAGTCACGGCAGATTTCTCTGCGAAAAATTTGGGCTGCTCTCCCCAGGGAGAGCACGTCGCCACAAGAGCAGCACCACCTTTTTTTGTTCTTTTCCTGTCAGCAACTGTATCTGTTTCCCTATCAGAGTGGCTTTTTTTTCTAAATAATTTTACCAGGGACAACTCTCTTGTGTTCTTTTGCGTGCACTAAATAATTTTGTGTAACACACGAGACCTCGGTTTATCGTCTCACCCAAAAGACTGGCACCCAGACCATCATTCATGGTATAATAGATGAGGGGAAAGTTTCGGACTCAAACGGGATTCGAACCACCGCACACTTCGGACCCGGACTTTTGGCTTTCAAGGCAGGCGCGTTACCTCTAGACCACCGATCCACCAAATTGGATGAAGAACATACAGGACTGGACAGGACTTGGCACAGGGCTGTGTGGTGTTGCTGCCAAAAGCTGAAGACAAATAGACAGACAGACAGACAGACAGACAGACAGACAGACAGACAGACCAGCCTGGGGAACACTGTCCACCAACATCTCTCTCTAGACTCCTCCGAGGATCGCCTTGGTGAAGGGACAACTTAGAATGCACGCTGCTGATAATAGTTACCACCTTCAACCTATAGATATGGACACCACACAACTGTCGCCGTCATAAATATCAGTGCTAGTTTTTGGCCTGCATTTCATTTTCCACAGTGAACAGTAAACGAGTACACATCTCTCTCTCTGTGTCTCTCTCTCTCTCTCTGTCTCTGTCTCTCTCTGTCTCTCTCTCTCTCTGTCTCTCTCTGTCTCTCTTTCTGTCTTTCTCTGTCTGTCTCTCTCTGTCTGTCTCTCTCTGTCTCTCTCTCTCTGTGTCTCTCTGTGTCTCTCTTGGTTTGAATATTATTTGATTTGAACGTCTTCTTATTTGATGATTGCTTTTCCCCTCCTCTTTTGACGAGGGCCTGGTGTAAAGAAGCCACTGGCTTATCCATATACCCTGGTTAAAACATTCGAGTTCGAGTTCTCTCTCTGTGTCTCCCCCCCCCCCCTCCCCTCTCTCTCTCTTGCTCTCTCCCTCCATCCCCCCTCTCTCTCCCTCCATCCCCCCTCTCTCTCCTCCCTCCCTCTCCTCCCCTCTCTCCCTCTCCTCCACCCTCCCCCCCCCCCCCCCCCCCCCTCTCTCTCTCTCAGAGGCAGTTTCGACGAATTTAATTCGCTGCTTAGCAATGACAAGAGCACACAAACAAGCCATAAAAAACTCCGAAAGAAAGAGAAACAAGGGTGAAGAAGAAAAAAAACCAACCCAACAACCCCACAATCTGCCCTCATACCCAAAACGGCCCTCTCCCCTTAGCAACCTAGGCTGAAGCTGAAACATTTGCGAGTCGAGAACGAGAAAAAATGCTAATATTATTATTATTTTCTTGGACCACCTTAGAAAAGAACAGAAAAAAACTAACAACAGGAGAAGAAATATGCAACCGAGCCGCCACAATGCCACTCACCTGATGGCCCTGACAAAGGCAAGAATCCTGGGGCACCTGCAATGGCCGGGGCAAGGGCAGTTAACCCTGCTGACGCAACTCCCTCCCTCTTTAGAGGCCAGCCTCTCGCCCAAAAGGGACGTGACCAGCCATCCAAGGGAGCTCACCCTCCCGCCTTTGATCGTCCCCGCCGAAAGCTCCGGAGAGTTGTCCGCCCACGGTCAACATGACTTACCTCCCCTGCGCCAGGGGCCATAAATTTGCTGTAATCGGGATGATAGATTTCATTAACATCTATTTTCTGCGGATAAAAAAAAAGAAGGAAAAGAAGAAAAAGAAAAAGCATTGTGGAAAGGCTGGGCCTGGGTTGGGTTGGGTTTCTAAGGGTGAAAATATTTCTGGATGGGGGAGATGAAAGGTGGGGAGGAAGGAAGGAGGGTACTGAGAGGAGGAGTGTGGGGTGGGGGGTGGGAGTGGGGGGTGGGGGTGGGGGTATGGAAGGGGAGGGTGAGGGAAAGAGGGAGATGAGGAAGTTGAGGGAGGGTGGGAGGGATTGGGGTGAGGGTTGGGTGTGTTTAGCACAACAATGGAGGGATAGTCACTAAGGCTGTTTTTTGTTTTGTTTTTTTAAAAGTGAAAGAAAGAAGAAAAACAAAAAAAGACTTAGTGAGAGTGTTGGTATGTAGGGTTGTGAGGATAATATAAGTCTTTGTCTATTTTGGGGCCATGTACAAAGTGGTGTCTGTTTTTGGGCCATGTACAAAGTGGTGTCTGTTTTTGACAAAGGTCGAAGTGGTGTCTGTTTTGGACAATGGTCAAAGTGGTGTCTGTTTTGGACAATGGTCAAAGTGGTGTCTGTTTTGGACTATGTACAAAGTGGTGTCTGTTTTTGGGTCATATACAAAATTGTCTGTTTTGGGGCCATGTACAAAACGGTGTCTGTTTTTGGGCCATGTACAAAATGGTGTCTGTTTTGGATTGTGTACAAAATGGTGTCCTTTTTGGATTGTGTACAAAATGGTGTCTGTTTTGGATTGTGTACAAAATGGTGTCTGTTTTGGATTGTGTACAAATTGGTGTCTGTTTTGGACCATTGTACAAAGTGGTGTCTGTTTTGGACCATGTACAAAGTGGTGTCTGTTTTGTACCGTGTACAAAGTAGTGTCTGTTTTGGACCGTGTACAAAGTGGTGTCTGTTTTGGACCATGTACAAAGTGGTGTCTGTTTTGGACCGTGTACAAAGTGGTGTCTGTTTTGGACCGTGTACAAAGTGGTGTCTGTTTTGGACAATGTACAAAGTGGTGTCTGTTTTGGACAATGTACAAAGTGGTGTCTATTTTGGACCGTGTACAAAGTGGTGTCTGTTTTGGGGTCATGTACAAAATTGTCTGTTTTTGGGCCATGTACAAAACTGTGTCTGTTTTGGACCATGTACAAATGGTGTCTGTTTTGGACCATGTACAAATGGTGTCTGTTTTGGACCATGGTCAAAGTGGTGTTTGTACTTTCTTCCCTTACCGAGGCCCCGAGTGCGAACGCACGCAGAACATCTTGCGCACACGTAAAATCCTGTTCAGCTTTTCGTAAGAGTACGCCATTGTGTGCCGTTGGGAACAGATGACCGAATTGACAAAAAACTGCATACACACGGAGACTGGATGTAACAAAGCACATTAGTGCTTATTCCATTATCCTCGATATAAAAGGATAAAAAAATATTATATTGTATTGTGTTGTAATGTATTGTGTTATATTGTATTGTGTTGTTGTGTTGTATTGCATTGCATTGTATTGTATTGCATTGTATTGTATTGCATTGATTGCATTGCATTGTATTGTATCGTATTGTATTATGCAGTATTGTATCGTATTGCCTTGAACTGCATTATATTGTATTGTATTGTCTTGCATTGTCATAACAAGTCAACTGTCTCCATCTCTGCTGTCGTCGGTAGGAGCTCCACGCAATGCCACCACCAGGGTTCACCATCTCTCTCTGTCTCTGCTGAGTTCTACCATCTCCTGTAGCCCTCCTCCCAGACCACTGACCTCAGTGATGTTGGCAATGTAGGATGTTGGGGGTCTGCCTCTTTTCCTTCTGCCCTCAACCTTACCTTGGAGAACTGTCGTCGTCAGATTTGTCTGTGTTTCTGTTTGCATGACCAATGTATCTCAGTCTGCGCTTATCAATGTCATCCAACATTTGTCTTTGCACTGAGAGTTCATCAAGAATGCTTTCATCTGTTCTTCTGTCTGACTATTTAACTCTCAGAAGTCGCCTGTAGAACTTCATTACGGCTGTGTTTATTTTGTCTCTTTTCAATTTTTATAGTGTCCAGGCTTCTGATTCATACAGTAATTCAGGCCAGGTTAGTGTTTCAACAATCCCAATTTTTAAATATTTAGGTATGCCCCTGTCCTTTTAAATGCACCTCTCTCTCTCTCTCTCCTCTCTCTTCTCTCTCTCTCTCTCTCTCTCTCTCTCTCTCCTCTCTCTCTCTCTCTCTCTCTCTCTCCTCTCTCTCTCTCTCTCTCTCTCTCTTGCTCGCTATCTCTCTCCTCTCATTCCTCTCTCGGGGACGAGATAGCCTGGTGGTTAGAGTGATGTATTCGAGATCTGCTGACCCAGGTTCATTTCTCGTTCAAGAGGATTTTTCCTCTGGCGTTAACATCAGTGCCGACTCCACTCTCCCCAAAAGACCTTCGGATGAGACTATAAACCGAGGTCCCGTGTGCGAACGCACGCACAATACCTTGTGCTTACGTTAAATCCTGTTCCGCTTTCGGAGGAGTAGGCCATTGTGTGCCGTGGGAACGGATGACAGAATTTACAACCTGCATACACACGGGGACTGGATGAAAAAAACACATGAGTGCTTATTCCATTGTTACCGAAATAAAAGGATAAAATAAAAATAAAATATCCTCTCTCTCTCTCTTCTCTCTCTCTCTCTCTTCTCTCTCTCTCTTCTCTCTCTCTCTCTCTCTCTCTCTCTCTCTCTCTCTCCTCTCTCTCTCTCTCTGTGACATTATA
Source organism: Rapana venosa (assembly GCA_028751875.1). NCBI lineage: Eukaryota > Metazoa > Mollusca > Gastropoda > Neogastropoda > Muricidae > Rapana > Rapana venosa. The sequence continues at coordinate 27,806,360 of CM054159.1, forward strand.
TGTGGTAGTATTGAAAGATACCATCTTTATATTGACAGTTTAATAAGCATACGATGACACTGGTTTAATCAAATCAGATGCTTTTGACTAAAATTTACAAACATGCATATCTAACGAGTGCAAGCATGATGAATATTAATAGCAGTGTGGAAAACCACCTGGAGAACTGGGCAGATGCAGTCAAAGGGTACTTCATTATTCATGAAGTCTCCGGAGTTTGGAAACAGATGGACTTGGATTTGGGTTTTTTTTGTTTTTTGTTTTTGTTTTTTGGAGTTTTTTTTGTGGAGAGTGGTTTTTTTGGTTTTGTTTTGTTTTTTTCATTATTCGGCCAGAGGTCTGAGGTTCAGCAATGGTGACATTTTTTCATATGCGACCCGTTCATTTTTTCTTTCCCCACCATTTAGGTAGCTGAATTCCGACTTCGGGGATGGTGTCTAAACACGACTCCTGCGTGCGTTTGAATTTCGTCATCCGTTCCTTTCGGCACGTATGGCCTACTCTTTCAAAAGAAGGAAGTGGTTTGTGTAACGCGCGCGCAAGATGTTCTGCGCGTATATGCGCACGTGGGGCCTCGGTTTATAGTCTCCCATCCGAGGGACTTTGACATTCAGTTCGATTTTCTCGTCAAGCTGGGAAGAAAGGGCAAGGCTGGGAATTGAACCCAGTCTCTCACGGGTTACTTGTTAGGCAGGTGAACGTTTTATGTCCTGTCACCCTTCCTTCTTGGCTTGGAAAGGAGAAAGAACACGAAAAGATGTTCAAGCAGCGAATGATGGATTGTCTTAAGCAAGACTAGGCAAGACAGCTGAACGGTAGTGATGGTTACGAAGAAGATCGTTGTGTTTTAAATTTGTACTGCAACCTGAAAATTATCTGTCTGACATTACATTATTTAATTCAGATCACTTTTTAAAAATCAAGTTTCGTTTGGTGTAGATGAAGTAAAAGGCAATTAGTATTATTGATTTTTTTTCGAAAAATTGTCTATTTTGTAAACGATTGGAGGGTGAATTACATGTATCAATGGTTTGTCCAGTATATACTGATTTAAGACAGAAGTATTTATCTAAAGCATGTGGAAAATGACGGAAAATTAGTGTTATATTTTTTGTTACAAAATGATAGTTGTATGATAACTTAACATCTCGCTATAGTTATTCTTTAAGCGCTAGTACAGAGAGAACAATATATTTATATATTAACAGCTACAGCGTAAACACAAACAAACAAAAATCATATTATCTCACAGGATAATAGTTCTCATGTTTTTATTTCCGCTGCTGGTCTTTGCATTATGTTCCTTTCCTTTTTCTTGGTTTGCCTGAGTGTTACTTCTTATTTCATTTATTTCCATTTCATTCTTTTATTTCAAGGATATTGGAATAAACACTCACGTGCTTGTTTACACCCAGTCCCCGTGTGTATGACGTTTTGTAAATCGTGTCATCCGTTCCCATCGGCACACAATAGCCTACTCTTCTGCAAAGCGGAACAGGTTTTAACGTGTGCGCAAGATGTTCTGCGAGCGTTTGCACACGGGACCTCTGTTTATAGTCTCATCCTAAGGACTTTTAGGAGGAGAGGAGTCGGCATTTTCTTGGTTTGCGTGAAGGTGACTTACTGTACAAGGCGGTGGATTTGTAATTGAATTTACCGAGCCTCTCACATTGAACACTGCATTTCTCTGTCTTCATTTCTTCTTCAATTTTGTTTTGCGGTTGTACAGCAAACTAATTCTTTCACAATTTCCTGTTATTTTACCTCGTCCTCTGAAGCTGTTAAGTTGAGGGCTGTTTATTTTATTATTTTATTTTATTTTATTTATTTTATTCTTTTATATCGAGGGTAATAGAATAAGCACTTACGTGCTTTTTTACATCCAGTCCTCGTGTGTATGCGGTTTTGTAAATTCTGTCATCTGTTCCCAACGGCACACAATGGCCTACTCTTACGAAAAGCGGAACAAGATTTAACGTGTGCGCAAGATGTTCTGCGTGTGTTCGCACACGGGGCCTCAGTTTATAGTCTCATCCGAAGGACTTTTGGGGAGAGTGGTGTCTGCACTTAACTTTATTATCTCAGAGACAGAGAAATTCCGGTGAGCCATGAGCTATACAAGAAAAACCCAACCCAATAAAAACCATGTAAACATGATATAACAAAAACAAACAAACAAACACACAGACAAACAACACTATCCGAACATCAACATATAAGATAAAAAAAAACATCCAACAAATCAGCAATACCTCAGCCAGTCATAAACTCACGCAAGTAAAATCACTCATACTCATGTGCGCACCAGTAAACCCATGCATCCGAACCCTCACTCCCTTACCTTGGTGTACTACCTTTTTCAGTATTTTCGGCTGCACACCGGTATTAATGTGGGGGTCATGGAGTATCTTCTATAGAATGCGAGTCGGATTATATGTTGGTGATTTTCACAGATTTTTTTTAAAATATGAATAAATGCACTGTGCACTTGTTTTGGGGATTGAGGACATACAACAATACCAGGTGGTTACGAGAAAGTTGGAAATAAACATCAAATGAGGATTGCCTGTATTCCTACAGCGTTGACCCCCGCGCATGCATATTGCGGTAAGGAAGCTTGCAGACGACAAAAGGACTTGAGGGGGTACAGTGTTTACTGAAAAATTCAAAAAAATTCAAACCTACCAAATTTGTTCAAAATCACAAGAGTTTTGAGTCAGAGGCTAGTCTTTCACACACAAAAGTGGTTTTTTTTTCTCTGGATGCCTTAGTACTAACGTGCGGTATGACTATAAGAGTCCCATAGAAAAACAGAAGGAAAAGTGTCATGTTTTTAATTCCATTGTGCGGCCTCTCCCCTTGTAACCTGTACCGTACACCCCCCCTTCCTTCCCCGTAGTGATGCAGAGGATTCCGTCAGTGTAACTGGCATCCCCACCTTCTGGAACTTCTATAACAACAACAACAACAACAACAACAACAACAACAATAATAATAATAATAATAATAATAATAATAATGATAATAATAATGATAATAATAATAATAATGATAATGATAATATTAATAATGAATGAAATTTATATAGCGCTATATCTTGCAAAAAAACCTAAACAAATCAAATAATAATGATAATTATAATAAAAATAATAATAAATGGAATTTATATAGCGCTATATCATGCAAAAAAAAAAAAAAAATCAAAGCACTTTCATTCATCCTACTCATTCACTTGCAGCCAGTTACAATTAACAGTTTTTTGTTTTTAAATAAATTCAAACGTATACACACACACACGCTCGCGCGCACGCACGCACATACAACGCACACTCACGCACACGCATAAAGGTTGTACACTCCGGCAGGGTGATGGAGGGTTTGGGCGGTTGAGGGCAGGAACAAAAATGAAATAGAGCACGAGGGGAGAATCTTAGCTTTGAAATACATGTGTCTTGAGGCCGGATTTAAAAGCGTCATAATTAAGAAGGCCTTTGGCGAAGGGAAAGATCGGCATTCTCGTGATGTTGTCCAGGCCTGGCATCGGATGCTTCCAGAACTGCACTGGTTCAGAGTGGTTCCAGGCTCTCAAGTGGGATGATGACTTGCTACCACAGTCTCTAAATCGGAGAAATTACGCTGGGACTATACTACAATCTCAAACAAACAAAAACAAACTGCAAAATCTGTGCTAGGAATGTTCCTCTTTTTTGTCTCTTTCTGTGTTTCTGCTTTGTTTCTTATTTTTTCTTCCTGTTGCCTCCTTTTTGTCTATTTTCTGCCTTCTGGGTCCATTTTCCTGCCTTTGTTTTGTTTTGTTTTTTTATCCAGAAAGACTTTAGAAAAGGATTTGGTGGGTAATTCCTTGAAGAAGGCTCAACAATAACCACCAGTGATAAACACTGGGTGGTATTGAAAATGAAGGATTATGCACAGTACACCGTGAAACTTGCTGTTGTACTGTGTGTGTGTGTGTGTGTGTGTGTGTGTGTGTGTGTGTGTGTGTGTGTGTGTGTGTGTGTGTGTGTGTGTGTGTGTGTGGTGTGTGTGTGTGGGGAGAGAGAGAGAGAGAGAGAGAGAGAGCGAGAGAGAGAAGAGAGCGAGAGAGAGAGAGAGAGAGAAAAGAGAGAGAGAGAGAGAGAGAGAGAGAGAGAGAGAGAGAGAGAGAGAGAGAGAGAGAGAGAGAGAGATTGTGTTTCTTTTAACGTCTATCCACTAAAGTGTGATATTAGATGTGTGTGTATGTGTGCGTGCGTGCATGCGCGCGTGCGTGTGCGTGTGCGTGCACGCGCACGTGCATGCGCGCATGCGCATGTGTGTGTGTGTGTACTTACGTGGGAACGTGCGTGCGCGCACCAGGCTTGCAGAGAAGCGATATAAAAGTCTGAGTGTTCCTGAAAATCCTCTCTCTCTCTCATGGACACACAGCTACTACTACAACTAACCCAGAAACCTATTCTCCTCTTTTTTTTTTTTTTACTTTTTCCTCCTCCCTCTACCCCCCCCCCCCCCCCCCCCTACACCCCCACATCCCACCCCCACCTTGATTCTGTCTAACCCACCCCCTCCCCCTCCACCATCCTTTTCAACCCCAAAAAACCCCTTCACTTCTCAGTCTGCTTCCTACGTAGTAGTAGTAGTAGTGGTAGATCTACTCTCCCCCCCCCCTCCCCCCCCCTTCCTTCTCGCTGGCTTGAGATGGAGACAAAACCTTGGCCTGGCGATTCCGACCTTGACGGAAGCCAGTAGCGGCCCCTGTTTTATGACGCATGCGCATTAGGTCTGTCGTGAAAGAAACGTAAAGCGGAGACACAGAGACTGTAAAGTTGTCCCTGCTGTCTGGCCTGAGATCTGGCAGCTTCCGTTTCCGTCGGAAACGGCTGTAGCTAAGGCTATGTACATGGCGGCTGTGTCTTTCGTGAGGGTTTGGACTTTTTCCTTGGCGTTTTGTCTCTGGTATGGTCTGTAAGTGCTCCGCCATTGGGAACGGTAACAGTAGTTAAAAAGTTGGATTGGGGAGGAAAGAACTAGAGGAGAAGGAGGAGGAGGAGAAGGAGAAGAAGAAAAGAAGAAGAAGAAAAGAAGAAGAAAGAAGAAGAAGAAGAAGAAGAAGAAGAAGAAGAAGAAGAAAAGAAGAAAAGAAGAAGAAGAAGAAGAAGAAGAAAAGAAGAAAGAAGAAGGACAGGAACAAAAGGGTTGTGTGTGTGAGTGAGTGAATGTGTGAGTGTGTGTGTGTTTGTGTGTGTGTGTGGGGGGGGGGGGGTTGTGTGTGTGTGGGGGGGGGGGGGAGGGGGTTGTGTGTGTGTGTGTCTGTCCGTCGATCTTTTTATCTATCTACGTGTCTATCTGTCTGTCTGTCTGTCTGTTTGACTGTCTGTCTGTCTCTCTGCCTGCCTGCCTGTCCGTATGTCTGTCTGTCTATCTATCTATCTATCTATCTATCTATCTATCTATCTATTATCTATCTATCTATCTATCTATTATCTTTCTATCTACCTACCTATCTGTCTGTCTGTCTATCTATCTATCTATCTATCTGTCTATCTATCTATATATCTATCTATCTATTATCTATCTATCTACCTACCTATCTGTCTGTCTGTCTGTCTATCTATCTATCTATTATCTATCTACCTACCTATCTGTCTGTCTGTCTGTCTGTCTGTCTGTCTATCTATCTATCTATTCATCTATCTATCAATCTATGTTTAGTGTGTGTGTGAGAGAGACGAATGCATGTGTGTGTAGATAATACTGAAGGAGAAAACCTATAAAATAAGAAAAATCATCCCTTGTTTGTGTTGTTATCTTATGTTTTAAAGAAAAGGTCTGCCTCCAGACATTGACTGCGAGCAAAAAAAACCAACACAACAAAACAAACAAAAAGTAATTTTTTATTAATATATATATATGCCTCATCTTCTGTGACGTCCCTGTCCTACTGTTCCCATCCGCTCATTTCAAATTCCCCGCCACAGCCATACCCGGATTTGCTATGTCTCATCCCTAGGGTCAAAGTCCGCAGGGAGCCCATCAACATCAGGCCGCCGTGTGGCCACCAGCCAGATTGGCCCTGCACTGGTGCTGTGTCACTTTGGTGGTGTTTAGTGGTGCCTGTTCTGAGTTAGCATACGCAGGACACCACCTACTAAGCCCCCTACTAACGACAGTGTTAGCTCAGTCGCGGAGCCAGACTGAGTGAGTTGCCCACCCCAGGTGGCAACCACCACAACGTCCCTCCAACGACCGTCCCCCGCAAACCTCCAACCCCAAAGGCTTTGACACAAACTCACCACAGGCACAGAAGTGTATGGGCAAACCGAATCTGAGGTCACCATGAGACCAGAGCAAATGCAACAATGACCCAGAGGCAATTTTGTTTATTGCATGATGATCAATGACAATGAGGCTGACGTAATGCTGCTGTTGTGGAAGTGCATGTGCTTTGAGACTACTTGACAGGGTTGTACTCTACGCTTACTATCATAATATATCCCGGAGTCAACCGGGAACAAGAGATACAGACACCTGCAGTGTTGGTCAGGTAATTTGAGCAACTCTCTCAAACTCGTATCCGTTAAGTGGATGAAGCTCGACTGTGTGGTCCCAGTCTTCCCACTGAGCCCACAGCACACTCACTCTGGGTAGGAGCCGGCCGGAGTCAGAAAAATCCCTGTAACTCTATGGGATTCAAACCCGCGACCTTCCAGTCAACAACCCAAGGCGCTAACCACTGCGCCATGGGGACTGGTGCAATACCTGAGAATTTGTGGACCACACAACGTCACTCATGAATACACTAATTTAAACTGGAGTAATGAGGAGCCTATTTCTGACATTAATTTTATTCTGTTCTGTGAAAACTGCACGCACGTTCTATAAGATTTTCCTCTGTGTGTGTGTGTGTGTGTATGTGCGTGCGTGCGTGGATGCTTGCGTGCGTGCGCGTGTGTGTGTTTTGTTCTTTACTTTTCCTTTTTCTTTTATTCTTTTAATCTTGTGTGTGAGTGTCTGTGTGTTTGTGTGTGTGCGTGTGCGCGTGCGTGTGCGTGTGTGCGCGTGTGTGCGTGCGTACGTGTCCGCGCGCTTGCGTGCGTGTGTGTGTGTGTGTTGTGTGTGTAGACAGGCAGACAGATGGACAGACAGATAGACAGATGGCTGGACAGAAAACGACGGAAGGAGATCCCGTGTTGAATTATAGTGTGTGGTATAGTCAGTCCTCTGGACTGGCAAGTTGACCTGACTACACTGAGGAAGACCCTACACACGAGACAATGTAGACCCCCCCCCCCCCACACCACCTCCACCACCCACCCCACCCCACCACCCTCACCCCTTCTCCAGAGAGGAAAGCAAAAATAAAAACCTCTCATGAAACCAAACCAAACCAAAACAAACAAAAAACCCCTGCAGTTAAAAGAATGGAAGAGAAGAGAAAAGACAGGAGATGAATAAGGAATAAGATAAACACAGGTGTAAACGAATAAACAAGGAATATGGGTGATGAGAGAGGAGGAGGAGGATAACGATGATGGTGATGATGGTGATAATGATGATGATAATGATGATGAGAGAGAGGAGGAGGAGGAGGAGGAGGAGGAGGATAACGATGATGGTAATGATGGTGATAACGATGATGATGATGATGGTGATAATGGATGAATGATGATGATGATGATGATGATGATGGACGACGACGACGACGACGATGATGATGATGATGGTGATGAATGATGATGATGATGATGATGACGACTACGACGACGAAGACGACTACGACGACCACGATGATGATGAAAATGACGATGACGATGATGACAATGCCGACGATGATGATGGCGACGACGACGACGACGAGGAGGAGGAGGAGGAGGAGGAGGAGGAGGAGGAGGAGGAGGAGGAGAGAAGAAGAAGAAGAAGAAGAAGAAGAAGAAGAAGAAGAAGAAGAAGAAGAAGAAGAAGAAGAAGAAAAGAAGAAGAACAAGAAAAGAACAAGAACAAGAACAAGAACAAGACTAGATGTATAAAAAAAAAAACAGGGTGCTTATTCGATTACTCTCGAAATAAAAGAATAAAAAAATAATAAAATAAACTGTCTTTCCTCAAAGGGGCCTATGGCCAGTGTGGTCAGTCAGGCTTTAGATAACCACACTGGATTAGATCCTTCTGCCTACAGGTGAGCGATCTCTTGTCTGTATCCAGTACAGAGCAACACAGGTCATTAAAGGATCTGTACTGAAGCCTAAGCGCGCAAATGGTCACCCATCCACTTGGTAACCACGCTCAATGCTGCTCAACTATTGCTTGTGGAAAAGCGAGCGCTCTGACCACTGAGTTATCCCTTCCCCTGTGTTAATTACCCTATAAAAGAAGTATAGGCGATAAAACATTTTGTAACTGGAAGCAACTCTGTAGAAAAGCCG
>CM054159.1:27819779-27832279 GCA_028751875.1 Rapana venosa
CATCTGATGTTGTCAGTGATGTTGTCCATTCAGGGATGTTGTCCATTCAGTGTTGCTGTCCATTCAGTGATGTTGTCCATTCAGTGATGTTGTCCATTCAGGGATGTTGTCCATTCAGTGATGTTGTCCATTCAGGGATGTTGTCCATTCAGGGATGTTGTCCATTCAGTGATCTTGTCCATTCAGTGATGTTGTCCATTCAGGGATGTTGTCCATTCAGTGATGTTGTCCATTCAGTGATCTTGTCCATTCAGGGATGTTGTCTATTCAGGGATGTTGTCCATTCAGTGATGTTGTCCATTCAGGGATGTTGTCCATTCAGTGATGTTGTCCATTCAGTGTTGTCGTCCATTCAGTGATGCTGTCCATTCAGGGATGCTGTCCATTCAGTGATATTGTCCATTCAGGGATGTTGTCCATTCAGGGATGTTGTCCATTCAGTGATGTTGTCCATTCAGTGATGTTGTCCATTTAGTGATGTTGTCCATTCAGTGATGTTGTCCATTCAGTGATCTTGCCATTCAGGATGTTGTCCATTCAGGGATGTTGTCCATTCAGTGATGTTGTCCATTCAGGATGTTGTCCATTCAGTGATGTTGTCCATTCAGTGATGTTGTCCATTCAGTGATGTTGTCCATTCAGTGATGTTGTCCATTTAGTGATGTTGTCCATTCAGTGATGTTGTCCATTCAGGGATGCTGTCCATTCAGGGATGTTGTCCATTCAGTGATGTTGTCCGTTCAGTGATGTTGTCCATTCAGTGATGTTGTCTGTCCACCCGTGTCCTTCTCTGTCTTCCTCTTCCACCACCACCCTGAACAGTGCTTTGCAGGTGATCTGTTAAAAGCTGTCCTATCTTATGATATGGCCATGCCACTTCAGGTTTTTTCTTCTTGACTATTGTGAGGAAATCATCACAGAGCTTACAGTCTGTGGTCTTTCTAAGGCATTACACCTACTTTAGAGTTTGTCACTTTTCCTTCTAAAAGGTAACGGCGTCCCATAACCTATGTGGTCGTAGGGAAGCGAGGTGTCAGAGACCTCAACTTCTCTAGGGCCAGCATATTGAGAACAGCGCCCATCTCCTCTCCCTCGCTGCTTTACCTTCCCTGACCCGAAAGAGGGCAGGTACCCATTTACAGTTGGGTGAAATGGGGGACTGTACTGAAGCCAAGGCGCGCAAACGGTCAGCCATCCAAGTGGTAACCACGCTTAATGCTGCTTAACTTGGCTGGGGTGAAAGCGAGTGCTCTGACCACTGTCTTTCAGCATCGCATAATCATCCACTGCTTGATTTCTGTTGTGCAGGTCTGCTGGCAAAGTGCAGGACTTGCAATCATAAATACAAGGAGATGGAAAAACGTCCAGTGACCACAGTACCTACAGTGTTGTTTTCAGGCTGATGTTGGTGATTTTCTACGCTGTTCTCAGCTTTGTCACTGCTGATTATGCCAGATGCAGATTCAACTGCCATGCAAATCATGTAGACTTCTCTGACACAACAACAGACAACAGTTATAAACATCTACTGACTCAACATGGTGTACACTAACAATAAAACATGTTCCATTTTACTTCTCTTTTCCTCTTTTCTCAAAAATAATAGTCTTACACATACCTTATCATACCTGCTTGATAGACATCCTTTGTGATTATGCCACTTAATGTGTCTGTACAATGTTTATATTCTTTGGCTCTGGTTCTAATTTTTGACATTAATTACTTCTGAGTTCATCATATAAGATGCAGTCATTCAGTAAATGGAATTCATCTTCCATTATGTTACAGTACCGACATTTTCTGTCCTCTCTGGATATATCTCGGTGCCTGCCTTTCTCTATCACAAAATCGTGACAGTTTATGCGAAATTGACAAAAAGTCTTCTTATGTGTTTTGTTATTGTAGATTATCAGATATGGTTCCAGTCTGTATTCTCTGGTAGTAAAGTCGTAAAATTTTAGTTTTGCAAACGGTTTCTTCTTGTAGATCCAAAATGTTTTATACATGTCCTTAAGCAGTGCAGCTCTCGAAAAAATCTCTGCTGTTGATCCCTGATCCCACAGATAATGGATCCTAGGTACTTGATTCTGTTCACTGTGCGTTGGTTCGATCCCCGTTTGGGCCCGAAATTTGTCCCTCATCCATTAGACCATGAGTGGTGATGTGGGTGCTAGTCTTTCGGATGATATGATAAACCCTGTGTTACATATCATTATGTAGCGCACGTATAAGAACCCACGGCAACAAGAGTGTTGCCCCTGGCAAAATTCTGTAGAAAAAGAAACCTACTCTGATAGGGAAACAAATACAGTTGCAGACAGGAAAAATAAAACAAATAATTGGTGGCGCTGCTTTCGTGGCAACGCGCTCTGTTTGGGGAGAGCAACCCGAATGTCACGCAGAGAAATTTACCGTGATATAAAATAGTATAAACTATCCTGAACTTTGCATAACCTAACCTAACATAACCTAAGCTACACTAACCTAACCTAAACTAAACTGAACTATACTGAAAACTAAACTAAACTAAACTAAACACAAAGGTGTGAGGATGACCACATAATGTCCCAGTGTAGCCAGACACGTTCTCCTCGGGCAGAGCAACCTGAACTTCACACACACACACACACACACACACACTAATCTCGATATAAAATAATAAATAAATAAAACACACACACACACACACACACACACACACACACACACACACTCACACAGACAGAGAGAGTGAAAGATAGAGACTGAGAGAGACACACACAGACACAGACACAGACAGAGAGAGAGGCTGAGAGAGAGACTGAGAGAGAGACACAGTCAGAGACAGAGAGACTGAGAGAGAGAGACTGAGAGAGAGACTGAGAGAAAGACACAGACACAGACAGAGACAGAGAGAGAGACACAGAGAGACACACAGACTCAGACAGACAGACAGACAGACAGAGACTCAGAGAGAGACTGACAGAGACACAGACAGAGACAGAGAGAGACAAAGAAACCTACCGTGACTGACAGTAATGAACAATGTCAGATAATATTGAAATGTGTATTGTTAATGCCTCTGCCAGATTAAATTCATAAGAACGTTGGATCACAAATTGCAGAAAGAGTAAAATATTCAAACCAAATTTCAGTTGCATTCCTCTTGGATTCTGGTTTTGGGTGCCAGACAACCGAAGACACCTTCAAGATTGGAACTGATACGTAGCTGGCTAATATGATTGCCAGGAGAACAAAAATAATACACGGAAGGAAAGGTGGATAATACATTTGGAAGAGATGATGTTACATCTGATAATTTTCATGTTTGAGGTTGTGTTGATTAATCGTATAAATTGCATATATATTTAATCAATTGAGAAATTCATTCATGCGTTCATTTCATTTATTCCTTCGTTCATTCATTCATCCGTTCGTTCATTTCGTTCGTTCATTCGTTTGTTCATTCATTCATTCGTTCGTTCTTCATTCATCATCGTTCCTTCCTTCCTTCCTTTCCTTTCCTTCCTTCCTTCCTTCCATCCTCCTTCCTTCCTTCCTTCCTTCCTTCCTTCCTTCTTCCTTCCTTATCCTTCCTTCCTTCTTCCTTTTTCATTCGTTCATTTGTTGTTGACTTCAATTTTACGTCTGTTCACTTTTAGTGATATTAGACGCCCCCCCCCCACCCCCCCCCATCCCTCCAAAAAACAAACCAAACAAACAAACAAAAAAACAAAAACACCAAAAAAACCGGGAGATGTGGATGTGGTGTTAAAAAAAAAAATTAAATAATCTCGAAAACTTGGCAATGCGACAGGAATTTAAAAAACAACAAAAAAAACCAACAAGTCATTAACGTTAATGTAACTATAACAAATGTCCTATGGGACTGTAACAAAGACCTTTCACAATTTCAAATGCCAATTTTAAATTACTGAATATGCTGGTGAGGGAGTTTTCAGAAAAATGGGGCATTTGTTCGTTTGTTCGTTCGTTCATTTGCTGGCTGGCTGGCTCGCTCGTTCACTCACTCACTCTTTCATTTCTTGCTTTGTTCATCCATTCGTCCATTCATTCAGCTTTTGCTTCTTTCTTCGTTCATCTGTAAGTTACATCTTTTATAGTTTTCTGTACTTTTGAATAAAAAAAAGCGTGTGTGTGTTTTCAAATTCATTTAACGCGTGCGTGCGTGCGTGCGTGTGTGCGTGCGTGCGTGCGTGCATGCGTGCAAGCGTGTGTGTGTATTTGTGTGCTCGTTCGTTCTTGTATTTAACGTCTGTTCACTATAAGTGATATGTGTGTGTGTGTTTGTGTATGTGTGAGTGCGTGCATGTGTATGTGTCTGTCTGTCCGCGAGCACGCGCCCGTGCGTGTGTACGCACGTATTCGCGAGCGTGCCTGCATGGCAGTATGATCTCACACTTGATCACGAGCGTGCGTACGCTCATGCATGTAAGCTCGCGTGCGTGTGTGGTAGAACAAAAAAATCTGTCTTTGAAAATGACGGGAAGATCTTAACAGCCCATAACACTTAAGAGAGTGCACCGTATAAAAAAACATGATGTATAACATTCGTTATCATTCTTATGATCTGCCTCCACCTCTACCCACACCACCGCCACCACCACCACCATCACCATCATCCCTACTACTACTAGCCCATTTCCCCATCATTTGGCTACCCTCTTTCTCCCCCCCCCCCCCCCCCCCCCCCCCCCCCCCCCACCGCGACAAAGCGCCCCCCATGATACCCTTCGCACAACAAACCACACATGCTTTCAGTCAAACACTGCTTCAGGCAGACGACAGCAAACACAGGCAGCAACAACAAGAGGGGGAAAAAAAGAGAGAGAAAAAGGAGTATTACAAAACAAGGGAAAGAGGAGAAGTAAGGCTTATTGCAGATTTCCCGAACGTTTGTTGGGGTTTTGTTTTTTTTGTTTTGTGAGCATACCTGTTTGAAGTTATTGTACTTAACGTTGCTTTTGCATGATCAATGATTGAATGATCCGGCATGCTTTCGCAATTTTATTCACACAATGTACTGTTCATTATTATAAATAACAACACGATCTAACATGTCAATGCATATCATAACAAATGAAAAATTTAGCACGTTTTATATAATTGCTGTCATTTGACGTTTTTTTTAAAAAGTAAGTGTGTGTGTGTGTGTGTGTGTGTGTGTGTGTGTGTGTGTGTGTGTGTGTGTGTTTGTTTGTAAAATGCTCGTTTTCAAACAAAATATCTAGGGTTTTATTCTGTAAAATCATCGTGGTTTTTTTTGGGGGGGGAGAAATTTCCAGTATTAATCTCAACAACTGTTGATTTACAACATGCATCCACATTAGGGAGAGGGATACATAAATGAACATCGTTGGAGATCCATGCTTACTTAATTAGCCAGCACTTTGAATAAGTTTCTTTGATGAAGTCCAACGAAAGTACCAGCTATCACACTTGAACATTTTGGTTTGTTCCAGCTTGTATCTAGAAACCGTACATATGTTCAGAATATTTCATGTGCATTACACATCCTCTACAAACTAAGAAACATGTCAGTCAAATACATATCATTGCATATTATTTGTAGTCACACTGGTTTTGAATGGTTAATCTTTGATTTATCAGGCATGCTTACGCAATTTTATTCACACAATGAACTGCCAATCATTATTGCTAGTGATACAACCTGACACATTACAGAGTATCATAACAAACTAAAAATCAGTACCTTCTATATCACTGTTCTGTAATTTCAGTGGTTTGTTCAGAAATAATCAAATTATTTCAAAACGAACTTTTATCAAAAGCAAAAAAACCAGTGGGGAAACAACTAGTAGACCACAGCAACACCAAAACGAAACAAAACAAAACAAAACACGCACTGTTACACTGACACTAGCTGTATTATAAATCACTCTCCCCCATCCGGCACCCTTAAGACTTAAGCGATCACACATAAACCAGAAACGCTCAAACTGTTCCAAATTTCTGGGAATCGTCCTTAACCCCCCTTGTGCTAGACTCCGCCAAGAGAGGAAAGATTTGGGCGCCACAGTGGCTCGCTGGAAAGCGCTAGAGGAGACAAGGGAGCTGAGTGATGATTGGTCAAAGCAACTGATGACATGCGCAGTGTGATTCCCCTCTCTTCGTTGTTGCGAAGTGTTAGGGATGATGGACACACGACAAGATGTTGTTTTTGTTGTGAGCAACTTCTGAGCATGGGGAAAGCAAGCTCTGACTTTGATCTCCAGTGTCTGTTCCGACAGGTGTCGTCTTCTCTGTCTTCTCTGTCTGTCGCTGGGATTCTGTTCCAGTAGTCTCTCTGTCGCTGTTCTTCCTCTTCTGCCTAGTCTTCTTTGTTCTTACTCTTTTTTCTTTGATGTCCTGTCATCTGAGTATCTGCGTATTTAGTTGGTTAGCTTCTTGGTTAGTTAACTAAAATAGTCAAGTCAATTCAAGTCAAATTTGTATTTCTAGATGGTGCGTTGAATAAGCAATGCATAGTTATTTAGTTAGTCAGTTAGATAGTTCGATAGCTCGCAAGTTAGCACCGAGTTAGTGAGTTAAGTGGAGGGTTAGTTAGTTAGTGTAGACGATGATTTGTTGGTTATTTACTTAATTAGTAAGGTAGTTGATTGGTTCGTTAGTTAAGTTTGTCGATTACCTATTCACCTGGCTACTTTGCTAATCGACTATTTAATTATCCATTCAATTAGTTAACTGACTAGTTGTTTGTCTGTTAATTCGTTCTTTCGTTCTTTAGCTAGTTATAGTGAGCGAGTGAGTGAAACAGTGAGAGAATGAGTGAGGGGATTATAGTAGTTCTAGTTAGTTAGTTGTTAGTTATTAGTTTATTTAGTTATTAATCAGTTACTTAGAAGTTTTGTTGGTTGGTTGGCCGGTTGGCCGGTTGGCTGGTTGGTTGGTGAGTTAGTTAACTAGCTAGCTAGCTAGATAGTCGGTCAGTCAGATAAATAGTCGGTTATCAAGTTAAAACAATACCACGCTTAAAGCTAACATGGGGATCAGTCAATGGATAGCATTTTACAAATTAAATTACACACAAATAGACAAACAAGTTCACAAATATAGTGACAGAAATTCATTCAGAAATAGCTTTTGACAAGAAGCTAAGAAAATAAGGACAAGAAATACAATAAATTACAGGATTTTACGGCAAGGATCACTGCAATAACTGCACACTAGCATACCTATCACCTGTTCAACTGTCTCTCATCGCTGCTGTCGTTGGTAGGAGCTCCACGCAATGCCACCACCAGGGTTCACCATCTTTCTCTGTCTCTGCTGAGTTCTACCATCTCCTGTAGCCCTCCTCCCAGACCACTGACCTCAGTGATGTTGGCAATGTAGGATGTTGGTGGTCTGCTTCTTTTCCTTCTGCCCTCAGCCTTACCTTGGAGAACTGTCGTCATCAGATTTGTCTGTGTGTTTCTGTTTGCATGACCTACATATTTCAGCCTGCTTTTACCACTTTCAGCCATTATTTGTCTTTGCACTATGAGTTCCCCAAGAATGCTTCATTTGTTATTCGGTCTGACCTTTTGACTCTCAGAAGTCGCACACTGGTACAGTGACACCAGAAAACAGAATCCGCCATTAGGTGAACTCCAAAACCTCCAGGCTTCAACTAGTTACTTGTGCTTTTTGCATCGGCCATATATACAAAATAAAACTATGTGGTCGTAGGGGAGCGAGGCGTCAGCAACCTCACTTCTCCAGGGGCCAGCATATTGAGGGCGGCGTCCATCTCCTCTCCCTCGCTGCTTTACCTTCCCTGACCCTAAAGAGGGCAGGTACCCGTTTACAGCTGGGTGAACTGGGGGACTGTACTGAAGCCAAGGCGTGTAAACGGTCACTCATCCACTTTGGTAACCACGCTGGACGCTGCTTAACCTTAAGTTGGGGAAAGTGAGTGCTCTGACCACTGAGCTATCCCGTCTATACCGACCAGTAACATGAAAACAGTGATAAAGAGCCTGTGAGACAAATTATGCAGACAATCTGTGACATGAGTTAACCATGATGTGCCTGAAAGTTCCAAGCACAAGTATTAGTGGAATATGAAAGCATATCTCCATCATTATATTTATTGTCGTCGTCATCACCATCATGATCATCATTATTAGCATGTTTACTGTCATCATAATTTGTCATCAGCTTTCACCTCACCTTCACCTATCCCGTAGTCCCTTGACAGTGGTGGGCACCAATGAAGAAGATTCTGCAACCAGCTTCCTCCACTCCCCGCAGTCCTCAACTTTCCGTAGCAATTCATTCCACTCAAGGCCTGCATTATTACTACTGCTTCGTGTATCGGTGGGAGAGGGGGGGGGGGGGGGGGGGGGGGGGGAGCAGCAGTAACGACAACATGTTATTGTTTAACAAAAAGTCAATTACAAAATCTGACTAGGGATAATAATAGATCTCTTATTCTGAAAGCTTTACACAAATATAAAGTGAGGCTGCGCACAAACTCAGGATGACTTGACGCCAGAGTAAACAGAGTCTAAATAAATTAGGCTGTCTACTATATTTTACGAGGATGTAATTCTGCCTAACATCCTCTAATACTGGACAGCACAACACAAAATGTACTTCATCCTCCTCTGCTTGCTTACATAATGGGCATAGCAGCCTGAGGTCATCATCATCATGTTCTATATATCGTAATTATGAACATTTATATCTGATACACCAAGTCTAAACTTAGATATCATTCTTTTCAAATGTATGTCCATATCAAGCTTAAGATAAGGTTTGACATCGTGTGAACCTATAAATTGTCTATACATTTGAAACTTTTCCCTGCTTTGTGTATAATCACTCCATTGCTGCCATCAGCAGTCAACCAATCTTTGCCTGAAAGCGTTCATAAACTCTCTACAATTTCCGACACCTTGATTGAGCCAAACAAACCCAAACCCGATTTGGAGAGAGAGAGAGCGAGAGAGAGAGAGAGGAAGAGAGAGAGAGAGAGAGAGAGAGAGAGAGAGAGAGAGAGAGAGAGAGAGAGAGAGAGAGCGAGAGAGAGACAGACAGACAGACAGACAGACAGACAGACAGACAGACAGAAACAGACAGAGAGACAGACAGACAGAAACAGAGAGAAAGACAGACAGGCAGACAGACAGAAAAACTGCATCAAGAACCCAATGAACCCAATGAACCAAAAGCTTCGTACAGACAGCCCAGGGGGGAGCCCAACACCCCCTACCTGAAAAAAATGGGGCCGGGCAAAATCCAAACAAGGAAGTGAGGAGGGGAGGGGTGGAGGTGGGGGATGGGGGATGGGTGGGGGGTGAGGGGTGGGGGGGCTTTTTTGTTTTAGCACCGTTTTTACGATATGCGCCCCCAAGATTTGAACACCTGCAAAGCCCTAGAATAAAACCAAGTATGTCACGCTTTCCGGGATTGTCTTCGGGGTTTTTGTTGGTTTTGCTTTTGTTTTGTTTTTTATTATCTTTTAAGCGCAGTATGTCTGTATCAAAGTTTGTTACTGTTGTGGCTTTGTTGTTGGGAGGAGGGGTGTGTGTGTGTGTAGGGGTGGGTGAGGGGGTGGAGGGGGAGGGGTAGGGGGGGTGGAGGGGTAGGGGGTGGGAGTGGTCGGTGTTGTTTGTGTTGAATGTTGTTTTTGGGTTGTTGTTTTTGGTCGTGCACTGGAAGATTTGAGCTTAAGGATGTGTGTGTTTTGTTTGTTTGTTTGTTTGTATGTGTGTGTGTGTGTGTGTGTGTGTGTGTTTGTGGGTGGGTGTGGGTGTGGGTGTGTGGGTGTGTGTGTGGGTGTTGGGGGGCGGGGTGTTTGTGTGTCTGTGAGGGGGTTGGGGGTGGGGGGTAGGGATGGGGGCAGTGGGTGTTGTTTTTTTCAATGGTTTTCTTCCATGCACTGGAAGCTTTGGGGTTAAGGATGTGTGTATGTGTGTATGTGTGTATATGTGTGTGTTGGTGTGTGTGTTTGGTATGTGTGTGTATGTTTGTTTGTTTGTTTGTGTGTGTGGCGTGCGCGCGCACGTGGCATATGTATTTCTACTAGTTTAGAAAGAAAACGTTTCTTCAAATTACGGATTTTTACAAATCCTCACTTATGATGCCTGAACAGAACCGCGCGCGCGCGCGCACGCGCGCACACACACACACCACACACACACACACACACACACACACACACACACACACACACTCTCTCTCTCTCTCTCTCACCCAATCACTCATTCACTCACTCACTCACTCACTGTCAAATCATTCGCGAAAGGTAACTGACAAAAAAAATCAAATTTGTGGTCGTTCTTTTTTTTCTGTTCACTTTTTTTTTCGTCTTTTTTTCTGCTTCGGGCAAACTCTAGCTGGTGTGATTTATGTGGTATAAAAAACACTTCAACATTCTTGGGCATATTATCCAGGATTGATCACTATAGAAAAACTTCGACTTAGCATGCGAAAGAAGCAATCTCAATGAATGAAAATGTCTTTTAAAAAATGGCGAGTGTGTTTGAGGGGATAATTTTGCACGGTTTAATTGTTGGGTGTTTTTTTTCATGACATTGTGAAAAGCTATAGCATTTTTTTTTGTATCGGACGGTTGATGTTGTCTTCAATTTAACGTCTGTTCACTCTCGGTAATTTTAGTATCAGACGGTCTTTCAGTGAGGATGTTTGTAATGGATCATTTTATAGAAAAAAATATCAGGACAAATTGGTCCATTGACAATGTTAGCAACGTTTGTCTATAATGTGCAGATTTGTCATGTGTGTATATCTGATTTTCGCCTTTTTGTTGGCTTGCTGAGTTGCTTTATAAGTTTCTTAAGTCTGTTTCCTTTGTATTCTTTTTGTCACAATATTTCTCTGTCTGTCTGTCTGTCTGTCTGTCTGTCTGTCTCTCTTTCTAACTGTTTGTCTGTCAGTCAGTCAGTCAGTCAGTCAGTCAGTCTGTCTGTCTGTCTGCCTGTCTATCTGTCTGTCTGTGTATGTGTCTGTGTGTGTGTGTCTGTCTGCCTCTCAGTCTCCGTCTCTCTCTCACTCTCTGTCTCTGTCTGTCTCTTTCTCATACACACACACACACACGCGCACACACACAAACACACGCACACACGCACATATACGCGCACGCACACACACACACACACACACACACACACACACACACACACACAAGAAACTTTTGCCTCTAGCCACGAAATCTAATGCAGAAAGTGAGCAGCCTAAAAAGCTTGAATAACATCTTCCTAGTTATATATATTTTTTTTTAAATCACACCACTACGACACTGCCCTTAGGGAAAACGAAGAAATATCACGAATATATTTTGTCCTTTACGCTTGATGAACAGTTTGACAGGGCAAGAGAGAGAGAGAGAGAGAGAGAGAGAGAGAGAGAGAGAGAGAGAGAGAGAGAGAGAGAGAGAGTGTGTGTGAGTGTGTGTGTGTGTGTGTGTGTGTGTGTGTGTGTGTGTGTGTGTGTGTGTGTGTGTGTGTGTGTGTGTGTGTGTGTGTGAAAGAGAGAGAGAGAGAGAGTTTGTGTATGTGTGTTTGTGTGTGTGAAAGAGAGAGAGAGAGAGAGAGAGAGAGAGAGACAGAGAAGAGAGAGAGAGAGAGAGAGTGTGTGTGTGTGTGTGTGTGTGTGTGTGTGTGTGTGTGTGTGTAGTGTGTGTGTGTGTGTGTGTAAATGTGTGTTGTTGTTGTTGTCTTCGATTTTGCGTCTGTTCATTCTCAGTGATATTGGACGTAAAAAAGGAAAAAGTGTGTGAGTTGATGTGAGTGTGCGCATGTGTGTGTGTGTGTGCGCGCGCGCGTGTGTGGGAGTATGTGTGCGTGCGTGTGTATGTGTGTATATATGTGTGTGTAATGTGCCTATCTGTACAGGAGACTGATTTTTCTGACACAGACAGTGAAACAGACAGAGACGAAGACAGAGGTAGACGATACGATTTTCTTCTCAAGTTCTTGATGCCACGTCAATGAAATCTCTCTTTTCCCTCACATCTAGTCTTCTTGGATCTGTGAAGGCAAACCCTCTGCCTTCCATCCACAACCACTCTGAACTTCCTTCTATATTTTCTGCATTCTTTTCTGAAAAAGTCTAGAACATTCGCTCCAAACTGGATCAGACTCCTTTCCAGCCTGCACTTCCTGATCCCCAATTCTCTGGCACTCCTCTCCTTTTCTTTCATCCAACAAGTGAGAAAGAAATCATGACAATTCTGAAAGAAATTACTATAAAATCATGTGATCTTGATCCCATACCTGCTTCTCTTTTCACACAGTGCCTACCACAACTTATACCCACTATCACGAAAATAGTGAACTCATCTCTTGTTTCAGGAAATGTTCCATCAGCTCTCAAAACTGCTATAGTCACACCTCTACTCAAAAAGCATGACCTTGATCCTAACATTCTGAAGAATTATAGATCTGTTTCCAATCTACCTTTTATTTCTAAAGTCCTTGAAAAAGTAGTTCTCAAACAGCTCAACAACCACCTTCTCTCCAACAATCTTC
>CM054159.1:27844779-27887445 GCA_028751875.1 Rapana venosa
CATATAGAACACACGCACACTATATATATATAATATATATATATATATATATATATATATATATATATATATATATAAATAAGTGTGTGTGTGTGTTTTTTTTTGTTTTATATATTATTTTAATATCTTTTATATCGAGGATAAAGAAATAAACACGTATGTGCTTTTTTACATCCAGTCCCCGTGTGTATGCGGTTTTGTAAGTGCTGTCATCTGTTCCCTGAGCGTGTGAGTGTGTGAGTGTGTGTGTGCGCGCGCGCGTATGCGTGTGTGTATGTGTGTGTGCACGCTTACTTGTGTGCTTGAGCTCATACGGTTATGCGCGTGCTTGCACGCACACTACACGTACATGCGCACCTACTGACATAGCTACCCGCACACGGGTGCTCTTGTTCTTTTTTTATTTTAAATATTCTGTTACTTCGAGGATAATGGAATAAGCACTCATGTGCTGTGTTTTTTTTCTACATCCAGTCCCCGTGTGTATGCAGTTTTGTAAATTTTTGTCATCCCGTTCCCTACCAGCACACAATGGACCTACTTTCCAACAAAACAACACGGAACGGGTTTTAACGTGTGCGCAAGATGTTCTGCGTGCGTTCGCACACGGGATCTTCTCGGTTTTCAGTCTTATCCGTGCGCCTGTGTTTGTGTGTGTGTGTGTGTGCGTGTGTGTATGTGTGTGGTGTGTGTGTGTGTTATACAGTTTTGGTGTTGGTTTTGGGTGTGTAAAAGTTGGCCTGTGAGTAGTCTGTGAGTCAAGCTGACAGCAGAAGTGGGAGTGGGGGAGGGGGTGGGGGTTCATGGACAAGGGGGGGGGGGGGGGGGGGGGGTGGAGGGGGGTGAGGAGGGAGTGAGTCAGGCCTGTCCTCGGTAAATCACTGGTGCACTGGCCGTGCCCTTGTCTGTCAGCTCTCCGGGTTTTCTTCTTCCTCCTCCTCCTCCTCCCAGTCCGCGTTATACCCGGGGTATTCCATTCAAACACTTTATTATCTCGCAGACAGAGAAATTCATACAGGTTGCAAGCCGTACATACAAAAAAAATCATTTACCGCAGAAGAATAATCCAGCGTAGTATATGAACGTTACCTCACACGCATTACAAGATAATATCAATACCAATACCAGCACTTTATGATCTCATTAGAAAAAAAGTAGAAATGCCAGTGGTCACAAGCCATATATACATGACAATGATAAACAGAAACATTTATCGTAAGAAGTAATAAAAAAAATTCTTAAAAATCATATACACGCTCGCACGAACGCATGCACGCACGCACGTACAGATACACACACACAAAACTCATAGACACATGCCAATGCACAAATGATTATAACATGTTATACAATAAGAGCGCAATCAGTTGATAAGATGTAATATCATCATTAACCATTACACCCAGTGGTGTGTAGGGCAGCAACAAAGCGCTTCCACTCCTGTCTATCCTGGGCCAACCTAGTCACTGATCCCCAAGAGTGCTGCATGGCCTTCACCTCACTTTCTACAGTCCTCCTCCACGTTGCTTTTGGTCTTCCTTTCTTTCTCCTTCCTTCTGGCGTCCAGTGCAATGCTGTTCTTGTGATTGAATGTGGGTTCGAGGATGTGCCCAATCCACTTCCACCGTCGTCTGGTGGTGATGGTTCCCATGTCTTCTTGCCTGCATCTCCGTAGTAGGTCTTCATTGGAGATCTTCTCTGGCCAAAAGATCCGGAGAATTCTTCGGAGGCATATGGTGTGAAAGGATCGAAGTTTTTTGTTTTTTTAAAAAACATTTTTATTCAATTTGTGCATATGAACACAAAACAAGTATAAGTTGAACATCATAAGTATCGTTTCTAACCCGTGTCCCCACAGTTTTAACACATAAATGCACATGAATTCAATATCAATACATACACCATTTTTCAAGCTGGCTATAGTATTTTGCACATTAATTTTGTTAATAAATGGTACTAAGTAATAGAGGCACAAGTAACTAATTAAAAAAATGTTCTACACTTATGAGGTAATGTTAATAAAATGTTACATTCTAACACATGGGAACAGGGAAAGATACAAGCAAACATACATATAGATATGCATACATGTATACATACACACACATACATACACTCACATACACACATAGACACATACATACATACATACATACATACATACATACATACATACATACACACGCCTACACACATACACACACATATACATGAACATATACTGACACAAAGGGTTATCAATTCAAATCATTGGTCACTATATAGGCATGCAAATCTGTTATTTGTTTGGATTATTTTTTGTATAGCACTTAAGATTCTTGTATGTGCTAAGAGGAGTCCACAAACATTTTACCACACACATATATTGAGACAAAGTTATCAGTTTCGGTCAAAAATTAACATAGGGTTACAGGGTTTTCCTTGCCCTTATTTTTATTACTATCAACATTTTTTTTTGGTAGACATATATATATATATATATACACACATACACACATATATACACACACATACACACACACATACATATATATAGATATACATATACATACATATAAATACACACACATATATAAATATACACACACACACACATACATACACATACACACATACAAATACATATATATATATATATATATATATATATATATATATATATAAT
Source organism: Rapana venosa (assembly GCA_028751875.1). Classification (NCBI taxonomy): domain Eukaryota; kingdom Metazoa; phylum Mollusca; class Gastropoda; order Neogastropoda; family Muricidae; genus Rapana; species Rapana venosa. The sequence goes on from CM054159.1 coordinate 27,847,445, forward strand.
ATATATATATATATATACACACACACACACACACACACACACACACACACACACACACACATATACATACGTATCTATCACAACAATGGCAGGGTTACTGATCCATGTGGAGACTAGATACATGTCACCTGCCTCCATACACTAGTTGATGAACATAATTACTACCCATTAGTCACAATAACATAATTATCAGAATAGATATAACAGCAGTTTGCTAATTTTGGGGAAAAAGACAGGTAATAGAGGATTGTCTTTAATTTGCTATCAAAGAGAATGTCAAATTTCGACAATATGTTTATATGGTAGCTAATCAGTTACAAACTTATTATGAGTCATGAAAGGATCGAAGTTTGGTAAGATCCGCTTCCGTCATCCTCCAGCACTCAGAACCGTACAGGAGCGTAGACACAACACAGCTCTGGTATAGTTTCAGCTTGGTGTTGGTGCTGTACTGAGTTGATCTCCAGATATTGTCCATCTCCCTAAACACACTCCTGGCCTTGCCCAGTCTATTGTGGATGTCTTTTTTTTTCTTTTGTAATATATTACACTTTAAAAATAATGATAAAAAGATAACTAAATAAATACATTTCCATTGTGATGCTTAAATATCATGTTGTGTGTTGATGTAGTTCCAGCCTTTCTTTGTATTTTTTTTAAAGAATTAATTCTTGCTGAACTCTACACCAGCATTAAAAAACGTCATCGGACCATATGAAGAGCTTCAGCTGACTTCAGTGGAAAAAAACCCCGCAAACTACAGAGGTGCGGGCACGTCACACGAACATCTGGACTGGCCAAGACTGTCCTACAGGGAACAGTACAAGGAGGGAGACGAAGAGGCAACAGAGAAAACGATGGGAAGACAACATCAGAGAGTGGACTGGCCTTGAGTGGAACGATTTGCTACGGAAAGCAGAGGACTGCAAAGCGTTGGAGGAAGCTGGTTGCAAAATCTTCAGTGGTGCCCCCCAACGGTTCATGGGACAGCGGGAAAGGTAAAGGTGATGGAAGCCACAACATACCTGTATATCATCACACCGGTCGCTTCTGTTTAGGAGATCTACTTCTTCTTCGTCATCATCGAACGCTCAAACAGCAACTATTGATGTCTGTCATAGGAGCGAAAGTGCATTGTGCTGCCGTTAAGCGCCTGACAAGTCAGGCCCAGCGCATCTGGCTTCGGCGTGGGAGAGAATGGTTAGCTAATAAATCTATCAGAAAAAATAAGGCAAGGGAATGGACCAAAAGGCAGAAAATATACATGAAGGAGGTGACAGGAAGAAAAAGGAACAAGGCAGAAGCAAAGAGAGGGATAGAAAAGAGGGAATTAGTAGCACAGAATTTCCAGAAGGTGGGGATGCTATTTGTACTGACTTCTTCTTTATTGTGGTCGTGGTTGTCCTTTCTGTTGTCGTTATCGTCATTGTTTTCGTCGTCACCATCACCGCTAGCACTACCACCACCATCTCCATCACCGTCATCATGGTCACCATCTTGTTGTTGTTGTTGTCGTTGTTGTTGTTGTTGTTGCGATGATGACGTTGGTGTTGTGTGTGTTGTTCTTCTTCTCTTCTCCTCCACACACACACACACACAGCTCCTCTCTCTCTCTCTCTCTCTCTCTCTCTCTCTCTCTCTCTCTTCTCTCTCCCTCTCTCTCTCTCTCTTCCCCTCTCTCTTCCCCCACCTCTCTCTTCTCCTCCTCTCTCTCCCCCCCCTCTCTCCCTCTCTCTCTCCCCCTCTTTCCTCTTTTTTGTCGTTGTTGATGATATTGGTGTCGTTGTTGTTCTCTTCTCCTACACACACACACTCTCTCTCTCTCTCCCTCTCTCTCCCCTCCCCCCCCCCCTCTCTCTCTCTCTCCTCCCTCTCTCTCCCTCTCTTTCTCTCTTTTTTTGTCGTTGTTGATGATGATGCTGGTGTCGTTGTTGTTGTTCTTCTTCTTCTCCTCCACACACACACACACACACACTCTCTCTCTTCTTCCCTCTCTCTTCCCCCCCTCTCTCTCCCCCCTCCCCCTCCTCTCTCTCTCTCTTCCCTCTCTCTCTCTCTTCCCTCTCTCTTCCCCTCCTCTCTCTGCCCCTCCTCTCTCTCTCCTCTCTCTCTCTCTCTCTCTCTCCCTCTCCCCCCCCCCCTCTCTCCTCTCTCTCTCCCTCTCTCTCTTCTCCCCCTCTCTCCACCCTCTCTCTCTCCCTCTCTCTTCCCCCTCCTCTCTCCCTCCTTCTCCCTCTCTCTCTCTCTTCACCCACCCTCTCTCTCCCCCCTCTCTCCCCTCTCTCTCCCTGTCCAGTATCTATGCACCACGCAGCGAGCCGACAGACGCTACACGGTACCAACTCCGTCCATCGTAAATCAGCATCATATGCTGCTTCATGACCACAAGACGCCTCCCGACCCCCCCCCTCCCCCCTCCTATCCCCTCCCTGTCCCCCTGACCCCCCCCCCTCCTCCCACCCTCTCCTCTCTCTCCGTATTCGTATTCCTGTATCGCCTCTCTCTCTCTCCCTCCTCTCTCTCTCTCGTATCGTATTCTCTGTCTCTGTACTCGTATCTCTCTGTCGTCTGTCGTCTGTCTCGTCTCTCTCTGTCTCTCTCTCTCTCTCTCCTCTCTCTCTCTCTCTCTCTCTCCCTCTCTCTCTCGTTCTTCTTCTCTCTCCCTCTCTCTCTCTCGTATTCGTATTCTCTGTCTCTGTCTGTCTATCTGTCTCTCCTCTCCCTCCCCCCTCTCTCTCTCTCTCTCTCTCTCTCTCTCTCTCCCTCTCTCTCTCGTATTCGTATTCTCTGTCTGTCGTCTGTCGTCTGTCTCTCTCTGTCTCTCTCTCTCTCTCTCTCTCTCTCTCTCTCTCTCTCTCCCTCTCTCTCTCGTATTTGTATTCGTTCTTCTCTCTCTCTCCCCTCTCTACTCCCCCTCTCTCTCTCTCCTCTTCTCTCTCTTCTTCTCTCCTCTCTCTCTTCTTTCTTTTCTCTCGTCTCTCTCTCTTCTCTCCCTCTCTCTCTCTCAGCCATTTCTCTGTTTTTCTTGTCTCTCTCTTTCTCTCTCTCTCTCTCTTTCTTCTCTCTGCTCTCTCTCTCTTCTCTGTCTGTATCTCTCTCTCCCCTCTCTCCTCTCTCTCTCTCTCTGGTATTGTATTCTAGGGTTTCTCTGTGTGTTCTCTGTTGCTCTTCTGGTGTGGTGTCGTGTGGTATGTGGTTGTGTGGTGATGTGTTTCGTTGTGGTGTGTGTGTGTTGTTCTGGTCGTGTCGTTATGGTGGTGTTGTTCTCTGTTTGTGGTTCTGTTGTCTTTTTCGTGGTGGTGTTGTTGTGTTGTGTTGTTATTGTTGTTATTATTGGTGGTGGGTGGTGTGTGGTTTGTGGTGGTGGTGGTGCTGGTGGTGGTGGTGGTTGGTGGGTGGTGGTGGTGATGGTGGTGGTGGTGGTGATGGTGGTGGTGGTGGTGGTGGTGGTGATGGTGGTGGTGATGTGTGGTGGTGGTGTGGTGGTGGTGGTTGGTGATGGTGGTGGGTGGTGGTGTGGTTGATGGTGGGTGGTGTTGGTGGTGTTGGTGGTGGTGGTGGTGGTGGTGGTGGTGATGGTGTGGTGGTGGTGATGGTGTGGTGTGGTGATGGTGGTGGTGGTGGTGGTGATGGTGGTGGGGGATGGTGGTGGTGGTGATGGTGGTGGTGGGTGATGGTGATGGTGAGTGTGGTGGTGGTGGGTGGTGTTGGTTGGGGGTGTTTGTGCTGGTGTAATTTATTTGTTATGTTGTTTGTATTTTCGTGTTGTTAATAATGTTGATGGTGGTGGTGGGGGGGATAGTTTTCGATTTTGTTTGATTTTGTTAAATTGTTTTGGGTGGTGGTAATAAAGCTCCTTTTTGCTGCCGATATTTAAAAATTCTGTTATTTTGCAGTATTGTTCGTATTGTTGTTATTTGTGGGGGTAATGTTTTTCAGTATGAATGTATCTATAGACTTACTTTTGATGTTGCTACTAGTATTAGTGCACTATTGCTGGGTGATGTTTTTGTTGTTGTTGTTTTTGTTTTGTTTGCTGTTGGTGGTGATGGTGGTGCTAGTGGTAGGTGTGGTGATGGTGATTGTGGGAGGAGGTTTTGAGGGTGTTTTGAAAGTGTGGGGTTTTTTTGTTTCTTGCTTTTATCGCCAATGTTTCTTTATTCCGTACGCGCACACAACTAATGGTTTGTTTGGGTGGGGTTTTTTTTTGTTTTCGGGTTTGTCTTTTTTTGTTTTTGTTTTTGTTGTTGTTGTTTCATTTTTTTCTTTCTTGGGCGCGTGGGTGGTTTTGGTGGTGGTGGATGGTGGTGGTGTTGGCTGGCTTTGGCAGGTTGTGGGGGGTGATGGTGGTGTTGGTGGTGTTGGTGAGTGGTGGTGGGTGATATATACCGTCTTCTAAACTTCTTTTCTCTTTATGTTTCTTGGGGAGAGGGTTAGTTGCCTGCTCATCCGGTTTGCGGGTTGGTGGATTGTTGTTTTTTCAAGTGGTGGTGGGGGAGGGGGGGGGGGTATTTCTTTTAGTTTATCTCGTCTTTTATGCAGACTTTGTTTAGATGTTTATATTTTCTTAATTTTCTTGAAATTTTTACTTACAAGTAATCTGCGCACGCGAGCGCACACACACATACACTTAAACATACACGCGCACACACATACACACACACGCTCACATATGCACACACATACTCACAAACATACATGCGCGCGCGCGCACACATACACACACACACATTCACCCACACACTCGTGTGTTTTGACATCGGTTGACGTCTCTCTGTTACAAACGCATAAAACGATACTTGAGAAAAATCGTGTATAAGCGTTTTACAACACGGCAATAAACGTGCAGTTTTGTGGGCATTAAAAAGCAATAACTCCACTCCCATCCATCCCCCTCTACAAAGGTATGTCTGCCTTTCTCTATCAAGCTCCTTGTGGGTTTTGTTTCCTGCCTCGTCTAGTGCGGGGGACGGCATAGCTCAGTGGTCAGAGCACAAGCTTTCCCCCAGCCAAGGTAATGCAGCATCGAGCGTGGTTACCACTTGGATGGGTGACCGTTTGCGCGCCTTGGCTTCAGTACAGTTCTCCCAGTTCACCCAGCTGTAAAATGGGTACCTGCCCTCTTTAGGGTCAGGGAAGGTAAAGCAGCGAGGGAGAGGAGATGGGCGCCACCCTCAATATGCTGGCCCCTAGAGAAGCTGAGGTCTCTGATACCTCGTTCACACATAGGTTATGGGACAACTTTAACTTTACCATACGTCTATTGTTACGTTCCCGTCCTGCTGTTCCCACGCTGCTCCTTCCGATCTTTTCGTCTCACCCACCCATACCTAGGTTCGTCAAGTTGCATCCCTCCTCTCTCTGTCTCTCTGTCTCTCTGTCTCTCTCTCTTCTCTCTCTCTCTCTCTCTCTCTCTCTCTCTCTCTCTCTTCTCTCTCTCGCTCGCTCGCTCGCTCGCTCTCTGTGTCCAGTATCAGTTGTACCATCACAGACATAATTCTATAGCGATATTATCAATGTTAATCGGCTGTGAGGCCACCAGCCAGAGGGTCCCTGCACTGCAGCCGGGTCACTTTGGTGGTGTTCAGCGGTGCCTGTTCTGAGCTTACATACGCAGGACACCACCTACTAAACGCCTTACTAACGACAGTATTAGCTCAGTCGCGGAGCCAGACTGAGTGAGTCGCCCACCCGAGGTGGCAACCACCACAACGTCCCTCCAACGACCGTTCCCCGTAAACCCCCAACCCCAAAGGCTTTGACACAAACTCACCACAGGCACAGAAGTGTACGGTGAAACCAAAACTGAGGTCACCATGAGACCAGAGCAACCGGGGCCACCGAATCAGAGGCATTTGTCTGTTACTGCGTGATGGTCAATGATGAGGAGGATGATGAGGAGGATGAGGATGCAATAATTATATTTTGGAAGTCGCCAGCTTGGAGACTACACGACAGGGCTGTAGTCTACGGTTCCTATCACAATATGTCCCGGGTCGGGAGATACAGACACTTGCCGTGTAGGTCAAATAATTCATTCAACGCTAAAATTGCATTTGTGAAGTGTTGCAGTTAAGCTCATGCGTGTGCAGGTTTTTATGCGCTCTATAAATTATGGGTACAGTCATTCATTTACTCCTGCTGGACTCTGTGGTCCTAATTTTGCAAAGGTGGAGAATTGCGAAGAAGAATTGCGAAGAAGAAGAAGAATTGTGAAGAAGAATTGCGAAGAAGAAGAAGAATTGCGAAGAGAAGAAGAAGAAGAAGGAAGAAGAAGAAGAAGAAGAAGAAGAAGAAAAAGAAGAAGAAGAACAAGAAGAGAAGAAGAAGAAGAAAGAAGAAGAAGAAGAATTGTGAAGAAGAAGTTGTGAAGAAGAATTGTGAAGAAGAAAGAAGAAGAAGAAGAAGAAGAAAAGATAGAAGAGGAAGAAGGAAAGAAGAAGAAGGAAGAAGAAGAAGAATGGAAGAAGAAGAAGAAAGAAGAAGAAGAAGAAGAAGAGAATTCAAGGAGAAAAATAGAAAAAAAGAAAGAGAGAAGAAGATTAGCGAAAAGGAAGAAAAAAAAGAACAAAAAAAAACAAGAAACAATAACTACGACGAGAATGATGATGATGATGATGATGATGATGATGATGATGAGAGGATGAGGACGAGAGGAGAGGAGGAACGACGTCGGACGATGACGACGACGATGATGCTGATGATTACGCAACAACGACGACGATGACGTGATGATAGTGACGACGACGCTGGCAACGACGATGACAAAGATGAAAACGATGTCAATGATGGTAATAATGACAACAACGACAACGACAACGCCGGTTAACACCACCACAGAGCAGACACAGCAGCACAGACACGGGTCCTTGAGGAAGACTGCAGCTTTCCACCTCATTGAAAACAAGGCTCTGACGGACCAAAAGGGGCCCATAACTCATACTCATAAACCCCCCATCCACACTGACCAGTCTGCCTGACCAATCCCCGGGCCTCATCAACCGCCCTTGAGGAGGGCATGTGTCAGGGGATGACCCCACAGCCGTCAATCATACACATTCCTGGAGTGGCCAGACAGACAGTCTGACTGACTGACTGACCCATGCTTAATGCATGGAGCAAGCCTTGGACTTCCTTTCACCTGAAAGTCCGGGATTTGTAAACTGTTAGTTACAGTCTCTTTCCTTTTAGAGTGGATCTGTGGTCTAGAGGTAACGCGCCTGCCTAGAAAGCGAAAAGTCCGGGTCGGAAGTGTGCAGTGGTTCGATCCCCGTTTGGGTCCGAATATTCTCTCCCTATCCTTTAGACCATGAGTGGTGGTCTGGGTGCAAGTCTTTCGGATGAGACGATAAACCGAGGTCTAATTATTTAGCGGGCTTAGAAGAACCCACGGCAACAAGAGAGTTGTCCCTGGCAAAATCCTGTAGAAAAAGAGGCACTCTGATAGGGAAACAAATACAGATGTAGACAGGAAAAGGACAAAATAAAGGGTGGCGCTGCTCTTGTGGCGACGCGCTCTTCCATGCGAGAACAACCCGAATTTTACGCAGAGAAATCTGCCGTGACCTAAAGTGGTTCATTTCAAAACAAAACCACGAAAAAGTGACATGGACATGAAAACTGTCTCTTTAAATTAGTCATTCTACCTTCTTCACCTTCACATATCCCGTAGTCTAGTAGACCGTTGGGGCACCACTGAAGATTTTGCAACCAGCTTCCTCCACTTCTCATGGTTTTCAGCTTTCCGTAGCCAATCGTTCCACTCAAGGCCAGTCCTCCACTCTCTGATGTTGTCTTCCCATCGTTTGATTTCTCTGTCTGCCTCTTCATCTCCCTCCTTGTACTGTTCCCTGTAGGACAGTCTATGTGTTTTACCCCACCCAGCAAAAGTTACAAGACGTGGACCGAGATATAGATATATATTACAGGAGGACAGTTGTTTATTTATTAACCATAACGACATTGGGGGGACGGGATAGCTCAGTGGTCAGAGCACTTGCTTTCCCAAAGCTTAATTTAAGCAGTGTTGATCGTGGTTACCAAGTGGATGGGTGGTCTTGGCTTCAGTACATTCCCCCAGTCCATTCAGCTGTCAATGGGTACCTGCCCTCTTTAGGGTCAGGGAAGGTAAAGCAGCGAGGGAGAGGAGATGGGCGCCGCTCTCAATATGCTGGCCCCTGGAGAAGCTGAGGTCTCTGACAACTCACTCCCAAACGACCGCACAGGTTATGGGAACACATTTACCTTTTGAACTGGGGTACTGTACTGAAGCCAAGGCACGGAAACGGTCACTCATCCACTTTAGTAACCACGCTCAACGCCGCTTAACCTTAGCTCGGGGAGAAAGCGAGTGCTGTGACCGCTGAGCTATCCCGTCCCCCCAAGGAAGACAAACACACAGACAGACATCCCTTAAACAGACACCGGAGTGGAGACTGGAACCGCGCCCTCAGTGACCTTCAAGTCGTAAGTTTGAAAAGGGAACCGCTGGGCCCAAAGGAGGAGCCCCCCCCCCCCCCCCCCCCCCCCCCCCCCCCCCCCCCCCCCCCCCCCCCGTCAGCTGAGAGTCCAGGCAGAGGCAGGGGTGGTCATAACTGTCGCCACACCTGTCCCCCTTTATTGGCCGGCCTACAGTCGCCTCCCTTGCCCTGCCTGGGAGGAAGCGTGTCGACGGCAGCGGAGGACTGTGCAAGTAATTTATGAAGCCTCGCTCCACTGGCCAGACATACTAATGATGAGCGAGGCTGCATAATTTGTGACTTCATTCCCCTTTGTCTGTCTGTGTGTCCGTCTGTCTGTGTGTCTGTCTGTGTGTCTGTCTGTGTGTGTGTCTGACCGTCTGTCTGTGTTGCTTATGATATATAGGTCTGGTGGCTGGGTTTTGTGTGTGTGTGTGTGTGTGTGTGTGTGCGTGTGGGTGTGTGTCTGTGTGTGTCTGTCTGTCTGTCCGTCTGTTTGACCGTCTGTCTGTGTTGCTTATGATATATAGGTCTGGTGGCTGGTTTTGTGTGTGTGTTTCTTTCTCTCTCTCTCTCTCTCTCTCTCTCTCTCTCTCTCTCTCTCTCTCTCTCTCTCTCTCTCTCTCTCTCTCTCTCTCTCTCTCTCTCTCTCTCTCTCTCTCTCTCTCTTTTTTTTGCTCTTGGTTACTTTGCTATGATTTGGTTGTTCTCGTGTTTCATTTTCTTTTGCTTTCTTTTGCTTTATTTCAATTGTGTTGTTGTTGCTTTTTCTCTCTCTTTTTCGGTGTTTTTTTTTTGTATGTGGGTATTTTTTCCCTTTTAATGTGTGAGTGTATAGGTATTGGATTTATTTTACTTTATTTTCATATAAGGTATCCCTAAGAGCGGGGACTGGATGCAAAAAAAAGCACATGGGTGCTCATTCATTATCCTCCAAATAAAAGAATTTGTCATTGCCATTCTATCTCTCTCTCTCTCTCTCAAACGCACACACACACGCGCGCGCGCGCACACACACTTGTCTGCATATTTTGTCACACGCAATCCTGTTTACCATTCTAAAGCTGCTGCTTTGTCTATGGGTTAATGGAGGATGCACAGAGAACCTCTAGAAGTCTGAAGAAATCCCCCCCCCCCCCCCCCCCATCCCTCTCTCTCTTCCTGGAGGGAGCATTCGAAATAATAATTTTGTTTTCAGGCGGACAAATCTGCTGTAATAGGAAAGGGTGTACAAGGAAAACTTCGTCAGTGCTGTGCAATACAGTACAGTATAATACAATGCATTGCAATACAATACTGTATAGTACAGTACAATGCGATATGATGCAATACAATGAAATACAATACAATATAAAATATTGCCCAGAGGGGGGGGGGGAGGAGAGAGAGAGAGAGAGAGAGAGAGAGAGAGGAGAGAGAGAGAGAGAGAGAGAGAGAGAGAGAGAGAGAGAGAGAGAGGGAGAGAGAAAGGTGTAAACAGACAGACATATAGCAGGCAGACAGACAGACAGACACAGAGGTAGAGAGAGAGAGAGAGAGAGAGAGAGAGAGAGAGAGAGAGAGAGAGAGAGAGAGAGAGAGAGAGAGAGAGAGAGAGAGAGGAGAAAGGTGTAAACAGACAGACATATAGCAGGCAGACAGACAGACAGACACAGAGGTAGACACACACAAAGAGAGAGAGGAGAGAGAGAGAGAGAGAAGAGAGAGAGAGAGAGAGAGAGAAGGTGTAAACAGACAGACATATAGCAGGCAGACAGACAGACACAGAGGTAGACAGACTTAGAGAGAGAGAGAGAGAGAGAGAGAGAGAGAGAGAGAAGAGAGAGAGAGAGAGAAGAAGAGAGAGAGAGAGAGAGAGAGAGAGAGAAATAGATATATAGATAGTTCCATAGACATATAAATTGGTAGACAGATAGATAGACAGACAGATAGATAGATAGACAGACAGATAGACAGACAGGCAGACAGACAGGCAGACAGACAGACAGACAGATAGATAGATAGATAGATAGATAGATAGATAGATAGATAGATAGATAGATAGATAGATAGATAGATAGATAGATAGATAGATAGATAGATAGATAGAAAGATATGTTATTTATTTATTCATTTCATTCTTTTACTTCGAGGACAATGGCATAAGCACGAATGTGCTGTTTTACATCCAGTCCTCGTGTGCATAATTGTGTAATGTTTGTTATCTGTTCCTGTTCCCACCTGCACGAATGGCCGACTCTCTCGAAAGGCAGAACAGGTTTTAAAGTGTGTGCAAGATGTGCTGTGTGCGTTCACACACAGGATCTCGGTTTACCGTTTTATCCGATAGACAGACAGACAGACAGACAAACAGACAGAAAAATAGAGACCGACCGATTGGTCGAAAGACAGACAGACAGACAGACAGACAGATAGATAGATAGATAGACAGACAGACAGACAGACAGATAGATAGATAGATAGATAGATAGATAGATAGATAGATAGATAGATAGATAGATAGATATTTCATTTCATTTCATTTCATTTCATTTCATTTCATTCTTTTATATCGAGGATAATGGAATAAGCACTTATGTGCTTTTTTTACATCTAGTCCCTGTGTGTATGCGGTTTTGTAAATCTGTCATTTGTTCCCATCGGCAACAATGGCCTACTCTTACGAAAAGCGGGACAGGATTTAACGTGTGCGCAAGATGTTCTGCGTGCGTGAGAGAGAGAGAGAGAGAGAGAGAGAGAGAGAGAGAGATATTCGGATGTTTATTCATTAGGCCATAGCCCATAATGAAGGGGAAAGTGAACAAAAAACCAAATCATCAGAAACATTAAACACAAACATACAATCAGCAATATGAGAGTCATAATAATGAACTATGATGTTGCAATTTCTCTCAGCTTGAAGGCTTTGTGAAGGAAGTTTTAGATAGATAGATAGATAGATAGATAGAGAGAGAGAGAGAGAGAGAGAGAGAGAGAGAGAGAGAGAGAGAGAGAGAGAGAGAGAGAGAGAGAGGAGAGAGAGAGAGAGAGAGATGGATAGGTCGACAGAGAGAGAGAGAAAGAGAGAGAGAGTGTGTGGGGCAAGGTGTATGAAAGGTAACTCTTCCTTTCTTAACAGGCAATACACCTAATCCGCTTGTTGCTTCCCCTTAATCAGTATTGTCAGTCTGTCTCCATCTGTATCTTGACTTCGGTCTGTTTATGTCTGTCTCTGTGCCTGTGCCTCTGTCTGTCTATATCTCCCTGTTTATCAGTGTTCCAGCCTCCGTTTCTCTGTGTGTGTGAAGTTTTGATTTACCAGTGAAATGGATAACGATGAAGGCCAACAATATGTACATGAAGTGTGGATCGTTGGTCTAGAGGTAACGCGCCTACCTAGAAAGTGAAAGTCCGAGTCGGAAGTGAACGGTGGTTCGATCCCCGTTTGGACCCGAAACTTTTCCCCCATCCAAAAGACCATGAGTGGTGGTCTGGGCGCTAGTCTTTCGGATGAGACGACAAACTAAGGTCCCGTGTGTTATTTAGCGCACGTAAAAGAACCCACGGCAACAAGAGAGGTGTCCCTGGCAAAATTATGTAGAAAAAAGCCACTCTGATAGGGAAACAAATATAGTTCCAGACAGGAAAAGAAAAAGGGTGGCGCTGCTCTTGTGGCGACGCGCTCTCCTCGGGGAGAGCAGCCCGAATTTCACGCAGAGACGTCTGCCGTGACTTACAGTGGTATAAATGCAACAATAATATAATAATAATAATATAATAATAATAATTCCACAAACAGTATATTATGATAACCATACACAAATGGGCGCGCGCGTGCATACACACACAGATACACACACATGCGCACGCATACACATGCACGAACACATACACGCATGCAAGCACATACACGCATGAAAACTCTCTCTCATACACACATACATACTACTGCCTAGATATGTGATTTACTACATTGCTGCCTACGTTCCCCTCGTGTCATTCTCCGTTTACTTTCCCTCTCGAACCATTTCACACACACACACACACACACACACACACACACACACACGCACACACACTCACACACACACACACACACACTCACGCACACACACACACACAAACACGCACGAACACACACACACACACACACACACGCACGCACGCATGCACACATTATCCTCGAAATAAAGAAGTTTGCCACCGCAACCCCGCCCCCTTCTCTTATTTTTACTCTCTCTCTTTCCCGAGGGGATGCCGGGGGGCCTGTCAGTATAAATAACATCCCCCAAATCTGGAAATGTTGTGCTTAGAGTTTCCTCTTTTCTATCCATCTCTTTGTGTCTGCCTTGGTCATTAGTTTCCAGTCACCTCCTACTCGTCTCTTTTCTGCCTTCTTGGTCCCTTCTTCTGCCGGTTTATTTTTTTCCCAGAAAGACTTGAAAGATAACAATTCTCTCCCACGCCGAAGTCGGATGCGCTGGGCCTGACTTGTCAGGCGCTTAGCGGCAGCGCGACGCATTTTCGCTTATATGGCAGACAACAGTGGTTGCTGTCTAAGCGTTCGACGAAGAATCTCTCTCTCTCTCTCTCTCTCTCTCTCTCTCTCTCTCTCTCTCTCTCTCTCTCTCTCTCTCTCTCTCTCTTTCTCTCTTTTTGTGTTACTTTGGCGCTTTTATTTGTTATTTTACAAGATTCAGCGCTATATAAATTCCATACATTATTAGTAGTAGTATTACCTATCAAAATTAATCGACATGTTGCTCCATCTATCTGTTGTACGTGCCGTACTATCCATTCGTCTATATATGGGGGACGGGATAGCCTAGTGGTTAGAACATTGCGCTGGCAATCTGACGACCCGGGTTCCATTTCCGTTCAAGGGGATATTTCCCCTGGAGTTAACATCAGTGCAGACTCCACTCTCCCCAAAAGTCCTTCAGATGAGACTATAAACCGAAGCCCCGTGTGCGAACGCACGCAGAACATCTTGCGCACACGTTAAAATCCTGTTCCGCTTTTCGTAAGAGTAGACCATTGTGTGCCGGTGGGAACAGATGACAATTTACAAAATCGCATACACATAGGGACTGGACGTAAAAGGGCACATAAGTGCTTATTCCATCATCCGCGATTTAAAAGAATAAAATAGATAAAAAAGATATATGTGCGTGTGTGTATTTTTCTTGGGTTAGGGGGGTGGACTGCTTTTCTTTTTATAAATTTTTAATTGCAAGCGATACCCATTCATGGATATCGATTTAGTCATTATTGATGAATATATCTTTATTTATCTATTCCTTATTTTCATATCTTCATATATCTATTTATTGCTTCCTTCATCTTTAGCTTCAGCAGCGAATTTGCCTCCCTGAGTGCTCAAAATGTAATAATTATAATCCATTTTTTCTTTCATATTACACTTCTTTATCGGCCATACCGAATGATGTGTTATTGTAAATATTAGCTTGAATCCCGCAGTTCTATTGGGTATTTTCCATTTCAATACTTTATCAAGAGAGAGAGAGAGAGAGAGAGAGAGACACACAGAAATCGTGGACTAGGGGAAGTAATGCGTAGGTTTGCGATACAGCCTAGTACAGAGTGATTGTATCCCTTTAGCCGCTGTCTTCACCTTTACAAACTTGGCCTTGAAAGGACGGGCTCTTGTATGTCAGCTTGCCTGTCTCCACGTGCGCGCGCGCACACACACACACGGTGGCCGGTATAGCATGGTGGTCAGAGCGTTGAACGCTACGTTCGAAATGTCATGGTCTGGGTTCGATCGTTCGAGCCACTATCGATTCAAGAGGAGTTTTCCTCTGGAGTTAACAGCAGTGCCGACTCCACTCTCCCTAAAAAGTCCTTCGGACGAAACTATAAACCGAGGTTTTGCGTGCAAACGCACACAAGATCATCCCGCGCGCACGTTATAACCTGTTCCGCCTTTTGGAAGAGTATGCCATCATCATGTGCCGGTGGGGACGGATGGCAGATGTACTAAACCTCATGCACGCGAGAACCAACAAGCACATGAGCGCTTACTCCGTTATTCTGGAAATCAAAGAACAGATAAAAGAATTAATAAAATGAAGCAAGGGCGTGCAAAATATCGGCGTTATGTTAACGCACACCAAGGGAGGAGGGGGAGGGGGAGAAGAGGGGGAGGGGGGGGAGAAGAGGGGATGGAAGTAGAGGTGGAGGCACACGCATTGCTGTATGATGTATCCAATGTGCACATGGTCTTTTGCAATGACTGGGGGTTTTGTTATTTGTTTGGCTGGGTTTGGTTGTTTTGGGTTGGTTTGTTGTTGTTGTCGTTGGGTTGGTTTTGTTTGTGTTGGTTTTTTTTTGGGGGGGTTGTTGTTGTTTTGGGGTTGTTGTTTTGTTTTGTGTTTTTTTCGGGGTTTTTTTTGGTGTTTTTTGTTGTTTGTTTGTTTGTTTGTTTTTTTGGGGGGGGGGGGGGGGGGGTTGAAATCGTTACATTTTTGGCCGTTTATTTTCGTCTATATATTAGTTGTTTTTTTTTCCTGATCTGGTAAATTGTGACGTTTCTGAAAATTTGAAAGAAAACGTCTTTTGATAAAATATATGCAAGCACACAATATGTGCCATATATATATATATATATATATATATATATATATATATATAGTATAATATAGAGAGAGAGAGAGAGAGAGAGAGAGAGAGAGAGAGAGAGAGAGAGGAGAGAGATACGCATACGAGTTTTCATATAGACATCATCCCTGAAATATATATATATATATATATATATATATATATATATATATACATACATACATACATACATACACCACCACAACCTGAAGGTAACTGCATTCCGACTTCAGGGATGATGTCTAAGCACACTAGTGTGCATGCAGGATTTTCCCCCAGTTATGTCATCCAATCTACTGTTACACAAAGGCCTACTCTTCCGAAAGACACAACGGGGTTTAATATGCTACTCTTCCCCTTCTTAGAGAGAGAGAGAGAGAGAGAGAGAGAGAGGAGAGAGAGAGAGAGAGAGAGAGAGAGAGAGAGAGAGAGAGATCAAATTCTTTCATGTTGAGAATAAGGAATCAGCATTAATGAGCCCTTTTATATCAAGTCCCCGGCCTTATTAGGGACAACATCGTGGTTATAAAAAGGAAATCCAAACCAAACCAAAAATAAAACCACCAAAGAAAAACAAGGAAAAAGCACCCCTATCCCTGGAAAAATAAAACACTGTATAAAAAACCCCCCACACAAAACCAAACCAAACCAAACCAAACACAGCATCTGGATAACACTTCTTGAGATTTACACAGTATCATTTGAGCACGGCTGTGGATAGCAGACTTCGACAATTACTAGTTGTCATCAGAGCTTCTCAAATAAATTCCCCTGAGGGAGCGAGCCTTTATGAATTTCAGAAACCCCAAAGAAGGAAACAGCGCTTATCAGGGGAGATCATTCAGAAGCTGTACAAATGGATATGAATTAACTCCCATGATAGAAGCTGTACAAATGGATATGAATTAACTCCCATGATAGAAGCTGTACAAATGGATATGAACTAACTCCCATGATAGAAGCTGTACAAATGGATATGAATTAACTCCCATGATAGAGCGAGCCTTTATGAATTTTAGTTTCCTCATATAAGGCAAAAGTGGTGTTTGTTTGTTTTATCAAAGGAGAGAAGTCAGAAGCGTCTGTACTTTACTTTATACCATTTAAAGTCACGGCAGATTTCTCTGCCTGAAATTCGGGCTGCTCTCACATGGGAGAGCGCGTCGCCACAAGAGCAGCGCCACCCTTTATTTTTTTCTTTTCTCGTCTGCAACTGCACTCGAAACCTACCAGAGTGGCTTTTTTCTACAGAATTTCGCCAGACTCAACTCTCTTGTTACCGTGTTGCTAAATTATTTGTAACGCACAGGACCTCGATTTATCGTCCCATCCGAAAGACTAGCAACAAGACCACCACTCGTGGTCTAATAGATGGGGGAAAAGTTTCGGGCCCAAACGGGGAATCAAACCATCGCCCACTTCCGACCCGGACGTTTTGCTTTCTAGGTAGGTACGTTACCTCTAGACCACCAATTCATGTCGTTCTTTTGTGTGAAGCGTGTCATAGCGTTGAGAGAAAGTAAAGGAGGATACTGTTGATAGTTTCCAGAACAGGCTTTTTTTTTTTTTTTTTTTGGGGGGGGGGGGGGGGGGGGGTGAGGGGCTGTCGTTGACGATAGTGTATCTCACCAGCGCAGCAGGTTGATTATTGTTGCACATACTTTTTAAAATGCGAGGGGAGTGCCAATGCTAGCATGTTATGTGTGCGACTTTGAAACCTTATGCCAGAAAAAAATGCTATTTTTGATATTGATCGTTTTCTAATGGAATAATATTAATACAGGTGTGGTGGTCTGGGTGCTAGTCTTTCGATGAGACGATAAACCGAGGTTCCGTGTATTACGCTATTAATTAGCGCACGTAAAAGAACCCACGGCAACAACAAGGTAGCCCTGGCAAAATTATGTGGAAAAAAACGACGCTGATAGGGAAACAAATACAGCTGCAGACAGGAACAGAAAAAAACCATAATGGGTGGCGCTGCTCTTGTGGCGACGCCCTCTTCCCGGGGAGAGCAGCTCGAATTTCACACAGAGAAATCTGCCGCGACTTAAAGTGATATGGAAAAAAAATATAGTGCTTGATGGTGGGTGATGGTTGGTTGATGCAGTCTCTGCATTCGTTAGCTCAATTCCGCTGGGGACTCGATTATAGCACGCAAACTTAAGCATTTTTTTTTAAACTTTCGATTAGTTGGGAAGCGTTTAGTTATGGTATGGTTTAGAAGAGTTCATTCATCAAGTAGCTCTCGGATTCTCACATAAAAATCCCAAACTCTTTTGTGTGAGGGGAGGTGTATGGGGGGGATGGGTATCCATGTGGACTGATATGACTAATCATTTTTATTTCCAATTCAGTTCTTTTCATTCGAGGATAATGAATGAGCACTGGTATGCTTTTTCACATTCAGTCGAAGGATGGCATGCAAGTATTAACGTCACATGTTTGTTTTTCATTCAGCCCTCGTTTTGAATATGGATCACCATTGATAATGAGAAATCATTGCAACTGAGAGAAACAGGGATCATCAGTAATAATGACAAATAATTTCAACTGAAAGAAAACGGGATCATTGATAATGAAAAATAATCTCTCAGAGAGAGAGAGAGAGAGAGAGAGAGAGAGAGAGAGAGAGAGAGAGAGAGAGAGAGAGAGAGAGAGAGAGAAACTGTATATCCCCCTCACAACACACACACACACACACACACACACAATCATTTCAGAGAAGAAAAATAACAGCAAACACCACACCTATTCTGAACTTCCATAGTGATGTCCAAGTACCCGTCACTACTTTTGAACGGATCTACTTACAAAGAAAAATAAATTTAATTTTTAAAAAAAATACAGAATACTGGAAAATGTTTTTCAAACGAACCGTACAAACTCAGATCAACAAGCAAGCAAGCGCACACACACACGAACGCACATGCACGAACGCACACACGCACGAACGCACACACACACACACACGAACGCACACATACAGATGACAAAACATGGCAGTTTACAAAACCGCGTACACACAGGGACTGGATGTAAAAAAAAAAGCACACGGGTGCTTCTTCCATTATTCTTGAAATGAAGGAATAATATAAATAAAATTAATAAACCTCACCACACACAAGCTTTGTTATGATAAAACGACATTTATTATGTGCAGGAAATATATAAGAGTTGAATGCATACATACCACCCCCAAAAACACATTCAACATAACACTGTCAAAGACATGTCACATATCTGATATATGTGTTGTTTTGGGTTTTTTTTAACATGTCATATGTTAGAATGTAAACACAATGGCATGTTATATGGGTTTATAAAAAACAATAATGAACTCAAGAAAATAAACTTAAGATGATTCTCTGCAATACAACTTAAGTACTTTGCAAATAAATATGCACAGGACTCTTCGCAGTGTAGCTAGTTCAAGTGTCTCTCTCTCACACTTTTAACACCACTCTAAAGCATTGAACGCAAATTTTTAGAATTAAAACAAGCATTACATACATAAAAACAAACATACATGGAAAATATTCATTATTTCAGGACGTTTAATAGTTTCCAAAAAGAAAAAGAAAAAAAATGGAAATGAGAATACAACCAGTCAGTATCAAGAGTTATTCAGGTCATTGAGTGGAAAAAAAGATGATAAACTACTCCAGCCAAGATAAGTATATTTCAGACACTGTTATAAAAAAAATTTTAACTCTGCATTTAATAAAATACATAATTTTGCAACCCCTCACACATTTTCACAAATCGGTACAAAAAATATACAGCAATTATCGCAGATTTCCTTTTTCAACTGACAGTTTACATAAGAAAGCAATTGTTACACAATACAGTACACGCACATTAAACAAGCATCCAAATATAAATGAACTCTTAAGTCATTTCAAGAAATGTATAACGACAAATTCGTTCAAGAACAATGATAAAAAAAAACCCATAAAACACCTAAACATCACATTTAATCAATATTTTGTCTAGCCCTCTGAGGAGAAAAAAACGAAGTCAAAGTTAAAGCAAAGTGTGTTGACAAATTCACAGAACAATGTGTCAGGTAAAAAACCCAACAAAAGTCAAATTTGAAGTAACACCAACATTTGTTCCACACTTTCAAATCCAGTAAAACCTCAAAAACGTTTCGGAAAAACTCACTGAAACCACCCACTCCCTACACACACAGACCAACACACTCCAAACAGCGAAAAGAAACCAGTACCAGTGTAGTCATTCAATTTTTTACACATGTAAAAGCAACTTTCTCTTTCATCATTATCTTCCCTTCCTATGCCACTGATCTGCTCATTCATAACCCTTTCTCTCAAACATTACTTTTCATTATCGTCCCTCCACCAACCCCAAGCAGAGAAAAGAAAAGTCAACCCAACCATCCATCTTTCACATAGTAAGGTATACAGCGCACATGTGTAGACACACGCACATATGTCCACATGCCTAACCCTTACACACCACAACCTCACTGACAACATTCATTTGATTTTTTTAAGCGTCCATGTACAGACAGAATTATGCTAAGCTGAAGTCACATTTCACCTTTCTTCAGAGAAGCGTATAAAGCGCCATCTCCAGCAGTTACAGAAGCAGCAAAATTCAGCTGTCTGCACACACCAAGAACTGGGCAGTGTTGCCATCATGATAACTTCCCAAGCTATGAGGTAAACATTTGTTCAGTCATGAAAAATGTGGGTAGTTTTTTTTCTTTGTTTTGTTTTAAACTTTCAATAATACATTATTAAATGAAACTCATCGCAAAAAAGTATTCTTACATTATTTACACACGCACTGCCATTCCCGTTTCAATAGGTAATGAATGTATATAACATCTATATTTGATACCAAAACGTATCACCAACATACCTTTCTCTTTCAAAACCATTGTTGTAATTACGATATAATAATCATGTTTAGTGCTTTGTTGCTCTCTTCCGACCATGACCATTCGAATTGTCCTCTAATACCATGACCACACGAAGTGTCTTTTCAAAAGGCTGCCTTCGATATTCCTCAACACAAAGTCAAACCCTATTAGTATTACGCATGCACGGGTCTCCCTCATTCAACTATGTGCACACACACACACACAAACACACACACACACACACACACACACACACACACACACACACACACACACACACACACGCACACACACATTCAAGGTTTCATTCCTTTTATCCCTTTTGGGTAATGAAGCAGTACCAACAAATCTAACAGGAAAATATCAGCATTTCACAAAAAGTATATTATCAGTACCAGCAGGAATAATAATTGTTCAGCATGGAACGAACAATAATAGATCTAGTAAGACAATGATAAAAATGCACAGACAAAATAAAACGCATCAACTTATGTTAAAGCAGTTTGAATAGAGAATCAGGAAGGGGGGGGGGGGGGGGGGGGGAGCTAAAATGCACTCAACCGTGAAAGCTATATAAAATTTTCTAAAAATACAGACAAGTTTAGAGATTTTGACAGGTTTATATTTCATCAGCAAACAAAAAATGAAATAAAAACCTGGACGCATGCCATCATTTAATCAAAAACAAAATTTCACATTGTCATAATTATACATTGTCATAATTATACATTGTCATAATTATACATTCATGCCGATTTTCAATATTTTTCCATTTCCATTTTTGTTTCGCAAGTTTTCACCAGAGAGCTGTACGCCACGCATTAGTACAAGCTTTTTGATAATGAACAAAAGCACAACACTTTGCTGGTTTCACAACAGCCTAAATGCCAGTGGTATACCATTCCATAGGTCTGCATGCAGCTAAAATAAAATTCCCAGTGTGTAATCTTTTATTTGAAGTTATCTTGGGAGTGTTTATTCAAATACAAAACACAGCTTTCTTGTGTCTTTGCCGTAATCATTCCTATCAACTATTTGCCTGTCAGTGTTGTGATTGCCCTTCATCTGATTGAAAGCAGTAATTTCTTTTACTTCACTTTGACACCCTCCCTCTCTCTCTCACACACACTTAAAGGGGAAAAGATTTTAAATAAATTCCACCACCACAACTGCTACTATCAATACACACACACGTGCCTTCAAATTACTACTAACACTACCACCACCACCACTACCACCCCCTTCACTACTACTACTACTACTACTACCACCACCGCTACTACTACTACACTACCACCACTACAACCACTACCACTACCACCACTACAACCACTACCACTACCACCACTACAACCACTACCACCCCCTTCACTACTACTACCACCACCACGACCACGACCACCACCGCTACTACTACTACCACTACTACTACCACTACTACACTACTACTACTACCACTACTACTACACACACAGTCCTCTTTCTTCATTCACATTGACCTGAACATAACTTTCCACCCCTCACTTTTGACACACCTTTCCTGTGTATAATGCACAGTCCCCCCCCCCCCCCCCCCCCCCCCCCCCTCATAACCTAACCACTTCCCTCTCCCATGCACACTCTTCCATCATTCCCAATAACTATCCACTCATGCATTGAGGAGCCATCACCTCCTCCCTCCCCCCACCCCCAGCCCCTTCTCAGCTATAAAATTAAGCATCCTCTGAAATGCCCCCCACTCCACACCTACACCCCCCCCCCTCCCACCACATCCTTACTAGATTTCCTATCTGCATCCTACCCCCACTTAGTTACCATGTCTCTGTGCACTTTCCACCCCCAAAAATCCTAACTTCCCTTACCCCTCCTTTTGGGCAGCGTTCCCTAGAATTCTGCCACCCCCAACCTCCAAGGAAAAATAAAAAGAAGATTTAGCCATTGTGTCAGCATGTACCATTGCTGTTCTCCTGCTTTTTGCGTCCACATGACGGGTCAAGGTTAGAGTTAAGGTGAGAGTTAGGGTCAGTGTTAATGTTAGTGTTAGTGTTAGTCATCAACAGGGTCAGGGAGGGGTGTCAGCCAGTTGGCTGGTCTGTCTGAAAGCATGTGGACACAAAAAGCATGTGGACAAAATGGTACGTAGCTTCAGACAATGGTAGACATCTTTCAATGATACATTTCCCCTCCTATCAAGAGCTCAGTAGTTGAACATCAGCTATCAGGTTTTTAATCAGTGACATCCCGTTTAGCTTTCCGCAACAACAAAAAGATTTCAGATCGTAAAACATTTTAAATAGGTTTTATCCGTTTAAAACGGGGATTTAACCCCAAATACCCCAAGCCTGATTTTTTTTTCTAAGAAAACAAAGGACTACGCCAAAAATAAACCGCGTGAGATATTTCTATCAGCCAGCCCTTCCAATGTTCATATCCATGTGTATTACCCCATTTGCTTATTATCCCCCCCCCCTTCTTCCCCCATTTTCTATCTATCCCTTCCCCTTTTCCAAACACCCCCTTTCAATTCTGTTATATACCTTGACCAAGCCTGATGTCCTATCCTAACGACCACCCTTTTTTTACTCTACTCTCACACACACACACACACCACACACACACTCATCCACAAACAACTACACAGCGTCATGTTTGCAAAATATGCAACGTCATTTTTCACATAGATTATCTATAGATCTATCTATCGATCGGTATCTATCTATAGATCTAGATAGATCGATCTATCCTCTCTCTCTCTCTCTCTCTCTTGGCTATGAAATCAAATTGCGTGATTAAATCTAGTTCATATTATATTGTTCTTTATGCTGCAGAGTAGACCTATGAGGAATGGTGTGCCATTGGTAAACTGAGCCATTGTTTTGTTCACACTGTTGTGAACATTAATATCAACTACACACACACACACCACTACTACTACTACTACTACTTACTACTACAAAATCATATTGCACCTGCATCCATCATTTTTATGCAAGTGTATTATCACAAACCACTATTTGGTGTGATTCAAATGAAAAGAAAATCGAGCTTTAAAAAACCATCACAAGTTATTGCCAGTCCCACTAAGGATGTTAGAAAAGCATTTTCTCAAAATAAACTCATTAAATCTGCTTTAAGCATATAAACATTTTTTAAGAAAAAGCATCACTGTAACTGCCGGTCCTGCTACGGATTTTATGAGAATTTTCTCAACCAAACCATTAAAAAAACAGCGAATTTTGTTACAAAAAGGCATCACATATTTGTCTCAGTTACAAGCATCAGTGTGGCGCGTACAGACAGTAATTTTTAACCAATCATTCAATCTCCCATCATTTCCAGTTCTGATAAAGTAACGTACAAAAAAATCGACTCTTCCCCTAGAGCATCAATTAACAAGGACAAGAGAATTTCTTCAACTAATCACTTGACCGAAATGAACCAAAAATGAAAAACTATCGGAATTCACCATTACCATTTCTACAGTATGAGCAATAATTGTTTTCTGGACTTACTCGATTTGACTTGTTTGAATAAAGAGCCTAAAAAATAGGCTTCCAATCCTAGATAGAAAAGGTTTCTTCTTAAGCATTCCGTTAATCGGATTCATTGATTTAAAAAAAATAAGAAAAAGTGTGCTAATGATCAAATGTTGCTAGCCCTATCAGAATAAAGGGGCACAACCAGAGTTGTCTACATTTGTTTAAAAAAAAAAAAACCAATATAAAATTTGCAGTGTATTGCCAATCCTACATACATAAATTATATGGATAAGAATGTTAAACCAATTGATTAAATTCTGAAAAAACACATTCAGCGCTATATAAATTCCACCCATAACAATTTTTATTAAACAAAAATAAAAACTGTGAAAATTACTGCGTCATAATAGCATTAAAGACCAGAAATTCTTTACTATTTAAGATCCAATTTTTAAAAAAAACCACACACATTTTTTTAAAACGTTCCCATACAAAACTAAATTCACGAAACAAAACATCAGATCACGTATACCAAGATCCACTTCAATATAGGAGTTTTAACACTCACAACGACAACCACCAAAAGTAACATTTCACTGCAAACACTTCACTTCACATATCCATACAGAGGGAATGCGGCTACCTTCTGGTGGGCAAGATCAGTCGAATACGCAATATCTCATCATTGGTGAACGTAGAACTCTAGCCGAGGAATGAAAAAAAAAATCAAATTCAAATGTATCAAATACCATTAGCAAACAAAATTGACCGAGCAGCATAAGACTTGTTATGCCCTTTAAAACAAACTGTCATGGCTGCCAGCTGTTCTGTGTAATTCATCACATACACAAAAAAAAACAACCACAAAACAAAACCACCACCAACAAAAACCAAACAAATTAAAACGTCATATGAAAAACAACAAATAAAACTATCACCTCCATCATCCAGCTATCTTTTATACCATTTCCAGTTTATCTTTAAACTGATTCTATCATTTCGTTTTATTTTATTTTGCCTCGCCTGCGCGTAGATTGAAAAGCACCACCTTCCCGTTTTTTTTTAATCAATTTTTTCTCCCCCATTTTTTTTTTTGGGGGGGGGGGGTTAATTTTTCTTCTTCTTTTTTTGAAAGTGTTAACACTTTTCTTTTTTAGTGGGTGCTTTCCACATCTCTAGCCAGGGGCAACAAGAAAAACAGAACATGAAACAAATTGTGCTCTTTCATTTGGGCCTAACTTCTAAAGCAATCGATGCAGTTGACATTGTTGCTTCATTCCTGGAGCACTGATGCACTTCTGTCTGTGAACGGTTCCTGTTTTAGCGCACATAATTCAGACTTCGAGTCACTTTTTGTCTCCTAAAGTGTCACGGGCACTATGTCTGGCTAACTTCACAACATGTAGTAAAAAAAAAAAAAAAATTACATAAAAAAACAAAACTACACACACACACACCTTCCCAAATTTGCGATTTGTTCCAAGATATAGTTAGCAGCTTCTCAATGATGGGAGGGTATTCCTCCGCCATGGCTTAAGGTGTCAACGATTGTCCACGATGATTGTCGACGTTGTCCTCGATTGTAGGTGATGTCCTCGATGATTGTCGATGTTGTCCTCGTTGATTGTCGATGTTGTCCTCGATGATTGTCGATGTTGTCCTTGTTGATTGTCTATGTTGTCCTCAATGACTGTAGATGTTGTCCTCAATGACTGTAGATGTTGTCCTCGATGATTGTAGATGTCCTCGATGATTGTAAATGTCCTCGATGATTGCAGATGTCTTCGATGGCTGTAGTTGTCTTTGATGGTTGTAGATGTTGTCCTCGAGGAGTGTTAATGTCTTAGATGGTTGTAGATGTCTTAGATGATTGTAGACAACGGTGTCCTAAATGATTGTAGGCGTTGTCCTTCACGACTGCACTGTCCTCGGGCTTGTTGGATAACTGGGCTTGCTTGTACGAGGCGCTCCTGGAGACAGATGAACCAAGGTTAGTTCTGGTATCTATCCTTAATTCTTAGTCATTTTAACGTTCAGTGGTTTACAATTAAAGTGACATCTCCTCCTAGTGGAATGCAACTACCTTGATAAAGGGTAAAACGATTGCGTGCGATAAAAAATCTTATGGTTGCTGAACTTCGGAGATCTAGCTGAGGAAACGGAGTGTGTGTGTGGTGTGTGTGTGTGTGTGTGTGTGTGTGTCAGTGTGTGTATGTGAGAGAGAGCACCTTGAGATGGCATAAACATAGAGAGAGGGGGGGGAGAGGGGGGGAGAGAAGGGGGAGAGAGGGGGAAGAGGGGAAGAGAGAGGGGGAAGAGGGGAAGAGAGAGGGAGGGAAAGGGAGCGAGGAGAGAGAGAGAGGGAGGGAGAAAGGAAGAGAGGGAAAGGGAGAGAGAGGGGGGGGGGGGTGGAGGGGGGGAGAGAGGGAGGGGGAGAGAAGACATTGAACGTTCAGATGACCTTATGATAAAAAGAAAATATAACAGAGAGAGAGGTGAAGGGGAGAGAGAGAGACAGAGATAGAGTGACAGCTCAGAGAGCTAGAACCGAGAGAGAAGGAGAGGGGGGGGGGGGGGAGGGAGAGAGAGAGAGAGAGAGAGAGAGAGAGAGAGAGAGAGAGAGAGAGAGAGAGAGAGAGAGAGAGAGAGAGAGAGAGATGGAAGCGAACATAACACTGCATCTGTACTTACCCAAGCAGGAACTTGACGGAGGCAGTGGCATTCTTTCCTGAAGAATGAACTCCCAGAGGACTGTCCTCTTCCCCTCCTCCTTTCGCCCTCCCTAGCCATGCCCAACATGACTGTCAATCTGGACCAGATAGTTGAAGTCAGCATTCTGCCACAGCCACATCGTCTCAAGGCCTCCACTAGGCTGGGCCTCGTCTGTTGTCACTGAAGGTGGGCCTCGTCTGTTGTCTCAAGCACTGAAGGTGGGGCAACATTGCAGGATACGGGGGAAAAGGGGTGTTGGGGGGGGGGGGGGGTAGGGGTGTTGTAGGCATGTACCACAAAGGCATTGGGGGGGGAAAGGGAGGGGGAGAGGTGGGGGGGGGGGGAGGGAGGATCAATGTGGCGAATGATTGTGACGATACAGCATGATAAGAGGACTGGCAGCGTGCATTGTCCGAGAACTCCAGAGGACGTCCCATGACTCCCAGAGTCTCGCAACGGCTCAGGCATTCTCAACTGGACCAATGGATCTCTATGCACCCATGTCAGGTCCCTAGGTGGCCACCTGGGGAAGTGGCACAAGACTCCCGAGACGGGCAGTCTGTGTCTGAGGGGATGGGTCAAGACCCAGAGGATCCACAGAAGGTCCAGGGATCACAGACTACAGAGTGTCACAGACGTGGATGTGTCCACAGACTCCACAAGGATCCAAGGATGCGCAGAGGTCCACAAGAGCGCAGGGATCCATGACTCCCGAGGTCCAGATGATCCAGAGGTCCCATGACTCCACAGAGATCGGCGAGCCTCAGAGGATCCTGCAGTTCCTAGAGGATCCAGAGAACTCCCTGAGGATCCACAAGACTCCCAGAGGATCCCCATGACGACTCACCAGATCAGAACCCGCGCAGAATACAGGGCGGAGCAGAGTGTAACAAAGTCTACACAGGAGATGCCAGGAGTGACCGAGTCACCAGCCCTCCTCACCACTGTCTCGTCACAGCTTTTGCACGGGGTGGTGTTTAGGACACCATGTAGGTGGTGGTGTTTAGGACACCATGTAAGGGATGGTGTTTTCGGACATTATGTAGGTGGTGGTGTTTTTAGACACCATGTAGGGGGTGGTGTTTAGGACACCATGTAGGTGGTGGTGTTTAGGACACTATGTAGATGGTGGTGTTTTTGAACACCATGTAGGGGTGGTGTTTAGGACACTATGTAGATGGTGGTGTTTTTGAACACCATGTATGGGTGGTGTTTAGGACACTATGTAGATGATGGTGTTTTTGAACACCATGTAGGGGTGGTATTTAGGACACTATGTAGATGGTGGTATTTTTGAACACCATGTAGGGGGTGGTGTTTAGGACACTATGTAGGTGGTGGTGTTTTTGAACACCATGTAGGGGGTGGTGTTTAGGACACCATGTAGGTGGTGGTGTTTTTGGACACGATGTAGGAGGTGGTGTTTTATACACCATGTAGGGGTGGTGTGGTGGTTTTCGGTACACCTTAGGTGGGGTTGGGTTTCGGACACCATATAGTGGTAGGTGTGGTGGTGTTTTCGGACACCATGTAGGTGGTGGTGTGGTGGTGTTTTCGGACACCATATAGGTGGTGGTGTGGTGGTGTTTTCGGACACCATATAAGTGGTGTGGTGGTGTTTTCGGACACCATATAAGTGGTGTGGTGGTGTTTTCGGACACCATGTAAGTGGTGTGGTGGTGTTTTCGGACACCATATAGGTGGTGTGGTGGTGTTTTCGGACACCATGTAGGTGGTGGTGTGGTGGTGTTTTCGGACACCTATGGTGGAGAGTTCGGACACCATGTAAGTGGTGTGGTGGTGTTTTCGGACACCATATAAGTGGTGTGGTGGTGTTTTCGGACACCATGTAGGTGGTGGTGTGGTGTTTTCGGACACCATGTAGGTGGTGTGGTGGTGTTTTCGGACACGAAGATCACTGTCACCAAGATTGCTCCCAGATCTCTTGCAATTTTTTCCCTAATTTTTGGTTCGATTCATCCTATTCCTAGGTGAAAAAATCTTTTTTAACTTGTTAATTTTTAGGTTTTTAAAGTTTCATTCTATTTTATTATTGTTCTATACATTTACATCTAATCTTTAGGTTTATTTTCCATTTTATTTTTTATTTTATTGGGTTTAATTTTATTTTCTATTTCATTTTACATTATTTCATTTATTTTACTTTTTTATTTATTTCTAACTTTTAAGCAAGGGATACTGAAGCAATCAGAAGTGCGGTGCCCAGTGAAGGTTAGCAAGCCACTGACAGCGGCAGAGTCCAACGGCAGAGACAAAAACGCACGGTCGACACGGGAACTTCGGAAGCCAAAATCAGCCAGCATTGGGACAAGTACAGGTAAGACCTATAGGTGATGATGTTTTCAGACTGACAGGGGATGGGAGGGATGGGGGGGGGGGGGGGTTGCTACCTGGGAGAGATGATGAGCTGCGAAGCAAAATCTGAGTGAGCTGTCAGAACCAGGATTGCAAGTGCTTGGAAGAAATGGAAAGAATAGCAAGTCTGCACGGAAATCAGAAAATCTCACCGGGAGAGACGCTGTCTGATATATAAGGCCTGCATCAGACCTGTTCTCCTGTATGGTTCGGAGACGTGGGTTTTCACAAAAACTGTCGAACGTTTGTTGAAGAGCTGTGAAAACCGAATGCTAAGCTACATGACAAAGATCAAACGGGGAGACAGGATCACAAATGAAGAACTACGGAGAATGTGCAAAGTTGATGATCTGAAGTCTGTAGCTAGTACCAATAGACTGCGCTGGTTTGGGCACGTTCAACGGAAACCACACCACCACATCATAAAGAGCAATGAACTTCGTTAGTTGATGGAAAGAGACCAAAGGGAAGACCTAGCAAGACCTGGGCTGCCTGTATTGCAGATGATCTTAGAGAAAGTGGCATAAATAAGGAGGAAGCTCAAAACAGAGATGGAGAAGGCTCATCAATGTCAAACCTCCCCTGGGAGAAACATGACAAAAAAAGGAAGAAGAAGAAGAAGGGAGGGTGGGGGGGAGTCCAACAACAGACAACGAAGCACGGTACACACGGAACTTCGGGAGAAATAAAATCAGCCAGAGCACTGAAACATATACAGGTAACACCTGTAGGCGGTGGTGTTTTCAGACTGACAAAGTCCAGTGGCAGAGACAGCAGCGAAGAGCGGTATCACGGGGAACTCTAGGAGCAAACGTCGGCTAGGGTACTGGACCAGGTACAGGCAAGACCCGTGTCCCTCCCGGCCTCTTGTGGACATCGTCAGCGTGTTTCACAGCCCCTGGTTCTGTCGTGGTCATGCATGGGAACAAGCTGTACAGAGCAGTGCTTGTGTGGTCGGGCCGGTGGAGTTGCAGACTTCCTCTCCATCCATTGCAGTGTGGATCACCGCAGGACTGCCGTAGCTCGCTGCCTATTTTCAGGTCCCTCCATCCCCCGCCCCCCTCCCCTCCTTCCCCTAAAAGTGCTTCAGATGTGTCAAGTCATGTAGACCCATGCGCATGACATCCCCATTGACTGAAGACCAAGATCGACTATTGTTTCATGTCTAGGATCCTCAGGAAACAAACCCCTTGAGGGATGTTTGGTGGCGGGCATCTCCTGACCACTCCAACCCCTACCCTCTAACAACAAACAACACAGGCCTCGCCAGCTGAAGGTTGAAGGTCGTGGGGATGGTGGGGAGAAAACGGAGGACTGCAGCGAAGTATCTGAAAACACAGACAAGCATACCTGTGTGATATAGATATACATTTGGTTTAAGTAAACTTATGTGTCTGGATGCGCACAAACGAACGTTCACTCACGCTCGCGCGCGTGCATGGGTACTCTGTGTGTGTGTTTCAGTACATATGTGTTTGTGTGTGCGCGTGTGTTGTATGTGTGTGCGCGCGTGCGTGCGTGCGTGCATGAGTGTGTGTGTGTCTGTGTGTGTGTGTGTGTGTGTGTGTGTGTTGGGGAGGGGTTAATCAAGTCACAGCATAATTTTCAAGTCTATGTGAAAGTTGGGCTGCTCTTCCAATGCAAACTGAAGTGTGGACACAAGAGCAGTGCCACCCATTTCGATTCTCCCTCCCCCCCCCCCCTCTCTCTCTCTCTCTCTCTCTCTCTCTCTGTGCGCGCTCGTGCGCTCGAGTGGGCACAGGTTGTGTGTGTGAATGTGTGCTTGCGCGCGCGTTAAGTATAAGTGTGAAGCGATTTTGATACACAAAATGTAGGTCTCTGATGTTCAGAAAACTGAAGTTGAAGCCTGCATGGTCACTACAGCAGAATTTACTATGATGCACAGATTTGCCACTGCACTGCACACTCTACAACCATAGCTGTGTGTCGATCACTGAGGCAAAACTCATTGCACCACAATGCATGTACTTCAACAGCCATATAACTGCCCTCGTGCGTGCACTTACAGGAGTTTTTGAATAGGTGATGATCGTCTTTCTGAAAATTTTTCCTTATCAAGTCATTTGGATAAAGCAATAAACTGAGGCCTCGTGTGTGAAAGCATGCAGCGCATCTTGCGGACGTTAAAAACCCGTCCCACCTTTCGGAAAAGTAGGCCTCATTGCATGCTGGAAGGAACGGATGACAATTGTTTTAATGCATCCACACAGGAACTAGGTTGCTGTTGACTTCAATTTTACGTCTGTTCACTTTTAGTGATATTTGACGTACCTCCCCCCCCCCCTCCCGCAAAAAACCCACAAAAAACCAAAACAAAAAACCAACGGGAGATGTGGATGTGTTTTATAAAAAAAAAGTGGATGTGTTTAAAAAAAAAAATCTCAAAGAGATTTGGCAATGCAACAGGATTTAAAACAAACACAAAAAAACTACAACAAACAAACACAAACAAGTCATTTACGTTAATGTAACTATAACAAATGTCCTATGGGACTGTGACAAAGACCTTTCACAATTTCAAATGCCAGTTTTAGATTGCTGAATATGATGGTGAGGGAGTTTTCAGAAGAATGGGGCATGAACGGTTTTACACTCTGGCAGTCAAAAAGTATATGAAAGTATATGAGTATTTGCGATATTCTTACCACACAGGCATTTACCATTTTTGCTGAATTTGGTTATCAATGCATTTAGTTTCATTCTATAGAATAAAGTGTTCATTCTCCTTGACGTAAAAACACTTGTACTAACTTCTGAATGGTTCCTCATTGTTAAACGAGAAGCAATCTTACCTTGCCCATCATGGGAGATGAATAAAGCACACTTTGATATAGAGGTGTCTAATGTAAACAAGAATGACAACCAGAATATAATGGTTTCTGATGTCCGATCCCACATCCATCAAATATTTTGACCATTTACAAATTTATACAGATGGATCACGTCTAGATAATCAAGAAACAGGTTCTGCTTTTGTTGTACAGGAACTAGGTGTGTTTAGACACGATCCCCGAAGTCAAACTGCACCTACCTTAATGGTGGGCATAACCGGTCGCATACAAAACAATCTCTCCAATGGTAAAACAAAATTTGGTCGCATAATTATGCAGAATTTCTCCATTGGTGAACTGTGGAGCTCTTAAGAAACAAAACTGATAATTCATCCACAAAAAGGAGTAAAAGTCATCAAAACAGTGCAGTACTGAACCACCGTATCTCGTAAAGGGATTTCTGTTAATGCATGAGTGCAATAATTACGTGTTGACCAGTAAATAACTTATGCAGTGTCCAGCAAAGGATCAACTAAGCAACAATAATTAAAAGAATACTACAAGACAACTATAACAAGTGTCTTAAAGGACTGTTCAATAGTACTGTTGTCATACCAAAGTTCCAACTAGTGTGCGTGTGTTATTTTTATTTATTCATTCTTATATTTTGAGGATAATGGAATAGGCACTCGTGTACTTTCTACGTCCAGTCCTGGTGTGCATGCAGGTGGGTTTTTTAAGTTTTGTCACTCCTTCCGAAAAAAACCCCACAGTGGCCGACTCTTGGCGAAAGGCGGAACGAGTTATAAAGTGTGCACAAGCGTTTTTTTTCGTGCCTTCACCACACGGGACCTCGGTTAACAGTTTCCTCCGAAAGTCGTTCAAAAGAATAGAGTCGGCACTGATGTTAACGCCAGTGTGTGTGTGTGTGTGTGTGTGTGCGCGTGCACGCGCGCGCGCGCGTTTGTGGTGCATGCGTCTGCCTGCCTGGCTGCTGCCAGCAAACACGCCTTACTACAACATGATAACCAAATTATCTTAGTGTAAATAAAAGTAACGCGATATTTCATGGTACTCGCAATATAATGATGGTTGAACCTCTGCTAGTTTGGCATTCCCGTTTTTCTTTTTCGTTCGTCGTGGACAGGGGGACAGCTCAAGCCTCTGCACTGAAGGCACCAGTATGCCGCAAGTCCTCCAAGTCGCCATACAGATTCTTGGCCACTAGGGTGGGGTGAAGCCAGATCCTTCAGAGTGTCTCTTGTAGTAAGCAGGGTATCAGCAATATGTTTTTTCACTTGTTTCAAGGGCTTCTGATAGACATCTGCAAGAGGGACAGGGCTTGGTCAAGAAGGCAACTCTTGGAGAAATTGTTCAGGCTGATCTTGATGTGGAGGGTTGCCGTTTCACAATAATTTCTGTCTCATTCTGTAGTTCGCGAAGCAGCAAAGCTGATCCCCTCTTTTCTGCCTTTCCTCGGGGTACTGGGTACATGTAGATCCCTGCCCCTGCATTTCCTAGTGCATCCACAGCAGATCCATCGGGGTAAACATGAGTGCGGGAGTCATTTTGGTAGTTAAAAAAAAAATGAAGTATTCATGGACGTTTAACTTTTTCTCATTGCCACTAGGAGTTTTTTGGTCCAACACCAGGGATGCTGCACTGAACAGGAGCAACTGTCCCCCCTCTGCAGGCTCGAACAGCCAGGCAGGAAGATACCGGTATGGTCACAGCTGTCCTGGAGCCATTGTTTCAGCATCTTGCTCTGGTGAGTGAAGCTGCCTCTTTAGTCCTCCCTTTGCTTGTCGTAATAGTCTTTCTTTCAGGAGGCAGCGGCCTTGAATGCTGGAATTTGTCAGCTGTCTGTCAAGTCATCCCCAGGGCAGGTGAGGGCATCCATCCTCGCTAAGCAGGGTCTGGCTGCTGATACACAGGGAGGTCTTCTGGTCTGTTGGTGACAGGCTGAAGATGGCGCGTGTCGTTTTGCTGGTGCGTTCCTGGGAACATCGAGCTTTCAGGTTAGAGTGTGTGTGTGCGAGTGTGAGTATGTGTGTGTGTGCGGACGCGTGTGTGTATGTATGTGTGTGGGTGCACGCGCGAGCGCGCATGCGTGCGGTACATGTGCGCTTAAGTGCGTTGCTTGCGAGTATGTCAGGCAAATGTGTAAAATACAAGTGTGGGTAAAGTGTTTACACACATACATTTTGTTTAGTTCTAAGTACTGTGCTCTAGAAACCCAAAACGCCGGAAAACACAAATACTTTGGTGTCTTTGTTACGAGACTAACAGGCTACATACTGCACCTCCCAAACACACACACACACACACACACACACACACACACACACACACGCACGCACGCACGCACGCACGCACGCACGCACGCCCGCCTCTTTTGGATTCCAAACTACACTCGATTCCTTACAGACTAGTACAGGACACTACTCACTCACCAGCAAAATGAGCCGTTTCTTCCACAAGACGCTGGCAGACGACATTGTGGTTCAGACACAGCAGCATGGAAAAGGTCGCTGGGAACCAGTTCATACCGCAACAGACACTATCCCAACGAGAGATGGTTCCACCTGCAAATACAGTCACCTAGTTCAATTTCTATTAAAAAAATATTGCAGTGTCATCACCTTACGGAAGCGATTTGAGGGTTGCTCGAATTATCTGACCAACTCTGCATGTGTCTATTTTGTGGGTCCGGTTGACATCAGAGTAAATATGATAAGCTGAAAGTGCAGCCCTGTCAAATAGTCAAACACATGCACTTCCATAGCAGTATCGTTACATCATCCTCATCATCATTGATCATCATGCAATAGAAGCTGAATTACATTGGACGCGCGAGCCCAGTTTACAAAATAAAACTTTCATATGCAGGAGAGGTTACGGCATTGAACTTTAACAGAACAAGACATGGGTGTGACTGACTAGATGTGGGATCTGTGGTAGATTTTTCCTCTTCCAGCTTTTTGGATGAGACCATACATCAAGTCTCCTGTGAAAACACGTTGAATATCTTGCTTACACGTTAAAAAATATCCCATCCACTTTTCACTGAAGAGTAGGCCAGCTATGGCCAGTGGTATGAGTGACACAAACACACCCAGCATGCATTATGCGACTCTGATGGACTCCCCCCGTTTCAAAAAGCCCGACATATGCTGCCTAAAAATTTTCTGATGCCTGACTCATCAGGGGTAAAGGGGGAAAGGGTTAAAAAAAGAAATGGGCCCTTTTCTGTGCGGGTTTCACCAAGAAAAACATGCCCTGAAGGATGTTGCACTTAATTTCTACTCTAAAACAAAAATTTTGAACCCTGAGTTTTAAATTTGTAAAAGTATTTTTTAAAAAAAAAAAGCAATCAATTTAAAAATATTTTTTTTAACATGCCCCTTTCTCATGACAAAAAATTTTGGGCGGAAATTTTTCCAAAAGTTTTTTCCTGAGAAAATTTGCCAACCATTAAAAACTTCTCCCAAAAAAAAAACAACACAAGTAGCAGCAGAGATGAAAAGCTAAAACCCTCAATTGCTTGGAAATCATTTGAACCCATTGGACACAGTCAGGAAAAGGGGGACGGGCTCCTGGAGAATGCTTTTTTTATTCGGGCCCCAGAAGAAGACAAGGGCTCCCACACAAAAGGGGCGTAGCCTCATTTTGTCAAGCCCTGCCGGGAAAAGCCCTAAATAGGAGGGGAAAGGGCACCCCGGATCAAAAACATTGCGGAAATCCTTCAGGACTAAGAAGAAGAAATCAGAATGAATATCATCCGAAATTAAAGGGCCCCAAAATGACGGCGATAAAGAAGCCAAAGTTCAATTCTACGACAGACGGGGGAAACGTCATTCCAAAGAAACCAAAAAAAGATATAAAATTTTGGGTGATTTCAATGCCAAAAACGGACAAGACAACAGGGGAAAGCGAGGAATTTGATAAAAAGACACGGTTTAGGAGAGATGAATAGAATGGCGAGAGATTTGCAACTTCTGTGTATCAAAAATCGGGTAATGGGTTTGGCGCATTTTCCCCCACAAAAAGAGCAAAACCCAAACCTGGGTATCACCAAATCATGTGATGAAAACCCAGACCCGACATACCCCTGCAGGGCCCAAAAAAATTCGGGTAATCATA
Organism: Rapana venosa; assembly: GCA_028751875.1. NCBI lineage: Eukaryota > Metazoa > Mollusca > Gastropoda > Neogastropoda > Muricidae > Rapana > Rapana venosa. The sequence continues at coordinate 27,882,897 of CM054159.1, forward strand.
CAGGATTTTAAGGGGGAAAAAAAAGGAGCAGACGTTGCATCTACCCCCCTTTTGGGTTAGCCAGGCTGAAGCTAAAGCTAAAAGGGAATGGATAAAAAGTAAAAACAAAGAGGCGAAAAGTACAACCCAGCCTGCAAAAGACTCAAAAGAAAAATTGAAAATTTTTTAACGGGCCCTCACCAACAAGTACCAAGTACTACAAAAAACTGCTTAAAAGAAGAACTGAAATCGAGAGCCAGGGGAAAAAAAAGGGAAAAGGGGACACTGACAAAATTGTCGGGAAGTTTTTTTGGGCCCCCAAGAACACCAAAAAAAGGGAATGGATACCCGGCTTCACAATGGGAAAAAATTGAAAAGAGAAAGCAAAAGAAAGCAGCAGAAAAACAACACCCGGACAAGAGCAGAAAAAGGCCCCAAGGCACAACCCAGCCCTTACAAAAGGGCCAACAGAGAAGTCAAAAAAAAAAGCGCAAAAAAAACAAGGAAAAGTAATCGACCCCCTGGCAGGGGAAAGCCGAGGAAGCCGCCATTTTTAACAACAGGAAGCTGCTGTAGGACACCCTAAAAAAATTTTCCCTCGGGGGAAGCCAGCAGGCCTGACCACCCTCCAAAGAAAAAAGGAAACACCATCCGGGAAACAGAGGGACAACTGAAAAGGGGCAGAGCATTTTTGGGGAACCCTTTAAACAGACCCGCCCCTTAAAAACCCCCGGGACATGGGCCCCCCTGGCCTTTGATGAGCCCTTAGACACCCAACTTTTAGCAACCAACCGGGGAGGAAAATCGGGAAACCCAATAAAAAATGCTGAAAAATGGAAAGGGAGCAGGACCGGACAACATCCCAGCAGAAGCACTCAAGGGGAGACCTGGAAAACCACGGTAGAGTGCTTTTAAAACCCCTCTTTGGGAAGGGTTTTGGGGAAAAAGGAGGAAGTTTTCCATTTAAAACTGGAAAAGGGGGGCAAACCCCATTAAAACTTCCCCCAAAAAAGGAGACCTTTAGTAATGTGCCAATTTTAAAGGGGTAATGCTTCCCGTCGGTGCCCGGAAAAATTTTTTAAAGGGTCCCCCTGGAGAATGAAAAATCAGCGACCCTCTCCTCCAACCAACAGGGTGGGGTTCCGCCAGAACAGTTTATGCATTTATCGTTGCCCCCCTGCCCATCATCCCTTGAGAAAACTTTAGAGTTTGGGAAATCAACTTTTTACATCAACTTTTTTTGATTAGAGAAAGCCTTTGACAGTGTTGGGAAACCCCAACACCCTCGGGGAAAATTTCTTCGCCACCAGGGGGTGCCAACCAAATGGTCAAAATTGATCCAAAAACTCCTATTAAAAAATGACCTCCCCGGGGGGTCCATGGGGGCCCAAATCACAAACAGCTTTTTAGGTGAAACCCGGGGTCAACCAAAGGTGTCTTTCCTGCACCTTTCCCTTTCCCCCGGGGATCGATTGGACCATGAAGACCCTTAAAAGGCATACGAAAAAATGGAATCCATGGACACTGTGGGGCCCGCTGGAAAGGGTCCCCGACTTTGCAGACGAAATGGGCCCCGCTTTTCCCCCCAGCCGCCCAAAAATGCAGGCAAACTACAGAAATAGCACCACCTCATTACAAGTTGGGTCCCAAGATCCATTTAAGGCAAAACCCAAAATTTCAAAAATCAACGCGTGAGTGAGGGCCCAGTCACACTAAATGGAAAACTGGGAAAAAGGGGGAGACATTCACTACTTGGGGGAAACTATTAAAAAATAAAGGGGGGCACAAACGCAGACGTTCCCCGGCAAAATTGGGAAGGCGAGGGGACGTTTCTTGCAGCTGAAGAACATCTGGAAACTCCCCAAAGGGGGTGGGCCCCACCTTTCACAAAGATCAGGCTTTTCAAAATCCGTCAAGTCAGTCCTATATATGGAGGGAGAGACCCGGAGGACAACAAAACCACCATCAAGAAAGTGCAGACCCTTTATCCCCGCTTCCTGAGCCCAAAACCTCCAGATCCACTGGCCCCACACCCTCAGCAAAAGCAGGGCCTGTGGCAAGTCCCAAAACCCGCCCGCCAGAACCCAAAATGAAAACCGGCGCAGGGGATTGGGGGGTGGTTGGGCACAAACCCGGGGAAAGGGCCCGCCCCAAAATCACAAGGCAGGCACTATCATGGAACCCCCCCGGGGAAAAAGAAAAAAAGGGGAAAGGCCCAAAAAAACCTGGCGACGCGACCTTTAGGCAGAAACCAGAAAAAATGGGAAAAACCCCCCCGGATAAACTGGAGAGAAAAACCCCGGGCAAAGGACTCTGGCGGACTGTTTCCGGGGGCCTATTTCTCCAGGGGGGGTGATGGGCCTAGTAAGGTAAAAAATTTTAAAACTTCTGCAAGCCGAAAATTAAAAAAATTAAAACCCCATTTCTAAAAAAATTTTTTTGGGCCCTTTAGGGTTTCCAAGTTTTTTTTAAAAAATTGGGGGACTGACTTTTTGGACTCGACTGGCTGAGCTGTGTTTCAATGGTGTCTTTTCAACGTTTCTGACAAGGTACAACTGCGTCATATCTATCTGGACTGAAGAAGGCCGACTGTCAAGTCAAAATGGCCGGCGCAAATTTTGGAGCTTTAAAAGCAGTGTGGTGTGCTGTGGACTACAGTTTGCGAATTGGAAGCTTTGGCATACAAAAACTTAAACACGCCCTTGAAAATGTTACCAACCTTTGATTAAAGGAAACAGTGGATGTGCAGAGTATCATGCATTCACAAATTGTTGGAAGACGGCAGAGAAGACAAACCAGTGTCACAAATTAATCCCTATCTTGGTTGCCACTGAACTTCATATGGGTGCTCACCTTTTCACTGAACCGGTCGTCTCAGATTGTGTACTAAATTCGCGGTAGAGGGCTAAGCCCTATAACTGACCAATCAGCAGCGAGCTTTGACACACTAGAGTTCGGATCAAGGCTCGTGCAACAAGGCTATGAGCACACACACACACACAGCAATTTGCATGCAGCCATTGGATCCCAACACATTTTGTGAGCCCTGTTCTTTGGTTCATGTTTTTCAGCTGTCTTAGTTTTCTGTTATGTTGCACGTCATATTCAACTTGCATTCCTCATGGTGTCTGCTCTTCTTGCCACTGGCTCAACATCGTTGATGCCAGGGTAGGGGAAATTTGGGGAAATGGGGTCGGGTGGGGGTTCGTGAATCAATTGGAATGTTTAATGAACTTCTCCACCTTCACTTTTCTAACCCAGTATACATGCAAAGTTTTTTTAGGGGGGGGGGGGGGGGGGGGTTATCAGTGATCTGGAAAAATTTCTACCTAAGTTTCCTTCTCTCTCTCTTGCTTTCCTGTGCCAAAATTTTCTGCCCTGATGACCCAGACTTATTCCTGAACAGTAAATTACTTTCCGTTGTTGACCAGTTACTTTATAATTCATTATCTTAAAAACTGTTCTGTGATCAGATCTTATTGTCTAATTTTTTTTTTCATAAAGTGTCTGCCACACTAATAAAGGATTAAGGAATGCCAATACAATAAGATGATGGGGGGGGGGGGGTATGGGAGAGCAAAATCATGGGAGTTGAAGCACACGAAATCTTGCCCCCTACCATGATGGTAGTGTATGTGTGTGTGTGTATGTGTGTGGATTCAAAATCATTTATCTGATTTGTCGTATGCGCACGAATGATTTCAATGTAAGCGCTTTGACTTGCTGACTTAAAAAGACTCAGCGCTATATAAATCATCATCATCGTCATCTTTATCATGGCAGTCTATGAAATACGTTTTCATTTTTTTTAACAACTACGAAATAACAGACAAGCACAAGAAATCAAAAACCCCAACAAAACCACACACACAACAGTTACCTGTATAGTCTTGTGATCAAACTTGACTCGAAGGAGAGGTTGGGGCATTGCACTGTTAGTTCTCAGGCCGTCATCTTCCCCAAGTTAAACCGGCATATTGCAGGATAGCCTTGTCTCGGCCATTCATCGTCAACTAGACAAGTGAAGTGCTGACCCCGTCATACAGCGCCCACCCCTACGTGAGTGAACACTGTTCATTTTTCACGTGCATTCAGCGCTGACTGTGATTGGCTACAAGTCTCTCTCTCTCTCTCTCTCTCTCTCTCTCTCTCTCTCTCTGTATGACGGGATAGCCTAGTGGTTAGAATATTGCGTTTCCAATCTGACGACCCGGGTTCGAATCCCGTTCAAGAGGCTTTTTCCTCTAGAATTAACATCAGTGCAGACTCCACTCTCTTCAAAAGTCCTTCGCATGAGAACTATATAAACCGAGGTCCCGTGTGCGAACGCACGCAGAACATCTTGCGCACGGGTTAAATCCTGTTCCGTTTTTCGAAAGAGTAGGCCATTGTGTCGGGGGAACAAGATAAAATTTCAAAACTCATGCATACGGGACGATGTAAAAAAGCAATGATGCTTATTCCATTTTCCCCAAAAAAATAATAAAAAATAATAAATTTAAAAATAATAATAATATAATAATAAAGAATTTATTAAACCTATAAACTTGCAAAAAACAATCAAAAACGA
>CM054159.1:27887945-27897945 GCA_028751875.1 Rapana venosa
TGGGGGTTTTAGTTCAGTGCCTTGCTAGTATTTTATCATTCGTTTACATAGACAGATAATTAGTTAGTTAGCTAGCTAGCTAGGTAGCTAACTAGTTAGTTAATTTTCTGCCAGAGGACCAACTTTAATCCAACTTTTCTTGTTGACATTCCTTGCAAACCTTTCGTGTTCACGGGAGGGGATAGCGTTCACAGTGTTCACAGTGTTCACAGTGTTCACAGTGCTCACAGTGTTCACAGTGCTCACAGTGTCCTCCGACTTTCTCACCCAGCGATAGAGTCAACACCGATGATCACTCTAGGAGAAAAGACTCATCATCTTTTTCGTCTTCGACGAACGCTCAGACAGCAATTCCTGAGGCCCTGACAAAGGCTGCCGTGCGCTGAAGGCCCTCCAGGGGTCTGAAGAGGCCAGCTTGTATGTATGTTAGTCCGTCGTGTCCGACGATGACCTCCAAAACAGCAGAGGAGGCAGCTGCTGTTTCGGAAACTGGGCAGAAATTTGATTATAGTGGAGATGCCTTGCCCACAGCACATCCCCACTCTCTCGGCCAAGCGGGCATAAGGACAGTCAGCGTTGGAGATGCTCTCCAAAGGCCAACCAGCCCCCAGGGCTGCAGCACATAAGGACTGTGCGAGTCAAGCCTCCTAGTCAGAGAGTCATAGTCGATCACTAAAGACTAAGGTGTAAAGTGGAATTCCATGAGTGGGAAAGCCACTGGTCATACAGCCTCTCACTTTGCTGTTGTTGCCCCCAGCGTCAATGGTTTAATCAAGAACTGGGATAAAGCTCAGGCGCTTGGAGGTTAAACTAGTGACCTCAGGCGTCCTCAGTTCCCCAATTCCAGGTTCTAGCTAACCACTGTGCCACTCCGTTCTTTGCTGAAACGCTACTGTTGTTTCAAGAGAGGTTTGAAACCCTGTCACGTCCTCAGTAGACTAGGAATAACAGTGTCTTTTTATATCTCAGCCAGAGGAAGTTATGAAGGTTACGATAAAGACTAAAGACTCGTCTCTATATCTTATGAAGTAGGAAAATAACAGTAATAGTCATCATTTTCTTGTTGTTGCTGTTGTTTTGTTGGTGTTGGTGTTGTTGTTGTTCGCAGTTTTTTTTATTCCTCTTCTTTGCATTCTTCTTCTTTGCATTATTCTTTGGATTCTTTTTCTTCTTCTTCTTCTTCTTCACAATGCTTCTTCTTCTTCTACGCATTTTTTCTTCTTCTTCGCAATTCTTCTTTTCTTCCTCCTATCTTTGCATTCTTCTTCTTCTTTGGCAGTCTTCTTCTTCTTTTTTTCTTTTCTTCTTCTTCTTCTTCCTTCTTCTTTTCCCTTTTCTTCTTCTTCTTCTTCTTCTTCTTTCTTCTTCTTCTTCTCTTCTTCTTTTTTCTTCTTTTTTCTTCTTCGCAATTCTTCTTCTTCTTACACTTCTTCTTCGCTATTCTTCTTCTTCTTCTTCTTCTTCTCCTCCTTCTTCTTCTTCTTCTTCTCCCTCCTTTTCTTAATTCTTCTCTCTTCCTCCTCTTCTATGTTAAGATGAAAATGTCTTTCAGGTTTAAACCCACGACTTTGCGTCCTATTTTCATCGCCCCCTCCCCCCCCCTCCCCCCCCCCACCCCCCTCTCTCTCTCTTTGCTTCATCACCATCCCCACCACCAATCTACCCCACCCACCACCTACCCCCAACCCCCATCTTTTTTTAAAAAACTTTTTTCCCCCCATTCTTTTCTTTTATCTCAAACTCCCCCAAATTCACAGCCATAAAACATAATTTTATGGGTCTCGCTTGAGAAATCACATGAGCGTGTGTGTGAAGTTTTATGACAAGGTTCAAGCTGAGGCCATAAGAAAGAAAAAAAGTACATAGAAGATGAAAGCGAGAAAGAACGCGGAGACCTTGTACATACCAAGAATGGAAAGCGAAGGGAAAACCAGAGAGAGAGGGTTTTGGGGGTGGGTTTTTTAATTTTGTTTGGGCCTTTTTCTTTTTCTGTGTCTTTCCATTTTGGGGGTGTTGTTTAGAGGAGAGTTGATTTACTGAGTCTGTGTGTGTGTGCAATGGGCAAAAAAACCAACAGGGTAGTCTAGACTTGAGAAGAAAATCTTGGTATGTGGTCATTTATGTGGTTAATCTCCATCTTCTGTCTGTCTGTCTGTCTGCCTGTCTCTGTGCCCGGGGTGTCCCATGTGTTTGTCTGTTGTGTGTCTGGTGTCTGTTGTGTGTGTGTCTGTCTGTATGTTTGGCTTGCTGTTGTCTGCCCGTCTCTGTCTGTATGTTTGGCTGTCTGTCTGTCTGTCTGCCTGTCTCTGTCTCTGTGTGTGTTATGTGTTTGGGCTGTCGTGTGTGTCTGTCTGCCTGTCTGTGTGTGTGTCTGTCTGTATGGGTTGGCTGTCTGTCTGACTGCCTGTCTATGGTCTGTCTGTCTGTTTGGGCTGTCTTTTCTGTATGTATGTTTGTCTGTCTGTATGTATGTATGTTGTCTGTCTTACTGACTTGCTCTCTATGCTCCTTTGGGTTTTTTTTAGTCTTATAATATATATATAATATAATATAAAATATATATATTATATATAATATATATAAAAATATATATATGCCAAGGTGTATATGCCAAGGTCTTATCAAAACTTGTGACAAGATCTAGCATTCTACTTTTACAAAATGAAGAGGTATTACAATTTGAGAATCAATTCACTGAAAAGCATTCTACTTTTTAGAAAGCCAAAAACCCATTAAAACGGAGAGACTTAATTCACCGAAACAAATCTAGCATTCTACTTTGAAAAACACAAAGCCACATAGCTAAAGGGAAACAATTCACCCAAACAGATTCGTCATTCTACCTGAGAAATCCGATTTCTATGCATCTTCAACTACTTCCGGGTCACTAGAGCGGAAAGGCCTTTGAGTTGAAAGTGAGGATTTCACATCAAAAGGCTTTCACCTGAGCATTGTCCAGTGAGTTGAGTCGTATATTCTGCTCTCCACAATTGTAACTGCCATTAACGGGGTGTTCAAATCGAAATAAAGTCTGAATAACTTGAAATGGATGTTTCAGGGATGGTTGGCTTCGAGTAAGAGTTAGGGTAGTTAGGTGTATTGGCTCACAAGGAACATTATGTGTGTGTGAAGATAAGGAAGCACAATGTTAGTTTTCTTTTCATTTCGATATTTTAAAACAAATGATAAAACGTGCATTGCTTTCATGCATGTAAGCAAAAACTCTTTTTTGTTTGTTTATAATGAAAACGCTTACTTCTCTCTGGATAGTGTGTGAATATAATTATGGGATATGTCGACAGGCAGAACGCTGAGAAACCCAATTGTTATGTGTAGTTGTGTTTACTAGCTCTGTCTGTCTGTCTGTGTGTCTGTCAGCGTCTCTAGCTGTCTCTGTCTCTTGTCACTCATCCCTATTTCTGTCTCAGTCGCTGTCTCTCCTCTCTCTCTCTCTCTCTCTCTCTCTCTCTCTCTCTCTCTCTCTCTCTCTCTCTCTCTCTCTATCTCTCTTTCTGTCTTCTGTCTGTTTGTCTTTCTTTGGACATCTCTGTCTGTGTGTCCGTGTTGTCTGTCTGTCGCTTTCTATGTCTCTCTCTGACTCTTTCTCTGTCTGTCTGTCTCTATCCATAACTCTGTCTGTCTGTCTGTCCCTCTCTCTGCACTGATGAAGACGAGGGTAAAGTTGTAGTTTAATTGGAAGTCTGTCCACACTGGTGATATTATACTAAATAAACAAACAAACAAAAACAGAGGAAGATTCAGACTTGGGAATGGTTGTAGGTGTTATTATGTGTACCACTTTCAGTCACGGCAGATTTCTCTGCATGAAAATCGGACTGCTCTACCCGAAGAGAGCGCGTCGCCACAAGAGCAGCGCCACCTATTACTTTTTTCTTCTTTTCCTGTCTGCAACTGTACCACCAGAAGACTTGGAAATAATCCTAGCAACATCAGTAACCTACGGTTTTTGCGAAACTATGTTCGATGGTTCTCTTTGAATTCCACTGCCATATTCTTTGTAAACTGAATTTAAAACTGGACATTGAAAAAAACGAATATGTTCACAAGAGAGTGGTACAGAACAGGAGCAAGTCACATTGATGGTAACAGTGGACACAGCTGTGTTTCTTGCTTCCTCAAACCCTTGGTGTGCTGTGGCATGCAGTCTGCATCACACACACGCACACACACACACACACACACACGCACGCACACACACACACACACACACACACACACACACACACACACCACACACCACACACACACAACACACACACACACACACACAACACACACACACACACAACACACACACACACACACACCACACACACACACACGGTATAAACGGTAAACATTTCCTTTTACGTTCACCAAATATGTGAAATATACGAAAGCGTGCATAACAGAATGCAGCGAACCATTGGACCCTATGAGAACCTTCTAACGATCGTGAAAAAGCGTAAACTTAAATGGTATGGGCGTGTCACAAGATCCAAAGGACTTGCAAAGACAGTTTTACAAGGCACTGTCCAAGGAGGAAGAAGAAGAGGCAGACCAAGGAAGAGCTGGGAGGATAACATCAGCGAATGGACAGGCCTAGAACTCAACAAAACCCTGAGAAAGGCAGAACAGAGAGAGGAATGGAGGGAACTGGTTGTTGAGTCTTTGATGGTGCCCCAACGGTCGTCAGACTACGGGACAGATAGATAGATAGATAGATAGATAGAAATATGTGTGTTTCAATGGGACCTCGGTTTATCATCTTTTTTATCAGAAAGACTAGCACCCCAGACACTGCTCAAGGTTTAGTGTATGTGGACAAGCTGGGGATCAAACCCGCAACTTCTAGCTTTCTTGACAGGTGGGTTACCGCTTGACCCCCCCACCCCCTCCCCAATGCATCCTGTCAGGCCATGTGACACCTGTGCTCAGTAGACCTTTCACGTGTTAGACTTTGTAGTTCAGGGTTTGTGACATGTCAGATCTGTAACAACTCACACCAGTGACATATAAAAGGCATGAACAAAAACCCAGTGACCTGATTCAGATCGAACAGTCCTCTGGGTGAGACTATAGACCGAAGGCCCGTATGCGAACGCATGCAGAACATCTTGCGCACACGTTAAAACCTGTTCCGCTTTTCGGAAGAGAAGGCCATTGAGTCCCGGTGGGAACAGACGCCACAATTTAAAAAAAAAAGAAGGAAAAAGATGCACACGAGCACTGGATGTAAAAAAGCACATGAGTGTTCATTCAGTTATCCTTGAAATAAGAGAATACATGAAGAAATACTGGCATATCATGTTCTGTAACGTTGTCTGTGACACAATAGGTAGATGTAGATGACCATGCATGGTGTATCTATTTTAAAATTTTATTTGATTCTTTTATTTCGGGGATAATGGAATGAGCACCCATGTGTTTTTACATCCGTTCCCCGTGTGTATGCAGTTTTGTCAAATTTTGTCATCCGTTCCGACCGGCACACAATAACCTACTCTTCCAAAAAGCGGAACGGGTTTTAACGTGTGTGCAAGATGTTCTGCGTGCGTTCGCACACGGGACCTCGGTTTATAGTCTCATCCGAAGGACTTTTGGGGAGAGTGGAGTCGGCACTGATGTTAACTCCAGAGGAAAAATCCTCTTGAACGAGATTCGAACTGATCACGAATGCATCACTCTAACCACCAGGATACCCTGTCCCCATGTAGTTTCCATACCCTGCTTAGTGCCTCTCCCTATACTCTCTTCCTTACTGCGTACATATCCATGTTATAATATCAACACAACGATAATCTAACTTGTATTTACCATATTATTTTTGTATAGAGAGACACAGGCAGCATTTTAGCCATTCCATTCTGTGTCAAAATACTCCAGAGGAAAGAAAGAGAAAGAAACGCACACACACTTCAGGCATGTTTGAACACCTGGCCTTTAAAGCATCACTGCTGCTGCTGCTGCTGCTGCTGCTGCTGCTACTGGCGGTTGATGCGGACCACAGATGTCTGTGTGTCTTTGAAGACCACACCTGCAATACTGCTGCCGGCCATCTTCCTTGCAGACATCTAGTATAGAAGGTCTTCACCTGTACACTCCATCCCGTTCCCTTCGCTCAGCCGCAGATACTTTGTGCTTTGGAACACCCAGGTTCAAACAAACCACTGTTGGCCGTCGCTCCTTCTCTGTTTCTGGTCCATCAACCTGGAATGACCTCCCTTTTTCATTTCGCCAAAAGCCTTCATTTGATACTTTCAAATCCAGCCTCAAAACGCACTTATTTCCTACCTGAGACTTTCCATTCACATCCGTCCCTACTTTTCAACAGCAACCTTTATCTCCTTCATCACCGCCTAAGCGTGTGTGTGCATACATTTTAAATATCTTAAATATGTTATTTGAGGAAAGTTGCATGCGTCTTAATGATTTGAGTGCAAGCGCTTCGACTTGTTTGTTTTACTAGACTCAGCGCTATATAAATTCCATATACCATCCTCCTCCTCCTCCTCCTCCTCATCATCATCATCGTTGTTGTTGTTGTTGTTGTTGTTGTTATTATTATTATTATCATTATTATTATTATTATCATCATCATTATTATTATTATTGTCTATGTGTTCAATAGTCTGGCCACAGGCTTCTCTCACAACAGCTACACATTGCTCGCTTTACTACAGTCCTTCAGATGAAACTATAAACCGAGGCCCCGTGTGCGAACGCACGCAGAACATCTTGCGCACACGTTAAATCCTGTTTCGCTTTTCGTAAGTGTAGGTCATTGTGTGCCGGTGGGAACAGATGACAAAATTTACAAAAAACTGCATACACACGGGGACTAGATGTAAAAAGGCACATAAGTGCTTATTCCATTATCCTCGATATAAAAGAATGAATAAAAAAAATTAAATAAAAACAAAACTTGTTTTTCCTTTTTAACATCTGCCTCTGCTGCCATGTGCTTCTGCTGTTGCTTTGATTTGATGTTTATATTTATTTATTTATTTACTTATTTATGCCACTTAAAGGTCACGGCAGATTTCTCTGCGTGAAATTCGGGCTGCTCTCCCAGCGGAGAGCGTGTCGTCACAAGAGCAGCGCCACCCATTTTTTTTTCTTTTCCTGTCTGCAACTGTATTTTTTTCCCTATGAGAGTGGCTTTTTCTACAGAATTTTGCTAGGGACAACTCTCTGGTTGCCTTGCGTTCTTTTGCATGCGCTAAATAATTATGTGCAACACACGGGACCTCGGTTTATAGTTTCCTCCAAAAGACTAGCACCCAGACCACCACTCATGGTCTAATGGACGAAGGAAAGTTTCGGGGTTTGAACCACCGCACACTGCCAAACCAGACTTTTCGCTTTCTAGACAGGCAGTTACCTCTAGACCACCGACCTCCAAGCATTTGACCTCATTCCCTGCTTCGTTCTGGTCTAATAATATGCCCTTGTCTTTCCCTTCACAAACAATACCTGGCATTGCATTCATCCATCATTTTCCTAGTCTATTTTCACACCGTAATTATTATCTATCCCTCCTTCATTCCTTCCTTCTGTGGCAAAACACTTAGCGCACACACTTCAAAGGCGCCGAGACCTCTGCCTGCACTTCTCTCCCATTATCTGCCAATACCAAGAACAGATTGGCAAAAGATGACATCTGTGCCATGTTTTTTGGCCATGTGACTGGCAGACCCTACCAGGCAGCAGTGTTCATGGTTCCAGAGGAGGGGTTTGGGGGGTTCTTTTTTCTTTTTTTGGTCAGAGCAGTTAGTTAGTTAGCTCATGGCTGGTTCTGTCTTTTCCTGGTGGTGTGGGGCTGTGCATGCAGTGTTGGTGTGATGGAACTTCATGTGGGAGATGGAAAGAAGATTGGTAATCGTGTGTGGCAGTGTGCGTGTGTTGTGTGTGTGTGTGTAGGGGGGGGGGGGGTGTTGTTGTGTGGTGTGTGTGTGTGTGTGGTGTGTGTGTTGTGTGTGTGTGAACAGAGAGAGAACGAGAGGCAATGAATAATGAACACAATTAATTGCTTTAAGGCTGGACAGCTCATTAAATAGCATGGCTAAGAGGAAGACATGACAATGACAAATTCTTTTTATTCGAGGAAAATGAATAAGCACCCAATGTGCTTTTTTAAATCAGTCACCGCCCTTAGGAGATATAGAAGAAGAAGAGAGAGAGAGAGAGAGAGAGAGAGAGAGAGAGAGAGAGAGAGAGAGAGAGAGAGATAGTGTTGGAGTGGAACTAAACCTAAGACTGTTCGATTTTTGTCACCTGTGGAGAGAGAAAGAGAGCGGAGAGATGAACAATGAACAAAATTAATCGCTTTCAAGTTGGACAGCTCATTAAACATGCACTGCTCAAAAGAGAGAGAGAGAGAGAGAGAGAGAGAGAGAGAGAGAGAGAGAGAGAGAGAGAGAGAGAGAGAGAGAGAGAGAGAATCTCATTATTTTCCTTTATTCAGTCATTCCGTCTGTCTGTCTGTTCATTCCTCCTGTCTACCTCTCGCTTTCCCTATCCCACTCTATCTCCCTTCTTCTCTCTCTCTCTGTCTCTGTCTCTCCGCCCCCTCCTCAACCTCCCCTCCCCCATCCCTCCCTTCTTCTTTCTTCTTCTTCTCTCTTCTTCTTTCTCTCTTTCACCCCCATCTTCTCTCCCTTACCTTCCCTCCCACTCTCCCTCTCTCCCTCATCTCCTCTCCCCATCCTCCTCTCATCCTCCCCCTCCTCCCCCCCCACACACCCTCCCTCCTTCATCTCTCTCTCTTCTCTCTCTCCTCTCTCCTCTCTCTTCTCTCTCTCTCTTCTCACCCTTCTCTCTCTCACCTCCCCAATCTCTTTTTCTCTCTTCCACTTCAACCCCAAACTCCCTTTCTCTCTCAGCCTCCCTCAACTCTTTATTTCTCCTCTGTCCACCCACCACCCCTCTAAACCACTTCCCTTTCTCTCTCCTCTCCCTCCCTCCCTCCACTCCTTCCCCCACTTCCCCCACCCCTCCCATCCCGTCCCCCTCTCCCATGTTTCCCTCTCCTCCTTCCTCCTCCATCTCATGTTGACGTCAGCATGTCGCCAGTGCCTGTTTCGTTATTTGACCTGGGTATTAAGGCGCGCTGACAGCCGCCAAAGGTGGCTGTGATTGGACCATGCGCTATAAACGGCCTGCGTCCCTGAATCGCTCTCACCAAGAAGGGGGAGACTTCAAAGGGCCTATCTGCCGCCCCAATCGCACAAACATGTGTACTTTGCCGCTGACGACCGTTCCAGACCGAAAACGGCTTCTACACAATTCCACACAATGCCAGCACACACAGAGAGAGAGTGAGAGAGAGAGAGAGGTGGTTGGGGGGGGGGGGGGGGGGGAGGGGGTAGAGAAGAGAGAGAGAAGGGGAGTGAGGGAGGGGAGGGAGAGAGAGAGAGAGTGTGGGAGTGAGAGAGAGAGAGAGAGAGAGAGAGAGAGAGATAGATGAACAGACCTACAGAGAGAGATAATGTTGTGTGTGTGTGTGTGGTGTGTGTGTGTGTGTTGTGTGTGTGACACAGAGAGAGCGAGAGAGAGAGCGAGAGAGAGAGAGAGAGAGAGAGAAATGAAGAGAGAGAGAGAGAGAAGAGTGTGTGTGTGAGTCAGAGAGAGAGACAGACAGACAGAGAAGAACAGACAGAGAGAAAGACAGACAAACAAAGAGAGAGGAAGAAGAGAGAGGAGAGAGAGAGAGAGAGAGAGAGAGAGAGAGAGAGAGAGAGAGAGAGAGCAGTGTTGTGTGTGAGAGACAGACAGAGACAATGAGAAAGACAGACAAACAAAGAGAGAGAGAAAGAGAGAATGACTGAAGTTGTGAAGTGAGTGAGGGAAGGGGGGGAGGGAAAGGGGGAGAGGGAAGGGGCGGTGAGGAGAATGCAGGTAGTTTCTGCTTCTGTGTGTCTGTCTGTCTCAGTGGAACTCTCTGGAGAGATTTCTTTCAGGGATGTGTGTGTGTCTGTGTGTGTCTGTGTCTGTGAGT
>CM054159.1:27902945-27910445 GCA_028751875.1 Rapana venosa
GAATAAAAAACCTAATCTATGATAACTATACAAATCAAACAAGAAAAGCAATAACATATGCATATGTGGAATTAAAAACAAAACAAAAAAACCCAGAAAAATATTAGACCATACGATTCAAAAAAATAAAAAATCTTAAAAAAAATTTCCCGTCATAACACAAACAAACAAGCAGAACGTTGTGTGTTTGTGTGTGTGTGTGTGTGTTGTGTTGTGGTGTTGTGGTGTGGTGTGTGTGTCTGTGGTGTGTTGCGTGTGCGTGTGTGTGTGTGTCTGCGTGTGCGTGTGTTTTGTGTGTGTGTTGTGTGTCTGCTTTGTGCGTGTTCGTGGGTTTTTGGGTTTTTTCCCTTGTGTGTGTTTGTGTGTCGCGTTTTTGTGAGTCCCCTTGAAAGCAAAAAAACAAAACAAACAAAAAAAAAAAACAACCCCCAAAAAAAAACGGGACAGGGTAGTCATTTTTTTTTTAAATTTTTTAATCGAGGATAATGGAAAGCATTATGAGCTTTTTTACATCCTTTCCCGTGTGTATGCGGTTTTGAAAATTTGTCATCTGTTCCCAACGGCAACAATGGCCTACTCTTACAAAAAGCAAAACATGACGTCATGTTCAGGGCCAAATGAAGGTCATACAAAAGGTTCATAATTTGTAATGTCTGCACGCCTTTGAGGTTTAAAAATTATGCACGTTAAAATCCCTAAATTTGGCCCCCGCTGGTCACTTGCCGTAAAAAAGCCACACACACGGCGCGCGCGCGCGTACAACAGCAAGCTCGCACGCACACGGGGAACACACAAAAACCCCAAACACATACATACAACATACAAAACAAACCCAGCACACCAAGCCCGCTTGCACACACTTACACATACACACACCCGTCACCCCCCCCCCCAACCCCCCCCCCCCCCCCCCCCCCCCCCCCCCCCCACCCCACATATTTTGTTTTGTCTTCTTTGTTGTTTGATTTGGTTTTTCTTGTTGTTGTTTGTTTGTATTAGGGTTGATTTTTTCAGTAGATTTTCTATTTTTTTTGAATTGTATGGTTTAATATTTTCGGGTGATTTTTTTTTGGTTTTTTTTTCCCATGTAGGCATTTTTATTGTCTTCTTTGTTTGATTTGTATGGTTTAAAATTGATTAGATTTTTTTTCTATGTCCTTTTTATTATTTTTTTTGTCTCCCCCCACCCTCGCCCTTTCTTCCAGTTTGACAAAAAATCGAACTAAATGTAAAAAGTCCTTCGGATGGACTATAAACCGGGGCCCCCGTGTGCGAACGCACGCGAACATCTTGCGCACCGTTAAATCCTGTCCCGCTTTTCGTAAGAGACCCCATTGTGTCCCGGGGGGACAGAGACAAAATTTAAAAAACCGCATCCCCCGGGGATGGATGAAAAAAAAGCCAAAAGTGTTTTTCCATTATCCTCGTATAAAAATAGAAAAATAAAATAAATAAACAAAAAAAACTAAGTTGGAGAAACGAGGGCTCTGACCCCCGAACTACCCCGCCCTTCAAAATCGAAATTACCAGACAAAAGGAAGAGAAAAAAGCATAGAGATTCCAAAAGAAGTTGCTTGTGTACCAGCCTATCTGAATTATTTTTAAAAAACTTCAACCCCAGTCATTCGAGATAAAAAGCGAAGAGGGAGTTGTGTTAATTATTTTTTTAAAGAGCGGGGCCGCCATGTTGATTTGTGTGATATGTGACGAAACATCATGGACGCAGTGGTTTTTCCTTTCCCACCAGCAGAAAAACTTTTGTCCAACTTGTGTTGGGAAATGAATGCGCTTTGCCCTTAATTGTAACAAAAAAAAACAACATAAATCATCATCATCTCTTTCTCATCATCATCTCATCATCATCATCATCATCATCATCATCATCAACAAAAACAACAACATATATACTACTACTATACTACTATATATACTACTACTACTACTACTATACTATATACTACTATAATAAAAATAATAATAATTAATAAAGAAAAAAAACAAAAGATAAATAAACGAAAAAAAAGACAAAAAAAAAAGAAATAAAAACCCAGTTAGAAACCCCCCAAAAAAAATTAAGCAAAGAAAAAAAGAAGCAATAATAATAAAAAATTATTTTAAAAAAACCCGATGATAACAAAGATTGACAATAATATTAATGCGGGGCGTGAGCTGGGGCAAACATAGATTTATTCCCAGCCTCCCCCTCCTCCCCCCCCCCCCTCCCTACCGCCCACCCCCCCCCCTTACCCCCCTCCCCCTTTTCCCCCCTGACCACCCCCCCCCCCCACCCCCCAAACCCCCCTTTCAAATCCCCCTGATAAAAACCCAAAGGGTAGAACGTGTATCTTGTCCGTTGACTTCTGTTTTCTTTTCTTCGTTTTCATTGCGAAAGAGTGGGTTGGCGGGCCAAGAATGCCGTGGCCCCCGGCTGAAAAGTTGCTGAGCGGAGTGTATACAGGGCGGGTTCAGATAAGCGTGGCCTGACCTCGTAAGAAACAGGGGGAGATGAGGGGCTGCTAATACATACATACTACTAGTACATAAAATCTACATGCGTAATACTTTCATAATACTTTTACATACATCATACATACATACATCACCATAATTAAAGATAGTTATACATACATACTTCATACATAATAATACATACTACTAATACATACTACATGCATACACATTTACATACATAAAACTAATACATACATACATACATACTTTCATCTACTTTGTACACAATAATAATGCATACATACCATACTACAAAATACTAATGCATACTACATGCATAATACAGCCAAAAATTACATACATACATACATGATGTACTACTACATACATACATCTTAAAACATACATACATACATAAATCTACATAATAAAACATACTGTTACATACATACATCATAAAAGTGTTAAAAATACATACAACATACTTCATACATACATACTATACTACGTACGTACCACATACATACAGATACTCAAAAACATCATACATACATGATACTAATGCTACTAATGCTGCCAAACATACATAATCATTACTTTCATACATCATACATACATAATACATAATACATACTACCTACAACTCATACATACATACTTCGTCTATTTCCTTTAGTGTAAAAAAAAGGGAAAAGGTAAAGGTGCCCAACCATAAGGTCGTAGGGGAGCGAGGGTCAAGACCTCATTCTCTAGGGCGCATATTGAGGGGCGCCCATTTCCCCTCCCCCGTCTTTACCTTCCCTGACCTAAAGAGGGGAGGTACCCTTTTCAGGGGGGGAAATGGGGAACTGTACTGAAACAAGGCGCGCTACGGTCACCCATCCCAAATGGTAACACGCTCGACGCTGTTAAATTGGTGGGGGAAAACGGTGCTCCGACCACTAGATCCCTCCCCCACTTTAAGTGAAAGAGTAAAATTTAAGACACCCACATAATACTTAAAAATACATACATACATAATAATGTAAAAAAACAGTTACAACTATCGCGTTAACTCTCACACAGGAAAACTTATGGAAAAAATTTAATTTTAAAAACCCACTAATGCTTATTGCGATAAAAAAAAAAATAATCCCCATTAGCCAGGCAGGTTTTCGAAAAGGTTAGATGCACAGCAGATCATCTGATTAAACTCAGTACGCATATTAAACACCAATTTGCTAGTAGGAAAAAATGTGCTTGCCACCTTTTTTGATATAAAGAAAGCATATGATCAGGTCTGGCATAAACGATTACTGTATAAACTAAAAACTATTGGCTTATCTGGTAATATGTTTCATTATATTAAAGCATTTCTCTCAGAAAGATGTATGCAGGCCAAAGTTGGAAATTCTTATTCTACTTTACGGTTTCCAACAATGGGTATTCCACAGGGATCAGTTATCGCTCCACATCTTTTCAATATTTTCTTTATGATCTTCCTCAGTGCCTCTCCAGTAATGCCATCCACGTCCAGTATGCTGATGACATTTGTATGTGGATGAATGTTACGATGAAAAAGAAAACACCAAAGAGGCATCTAAACTATATAAAAAATATGTATCAGCTTGAGCTAAACAAACTTAATGACTACATTTTTGAGAATGGTCTTTCATTGTCTCCTGAAAAGAACTAATCTCGTACTTTTCAATAATGGCACTAACCCCCCAGTTCTACCTGTTTCCAAATAGATGGGAAAGTGTTGGAATATAAAACTTTGGTGAAGTTTTTAGGAGTATATTTTATGTCTACACTAAGTTGGAATTATCACATTGATTATTTAAATACTAAGGCTCGGAAAAGTCTTAATCTTTTAAAGTTATTAGTAAACAAGTGTGGGCTTATGATGTAGCTGTTTTAAAACATTTGGCATTATCTTTAGTACGTTCCAGACTCATTTAGGGCCCAGAAGCATTTTTCATGTGCTCCAAAATATTTATTACAGAAAATGACAAGACTAGACTGCAAGGCTTTTCGATTAGCTCTGGGGGTACCTTTTCATGCATCGTCCATGGGTACCTATAAGGAGATAGGAATTTTGCCATTAGACGAATATCGACAACTGGCTGTGGCTAATATCTCTTACGTTGTTCAAACACAAGAAACCAATGTGGACAACGAAATTAGATAAGATCTGATGTCAACTTTCCAAAAAGAGCACATTCTATTCGTTCTGTAACCACAGCTAGACCTATACTTCTCAATTATTTGATCAAGCAGATATAAATCCCACAAAAATAGCTAAATCGAAGATTCACTCCTCGCCTTGTCCCCCATGGGAACTTAAGAGAGCTAATTTTGACGTAAATTATTCCTCTTTAACGAAAAAAGGTAATGAAAATATTCTTAGCGCATCAGTAAAAGAATATATACAAACTACATATCCAAATCATTTAAAAATCTACACAGATGGTTCCCTTTTGAACAATAATGAGGCGGGTGCAGCGTTTGTCATACCATCTTTGAAAATAGAGAAATCATTTTATGTAGGAAAAAATCGATCTATTTTTACAGCTGAATTGTCTGCTATTTTGATGGCTTTATATTATCTTTTAGATTTTCCTAAAGACATATTTCAAATACTTTTCTGTGTTGATTCCAGGTCAGTCTTACTTGCCTGAGAAACTTCAGTTCAAAAGTGAGACAAGATTTCATAATTGAGATTAGTCATCTAATTCATTTTCTGATGATACGAGGTACTGGTGTTACATTTTGCTGGATTCCCTCGCACTGTGGTATTTACTTTAATGAAAAAGTTGACAGAAAAGCAAAATGTGGAGCTGAGCATATCGATGGGTCTTGCAGCATAAGTGTTCCTCTATCCATCCATGAGGGCTATAGCATGTTACAAAATGCATGTTGGAAACACTTTAAAAAGAAACTACAAAGTACCGGTTATTCCTGGAGTGATGATGTAGCCCATGTATTATCTTTTGATAAGATCAAATATCGTAATTTACATGAATATAGAAATGTTGTATCTCTTATATACAGGTTTAAGCTCAATGCTTTTAGAACAAAATTTTTAAAAAAGCAACATGTATCTGTGGTGAAAATCTTACCAATGATCACATTCTTTTACGATGCAGAGATCTGAAAAACATCTTACCTGCCTTCCCAGTCCGTAGCTTGCAGCAAGTTCTTAAAGACATTCCATTAATGAAAGAAATTGTATTGTCATTAAGCCTACTCCTATGTTCAGACTCCTCTGATTATAAGGATAGCTTCAAGTTATATGAATTGGAAAGTGGTATTTTTGCTGTTTGATGTTTTTGGGGTTGGTTATCTTTTTTTTTTCTTTTTTTTTTTCCCCCCTCCTCCGCAATTCTAGTTTATGCTTGTTTCATAATAGTTGTTTATTGCGATTGATTAGTTATATGCATACCCCTCCCCCCTCACACACACACACACAAGCACGTGCGCGTGCGCACCGCACACACACACACACGGGCACACACGCACACACACATACACACACTTTCCTGTCTGATGTCACTATTTAGTGGAAGGACGTTAAACTGAAGAACTACATAATACATACATACATACATACATACATACATACAGACAGACAGACAGACAGACAGACAGACATATATACATACATACATACATACGTACATACGTATACACACATACATACATACATACATACATACATCCATACATCCATCCATCCATACATACATACATACATACATACATGCATACATACATGCATACATACATACTTGCATACATACATACATACATACATACATACATACATACATACATACATACATACATACATACATACATACATACATACATACTACATACATACATACATACTACATGCATACATACATACATACACACTTCGTCTAATATCCCTTTAAGTGAACAGACGTAAAATTGAAGACACACATACATACATACAAACATTTATACATACATACATACATACATACATACATACAGACAGACAGACAGACAGACAGACATATATACATACATACATACATACATACCATACATACATACATACATACATACATACATAACATACATACGTATACACACACACACACCATACATACATACATACATACATACATACATACATACATACATACATACATACATACATACATACATACATACACACATACATACATACATACATACATACATACATGCATTCATCCATCCATACATACATACATACATACATACGTGCATACATACATGCATGCATCCATCCATCCGTCCATACATACATACATAAATACATACACACATACACACACACATACATACATACATACATACATACATACATACATACATACATACATACATACATACATACATACATACATACATACATACATACATACATACATACGTTCATACGTACGTACAGACGTGTGTGGAATTCATAAGGAGGGTCAGTTATTCCTTTATTAAATCATAGGCCGTGCGCTCGTAAATATGTGTTAAGGGGGTGGGGGAGGGGAGGGGAGGGAGGGTGGTGGTAGGGGTGATGTGTTTGTGTTGTGTGGGGGGGGTGGGGATGTTATGTGTGTATGTGTGTAAAGGGTGGTGTGTAATGAGTGTGTTGGGAGTGGGTGGAGGGGGGTGTTGAGTGTGGTGTGGGGGGGGGGGGGGGGGGGGGTGAGGAGGGTGTGTGTGTGTAAATGTGTGTGTTGGGCAGGGGTGGGGGAGGGGGTGAGTGTGTGTGTGAGAGAGAGATCTCTTAAAAAATTGATCTCTACGTTGCTGCTTGACCAATATATATAAAGTGTGTAAATATGTGCGTATAAGTGTGTGCTTGAGGGGTGGGGTGGAGGGGGGTTACGAGGGGATTGAGTGTGTGTGTATGTGTGTGTGTGTGTGTGTGTGTGTGGTGTGTGTGTGTGTGTGTGTGTGTGTGTGTTGTGTGTGTGTCTGTATCTATTTATCTCATTGTCTTTCTTTTGCTGTCTGTCTGTATCTATTTATCTCATTGTCTTTCTTTTGGTGTGT
>CM054159.1:27920445-27940445 GCA_028751875.1 Rapana venosa
CTGGTGGGAATGAATGACAAAATTGACAAAACTGCATACACACGGGGAATGGAAGAAAAAAGCACATGAGTGCTTATTCCATTATCCTCGAAATAAAAGAATGAAATAAAATAAACAATGAAAACATACATAAAATATCTGTATCCCTCGGGTTTGGTCGATACTAAGGCAAATGACCAAAGTGATTGAATAGCAACGACATCATCCTGAAGTCTTAAAGTGAACTAGATTCCCTTGTCACGGTCATTACTGGTCTCCCAATCACTGTACAAGAAAGAAAACCATACTGAAGTTCTGCAGTGCTTTTGAACCAGGCTTCATGGGATGCGGGCAGTGTTGGTCTCTCCTTCACAGTCCTACCTGGGCTGTGCTGGTGCTGAAGCCTTCAGGGTCTGCCTGTACAGCCATGGGGAGCTGAGGGACGTCCATCACTTCACCAGACTGGTTCCTCGAGAAGTGAGACAACCTCTGTCGTCAGGAAGGGGTTAGGCAAGGTGTGTTCTGCAGGAGCTGGTGTCGAACAGGCCAAACAAGGACCAGCCAAGATCTCCAGCCTGGAATGCATTATCCACGAAGGCGACCTGCCTGTCCCGTGACAACCATCTTGGTCAAGGGACTGATGATGATGATGTTGATGTTGATGTTGATACTGATGTTGTTGTTGATGTTGTTGTTGATGTTGATGCTGATGCTGATGTTGATGCTGATGCTGCTGATGCTGATGTTGATGGTGATGATGCTGATGCTGATGCTGATGCCAATGTTGATGCTGATGTTGATGTTGATGCTGATGTTGATGTTGATGTGATGCTGAGTTTGCTGATGTTGTTGTTGTTGTTGATGTTGATGTTGATGTTTATTCTGATGCTGATGCTGATGTTGTTGCTGTTATTGCTGCTGATGCTGATGTTGATGCTGATTCTGATGTTGATGCTGATGTTGATGCTGATGCTGATGCTGATGTTGTTGCTGTTGTTGCTGCTGATGCTGATGTTGATGCTGATTCTGATGTTGATGCTGATGTTGATGCTGATGCTGATGTTGTTGCTGTTGTTGCTGCTGATGCTGATGTTGATGCTGATTCTGATGTTGATGCTGATGTTGATGCTGATGCTGATGTTGTTGCTGTTGTTGCTGCTGATGCTGATGTTGATGCTGATTCTGATGTTGATGCTGATGCTGATGCTGATGCTGATGCCGATATTCTACACGTGCTAGGGAAGAAGAGGCAGGCAGCAAGGAACTCCACACAGATCTCCAGCAGGACTAGGACAGGAAAGTATGTGGATGGTGACATTTCTCCCAGCTGGCTGAAGACGCCACGATGAAGTGGGCACCTTGTGCAGACTGATAACCACGCCATGCCATCCTCTGCCAAACAACATGTCTTGCTAGTCTTTAACTTGTCAGAATAGTGGATTCTTTTTTCTCCCCCTAGATTTCTGACTTGACCACAACAGTGGGGTTATCTGTTCCAGTCCTGTCTTCCTGGACATTCACCAGCTTAATGCTTTGACGGAAGGATGCAGTGTAGTCTGCACCTGCCAGTCAGGTCTCTGTATTATGGGGTTGTGATGGGGGGAGGGAGGGGGGGTGGCTCTATTTTGCTTTCGTTGGCTGATGTGTTTATTTCTCTGTGGTTTTTTGTTTGTTTGTTTGCTTGCAACTCCATTTAATTTATGCAGCAGGATATTATCATCATATAATTTTTTTTTTCTGAAACCTTCCTTCAATGAAAGGGGTAAACAAACGGACAAATAAACTAACAACAAAGAAACAATGAAACATTCACGTTTTTCATCCATCATCAAGCAGACAAAGTGATAACAAACACATTTAGACAAATAAACTAACAACAAACAAACAATGAAACATTCACGTTTCTCATTCATCATCAAGCAGACAAACTGATAACAAACACACCGATTCCTTGGTATTATTAGTCTTTCCATTTGCAAACAACAGGGTTTTGTTGTTTGCCTTTGTTTTGTTTTTGTTTTCTTTCCCCTTTATTTATTTTTTTGGGGGTGGGTGGGGGAAGGGGGGGGGGGGGGGGGGGTTCGCCCCTCGGCTAAAACTTTGAGGTTCTCCAATAGTGAGATTCTGCAAATGCAACCGTTTTTACTTGTCATTAAGGTAGCGGCATTCCGACTTCGTGAATGGTGCCTAAACACGCCACCTACGCGTATGCCAGTTCACTTTTGATTTGATTTTGTCATTCGTTCCTACCAGCACGAATGGCCTACTGTTCTGAAAGGCGAAGCAGGTTTTTAACGCGTGTGCAAGGTGTTTGCCCAAGTCTGCACACGCAGCCTCCTCGGTTTCTAGTCTCATCCGAAGAACTTTTGGGGACAGAGGAGTCAGAACCGATGTTAACTCCAGGGTAAGATTCCCTAAAAGAAAACGGGCACTTTCTCCGTGGTGGTTCGATCCCGGTATCGTCACATCACGAACACAACTACGCTCTAACCACTCGGCTATCTCCCATCCCCACCCTCCACAAACCAAGGGTTTCTTTCCTCAATCCTTCCTCCTCCTCCTCCTTCTGCTTGTCCCCTCACTGGCACAATCCCCAGGACTCTCCACCCTCCTCCCCTCCTGCCTGTCCCATCCTCTCTCCTCCTCTCGCCTCTCCTCCTCCTCTGCTGTTTTCCAACGCAAAACCAGTCACCCAATCCCCAGCCCGCCAATGGCCCAGTCCGCCATCTTGTCTACCCCGGCCGGCCGGGAGAGCCAGGGTCCAGCCAGCGATAGATTTCCCTCATTCATTTCCTCCTGGCCATCCTTGGGGTCCAGGCTATCCGGTCATCTCCTCATCCCGCACACAACATTTCTTGCCGCTGTTTGCAGGGCGGCGAGGGTGGGGGGGGGATAGTGCATGCGTGGTGCAAGATTGCGTGCCACGATTATGCTTTTCAGCCCACCCCGGCCCCGCCGCCATGTAGGCGATTAGCTGCCATTGCGCATGCGTCACAGGAACCGGATGATGAATTGTGAGTGGGGTCTTTTCCGGTACCAGCTCTTGAGTTGTGTTGTAGGGGATGTGGGGGGTTTGGGGGTGGGGGTGGGGACTTTCCCCCCTCCTTTCTCCTTCCTCTTCTTCTCCCTTTATTATTTTTATTATTATTTTCCTTTCAACGGCTGGTGTGTGCGTGTGTGTGTGTGTGTGTGTGTTCACGCGCGCGCGCACGCACGCACGCACGCACGCTTGCCTCTGTTTGTATTAAATGTTTTATCTACACTTGCTGCCAAGACTTGATTTCCTCACTAAGATGTAATGCCAGTAGTTTACGATAATACGTGTGTACAGCTTAAGGGCAACACTGACACACACTAAAGAAAAACGCTACAATCTGAACTTGATTTTCTGGCAATCTCTCTTAAGTATTGTCATTATTTTTTAACGTTAAGGATGATAATTATGAGATTGGAGTCAGCGACATCATAAGGCATGTTCAACTAATTAACAACATAGCCCATTAAGAATGAATAAATATGTGCTTTAAAAAACAAGCATAAGGCTCCCAAATGAACGAAAAGTTCACTTTCAAGCTATAAACAAACCGATGTTATAACTAAACAAAACAAAACAAAACTTCTTCTTCTTCTTCTTTCTTCTTTCTTTCTTCTTCTTTTCTTCTTCTTCTTCTTCTTCTTCTTCTTCTTTCTTCTTCTTCTTCTTCTTCTTCTTCTTCTTCTTCTTCTTCTTCTTCTTCTTCTTCGCAATTCTTCTTCTTCGCAATCTTTTCTTTCTTTCTTCTTCTTCTTCTTCTTCTTCTTCTTCTTCTTTTCTTCTTCTTCTTCTTCTTCTTCTTCTTCTTTCTTCTTCGCAATTCTTCTTCTTCGCAATTCTTCTTCTTCGCAATTCTTCTTCTTCTTCTTCTTCTTCTTCTTCTTCTTCTTCTTCTTCTTCTTCTTCTTCTTCTTCTTCTTCTTCGCAATTCTTCTTCTTCTTCGCAATTCTTCTTCGCAATTCTTCTTCGCAATTCTTCTTCTTCGCAATTCTTTTTCTTCTTCTTCTTCGCAATTCTTCTTCTTCGCAATTCTTCGCAATTCTTCTTCTTCTTCGCAATTCTTCTTCTTCGCAATTCTTCTTCTTCTTCTTCGCAATTCTTCTTTGAACGCTCAGACAGTAACTAATGTCTGTTTTATGAGCGAAAATGTGTCACGCTGCCGTTAAGCGCCTGATAAGTCAGTCCCAGCGCATCCGACTTCGGCATGAGAGAGAATTGTCATCTTTTAAGTCTTTCTGGGGGGAAAAAGGCAGGAGAATAGATGGACCGAGAAGGCAGAAAATAGACAAGAAGGGGGTGACAGGAAAAAAGGGAACAAGGCAGAAAGAAAGAAAGTGATAGAAAAGAGGAAATTTCTAGCAGAGAATTTCGAGAAGATGGGGATGCTATTTATACTGACAGGTGCCCGGCATCTACACAGGAGAAAAGCAAAACAAGCCTTGTTCTCAAAGAAAGCGTTAAGTAGTGATAAATTCTGAAGAAAATAAAAATTATCTGACCCTAAAGCGCTTGGAAATTGATAGGCAAATTGGCTATACTTGTAAAGGCCTGCACATTCACCCTTTGTCACGCATTACAAGTGCTGTTGATCTGATTCACTTGAGATGGTCTGTGCTTTCACTTAAGCACCACGTGACTGGCTGACTTCTCCCAGAGCTCCTCGAGGAGTCATCAACAGGGCACTGCAGTCAATCGTTCAGGCAAGGTGGATCGGTGGTCTAGAGGTAACGCGCCTGCTTGGAAAGCCAAAAGTCCGGGTCGGAAGTGTGACGTGGTTCGATCCCCGTTTGGGCCAAAAACTTTCCCCCATCTATTACACCATCAGTGGTGGTCTGGGTGCTAGTCTTTCGGATGATAAACCGAGGTCCCGTATGTTACACAGCTCACGTAAAAGAACCCACGGCAACAAGAGAGTTGTCCCTAGTTAAATTCTGTAGAAAAAAAGCCACTCTGATAGGGAAACAAGTACAGTTTGCAGACATGAAAAGGAAAAACATGATGGGTGGCGCTGCTCTTGTGGCGACGCGCTCTTCCCGGAGAGAGCAGCCCGAATTTCACGCAGAGAAATCTGCCGTGACTTAAAGTGGTGTAAAATGGAAAAAAAAAATTAATCAAATAATAAATATAGCATAGGCAAGGTGGACTTGGCGGATTGCAATCCTGCGACCCCCCCCCCCCCCCTTCCCCTCCCGCTCCCCCCTCCAGACAATGCTCTGCCCACACACACACACACACAAACACACACACGCACAAACACACACACACACACACACACACACACACACACACACACACACACACACACACACACACACACACACAAGGAACAGGTGACTGTATCATCTGCACAAGAAGGGAGATGGCTGACCTGTTCAGACCTTCACCTGCCTAACAAGTAAACCGTGAGGGTCTGGGTTCCATTCCCAGCTTTGCCCTTTCTTCCCCCAGTTTGACGAGAACATGGAACTGGAAGTTCAACTCCTTCGGATGAGACTATAAACCAAGGCCTTGTGCGCGAATGCACGTAGAACATGTAGCACACACGTTACAAACCCGTTCCTCCTTTCAGAATAGTAGGCCATGTCGTGCCGGAAGGAACGGATGACAAAATGTCAACAACGCAATTGGTAAGAACCGTACTGAAGAGTTGTTTATCAAATTCCTCCATTTATATCGGTTATGTGCCAGCGCATGGATTTCTGCAAATGCTCTCTATAATTATCCATTCTGCAATATTGTCCATCCACTTGTTATATACGAGGAACTGTTGTGGGAGAAAGCAGCAAAAACAGTTTCATCTCCCTCGTGGGGATGCGGGAGGCCTGTAAGTATAAACAGCATCCCTATCTTCTCGAAATTCTGTGTTTAGGAATTCCCTCTTTTCTGTCCCTCTCTTTGTTTCTGCCATGTTCCTTTTCTTTCCTGTCACCTCCTTCTTGTCTATGTTCTGCCTTCTTGGTCCATTCCTACGCCTTTTTACCCAGAGCGACTTGAAGAACCATTTTCTCTCTCCCACACTGAAGTCGGATGTGCTGGGCCTGACTTGTCAGGCGCTTAACGGCAGAACAACGCATTTTTGTTCCTATGACAGACAACAATAGGTGCTGTCGACGACGACGAAGAAGAAGTTTTAGCAAAACAGATGTAGCAGGGCCGTTGGATGTTGTAACGTGGCCATACTGACATCGATGTATTTTTATATATACATGACGTGGGTACACCTTCCTGTAGATGGATACAGTGTGTGGTGGTCTACTTCAGCTGTTCATGGGTAGGGATGATGTGCAGTATCTCTCCAGAACTACCAACACAGTGTCGTAAGATTTACGATTTAATTCCCTTCACCACTTTTGGGGGTATGGGGAATTACAAACGAATTCAACAGGAGAATGTACTTAACAGCAATACACCCACAAATAATATCTATACTAACAGGAACTGAAAAGCAAGAGTTCATCGCAAAATTATATTAAGCATACAAAGACTCAAGACTATTTCTAAAGTTTGCAAATGCCTTTAAAAGACACAATCTACTTTTGTCAAAAACAAGTTAAATTACAAGGGATATCTGCAAATCTTACAAATGTTTACAGCTACAGGAGAATTTTTGGAAATTAACATTTCATTAGATTTATAACTGGACATGGGTTGACAAAAATATTGGGGTATAAAATCTTGTCGTAAATGTCCATGATAAAATAAAATTCATCCCCTAAAACAGACATATTGCACTGTAAACATAATATGTTTACTATGCAATATCTCTGTTTTAGGGGATGGATATGTTTACAATGCAATATGTCTGTTTTAGGGGATGAATTTTATTATTATTCTTTCTTCCAGTGGTATATGATGGAAACGTCCAACCTCAATAGGAAACCTGTGACAGCTACAAGGAAACTTCATAAGAGCGTAAACATATACATCTGGTAGACAAGTTATATATTTTGTCCATACCCAAATCGGTTTTATAGTGGGGGGTTTTGGGGGATAAAGGCATCTGCTATTATTCCACAGCTCAGTTCTGTATATACTCGTGGCAGAGGCTGGAAAAGAGTGCCCTAAGTAACGGCTTGTGTGATATAAACCATTTTTTCAGCCTGACATGCAATTTGTGGCTGATGGACATTTATATCAGGGAGCATGTGATATGGATGTGTCAGAGCTTATCGTATGCGGGTATATGACATGGTGTTGGTGTGGTTTTTTGGTTTTATTATTTTTTTTATCAAAGGTGTGTGTGTGTGTACTAAAGTCCTGCGCGTGTGCGTGCAAGAGAGAGAGAGAGTGTGTGTGTGTATGAGTGCGTGTGTGTGCACGTGCGTACCCGTACACACAATGTACCTGACTGCATGCTTGAGGGATAGAGAGAGAGAGGGGATAGGGAGAAAGAAGAGAGAGAGAGAGAGGATCTGTATGTGCGTGCGCGCGCGTGTGCGTGTATGTGCGTGCGCGCATGCACGTGCGTGTGTGTTTGTGTGTATGTGTGCGCGCGCGTGCACATGCGTGTATGTGTGTATGTGTGTTTGGCTTTCCATGAGAACAGTTGAAAGAAAGAAACTTCTGTGTGATACACTTTTCGGCTCCTTCTTCAAGTGGGGACCATAGTCTTTTAATCCTTAATAGCTGCATACACCACACTACACGCGCGGAACAAAAACTACAAAGATAATGTGCCAGGGTCAATGTTCGAAACAGAGCTGGTTGCTGTGCCGGAGGGTTTGGAATAAGCTCCTGGGTCATCGTCGTCGTTGTTGTTGACTGTCTCTGGCCTCTTGGTGCGGCTTCGTTTCCTTTCACGTTCGTGCCCTCTGTTCCCACCTCACTAGTTTCAATCTCTCCACCGCTCTAGCACACCTAGGATCATCATGTCGTATAATATCCTCGAAGCCACAAGCTCTTAGATAGTTCATCCCTACAAGGCCACCACGAGGCCACTGACAAGAAGGGTCCTGCACTGCTGCTGTGTCACTCTGGTGGTATTCAGCGGTGCCTGTTGGGAGGTAACATAGGCAGTACATCACGGTACTAAGCCTGGAGGACAATGACAGCTTTGTCGCGGTCGCAGAAGCAGACACAGCGAGACGCCCAGAGGTAGCGTGTAAGACAGCCTCCCTCCCTCCAACAATCTTCTTCCATAAATCTCCGAACCCAAAGAGCTTGACCTTAACTCGCCACAGGCACGGAAGTGTGAGTAGGAAAGTGAAGCTGAGGTCACCATGAGACCAGAGCAACTGCGGGCCCAACGAATCAGAGACAATTTTGTGTTATTGCATGATGGTCACACGAACATCTAGACTGACCAAGACTGTCCCACAGGGAACAGTACAAGGAGGGAGACGAAGAAGAGGCAGACAGAGAAATCAAACGATGGGAAGACAACATCAGAGAGTGGACTGACTGGCCTTGAGTGGAAGAATTTGCTACGGAAAACAGAGGACCGTGGGGAGTGGAGGAAGCTGGTTTGCAAAATCTTCAGGGGACTACGGGATAGGTGAGGGTGAAGGAAGGAATGATGATGAGGATGTGAAGGGCATCAGCCTTGTGACTGCTTGACAGACCTGTACTCTACGCTTCCGAACCACAATATATTTATTTATTTATTCTTTTATATCGAGGATAATGGAATAAGCACTCATGTGCTTTTTTACATCAAGTCCCCGTGCGTATGCGGTTTTGTAAATTATGTCATCTGTTCCCACCGGCACACAATGGCCTACTCTTCCGAAAAGCGGAACAGGATTTAACGTGTGCGCAAGATGTTCTGTGAGCGTTCGCACACGGGGCCTCGGCTTATAGTCTCATCCGAAGGACTTTTAGGGAGAGTGGAGTCTGCACTGATGTTAACTCCAGGGGAAAATTTCCCCTTGAACGGGAATCGAACCCGGGTCGTCAGATTGCGAGCGCAATGTTTTGACCACTAGCCTATCCCGTCCCCCAGTATACCTTCGTGAGTATAATGTCTTCGTGTCAACTGGGCCCATCACTTTTCCCAAACACATCTAACGGTGTATAAAAAACCAACAACAAAAACCAGCGAACGAGAGAAGAAGAAGAAGAATTCACCAGAGGCTGCAGTCGAGATTCAAACCCACGACTTCATGGACCCGTGGCATGAAAATCAAAGGTGTGATCCACTCAACAACAACCTCCGTCACACACCACACAATAGACTGGTGGTCTAGAGGTAACGCGCCTGCCTAGAAAGCCAAA
The DNA here is from genome assembly GCA_028751875.1 of Rapana venosa. NCBI lineage: Eukaryota > Metazoa > Mollusca > Gastropoda > Neogastropoda > Muricidae > Rapana > Rapana venosa. The sequence continues at coordinate 27,929,673 of CM054159.1, forward strand.
AGTCCGGGTCGGGATTGTGCGTGGTTCGATCCCAGTTTTGGGCCCGAAACTTTTCCCCCATCGATGAGACCATGAGTGGTAGTCTGGGTGCTAGTCTTTCGGATGAGACGATAAACCGAGGTCCCGTGTGGTACACATAATTATTGTACAGGCCCCTTCAGAATGAGCCAGTGGCCTTCCTGAATAACGGTTCGCATTCGCATTCTCTCTCTGTCTCTGTCTGTCTGTCTCTCTGTCTCTCTGTCTATCTGTGTGTGTATGTGTGTGTGCGTGTGTGTGTGACTGACTACCTTTCTTCTGATTCTTTACTTACGTTACTGACATTATTTTTTCGCCCTATTCTTGATACATTTCATTGGTTAATTACCCACTTAGCTCAATGATTGGTTCATTGATGGGTTTACTTAGTTTGACTTGAGGGATGGATCGGAAAAAAACCCCTGCAACAACCGACATTGTGCTTATTTTTCTCCCATCAACAACAACAAAAACCCGATCATTGTTCACTGTTCATGTTCAATGTCTGGAGACGCGCTGTGTCATAAATCTTTATCTACTTTATTTATTTATCTTATTCTTTTATTTTGAAGATAATGGAATAAACACGCATGTGCTTTTTACATTCAGTCCCCGTGTGTATGCAGTTTTGTAAATTTTGCCACCCATTCCCACCGGCACACAATGGCCTACTCTTCCAAAAAGCGGAACAGGATTTAACGTGTTCAGTGTCTGTCTGTCTGTCTATCTCTGTTTGTCTGTCTGTCTCTATCTCTCTACTATCATAATGATTTTTCGACGACGACGACGACGACGACGACGACAACGACGACGATGATGATGATGACGATGAAGATGATAGTGGGGATGTTTATTGTGATTATTATGATTCACTTTGCTTATAGATTTCTCTGTTTACTGTCTTTCTTCTTTCCCGAGGGCTGAATTAAAAAAAAAGTCGTGTACTTATTCTATTACCCTCAGAAAATAAAATCTTCTCCTTCTCTCTTCTCTCTCTCTCTCTCTCTCTCTCTCTCTCTTCTCTCTCTCTCTCCTCTCTCTCTCTCTCTCTCTCTCTTCTCTTCTCTCTCCTCTTCTCTCCTCTCTCCTTCTCTCTCTCTCTCTTCTCTCTCTCTCTCTTCTCTCTCCTCTCTCTCTCTCTCTCTCTCTCTCTCTCTCACGTGTAAGTTTGTTGTTGTTTCTGTCTCTGTCTCTTTCTGTCTGTCTGTCTGTCTTCTCTCGTGTTCTGTTTGTCTCTCTCTCTCTCTCTCTCTCTCCTCTCTCTCTCTCTCTCTCTCTCCTCTCCTTCTTATTCACTGTGTATATGTTTGTCTGTCTGTCTGTCTCTTCTTCTGTCTGTCTGTCTTTCTCTCGTGTATCTGTTTGTTGTGTTTTCTCTCTCTCTCTCTCTCTCTCTCTCTCTCTCTCTCTTCTCTCTCTCTCTCTCTTATGTGTATTGTTGCCTGTCTCTGTCCTGTCGTCTGTTCTGTCTGTCTGTTCTTCTGTCCTCTCGTCTTCTCTGTTTCTGTGTTGTGCTGTCTGTCTCTCTCTCTCTCTCTCTCTCTCTCTCTCTCTCTCTCTCTCTCTTCTCTCTCTCTTAGTGTGTATCTGTCTGCCTGTCTCTGTCTTCTCGTCTGTCTGTCTGTCGGTCGGTCTGTCTGTCTCTCTCTCTGTCTCTCTCTCTGTTCTGTCTGTCTGTCTGTCTGTCTGTCTGTCTGTCTTCTCTCTCTCTTCTCTCTCTTCTCTCTCTCTCTCTCTCTCTAGTGTGTATCTGTCTGCTTCTCTGTCTGTCTGTCGTCTCTGTCTGTTCTCTCTGTCCTCTGTCTCTGTCTCTCTCTTCTCTTCTTTAGTGTGTATCTGTCTGCCTGTCTCTGTCTCTCAGTCTTCTGTCTGTCGGTCGGTCTGTCTGTCTGTCTCTTCTCTCTCTCTTCTCTCTCTCTCTCTCTCTCTCTCTCTCTCTCTCTCTCTCTCTCTCTCTCTTCTCTCCTTTAGTGTGTATCTGTCTGCATGTCTCTGTCTGTCTGTCCTGTCTGTCTGTCGGTCTGTCTGTCTGTGTGGCTGGCGGAGTGAGGGTCTGTGTAATATAAAGCATTGCGCTGATCTCCTGTGGCATGTTTATGTCGTTTTCATTTCAAGCCGCGTAGTGCCACGCCATGGATTAGATTGTGTGTGTGTGTACGTGCGTGTGTGTGTGCGCGCGCGCGCGTGTGTGTGTATGTGTGTGTAAAAGAGAGAGAGAATGAGAAATAGAGAGACAGAGAGAGAGAGACACTGAGGGAGAGAGAGAACACTGAGAGACAGAGACAGAGACCGAAAGTGAGAACACTGAGAGAGAGAAAAGACAGAGACGGAGACAGACAGATAGACAGACAGAGAGACAGAAAGACAGACAGGCAGACAAACAGACAACGTTGTAATTCCAACAAGTCTTTGGGCAGGTAATCCAAAACGTTTTTCTGTTTAGTTTTAAGAATTTGAGAACTCCCCCCCCTCCCTCCCACTCCCCCTCCCCCCCCCCACCCCCCCCCCCCAGCCCCCCCCCCCCCCCCAACCACCACACCACTACCCCTCTCCTCTTCCCACCTCTACACACTCCAAAGCAATTAAGCCACAATGCAATTTATTTGCCATGGAGTTGTTTCCTTACCAGCTTGTGTGTGTGTGTGTGTGTGTGTGTGTGTGTGTGTGTGTGTGTGTGTGTGTGTGTGTGTGTGTGTGTGTGTGTGTGTGTGTGTGTGTGTGTGTGTGTGTGTGTGTGGTGTGTGTGTGTGTGTGTGTGTGTGTGTGTGTGTGTGTGCTTGTGTGTGTGATTGTGTGTGTGATTGTGTGTGTGTGTGTGTTTTATTCTTTTCTTTTCTTTTATTCTTTTATATCGAGGATAATGGAATAAGCACTCATGTGCTTTTTTTACATCCAGTCCCCGTGTGTATGCGGTTTTGTAAATTTTGTCATCTCTTTCCACCGGCACACAATGGCCTACTCTTCCGAAAAGCGGAACAGGATTTAACGTGTGCGCAAGATGTTCTGCATGCATTCGAACACGGGGCCTCGGTTTATAGTCTCATCCGAAGGACTTTGACATTCAGTTCGATTTTTTTTTTGTCAAACTGGGCGGAAGAAAGGGCGAGGCTGGGAATCGAACTCAGAACCTCACGGTTAACTTGTTGGCAGGCGAACGTCTTAACCATCCCACCACCTTCCTTCCTGTGTGTGTGTGTGTATGCGTGTGTGTGTGTGTGTGTATGCGTGTGTGTGCGTGTGCGCGCGCGCGCGCGTGTGTGTGTGTGTGTGTGTGTGCGCGCGCGTGTGTGTATGTCTGTGTATGTGTGTGTGTGTGATATTATGTTTACATGTTTATTGTTGTTATGTATGGCTCGTGACCCACTGGAATTTCTCTGTCTCTGAGATAATAAAGTTTTTGAATCGAATTGAACAAAAATGTTGTTGTTGTTGTTGTTGTTGTTGAGCAAAGGTCGATTTTTGTTTCAACAGTTGCTCTAGTTAGTTTGTTTGTTGTTGTTTTTTACACGGCTTGTGTCGTTACCTTAATCCACACTGTTTTGTATATTATCATTCTGTTATTTTGAGGATAATGCAATAAGCACTTGTGTGCTTTTTTTTTACATCCAGTCCCTGTGTATGCAGTTTTTTGTCATCCGTTACCACTGGCACAATGGCCTACTTTTTTCGAAAAAGCGGAACGGGTTTTAACGTGGGCGGGTGTTTGATTAATATGTGTGTGTGTGTGTGTGTGTGTGTGTGTGTGTGTGTGTGTGTGTGGTGTGTTGTGGTGTGTGCGTGTGCGTGTGTGTGTGTGTGTGAGTATTTAACCTCCCCAGTTAAACCTCACCAGGGGACGGGATAGCCTGGTGGTTAGAGTGATGTATTCGTGATCTGCTGACCCGGGTTCGGTTCCCGTTCAAGAGGATTTTTTCCTCTGGAGTTAACATCAGTGTTGCCTCCACTCTCCCCCAAAAAGTCCTTCAGATGAGACTATAAACCGAGGTCCCGTGTGCGAACGAACACATGCAGGACATCTTGCGCACACGTGAAAACCCGTTCCGCTTTTCGGAAGAGTAGGCCATTGTATGCCGGTAGGACGAATGACAAAACTGCATGTACACACAGGGACTAGATGAGAAAAAAAGCCCACATGAGTGCTTATTCCATTATCCTCGAAATAAAAGAATAAAATAAACATTAAAAAAGTTACACTGTGACGCAATTGCCGAAAGATCTAACTGACCCCATGAAGGCAGCGTGGTCAATGACTCGGGACAGCAGCTGTCCCTCACACGGGGCAGAGAGATAGATGACCGATCCGGCGAAGATGACTTGGACACAGCGAAAAGTACATGCTGACGGAGTCTGCCTGTTCAAAAGAACAGATTTTAGATTTTAGTCTAAAATTGTATGCCAAATCTTGGGCATGGCGTGGGAGAACAAAGATTGCCTGGTCAAGAACAGATGTGTTGGTGACTTTGGCATAAAAGGTCAAGGTGTCCCATAACCTATGTGGTCGTAGAGGAGCGAGGCGTCAGAAACCTCAACTTCTCTAGGGGCCAGCATATTGAGGGCGGCGCCCATCTCCTCTCCCTTGCTGCTTTACCTTCCCTGACCCTAAAGAGGGCAGGTACCCATTTACAGCTGGGGGAACTGGGGGAACTGTACTGAAGAAGAATTGCGAAGAAGAAGAACACAACAACAAGAATTGCGAAGGAAGAAGAATTGCGAAGAAGAAGAAGAAGAATTGCGAAGAAGAAGAATTGCACAGAAGAAGAAGAAGAAGAATTGCAAAGAAGAAGAAGAAGAATTGCAAAGAAGAAGAAAATGCGAAGAAGAAGAATTGCGAAGAAGAAGAAGAATTGCGAAGAAGAAGAAGAATTGCGAAGAAGAAGAAGAAGAAGAAGAAGAAGAAGAAGAAGAAGAAGAAGAAGAAGAAGAAGAAGAAGAGAGAAAACGAAGAAAACAAACAAAAAAGAACAAGAAGAACAAGAAGAAGCAAAAGAACAAGAAGAAGAAAAGAAGAATGCGAAGAAGATGAAGAATTGCGAAGAAAAAGAATTGCAAACAATTGCGAAGAATTGCAAAGAAGAAGCAGAAGCAGGAGGAGAGTAAGAAGAGGGCTGCTTAACAATGATGAAGTGCACAACAAAGAACTCCCCCACCCCACCCCACCCCACCTCCCGCACACGCCAAAATCCCTCACCACACAAAACCACCCCCGATAATTTCCATCCCGATAATATCCACCCCGATAATATCCACCCGGGACCCCCTCCGGTAACTCACACTGACTCTACCCCTCTTGACAATGCAGCCACCCCCATCACCCTACAGAAAAGTGACAGGACGCGATAAACCTCATCCAATGACCACCAGACCACGCCCAGCCTACAACGGAGATCAACATCATGACCCCCTCAAACCGTTTCTAAGCAAACCCTTCCCTTTATCAACTTTCAGTAGCTCTGTAGGCTGTGTACCGTTTCCACCCGATTGTCAAGTGTGGCTCGTGTCTTGTACAGATAGTCTGCTTGTACAGGCAGGGTAGGCTAGCTCTTCCACTGGGGTAGGAGAGAGTCGTTAATTCGGGTATCTATCTACCTTTCTATCTATCTCGGGTGGATTGTAGGTTTTGAGGGAGGATTTTGTGGTGAAGGGATAGATATAATTATTAGAGAGATTGGTTGAGACACTGAGACGGTGATATTTCTTCTTGTGCTGTTGATGTGTTTGAGGGAGAATTTGTGAAGATTGTGTTGTTACGAAACATGTGGGGGTGGGGGGTGGGGGGATGTAAAGTCTGCAATGATACTACGCCGCGTAAATTCGCACACGCGTGCTTGTACACAAGAACTCGGAGACAGTCAATCAGAGAGACAGACAGACAGACAGACAGACAGACACACACACACACACACACACACACACACACACACACACACACACACATGTACACACAAGTTGTGTAAACTTAATCTTTTACCCTCAATAAAGATCATATTTGACTTGACAGTCAATCAGAGAGACAGACAGACAGACAGACAGACAGACAGACAGACACACACACACACACACACACACACACACACACAACACACACACGCACGCACGTGTACACACAAGTTGTGTAAACTTAATCTTTTACCCTCAGTAAAGATCATTTTGACTTGACTTGACTTGACTTTGGACTTCACACACACACACACACACACACACACACACACACACACACACACACACACACACACACACACACACACAGTGGATATGTGGACTAGAGGTAAGGCGCCTACAAAGAAAGCCAGAAGTCGGATTTGAAGTGTTGATGGTTCCATCCCCGTTTGTGCCCGAAACATTGTTTCCATCTACTAGTTAGTGGTGGTCTGGGTGCTAGTCTTTTTGATGAGACGATAAACCGAGGCCCCGTGTGTAAACATTCATTTAGTACACGTAAAAGATCCCACGGCAGCAAGAGAAGTAGTTGTCTCCTGGCAAAAATGTTGCAGAAAAAAGCCACTCTAACAGGGAAACAAATATACATGCAGACAGGGGAAAAAATGGTGGCGCTGCTCTTGTGGCGACGTGCTCCTCCTGGGGGGTGAGGCAGTCCAAATTTCACGCAGAGAACTCTGCTGTGGCATACAGTACAATAATAATAATAATAATAATAATAATATAATAAATAATGATAATAATGATGATGATGATAATAATAATTATTATTATTATTATACATTTCACATACGTGCGTTACACACAGCGCTACATATGGCAATAGATGGCACAGCTATGGCATACAGTACAATTATTATAATACAGTTCACATAAGTGCGTTACACACAACGATACATATGGCAATAGATGGCACAGCTATGGCATACAGTACAATTATGATAATACAGTTCACATAAGTGCGTTACACACAATGCTACATATGACAATAGAAGGCACAGCTAACACTGACAGCTTTGTCACAATTATGTCTCTACGGGGAGTAGGCCTATTATCTCTTTACACACAAGTTATAACAGTTGTGTTAGTATTGTGCTCTCTCTGCCATTGTGGTGTTACAAGTAGGGCGAGGTAGCTTAGCGGTTAGAGTACTTGTAACACAGGGTTCCAATCCTTGCTGAGGTGTCTGTAACAGGGAATGTTTCCCCTGGAATTAACACTGGTACTGACTCCACTCCCCTGAGAAAGTTCTTCGAAAAAGACTAAAATCTGACGTCGTGTGTGCGAACGCACGCATACCATTTTTGTACACGCGATAAAACATTATCTGCCTTTCGTAGAAAAGTAGGCTAGCCATGGCTGGTGGTATGGGTTTGCGTTATTCTTGTTTAAAAAAATGTATTCTTTTATTTTGAGGATAACAAAATTAATAAGCACTTGTGTGCTTTTTTGTTTACATCTAGTCCCCGCGTGATTGCGATTTTGTAAAATGTCACCCGTTCCCACTGGTACATAATGGCCCACTTTTCCAAAAAGCGGAACACATTTTTTAACGTGGGCACAAAAATACACTACGTTCGTTCACACACGGGACTTAGATTTCTAGTCTTATCCGAAGGACGTTTATGGGGAGAGTGGAGTCGGCACTGATGTTAGTTAACTCCAGAGGAAAAAATCCTCTTAAACGAGATTCGAACCCGGGTCAGCAAATCACGAGCGCATGCATCACTGTGACCACCAGGCTCTCCCGTCCCTCCCCCTACCCCCCTTCCCCCCTGTACTAATCCACGCAGCCTGCTACCTGGAGAAGGTCAGGTCATCTGCCTGGTTACCCCTGTCACATCATTGGCTGGGGGGGGGGGGGGGGGGGGGGAAATCATAGTGATGATGATGATGATGATAGTTATCGTGCAGTGCCCCCCTACTCATAGCTCTTTGTGTACAAGCTGCGGGAGAGGCGATGTGGAGACTCATGGTGTGTAGGGCATAGCTCTGCTGACCTAAACATTGAATATTGCTGGGACACGGGTGGAAAACGTGCTTCCTCACAGGTAATGGTGTGTATGTAGTGAAGCCACGCGCACTCTGGATGATAGTACTACTACTACTACTACTGCTACTACTACTGCTACTACTGCTACTACTACTACTACTTCTACTACTACTGCTGCTGCTGCTGCTGCTGCTGCTGCTGCTGCTGCTGCTGCTGCTGCTGCTACTTCTACTACTACTACTACTACTTCTACTACTGCTGCTGCTGCTGCTGCTGCTACTACTACTACTATTACTGCTGCTGCTGCTGCTGCTGCTGCTGCTGCTACTACTACTATTACTACTACTACTGCTACTACTACTACTACTGCCACAGCTACTGCTACTACTACAACTGCTACTACTACAACTACTACTACTACTACTACTACTACTACTACTGCTGCTGCTGCTGCTGCTGCTGCTGCTGCTGCTGCTGCTTCTGCTGCTGCTACTACTACTACTACTACTACTACTACTACTGCTACTACTACTACTACTACTACTACTACTGCTACTGCTACTACTACTGATGATGATGATGATGATGATGATGATGATGATGATGATGATGATGATGATGATGATGATGATGATGATGATGGTTATGGAAGGAAGGTGGCAGGATGGTTAAGACGTTTGCCTGCCAACAAGTAAACCGTGAGGTTCTGGGTTTGATTCCCAGCCTCGCCCTTTCTTCCCAGTTTGACAAAAAAATCGAACTGAATGTCAAAGTTTTTCGGATGAGACTATAAACCGAGGCCCCGTGTGCGAACGTATGCAGAACATCTTGCGCACACCTTAAATCCTGTTCCGCTTTTCGAAAGCGTAGACCATTGTGTGCCGGTGGGAACAGATGACACAATTTACAAAACCGCATTATCCTCGATATAAAATAATAAATAAATAAATAAATAAAAATATAAAAACATGTCATCTGAGCGCTTTGATTTGTTGCTTTACAAGATTCAGCGCTATATAAATTCCATACATTATCATTATTATTATCACAACAACAAAATACTACTACTAATAATAATACTAATAATATTAAACATAATGAACATAATAATAATAACAATAATAATAATAATAACAAGAAGAAGAATGTTGTTGATGACGATGATGATGATGATGATGATGATGATGATGATGATGATGATGATGATGATGATGATGATAACAACAATAAAAATATGGATAAGATCCTGTACCTGACGATATCAATGTGTTACTTACTTTTCCTTTTTCCCAATAATAAAAACACAGCAACAACAACGGCAACAACAACAACAACGACGACAACAAGAACACTTGTCAAAATGAGTTATTGTACGTGTATGCTCTGTGGATGAATTGTGTGACCATACATTTATTATTATTTTTTTAATTATCTAAACTGCCTCGATAAAATTTCAAACAGGATTTTCGAACACCGTAAAAAAAGAAAACAATAATAAAAAAGAGGATTTTTTTTCTGAAGAGAAAGCAGCCAAATTACTTTTATTGCCCCATTTCAAAAGAAGAAGTCAGATTTGCTGTAAGAAAAATCCAAAGCAGCAAAGCATTATCTTGAGACCCTATGCTAGTCACAATTATTTTATTCTGAAGTTTCTTCCAACACTCTGGAATTCTGAGTTTAATGAACGAATTCACTCATAACAAAATGGACAGAGTCCTTTGTTCTCATGGCCTCTGTGTAATATAAAGTGTAATATTCATATTCCCGGTAGTTAAAATTTTACTCATCAAATATTGCAGAAGAGTTTTGAAGATACTGCAAACAACAGGTGATTTTTAAATACGTTTTTAGTGTAATCATTATTTTATAACCGCTCACACGTTTATTCTTTTAATTGTAAAGTTCACATAGCCTACACAGTTTTTGAGAAGGCTTTTGATTATGTTTATAGAATTATTATTTGGCCTATCCAATAATTATTTGAAAAAAATGGGGTTGGTGGGTAATGGTTAATTTTCTTTTATTGCCAAATGATCAATGGTGAAATAAAAATACATTCCGTGAGCATATAACTATATTGCTAAGCGAAAGGTAGGGTTACATAATTATGGAAGACATAACTTATTACTGACAATATTCAATGCAACTCTGGTGTAAAACAGGGCAATCATACATAACTGCTCTGTTCTCTATTTTCAATGCAGTACGTTAAAGTATAGAATTATGTTGGACTTTACCACGAAAAGTGGTTTTAATCAAATGTTCTCTACAGAGAGAGACCTTGCATACAGTAGTTGGTATCATGAAGAAAATAGCAAGTTTAGGTAACCAATCCTTTGAACTGTGCCTGGCATTGGCTGATACACAAGTACAAACTGCCTGTTATACAATACCGGCGCGGAAAGTTGCGGTCCCTATCATGGTATATTCCGTTGATATCATATTCATTTGTTTTCATTTAAAAGATTCCTTTGAGTGGCCATGAGGTCACTGACTGATTTAATTTATGGCAAGACAGATTTCTATTTTACATGAAAATGAGAATTTATACATTAACTAAACACTAGCTAAAAAATAACTCACAATTGATAGGAGTTTCAAGAAGACCAGGAAACATGTGATATGTTATGAAATTTAGATACTAAGGGTACTTCTCCACACTTGGGTATCAGGGGAAAGAGGTAGACTGAATCATGTTTGGGGTCCGGATTGGAGCAGGGAGGGAGGGAGGGAGGGAGAGGGGTGGTTTATGTGGGTATTCCAAACCACACTAGGTAGAGTAGACAGCAAGAATGATCACGGCATGTCCAGAATAGCAAATGTTT
>CM054159.1:27945445-27952945 GCA_028751875.1 Rapana venosa
AGATTCAGAAAAAACTGACATTAACAAGAAATGCTATCATAACTGCTAAACAGAATAAATATTTTGTTTCAATCAGTCCCATTCTCCTTGAGTGGTTATTTTCATTGGCCCCTAGTGACAATCTGAGCCATCTGAATATAACCTATGGACTGAGACGTGAGTGGATAGTGATTATATCTTCATGACGTGGTTGTGCTTACAAATTTATATATAATCAACCAAATATTGTGCATTAACGAATTTTTTTTGTTAGCCTGCTCTTAAAAGCAGAACAAAATCATCCAAATAATTGAGTGTGGAGGCAGGATATTGTGCACTGACAAAAATTAATATTCCGTCCCTTCTTAGAAAGCTGAAAATCATCCAAACAACTGAGTGTGAAGCAGGATATTGTGCACTGACACAGAATAATACTTAGCCTATTCTTCAAAACAGAAACAAAAAATCCTCCCAAATTCACTCGAGTTCGGAAGCAAGCAGGGCAGAGAGTTGACAACCTTGACAGGGGAGAAAGGCAAGCACTGCCAGCCTCCTTCCTTCCTAGCCTCTCCCCACACCGTCTTTGAGGTCGTCCTGCGCTGCTGCCCCCACCCCAACCGGCACCATTACGTCTCTCGACTTCACGGGCATGAGCTCCTACCTGCCCTTACGGCACCCGGGCACCCACGGGCACGCCGTCCCCGGGGCCCGGGCAGAGGAGATGCATCATCACGCGGCAGCGGCGGCGGCAGCGGCGGCGGAGAACGTCAACGTGAACGCACCGGGGTACATGGATCACTTCCTCAACATCCCCGACATCTGCCCCCCCACCTCCTCCTACCACCGCTCCCCCAGGTCCTACTACCACCACGCCGCGCGGCGGCCATGAACTCTTACCAGGCGGCAGACGCCTGCCGGATGGAGGCCCTGCAGCAGAGGAACCACGACTTCCGGATGGGACTTCCGGCCACCAACCGTTCTTCTTTCTACCCGAATATGGGCATGGCGGGGATGCGGTTCGGGGACGGGTGTGGCGGGGAGGTCGTCCAGGGGAACTGCCTGCCACCCCAGGGTCAAGGTCGTACAGACTCCATGAGCCCTTGCGGGAAGGTGGGGGGTGAGGGGGAGCCGCCCTCCTTCTATCCCTGGATGTCCATTGTAGGCAAGTATTGGGGGATGTGTGTGGGGGGGGTGTCTTGTGTGGTGTGGTGTGTGTGGTGTGTTTGTGTGTGTTTGTGTTTTGTCTTGTGTGTGTGTGTGTGGGTGTCTTGTGGTGTGTTGTGTGTGCGTGTGTGTGTGTGTGTGTGTGTGTGTGTGGTGTGTGTGTGTGTGTTGTGTGTGGGTATGTGTGTGTTTGTGTGTGTGTTTATGTGTGTGTGTGTGTTTGTGTGTGGTGTGTTTGCGTGACAGAGAGAGTAGTATGTGTATTATTATTGTTGTTATTGTTGCGTCGATATTGCGTTCATAATGCAAAAATATGAATTCTTCAGTGGCTGGTTTGAAAGAGAGAGAGAGAGAGAGAGAGAGAGAGAGAGAGAGAGAGAGAGAGAGAGAGAGAGGAGAGAGAGAGAGAGAGAGAGGAGTGCGTTTGTGTGTTGTTTTGTTGCTATTTTGCTCATAATAAAAAAGGTATAATTTTCCAGTTACTAGTCCATATTATCGAGATGCTTTGGTCTTAGTCTGTCTGTTTGTCTCTGTATATATCTGTCTGTCTGTCTGTCTGTCTGCCTGCCTGCCTGCCTGCATGTCTGTCTGTCTGTCTGTATGTCTCTGTCTCTCTGTCTCTGCTTCTGTCTCTCTCTCTCTGTGTTCTGGTTGTGTACTTGTGAACAGATATTTCTTTTCCTCCTTCACAAATATATGAATATTCATAAAATTCACAAACACACAAAATCAATGCAAGGGGTATCCCCAAATGTGTCAATGTCCACAAGTTTTTCCCAAACCAACACAGATTGGCTCATAAAACGTTACCTAATTGCTTTCTGAAATATTTTTTGAGGTGATTTATACAAATGTGCAGTGTATTATCATTGTTGTAAGTCGTTCATTATTATTGTATGAATAATTCATTATCCAGGTAAAAAAAAAAGAGTTTATGTCAGAGATTTCCACATTCATAACTTGTATTCAACAGCAAAACTCGGAGTATATCTTTTCAAGTTTTTTTTTCTCTCCACCTAATGGACATTTTATGGACTTCTTGCAGTAGTAATGAATAGATGTCCCTAGCTGAAATTGTTTCATTAATTGGTGTTAGACAAACAGTCAAGTCATATGTGATGAGGAGTTTTATTTAATCTGAGTTTTATCTGCTAACGTAGTTAATGGCTCTGATGAAGCCTGTGTGGGACTGGGCGAGGCTATGGACATCATCACTGGATTAATCATGACTTTTTTCTTTCTTTTTTATATTTATTTATCATGACGTGTTCAGAAGTGGGCAATGAAGAGATTCTGAAACAACATGAAGGATTGCACTGACAGTGGGAGTAGGTATACAAGGAATATAACGATGGACTTGTGTATTCCTTTGATACAAAAAAGAAGCAAGGTATTATAGTTATGTTGTGTTGAGATTGCCTTCAGCCATGACAAGCTCTTAATATAAAACCCGCACTCTCCCTTAAAGGAGAGTAAATCCTCTGAAGTCGGAGTATGGCTGCCTATATGGCGAGGTACTTGAAAACAGTCCTACACGCAAACTTCTCATTCAGTGTGCAATTTCAATCTCTAAGCTGGGGAACGCACAACAACAACAACATCATTCAACACTGGCCCAAAAACATAGACAATACAGTATGTACAATACAGCACAATCCAGTACTGCACTGCACTGCACTGCACTATATGACACTACTCTTTTTTTCATTCAGACAGATCGTGGGGGCATTGCACTGGTGATGAGAACACCAGCCTTCTGCATTAATTTGTGGCGATCGTGACCTTCCCCTCCCCCCCCCCCCCCCCACACCATACCCCCCCCACCACCCCACCACACCCACCCACACACCACACACACACACATATTATGGCTTGGTGAAAAAAGCAAGCGTTTTGCTTATTCAATGTTACCATCTGTAAATACACTTTTTTTTTTACTCACACACAACACACACGAGGGAGAGAGAGAGAGAGAGAGAGAGAGAGAGAGGAGAGAGAGAGAGAGAGAGAGAGAGAGAGAGAGAGAGAGAGAGAGATGGCTTGATGAAAATAAAGCAAGCGTTTTGCTTATTCAATATACCATCTGTACATAAAACTTTGACTTTCACACACACACACACACACACACACTCGACACCTTACATATAATTTTATTTTCTATGTGAATTGGATCATAGCACTTTCCAAAAAATTAATATTTGTCAAAATAGGAGTTAAAGCTTTGTTTTCAACATATGTCATTAAAAAATCATCATAACAAAAACATACAGCACTACATCACTTTGAACAAAACAAGCATAGAAGAGCTTACAGTGTACTCAAGTCTAACGGTTTCAACATTATTGAAAAAACTACTAAAACAGAACCCTCTCAACGTATGTCAATAAACAAATCGATGTAAGTACAACTGTGACACTGACAGTCAACCCTGAAAACGTGTGGTACACTGCAAGAAATGCATCAGCACAGTTCAGTTCGGTGAAAATTTCAACAGCATCTTGCCTAACTTAGGAACATGGAATTAATGCTAAAAGTTTGCAACTTTTTGAAAGAAAAAACAAGAATACACAAAATGTTGTTCCTTTAAAAAATACAAAACCCCACCACGATATATTTCTTAGAACCTTTTGCTAAGAGAGAGAGAAAGAGAGAGAGAGAGAGAGAGAGAGAGAGAGAGAGAGAGAGAGAGGAGAGAGAGAGGAGAGAGAGAGAGAGAGATTTTTTCTCTATCGGTCTCGTCTTGGTCTCTGTATCTGTGTCTGTCTCTGTTTCTATATGTCTGTCTCTCTGATTCTGTCTGTCTCACTCTCAAAATTGACAAAGCTGCATACACGCGGGGACTGGATGACAAAAGCTCATGAGTGCTTATTCCGTTATTCTCCATTTACCCTCATTAACATATTCGAGTTCGAGTCGCGTTCGATCCTCGAAGTAAAAGAAGACAATAAAAGAAATAGAAATAAAAAGATCTCTCTCTCTCTCCCTGTTTCTGTCTCTGTCTGTCTGTCTGTCTCTGTCACTCCTATCTTGTGTTTTGTGTTGTTGCTTGTTTTGTCTGTCTCTTCTCTCTCTCTCTCTCTCTCTCTCTCTCTCTCTCTCTCTCTCTCTCTCTCTCTCTCTCTCATCTCTCTCTCTCTCTCCTGTTTCTGTCTGACTATCTCTCTGTTTCTGTCTCTGTCTCTGTCACTCTCCCTGTTTCTCCCTCTCTGTCTATCTGTCTGTATTTCTGTATGTCTGTCTGTGTCCCCCCCCCCTCCCTCCTCGCTCTCTCCATCTCTTTCCCTCCCTCCCTCCCTCATTTTTATGATGCCATAAAGCAGCAGGTTGGCGCAATATAATTGCCTTCTGTTCCTGCCCTTGTAATGTGACAGTGCGCGCCTGCATTTTTTTTTTTTTGTTTTTTTCATTTAAAAATTAATAATTAATTCAGTTATTTCTTGTTACTGTTGTTGTACTCTTCATATGTAGCGGCAGATTCGAAATAATTTATTTGCACCCTCTGACTTCTGTAAGCCTAGAGCAACCATTTCTAAACACTGCTACTACTGTCACTACTGCTAGTACTACTACCGTATCTACCACTACTTCTGCTTCTACTACTCCCACCACCACCATCACCACCACCACCACTACTACTACTACTACTACTACTGCTACTGCTGCTGCTGCTGCTGCTGCTGCTACTGCTACTACTGCTACTGCTACTACTATTGCTGCTGCTGCTGCTGCTGCTGCTGCTGCTGCTACTACTACTACTACTACTACCACTACTACTACTACTACTACTACTACTGCACATACTACTACTACTACTACTTACTACTACTACTACTACTACTATGACGACGACGACGACGACGGTTTTTGTTATTATTGTTGCTGCTGCTACTGCTTCTACTGCTGCTGCTGTTATTACTGCTTCTACTGCTGCTGTTCCACTAAAACTGTCACCATCAGGTTCAAAAAGATGATACGTCGTTTGGAAAACAAACCCAACAAAAAAAACCCAACAACAATGATATCAAAAGACAACTGAATAAAAATATAGAAATAATAGATACAACGCGTAGGAATTTTTTGTAAAACTATAACTTTTATTTTCAGATTAATTGAAGCACACAAGAGAGATGGGTTTTCAAAGGCAACAATGATTTCGTTAGGATGTAAAAATGGACATCCACCTTTTTCGCTGCCGTCTATACAATCTGACTGCCTAGTTTGTGCCTTTAGCTGACCACCGGGTTGTTTTGGGTCTTTTGTTTGTTTTTGCCAAATTTGCTAGGTAGGTCTACTTGGTGGGGGTCAAAGGTTTCCTGTCTTGGGGGTTGCCTTTGGGCTTATAAGTTCCCCAGTTCACCCAGCTGTAAATGGGTACCTGACCTCTTTAGGGTCAGGGAAGGTAAAACAGCGAAGGAGAGGGATGGGCGCCGCCCTCAATATGCTGTCCCCTAGAGAAGGTGAGGTCTCTGATGCCTCGCTCCCCTACGACCACATGGGTTATGGGACACCTTTACCTTTTTTACCTTTACTTCAGGCCAAACCTGTGAAGATGGCAAACAAAATGGAACCAGTGCACAGACTATCAGCACAGTTCTTCTTCATCATCGCACGCTCAGATAGCAACTATTGTTGTATGTTATATGAGCGAAAATGCGTCACACTACTGTTTTAAGCGACTGACAAGTCAGGCCCAGCGCATCCAACTTCGGCGTGGGAGAGAATGGTTTGATAAAAATAAAAATCTTTCTGGGGGAAAAGAAAGGCAGGAGAATGGACCAAGAAGGCAGAAAATAGACGAGAAGGGGGTGACATGAGGAAAAGGAACAAAGGGTTTGATAGAAAAGAGGAAATTCCTAGCACAGAATTTCCAGAAGACGGGGATGCTATTTTTATACTGACAGACCCTCGGCATCCTTACAGGGAAAACAAGAGTTCTATCGCCAACTATTTCTTAATAGATCTTCTTACTTTCTTTTTAAATCGCACATAATTAAATGGATAGATGCAAAATATTCTTAGGTTCTCAACATATAATGAAAGCCGTTCTGCAGTAGAAGTTGTACGGTAAATTGACACCGTATGTAGCCTATGAAGTTCTCTCCCTAGCATTATGGAACGATTTCCCCCCTTTTATTTTCTTTCACTTGTGTATTACATATTACTGTTTGTTTGTTTGCATTGTTGATTTGTTTACCTGTCTGTCTGGTGTGTTTTTTTCGGGACTGGAAGACGGAGCGAGGGGATATTTTCATTGCTAAGTTTAGAATTATTATTTTGGAGTTATTTGTATACAATTCATCTGGCTGAATTAATTGGGCATTGATTGAAAGCATATAAATATATATATATATGTATGTATATATATATATATATATATATATATATATATATATATATATATATTATATATATACACTGAGGTCACGTGAGTTACAAAAAATATATTAATCGCACGTAAAAGAACCCACAGCAACAAGAGGGTTGTCCTCGGCAAAATTCTGTAGAAAAAAAGCCACTCTGACAGGGAAAGAATTACAGTTAGAGAAAGAAAATAATTTTGTTTAAATGGGTGGCGCTGCTCTTGTGGCGACGCGCTCTCCGCGGGGAGATCAGCCCGAATTTCACGCAAATAACTCTGCTGTGACTTAAAGTGGAATAAAATAGAAAATAAAAGTAATTGTAAAAAAAAAAAGAGTAGCACTGGTGTTTTGTTGGTTGTTGGTGGAACTAAAGAGAAATCATGGATTGATGCTCTTCATCCCCTGTGTTTGTGTTAAAGCTTGTTCTGCTCAATGATTAATTTTAGTCAATACAATTGCTTATTGCTTATTAATTTTAATCTGAATAGACAAATAAAGAGGGAAAGACGGTCATCTGGTTGTATAGGAAACAGCTCTGCGAAATAAACAAATGGACGGTAAATGAAATTGGTCTGTTATTTGAAATCACATTATCATACTTAGGCCTGCGATACGCCGTGTTTTGGTAAAAAAACAACAACACCCCAACTACCACAATTTAAAAAAAAGTATCATTAGTATAATTTTTAATGTATTTTTATTATTATCATTATTATTATTATTATTATTATTATTATATATTTTAAAAAAATTTTTATCATTATAATTAGTAGTAGTAGTAGTAGTAGCAGCAGAGCAGTAGTAGAGTAGTAGTAGTATAGTAGTATATCATATCATCATCATCATCATATTATTATTATTATTATATATTATATTATTATTATTATTATTATTATTTGTTTTTTGTTGTTTTTTGTTGTTTGTTTGTTTATTATTTTATATTTGTTGTTGTTATCATTATCTTTTGTTGTTGTGTGTTAATTGTTATCTGTTGGTC
>CM054159.1:27957945-27965445 GCA_028751875.1 Rapana venosa
TTTATATAACGCTTTATCTTGTTTTAAAAAAAGATCACATCGAAGCGCTTGCATTCAACACACCCTTACCTAAATATGCAACCAACAACAATTAACAGTGTTTACACCAAATTCAAATCACACACACACACACACACCAAAACACACACACACACACACACACACACACACACACAGAACTCTGAACATTTTAGAGAGGGAGATATAAATGAGAATAAATCTGTTTTACAATTCCGTAATGATTAATATTATATAATAAGGAAGGAAAAATTAATATATAATGAAAGCGATTCAAATCAGTAAGAAAACAAACAGAAGAAAAACATAACTTTAATACGGACCAAAACAACAATTAGTTAGCGCATAGTTTGTTTGTTGTTGTTTTGTTTTGTTTTTAGAAAAGTAAATATCATGGAAACGTCAAATGTGGGTTTAAGAGAAAGAAAAAAAACCAATTAACAACAACAAAATCCACAAAAACCTCGTTACAAAAAAAAAAGTAACATAACACACATATCAAAATATTAAGGCCATAAAGTATTTTAATTAAGAAATACAAAAGAATAAAAAAAAAAAAGGGGGGGGGGGGGGGGGTATGTAAAATACGAATAATTAGCCGGCAACAATTAATTGAGCGGAGAAAAATTGTAACATAATCTCACATGGGCTTAAAATACAACGAAACCAGTATACCATGCATTGTGTCTTTGCTTTCTTTCTTTCTTTCTTTCTTTCTTTCTTTCTTTCTTTTCTCCTTCTTTCTATCTCTCTTTCTCTCTTTTTTTTCTTTCTTTCTTTGCTTTCTTTCTCCCTTTCTTTCTTTTTTCTTTCTTTCTTTCTTTCTTTCATTCATTCATTCATTCTTTCTTTCTCTGTCTCTCTACCTCCTTTCTTTTTTCTTTCTTTCTTTCTCTGTCGCCCTATCTCCCTTTCTTTCTTTCTTTCTTGCTTGTGCTTGCTTGCTTGCTTTCTTTCTTTCATTCTTCTTTCTTTCTTTCTTTCTTTCTTTCTTTCACTCTTCAAAGTGTTTTTTAATTTCTATTATTTTCGTTGTTAATTTGGTGGATTGTTTTTTTCCTGGTCAATTATAATATACATCTGGTTTTCTTTCTTCCCTTAAATGCCCATTCATTTCTAACCCAAAGCGAAGCAAAGGCTTTTAACCTAACACAGAAACTGCTATAATTATATTGCTGGCTCTCTAGGGCTGCTGTCACATGACCAGGATGCTATATGTCATGTGTTACACACACACATACACACGCACGCGCGCATGCATGCATGCATGTTCACACACACATACACATACACACACAAAGTTACTTTTTTTTCATTTTTCATTTTATTCTTTTATATCGAGGATAATGGAATAAGCTCGTATGTGCTTTTTTTTACATCCAGTCCCCGTGGGTTTGCGGTTTTGTAAATTTTGTCATCTGTTCCCACCTGCACACAATGGCCTACTCTTACGAAAAGTATGTATGTTCTTTCGAGCCAGAAGGCCCATAGAGCCGGAGCTTATCCCGGTTTCTGTAGCGTTAAGCGAACTGATGGTTTTCACACCCCTGTACAGGACGCTAGTCTGTCGCCAGAATACTTCCCACAGAGTGGTACCCATTTGTACATGGGTGGAGTAGGAAAAAGCAGTAAAGTGTCTTTCCAGGCACAACCGAGCCAGCAGGGATTCGATACCGCGACCTCTGGATCACGAGTTGACCGCCTAAACCACTCGACCACGGTGCCTCCTACTCTTACGAAAAGCGGAACAGGATTTAACGTGTGCGCAAGATGTTCTGCGTGCGTTCGCACACGGGACCTCGGTTTATAGTATCTCATCCGAAGGACTTTTGGGGAGAGTGGAGTCTGCACTGATGTTAACTCCAGAGGAAAATATCCCCCTTGAACGGGAATCGAACCCGGGTCGTCAGATTGCGAGCGCAATGTTCTAACCACTAGAGCTATATGTCTTTTCTTGTCCATAGTCCTTACTACATTATATAGCCTACATTTGTATGTGTGTGTGTGTGTGTGTGTGTGTGCGCGCGCACACGTGTGTGTGTATATGTGCGCGCGCGCGTGCGCGTGTGTATGTGCGTTCGTGCGCGCGCGCGCTCGCGAGCGCGGGTGTGATTTTGTTTTTATGTGGAATGTTAAACCAAATAATTATGAAACGTAGCTTTCCTGTGTCTTTTCGCCCTTCTTTCGTTTCAAATCCGATGTCTCTCCTGTGTTGAAGTTCTACCAGAAATACCCTTCTGAGAAAAAAACAAACAAACAATCAACAACTGCTCTCCTGCAGGGCAGCTACCTGTGAGTGGCATGGCGGTGGCACACCGTGTAGGAAGAGACAGGTCGCGGGTTCCATTCCCGCCTGACTAACGCTTTAGCCGAGGATTAAGACCGTCTGACTGCAATCCAGTCAAGTCATAAAGTCATGGGTTCGAATTTCTGCATCCTCTGGTGAATTAAGGGTGGAGGTATTTTTACAGTTTTCCGCATCAACTTTAAGTGCAGACTTGCCAGTGCCTTAATTCCCATCGTGCATACGCAGAAGATCAAAATTAAGGATGGGGTACTGTTACGATCTTCCGCGTCAACTTAAAAGTGCAGACTTGCCAGTGCCTTAATTCCCATCGTGCACACGCAGAAGATCAAAATTAAGGATGGGGGTACTGTTACGATCTTCCGCGTCAACTTAAAAGTGCAAACTTGCCAGTGCCTTAATTTCCATTGTGTATTATGCAGAATATCGAACAGGCCTATGCGCGTTAATGATCCTTTGATTTATGTCAGCGATCGATGGGTTATGGAAACACGAAGATACCTAGCATGCATACTGTACAATGAAATGAGCTGCTCTGAAGTGGGAATATGTCGGCTGAGGCCAGCAGGCAGACCTCCTGAAGGGTGACAAGCACAGGAGAAGACCTGGCACTACACACCTTACCCTATAAGGGAAGAGAAGAGAAGAGAAAAGAAAAAAAGAAGAGAGAGAGAGGAGAGGGGAGGAAGAGGGAGAGAAGAGAAGAAGAAGAGAAGAGAAAAGAAGAAGAGAAAGAGAGAAAGAGAGAGAGAGAAGAGAAAAGAAGAGAAGAGAAAAAAAGAAGAGAGAAGAAGAGAAGAGAAGAAAGAGAGAAGAGAAGAGAGAGAGAAGAGAAGAGAAGAGAAGGAGAGAGAAAGGGAAGAGAAAGAGGATGAAGAGAAAAGAAGAAAAGGAGAAGAAGAGAAGAGAAGAGAAAAAAAAAGAAGAGAATAGAGAAGAGAGGAGAGAAGAAAAGAGAAGAGAGAAGAAAGAAGAGGAGAGAAGGAGAGAGAGAGAAAAGAGAGAGAAGAGGAGAGAGAGAAGAGAAGAGAAAGAAGAGGAGAAAGAGAAAGAGAAAGAGAGAGAAGGAAGAGAGAAGAGAAGAGAAAGAAGAGAAGAGAAGAGAAAAGAGAGGAGAGTGAAGAGAATAGAGAAAGAAGAGGAGGAAGAAAGAGAGAGGAGAAGAGAAAGGAGAGAAGATAAAAGAAGAAAGCACATATGAGAAACACAAATGATGGAAGAGAAGACAAGAAAGAGAGAAAAGATAGAAACAACAGAATGAAAGAGAAGAAATGAGGAGAGAAAGAAGTAGTGGAAAAGATTGAGAAAAGAGCAACAGATGAAGAAGACTATGGAAACAATGACAAGTTAGAAAGAGAAGAGAGGAGAATCCATTCGATCCAGACTTCTCTCCCATCTCCTAGACCTTGAGTGGTGGTCTGGGTGCTAGTTTTTCGGTTGAGATGACTACCCGAGCTTCTCTGTTCAACATACATGTAATGCAGGTGAAAGAACCCATGGCAGCAGGAGAGTCATTGCTGCTAATTAATTCTGTATAAAAAGCCATCCTCATATGGAAACACACACACTTATGGAAACACATACACTTATGGACACACATACACTTATGGAAACACACACACACATATGAAACACATACACTTATGGAAACACATACACTTATGGACACACATACACTTATGGAAACACACACACATATGGAAACACACACACTTATGGAAACACATACACTAGTTCTCAGAAAGAAAAAAATCTGAGCACATTACCCCTCTCTCTTGCGATCTCTCCACTGGCTGCCTGTGCCACAGAGAGTAAATAAATAAGATCAGTACCCTCTGTTACAAATGTCTCCACAAAACTGCACCCTCCTACCTCTGTGAATGTCTTAACCTGTACACTCCTTTCACGTTCCCTCCGCTCTGCTGCAGATACCTTGTGCCTACGAATACCTAGATTCAACCAATCCACTGTTGGCCGCCGCTCTTTCTCTATTTCGGGTCCATCGACCTGGAATGAGCTCCCTCTCTCTCTCTTCGCCAGAAACCTGATGATACTTTGAATCAGCCTAGATCTATTTATTTCAAACCTAAAGATTATCCCTCTGTTTCATACACTAGCATGTTCCTTATCATACTGCCACAATATATACCCTGTGTGAGTGGTAGGTGTGTGCTGTGATGTGTTGTGTCGTGTGTGTGTGTGTGTGGGTGTGTTTTGGTGTGTGGAGTGTGTGTGTGTGTGTGTTGTTTTGAAAAAAACATTTGACTATTGAAATTTTATTTCATAGATTTTGTCTGCAGCGCACCATGTTTGTACATATCTGTTTGTTTAAACTATTGATTATTTATCATTGATTGCATGACTGTGTAAAATTAGGTTGAATGCACGTGCTTTGATTTGTCTTTGCAAGATATAGGGCTATATAAGTTCCATTTAAAGTTATTATTATTATTATTATTATTATTATTATTATTATTATACACTTACGGAAACACACACACACACGGAAACAGACACACTCATGGAAACACACACACTCATGGAAACATACACATACACTCATCACACACTTATGGACACACACATACACTCATCACACACTTATGGACACACACACATACACACACTGGCTAACAGGCAACAGAAGGGTGGCGCTGCACCAGCGGCGACCTACGTTTCCCAGGGAAGAGCAACCTGAATTATTTAACGTCGAGAAATCTACACATGAATGTTGGAATGTTATGCGATGCAGTGCAATAATACAATAATTAGAATAGGATATGATATGATATAATATGATATCATATCATATCATAATTATCATATCATTTGTTATATCATATCATGTCATATTATATCATGTATATCATATCTAATATCATATGATATGTTTGCTATGATATGATAAAACGCAATATAATATAATATTATATGATACAATGTAATATAATGCAATACAATACAAAACAACACAACACAATACAGTAATACAATTCAATACAATACAACAGACATAATTATCTTTTAGGGAAGATTGTTCATTACCTGTGAATATTTTATGCTGGTATCATTCTATTCAGTCAACTACCCTTCCCCCCTTCCACACACACACACACACACAGAGTTTCTTCTTTTGGTAATTATAGGAATCATTATTTAGTCGCCAAATGAATGTTGATGTTGTACTTGGGCGCAATATAAGCTACTTGCTTGTTGCTGCTATGCTGATTATGTACTTCATGTGTTAATTGTTCCGTATTTAATGAATGAATAAAAGGTCAAGGTGTCCCATAACCTATGGGAGGGGAGGGATGAGGGCGGGGGGAGGGAGGAGGGGGGATTGCATCACCACCACACCACCGATTTCTTCCTCTTTTGTAGAATCAGAATCAGACATTGAATGTGTGGGGACGGGATAGCTCAGTGGTCAGAGCACTTGCTTTCCCCAAGCTAAGGTTAACTAGCATCGAGCGTGGTTGCCACTTGGATGGGTGACCGTTTGTGCGCCTTAGCTTCAGTACAGTTCCCCCAGTTCACCCAGCTAGAAATGGGTACCTGCCCTCTTTAGGGTCAGGGAAGGTAAAGCAGCGAGGGAGAAGAGATAGGCGCCGCCCTCAATATGCTGGCCCCTAGAGAAGTTGAGGTCTCTGACGCCTCGCTCCTTTACAACCTTATAGGTTATGGGACACCTTTACCTTTGTATATAAACAAGGGAAGAAGGACATCTACATCTGAAAACAAAAATGAGCCAGACACACATATACAAATATATCATAAAGATCCCTTTCCGTACGTAACCCATCACCGGGTCGTGTACCCTAGATTCAAACCGGCAACCGGTGAAACGAAAAAAGACCTTCACTGTAGATTAATCAAGATCTCACCAGCTTATCCACTTTGGCCCTTGCATGCAACCCTGCTCACACACACACACGGACACACTCAGCCTTACACTAATTACCAGCTTCATAAACCATACCCCAGCGTCAACAGCCCAGGCAGGGATGAAGGGGAGGGGGGAGAAGAGAGGCAGATTTGCAAGTCTGATGGGGGCTTGATATATATTATGCAAAGCTACAAGGGGACGGGACAGCTCAGTGGTCAGAGCACTCGCTTTCCCCGAGCCAAGGTTAAGCAGCATCGAGCGTGGTTACCACTTGGATGGGTGACCGTTTGTGCGCCTTGACTTCAGTATAGTCCCACAGTTCACCCAGCTGTAAATGGGTACCTGCCCTCTTTAGGGTCAGGGAAGGTAAAGCAGCGAGGGAGAGGAGATGGGCGCCGCCCTCAATATGCTGGCCCCTGGAGAAGCTGAGGTCTCTGATGCCTCGCTGCCCTACGACCACATAGGTTATAGGACACCTTGACCTTTTCTCACTAGCAGGGCCAGGGCATGTGGATACGTGGGTGGAGGGAACTTGAGGGGCCAGGGAGCATGCATTATCAAGAGCAGGACTGAGACTGGGAATTAGACCTTGTGCATGTTCTTGTCTGTTCTCATGCCTGTGACATGTCTGCCTTGTCTGTGTCTGTCTGTCTGTTTGTGGTGTGCTGTGGGTCAGTCTGCCACTTGGTGTGTTTGTTTGTTTGTCTGTCTGTCTGTGCTTTTATTAGTTTATTTATTCTTTTATTTCGAGGATTTATTTTATTTTATTTTATTCTTTTATATCGAGGATAATCGAATAAGCGCTCATGTGCTCTTTTTTTCAACCAGTCCCCGTGCGTATGCAGTTTTGTCAATTTTGTCATCCGTTCTCACCAGCACACAATGGCCTACTCTTCCGAGAAGCGGAACGGGTTTTAACATGTGCGCAAGATATTCTGCGTGCGTTCGCACACGGGACCTCGGTTTATAGTCTCATCCGAAGGACTTTTTGGGGAGAGTGGAGTCGGCACTACTTTCTGGTGTCATGTCCTATTACTTTTGTCCAACCCTTCCAGTATGAGGTTATATTGCCAGTCTATATAGAAACGAAGCCCTCTGTGCCATTTTCTTTCAGGACCCACTGCTTTGAAATCTTCTCCCCCCCCCCCCCACCCCACCTCTTCTATCTTCTCTCTCTCTCCCTCTCTCTCTCTCCTCCCCCCCCCCTCTCTCTCTCTCTCTCTCTCTCTCTCTCTCGGGATTTTGCTTTTGCTCTCCCCTATACACACACATCCTCCGAAGAGATCCACAG
>CM054159.1:27970445-27975445 GCA_028751875.1 Rapana venosa
AACTGACCTGAACGTTAATGTCAAGAGATACATAGAGAGAGGGAGAGAGGGAGAGAGAATATGAAGGGGAATATAGATGAAAGAATGAATATACCTTGAATATACCTAACGTTAAAGACTTTAGGCCGAGCCATGTTTTTCAATTTGCATTTGCAAATATACGTGTATTAAGACAATCAGTAAAACACAGAAGAGAAATAAAACAGTAAAAAAAACCCCAACCAAACAAATAAAAACATAAATTTTAAACAAACAGAAAAAATGTGCATAAAAAGCTGTCATAATACGCTGTCATATCTGTTCTAAAAGGTTATATCAAACTAGAAAGCTATCATAGTATACAATTATAATATGGGTTGTTGTTGTTTAAAAAAACATATTGAACTCATTTGCATGACGTACACACACACACACACACACAAGACTCAAGATTTAATTCCTCTCACCCCTTTTGGGGTATGGAGGATTACAAAGAATTCAACAGGAGAATAAACCTAACAGCAATATACCAAAAAAATAATATCTATACTAACAGGAACTGAAAAGCAAGAGTTCATGGCAAAATGATAAGCAAACAGTATTGCAGACATACACACTCACACACACACACACACACACACGCACACACACATACCCCCCCCCCTCCACACACACAACACACACTAACACTATGCCATCACGAACACTAGCAACAATCGATGATGACACAGAAGCAATCAAAGCCACGATGGTTGTATTGTTTCAGAAATGATAGGTATAAATCTATACACTTTTGAAAAAACTATCTATTTGAAAAACTATCTATTAACGAAAAAGAACAGAAACAGTCGTACGTACTCAATTACATCTGTCCTCTTGAATGATAGTGTGCACACACACACTTTCTTACCCCCCTTCCCCCACACACACAGACACACCACACCACACACCACACACACACAACAGACACACACACACCAGACACACAGACACACACACACACACGCACACACACACACACTTTCTTACCCACCCCCCTCCACCCCACACACATACGCACACACACACACACATTTCCCTTACTCACACCCACCCACACACATACACACACACACACACCCCACACACACACCAACACACACACACACACAAAACCCCACACACACACACCACACACACACACACACCCCACACATACACACAAAGCAAGGGCGTATTCATTATTCTCGAAATAAAAGAATAAAATAATTGTTTTTAAAAAAAACCACACACTACACCCCCCCACCGCCACCCATACCCCCCCCCCCCCCCCCCCACACACACACACAATATACACACACAACACCCCCACTCCCCCAAAACCCCCAACCCTACCCACACATACACACAAACATACACACATATAACCCCCACTCCCAAACCCCCCCCCCCCCCCCCCCCACCACACACACACACACTAACACATACTAACACACTACCATCACAAACACTAGCAACAATCGAGATGGCCACAGAAGCGAACAAGGCTCCCCATGGTTGGTGGTAGTGGTGGTGGTTTCAGAGACTAGCCAGCAGATACATACACACACACACACATACACACCACACACACAACACACACACACACACCCCAAAACATACACACACACACACACACACACATACACACACACACACACACACACACACATACACACAACACACACACACACACACTACACACACACACACACACACACACACACACACACACACACACACACACACTCTCTCTCCCCTTAAATTCATCCCCTCCCTCCCTTCCCCCCCTTTCCCCCAAGGATTTGAAACCCAAACCCCAAGAGGGGGGATTAGGGAGTATAACCACTGCACCACAGCTTGCTCGCTGCCCCCCATGCGAGTTATTGGTAGAGAGGGGGGGGGGGGGGGGGGGGGGGGGGGGGGGGGGGGTTGGGGGGAGAGGGGGAGAGGTGGGGAGGAGAGGATTTGTGGATCGAAGTGCAGCACACTGATAGCAGATATCACACACACACACCAGATGTGAAGCGGATCCTATCTCCACAACGCTAGACAGACAACGCAATTTAACATATATGCAATCACACGCGCGCGCGCGCACGCACACACAAACACACACATGTGCGCACCCAGATAAACGTACATATACGCACACACACACAAGAAGAAATGAAAACGCTGAAAAAGAGCAATTACACTGTTTATTCAATGTACCATCTGATAATAAAAACTTTGACTTTGACTTTCACACACACTTACGAGTGTACGTACAAGTGTTCGCACAGGCGCACGCATTTATGCATGCATGTATACACACACGCATGAGTCCCTTATTTTTTTTCTGTGACGAGATTCAGACATAGTAATATAAGCTTGAAATCGAACTTGGGAGACAGAGGAATCACAAATAAAAACCAAACATCAATGTACACACATATGCATTCGCTCATGCATGTACACACACACACACATAACACAACTCACAGAGAGAGAGAGAGAGAGAGAGAGAGAGAGAGAGAGAGAGAGAAGAGAGAGAGAGAGAGAGAGAGAGGAGAGAGAGAGAGAGAGAGAGAGAGAGAGAGAGAGAGAGCAATAACAGAAAAAAGGAAAAAGAATGATACATATGAAAGAGTAAAATGAGCTGTAATCATATTCATTGATGTAGATTATTATTAGTATTGTTCTTGTTATTAATATTATTATTGTTATTATTATTACTATTCTTCTTATTATTATTAATACTATTATTGTTGTTGTTGTTATTATTATTATTGCACCCAATCGTGATTTTCCTATAATGTTGCCATACACACTGAGGTAAAAAGGCAGTGGACACACACTCTCTCTCTCTCTCTCTCTCTCTGGGTGCGTGAAAGTTCTAAGTGATGCTATTTTGCTGTATGGTGATGTCACATCACTGTATGAGGTATGATATTCAGTAAGTTTTCTGCTTTCAAAAGTTTATCAACATTTTAAATAACTTTAAATTGGGAAGGAGACTATATTACTGACTAGTTTCAACCCATTTAGGATGCTGTAATCCTAAAATGATTCATCAGCTTCGTTTCATATACTGAACAGCACGGTAGGGTTATTTGTCATTCGGTTGGTTTGATTGTTTGTTTTCTTATTAAAGATTGCATTGCTGTCTTAGACTGCTCACAGTAAGTTAGATTCATGACACATAGCCATGATTCTCAGGACGTTTTTTTCCGCATTTCTTCTTTCGTAAGTAATGCTGGTGCTTTGTGATCAAACTGGAATGAGTGAGCGTACAGTTACCAAGATAAAACCCTACGTTGTTGACAGGGGAATGAATATGTGTACATACATAGAAGTGAAGCTTTTCAGCTGATTCAAAATTGTATGTGTATTGTGAAATCATTGTTCTCTTTCCATTGTACTAACCCCCCCCCCCCCCCCCCCCCCCCCCCCACCCATCACTCCCTTTTGTTGTATTGTGGCCTAAGGCCGATGTACTATTAAACTATTTCAGAGTTCAGAGTTCTCTGGGTGCGTGCGTGCGCACGCGCGTGAGTATGTGTATTTGCCAAAGGATCATTAGCCAGCTGAAAGTGGATGGAAAAGAGGAAAAGAAAGGATTAACCTCTTCAAATTAGTGTATGTCTGTTTGGCAATTTCACTGTTGCAGCAGTATAATGCGTTTGTAGATAATTATGCGGGTGCGACAATTGTAACTTCATTAGTAATAATAAAACTGCATACACACGGGGAGTGGATGTAAAAAAAAAAGCCCTCATGCGTGCTTATTCCATTATCCTCGAAAAAATATAAAAGAATAAATAAATAAATAAACAAGACTTAGGAAGCAGCTACTGTTGTCTGTCATATGAGTGAAAATGCGTTGCACTGCCGTTAAGCGCCTGACAAGTCAGGCCCAGCGCATTCAATTTCAACGTGGGAGAGAACTGCTATTTTTAAGTCTTTCTGGATTAAAAAAAACAAAACCACACACACAGGAGAATGGACCAAGAAGGAAGAAAGAAGTCAAGAAGGAGGTGACAGGAAGAAAAATTGGAACAAGGCCGAAACAAAGAGAGGGATAGAAAAGAGGAAATTTCTAGCACAGAATTTCCAGAAGGTGGGGATGCTATTTATACTGACAGGCCTCCTGATATCCCCACGGGAGGAGAAGGGTGTTAGATTATCTAAAGTAGTTATTAGTTGGTTTATATACTGCATTAGATTCTTGTTTTGTTATAGTGTTACTTCTGTTTGTTATCATCGTTGTGATGTTTACCCTTCCTCCATTCTTCCAAACTGACAAAGGGAAGAAATATAAATATTCTTCAAATTGCTCAATTGTGTGTGTGTTTATGTATGTATGTGTGTATGTATGTATGTATGTATGTATGTATGTATGTATGTATGTATGTATGTATGTATGTATGTATGTATGTATGTATGTGTGTATGTATGTATGTATGTATGCATGTGTGTATGTATGTATGTGTGTGAGTGTGTGTGTATGTGTGTATACGATTATGTGTGTGTTGTAAGTGCGTGTTCATTTTTATTTTTAAAAATACTTTATTCCTTTATTTCGAGGATAATAGTGTGCGTGTGTGTGTGTGTGTGTGTGTGTGTGTGTGTGTGTGTGTGTGTGTGTGTGTGTGTGTGTGTGTGTGTGTGTTTGTAGGCGTGCGTGCGTGCGTGCTCTTGTGTGTGCTTATGTGTGTGAGTGTGTATGTGTGTGTGCGTGTGTGTGTGTACGTACGAGCTCACGCGCGTGCACCACTCACTCACTCACTCACGCACGCACAACCACACACACACACACACACACACACACACACACACACACACACACACACACACACACACACACACACACACACACACACACACACACACACACACACACACACACACACACGCACGTACGTACATACATACATATGTGTGCGCAATGCATACTTGTGCGCGCGTGTGTGCATGCATACCTGCATGCGTATTTTGATGTGTGCACGCACGCGCATGTT
>CM054159.1:27977945-27980445 GCA_028751875.1 Rapana venosa
TGTGTGTGTGTGTGTGTGTTGTGTGTGTGTGTGTGTGTGTGCGTGTGTGGATTTATCTGTCTGCATGATTGTCTAAATATCTATTTGTCTGTCCCTATGTGTGTGGTGTGTGTGTTTATTTATCTGTCTGCATGATTGTCTAAATATCTATTTGTCTGTCCTATGTGTGGTGTGTGTGTGTGTGTGTGTGTGTTTATTATCTGTCTGCATGATTGTCTAAATATCTATTTGTCTGTCCTGTGTGTGTGTGTGTGTGTGTGTGTGTGTGTGTGTGTGTGTGTGTGTGTGTGTGTGTGTGTGTGTGTGTTGTTGATTTGTGTGTGTGTTGAAACTGTCTGTCTGCCTGTGTGACTGTCTGTCTATCTTGTGTGTTGTTCTTCTGTCTTTCTTCCTTTCTGTCTTATTCCTTTTCCTTTTTCAGTTGTAGCTTTCTCTGTGTTATTTCCCTTTTTTTTATTCTTCTTCTTCCACTTTTCTTCTTCTTCTTCCTCCTCCTCCTCCTCTTCTTCTTCTTGTTCTTCGTCTTTATCATTGGATTTATCAATAACAAGAAAATGGTAATACAAGTGATACTAACAGTAATAATGATACTGATTATGATATGATAATAACTACAACACCATTATTATCAGTAGCATTATTGTATCATCGTATCATTGTAACAAAAAAAAATCATGTCATCTGAGCGCTTTGATTTGTTTGCTTTACAAGATTCAGCGCAATATAAAATTCCATACAATATTATTATTCTTATTATCATCATCATTATAATAATATTATTATTATTATCATTATTATTTAACACTTTCTCACGATTCCTCATACACCTTCTACCCTAACATTGCAAATTCAGATGCACAGAGGTTCTGCTACTTCTGTGTATGCATGAATCCAAATGTGTGCGCGCGCGAACACACACACACACACACACATACACACACGCATGCTCGCTCGCACACACATATCCCCTCCCCTCACACACACAACACACACACACACACACACACGCACACACACACACGCATGCTCGCTCGCACACACATATCCTCCTCCCTCACATACACACACACACACACACACACACACACACACACACACACACACACACACACACACACACACACACACACACACACACACACACACACACATACACACGTACGCACACGCTTTGTTCATTGTTCTGATTATGTTTTGTGAGACAAAGTTCCTGAAATATTCTACACCTTGTTCATTACAGCTCAGCAGTTAAGCAATGCAAATGTCTTTTAATTATTCAACGTTTAGAGCTAAGCTGATGCCTCCCTCCCTCCCTCCCTCTTTTTTTTTTTTTTCTTTTTTTCTGGGGGGGGGGGGGGGGGGGCTTATTATCACAACCTGTTAAGAGACGTCAAATGAATTTTAACATACACACACCTACGCACGCATACACACACACACATACGCCGCGCGCTCACACACACAAATATGCTAGCTGTTGTAGTCAGAATAAATCTGGAACACACTTACATACATACACACTCACATAAACCTACACGCACACTACACACACCTACAGACACACACACACACACACACACACAAACACACGCCGCGCGCTCACACACAAATTAATATACTAGCTGTTGAAGTCAGAATAAATCTGGAACACACTTACACACATACATACTCACACAAACCTACACGCACACTACACACACCTACAGACACACACACACACACACACACACACACACACACACACACACACACACACGCCGCGCGCTCACACACACAAATTGATACGCTAACTGTTGAAGTCAGAATACATCTGGAACACACCTACACACATACACACTCACACAAACCTACACGCATGCCACACACACTTACACACACCTACACACACACACACACACACACACACACACACACACACACACACACACACACACACACACACACACACACACACACACACACCAAAATATGCTATCTGTTGAAGTGAGAACACGTCTGGAATATGAATATTCTCACCCCTTTATAAACATGTTTTACAGATGCATCAGTATTAGAGTTACATACAAGTGGGGCAGCTTATGTTTTCGAAACTATTATTCCTGACTTTAAAAAAGCGATTTTTTTTTTATATTGGTAAATATTTTTCTCCTTGCTTACGTCAGAACTATTTTCTATACGGCAGAACTCTGTTCTATAGAACTTTGTTCTATACGGCATATCTTTATTCTATAGAACTATATTCTATACAGCAGAAGTTTATTCTATACGACAGAACTCTATTCTATACGCGGAGCTATATTATATATGGGGAAAATATATTCTATAGAACTATATTCTATATGGCAGAACTATATTCTATACGACAGAACTATACCCTATACGGCAGAATTCTATTATTTACGGCAGAACTATATTCTATAGAACTATATTTTATACGGCAGAACTAGACCCTATACGCAGATTTCTATCATTTACGGCAGAACTATATTCTATAGAACTT
>CM054159.1:27990445-28002945 GCA_028751875.1 Rapana venosa
TAAATTCTCATTTCGATTTTTGCGTAATTTTCCTTCTTTGTGTGTGTTTGTTTGTTTGTTTGTTTGTTTGCACAAAGATTCAACATAGTAGGATCCCCAAACGTTAGGCACAAAGATTCCCTAACTACTATTTCTGCATTAAAATTTGATTGTCTCTTGTTGGGTGTTTGTTGTTTTTGTTGCTTTTGTTGTTGTTCGTTTTTTTTCTGTCGGTTTTGATGTCATTTAGTTCAGTTCTTATTTCTATTTTACGTACTTTGTTTGAATGTTTCTGTTTTATAAATTCTGGATTTAGAATTGGACAGTTTCTATGTTTTTCTTTTTCAATAAAGAGATAGACCGTTCATGTAGGTGGTATTTATCACGTTGATTGTCCTATGCAAAAAAATGTAGTATCAGATTTTGAATGATTTTTTAGGCAGACATTATCTATTAAAACCAAAGGATGAGGGTTTAGAATATTTCTTGTTGAATGACACAGCGAGATAACTTGTTTTCATCAAAGCAAAAGCTTCTAACTGAAAAACCTTATTTTATTAATTAATTAATTTATCTATTTATTCTTTTATATCGAGAAGAATGGAATAAGCACTCATGCATTGCTTTTTTTCATCCAGTCCTTTTGTCGCATTGCCTGTGGTTTTATTTTTTTAGATTTAGATTGAACCATCCCTCAAGAGGATGCCGGGGGCTTGTCAGTATAAACAGCATCCCCACATTCTGGAACTTCTGGGCTAGAAATTTCCTCTCCTCTATCCTTCTGTTTGTTTCTGCCTTGTTCCTTTTTTTCCTGTCACCTCCTTTTTGTCTATTTTCTTCCTACTTGGTCCATTCTCCTGCCTTTTTTTCCCCACAAAGATTTAAAAGTTAATAATTCTCTCTTATGCCGAAGTCGGATGCGCTGGGCCTGACTTGTCAGGCGCTTAACGGCAATGCAACGCATTTTCGCTCATATGTATAACAGACAACAGTAGTTGCTGTCTGAGCGTTCGGCGAAGAAGAAGAAGAAGAAGAAGAAGAAGAAGAAGAAGAAGAAGAAGAAGAAGAAGAAGATTGTATCTTTCTTTCATTTTTGTTGCCAGCCTCATTGAATCGGTTGTAGCTTTCCTTCCAAATGTGATTGCGGCGAAATCAAGAATGGTGATGCTTGTTACTAATGGGATTGTAATGAACAGAATATTACGTTGTCATACGAACACATGTCTACTAGCTGCCATCGTACTAGTTTAACATTTTCTGGGTTAGAACACGTTATAAGGTGTTTGGTTTAAAAAAAAATCTTTATTCAGCAAACACAAATACTATACACACAAAAACTGAAAGCAATAACAAGCAAATAGCTTATGATAATCTAGAAACAACATATTTGACTCATTTAATTCCACAGCTAATGAACATAAGTAAATCAACGTA
Organism: Rapana venosa; assembly: GCA_028751875.1. NCBI lineage: Eukaryota > Metazoa > Mollusca > Gastropoda > Neogastropoda > Muricidae > Rapana > Rapana venosa. The sequence continues at coordinate 27,991,859 of CM054159.1, forward strand.
GCATCAAAGTTTTGTTTTCCAAACACCAATTTTTAGATCAGGCAGTTGAGAACCTCAACGCCTCCTCCATGCTGCAACCACACCTATACAGAAAACAAGACAAAGGAAAAGACACAAAACCCATCAACAACAACAGCAACAGCAACACCAACAACAACACCACCACTAACAAAACATCCAGAACAAAAACTAAACATTTACGAAGGGAGAAAAACAGAGACACTTGGGAAGAGTGGATGGTTCCATCAAGCTTCGGTTGCTCTTTCACTAGTTCTCTGTCTGCGTGTTGTTGCTCTTACTATCATACTTGTGAAATTATATGTTGTTATAGTAACTGAATAACCATATAAAATCGTTCGGGTTTCTTAGCTGCTTCGGAACAAAGCGCGAGCACGATGGTTTTCTGTTCATTCCTGAAAACTTGTTGTTGGATTGTTCGGTTTATTGTATTCAGCTTTTATCTGTGTTTCATGTAAAACGTGGCATAGTGTCTGGATTTGCAGAAAGAGAAAAAAAATATTGTCTGTCTGTCTATGTCCGTCCTTGTCTGTCTGTTTGTCTGTTTGTATGTCTGTCTGTCTGTCTCTCTGACTGTCTGTCTCTATCTCGTCTGTCTGTCTGTCTGTCTGTCTGTCTGTCTCTCTCTCTCTCTCTCTCTCTCTCTCTCTCTCTCTCTCTCTCTCTCTCTCTCTCTCTCTTTCTCTCTCTCTCTCACGCGCGCGCACGCGCGCTTGCTTGCTTCTTAATCTATTACCCCATCGAAATAAAATGGATTCAGTTCAAATATGATTCAATTCTTTGTCCGTTTAAGAGTGCAGGTCACCTCAGTAGAAGAAGAATACTTTGTTTTAATGAGAAGAAAATGCGAGGTAAATTCCAAATGATCATTGATAATTAATAATTTTGTGATGTTCAATTTATCCGATATTTTCATAAAGATATGAATTCCTAATTTGAGACAATTCCTGTATTACAGTCAAAAACCTAATACTTAACATTTTTAGCGATTTCACGTTACAACTTTGACAGAAGGTATTCTGTAATTCAGTTCAAAACCGTAACATTTCATCTGTTTCGCGAATTCATGTTACATCTTTGTCAGAAATTAAACCTACTCCCAACTAATGCAGATATTATGCAGAATGATTGGAAAATATATGGAAAAAAAAACAAATAAAAATGCACACCAGACTGTCTCTGATACAATAATTATTAAAACACTTGCAAACCTGTTGCGTTTTTACATCGTAGAATGATCGCCCTGTGATTTCAATATCTCCTGTAAACGATCTCAGCTTTCTCGTTATGATACCAGTAGACACTAAGTGATTGCGTGCATTACTGTAAAGACAGCATGAATATTGCGGTGTGGCAGTCTCAGGTGACAGTGGTTAAGGCATCTGGCCTGGCTATGAATATTATGATGATGATGATGACGTTTTATTATCACTACGTAACCTCACCTTTCTAACCTGACTGTGACAGGATCATTCATCTGATTGTTTTATTTATTTTTATATATCTATATCTATCTATGTATCTATCTATGTATAGATTATGTATCTATCTTTGTATGTATCTATGTATGTATCTCTCTCTCTCTCTCTCTATATATATATATATATATTACCAAGTTTTTGTCAGGATCATATTTTTATGTGTGGTGATTAATTTTTATGATTATTGTTAGTAAGATTGATATTGTTGTTGTTATTGTTATTATCAATAATAATAATAATAATAATAATATTATTATTATTATTATTATTATTGTTGTTGTTGTTGTTGTTGTCGAAGGTGGTAGTAGTGGTGGTGGTGGTGCTACTGCTGTTGTTCCTATCATTATTGATATATTATCATCATTATTGTTATTATCATTGTTACTACTATCATTATCATTATAGTCGTTGTTGTTGCTGTTGCTATGTTGCTTTATTGGTAGTGGTTGGCAGTTCAATTCACACACACACACACACACACACACACACACACACACACACACACACACACACACACACACACACACACACACACACAAAACACCACACAAACACACACACACACTTTTACTGACAAAGATCACGCAGGCGCAATAACTTTCATGGCTTTTTTGTAGATGTGGATGAAGCTTTGAGCATTATTTTGGCATACCCCCGCACGCAGTCAGTACCTTTATTTTATCTTATCTTATTTGATTTATTTTATTTTATTTTCTGTTTAGAGCCTGCAACTAGCTGGTAGAACTGCCCTGATACTGGGTAGCATCACGCACTGTGTGGTTTTGATGTTGGTCGGCAGTGTAAAGGCTGATGCCATGTTTCCCCTGATCAAGCAGTCTGTCTGTTGAGGACCATAATCCCCCATCCTTCTTTGTTGTTCTTCTGTTCTTGCTTTTTTCTTCCCTTTTCTGTGGGTTAGGGTAGATTGTGTGTGTGTGTGTTTTGTGTGTGTGTGTGGTGTGTGTGTGTGTGTGTGTGTGTGTGTGTGTGTGTGTGTGTGTGTGTGTGTGTGTTGTGTGTGTCAAGTCAAAATTTTATTTCAGATGGTACATTGAATAAGCAATGCATTTGCTTTTTTTCATCAAGCCATCTATCTAACTGTGTGTGTGGTTGTGTGTGTGTGTGTGTGTGTGTGTGTGTTTGTGTGTGTGTGTGTGTGTGTGTGTGTGTGTGCGTGCGTGTTGTTTCTGGTTTTTGGGGTGGTTATTTTACTTTTTTGTGGTTTTTTTTGTTTGTTTAGGACGTTTGTGTGTTGCTTTTGTTGTTTTTGGTGTGGTTTTTTTAAAGTAACTTTGTCGTGATTTCAGTGCTGTCAAATGCAAAGATTCGTCGTCTGAAATATTTAGGAAAAAACCTGTCCTGAGCACGCTCAGAATATACCAATTGAACTCCACCCTGTCTTGAAAAGTCAAGATAAAACACACACACACAATCAAGCAATCAACGAATAAAATAACCACTCAGATAATCAAACAAAGAAATCGGTGGATTGGTGGTTTAGAGGTAACGTGCATGCCTAAAAAGCCGAAAATCCGGGTCGCAAGTGTACGGTGGTTTGATCCCCGTGTTTTTAATTTTATTGCATGGTGATCAATGACATTTTCTTTTTTTGGCGTGAAATTTGGGCTGCTTTCCCCGGGAGAGCCCGTCGCCACAAGAGCAGCGCCACCTATTATCTTTTTTTTTCTTTTCCGGTCTTCTGCAACTGTATTTGTTTCCCTATCAGAGTGGCTTTTTTTTCTACAGAATTTTGCCAGGGCCAACTATCTTGTTGCCGTTGGTTCTTTTACGTGCGCTAAATAATTATGTGTTACACACGGGACCTCGGTTTATCGTCTCATCCGAAAGACTATCATCCAGACCACCACTTATGGACTAACGGAAGGGATGGGGGGGGAGGGGTTCGGGCCCAAACGGGGATCGAACCACCGCACACTTCCGACCCGGACTTTTCGCTTTCTAGGCAGGCGCGTTACCTCAAGACCACCGATCCACGACCTGCACCAAAAAATATTCCCCCGAAACAAAACAAAAATCCCACACCAGAAATGCGGAAAAAACCACAACAGCCCCAACCTACCTGAAATAAAAACCAAGAACACAAAACACAACACACACACACACACACACACACACACAACAAAACCACAAACCCTACAACGAACACAGAAAGAAAACACTCACACACACAAAACCACCGCTCAAGAAACAAACCAGCACCACCATTTAGAAAAAACACCAAAAGCAACCGACCACATAGACAAAAAAAGCCTCCCCAAAAGAAAGCACTCAGTCGAAAACCATTACTTGCCTATTGCAATACCATTTCTTACTAGCAGTTCTCTGTAATGTGTCCAGGTATTGGTCATAAAGACAGAATTGTGCAGTTCTGGGTTTTTTTTATATCTTGAACAGAAAGTATAGCAGTTAACTTCGGAACACGTCTTAGATATTTATTTCTAAACTGAGAATAAGGACAGGTAAACACACACACACCACGCACGCACACACGCACGCACGCACGCACGCACTCTCTCTCTCTCTCTCTCTCTCTCTCTCATTCTCTCTCTCATCTCTCTCTCTCTCTTTCCTGGCTTGTTTGTTTGAATTGAATTTATTGATGTCTTGTACAAAACATGAAGTTCTACAGAACTTCTCTTTATTGTTGCCATTCGGATTAAGATGTGACTTAGTGTTTTTGTCAACAAATAAAGATGATATAACTAATTATCTTGGGTGGGTGGGTTGTAGAGGCAGCTACTGTGAAGTAAAAACAAATACAGCTGTAGTATTTCGTAAAATTAATACAGAGTTGGTATCAATACCGAGTGTCTATCAGCCATATTGATGGCACGTTTACGATTTCAGAAAAAAAGTACTCTTCAAGTTTACAATGGATTTGCTCAAAGACGTTCACGTGTTTCAGAACAATGTTACATTCATATTTTTCACACAATGGTGTGTTTATAACTGGCTTAGGTATTGCCGATGTGTGGGTGTTTGTTTTTTTAATCGTGTGATGATGATACTACTACTACTACTACTACTACTACTACTACTACTACTACTACTACTACTACTACTACTACTACTACTACTACTACTTCTACTACTACATAGGATTTATATAGCTATATATCTTGCAACAAAACAAATCAAAGCGCTTTCATTCATCCTACTCATTCACATGCAGCCAGTTACAATTAATAGTTGTTGTTTTTTACAAGTTCAAATGTATACACGCATGCTCGCACACACGCACGCGCACACATGCACACCCACCCACACACAAAGGTTTACTCTCCGGCAGGGTGATGGGGTTTTGGCTGTTGAGGGCAGGGACAAAAATGAAATGGAACAAGAGAGGAGAATCTTAGGTTTGAAATACATGTGTCTTGAGGCCGAATTTAAAAGCGTCATAAGAAGGCTTTTGGCGAAGGGAGAGAGGGAGGTCATTCCAAATCAATGGACCAGAAACAGAGAAAGAGCGACGGCCAACGGTGGACTGGTTGAATTTAGGTATTCTTGAGCACAAGGTATCTGCAGCAGAGTGGAGGGAACGAGAAGGAGTGTATAGGTGAAGACAATCATGTGATGTGAGCGTGCTGATGTTCAGATTCTGTGTTTTGGTATTTTATGTGAAACAAGGTTCTCCTGTTTATTGTTTTTATGTACGGCTTATAACCCACACGAATTTATGTGTGTGAGATAATGAAGTATTTGAATAGAATTGAATTGAATTGATACGGAACTTTGTTTTTCTTTTGACCTGTGTATAAAGAAACACACGACGACGATTACCTTTTAGTTGGACATAATATCCGACATTACCATCTTTGTCCTTGTCTACAGTCAGTGTCCATTTTCTCTATTTTTGTGGGATTTTTTTGTGGATTTTTGTTTTTGTTCTTTTCTTTTTTCTTTTTGTTTTATTGGGGATGAATTGAATCTTCTGTCTTGGCTATAATAATGGTTGTAAAGCGCTGATATCAATAAACCTCTCTCTCATAAATAAATTCTTGAAGGCGTCTCTCTTTCATGTTTATCCTCACCTCACCTATCCTGTAGTCCCATGGACCGTGGAGGTACCACTGAAGATTTCGCAGCCAGCTTCCTCCACTCCCCGCGGTCCTCTGCTTTCCGTAGCAAGTCGTTCCACTCAAGGCTACCAGTCCACTCTCTGATGTTGTCTTCCCATTGTTTTCTCTGTCTGCCTCTTCGTATGTACATGATCAGGGAACACATCAGTCTGGTCTTGAAGCTGATGGCGATGTTCTTGTCGCTTCAGAGGACTTTCAGTTTGGTCATTGCTGTTGTACTTTTATTCTAATTCGTTTTGGTGTTTATACCTTTTTCTTCACACTGTCCTTTCTTTGTTGAGATTTTTTTAAAACTTTGTTTAGTTTTCTGTTGTTTGGGTTTCTTTTTTTTTTCTTTGCATAATTATGTTTTGCCAGCTGGTGAGTTATAACAGTCTATACCCTTCATGGATATCATTTTGTTTAGGCTCACTTCATTCCATTACCATCATCTTTCCTCAAAATACATACGTTTTCATAAGTTAAGTTTCTGCTGTTCGTCTCTTGTTTTCTTGGCTAATGTTTTATTTTATTTTTATTTATTATTTTATATCGAGGATAATGGAATAAGCACTCATGTGCTTTTTTGCATCTAGTCCCCGTGTGTATGCGGTTTTTGTAAATTCTGTTAATCGGTGGTCTAGAGGTAACGTACCTGCCTAGAAAGCGAAAAGTCCGGGTCGGAAGTGTGCGGTGGTTCGATCCTCATTTGGCCCAGAAACTTTTCCCCCATCCTTTAGACCGTGAGTGGTGGTCTGGGAGCTAGTCTTTCGGATAAGGCGATACACCGAGGTTCTGTGCCTTACGCATAATTAGTTATTTTTTATTCTCGAATTAATTTTCGTCTCTCTTGCTCTCTAAGCTCAAAACATGTTGCTTTGTTTTGTGGCCACGAGTGTTTTACCTGCCTTTACCTGTGGGGGGTGTTTGGTAAAGACAGAACGCAAGTGTGTGTGGTGTAGGTGTGTGTGTGTGTGTTTTGTGGGGGTGGGGTATGTGTTTGTGAGTGTGTGTGTGGTGTGTCTGTCTGGTGGTGTGTGTGGTTGTTGTGTTGTGTGTGTGTGTGTGGTGTGGTTTTGTGTGGTGTGTGTGTGTGTTTTGTGTGTGTGTGTGTGTGTGTGTGTGTGGTGTGTGGTGTGTATGTAAGAGCACGTAAGTGCATATCCGTACAAATTAATTTATATACGCACACTGTTATGTCTGTCTGTCTGCCTGTGTGTCTGTGTCTGTGTGTCTGTCTGTCTGCCTGCCTGCCTGCCTGCCTTCCTGTCTGACTGCCTGCCTGCCTGCCTGCCTGACTGCCTGTCTGTATGTGTGTATGTATGTATGTATGTATGTATGTATGTTATGCATGTGTGTATGCATGTAGGTATGTATGCTGCAAAGCATGCATGTCTGTATGTCTGTATGTATGTATGTGGTGTGTATGTATGTATGTTATGTATGTATGTATGCATGCATGCATGCATGTCCTGTCTGTATGTCCTGTCTGTCTGTATGTATGTATGTATGCATGTATGTATGTATGTATGCAATATGTGTGTATGTATGCATGTATCATGCATGAATGCATGTAGCATGCATGTATGTATAATGTATTATGTATGTGTTGTATGTATGTTGTATGTATGCATGCATGAAAGCATGCATGTATGTAATGTAAATAAAGTATGTCTGTAGAATGTGTTGTATGTATGTGTGTAAAAACTATGTATTTTTTGGTTGTATGTATGTACCTGTGTTAATAGGCTGACCAGCTGTTGTATATTTAGTACCAGTATATATGTGTGTGTGTTTGTGTGTGTGTTTGTGTGTGACAGAGAGAGAGAGAGCGAGCGAGAGGGAGAGAGAGAGACAGACAGACAGACAGATAGGCACTCAGACAGACAGAAGACAGACAGACAGGCAAACAGACAGATAGGCACACAGACAGACAGATGCACAGACAGATTTACAGACAGACAGATTTACAGACAGACAGACGGACAGATGCACAGACAGACAGACAGATTGACAAACTGACAGACACACAGACAGAGACAATGACAGAGAAAGAGAGGTAACTCGGTGGGTGGGTTAGTGCACGTGCGTGTGTGTGTCAATGTGCGCGTGCATGCGGGCATGTGCGTGTGTATGTGCGTGCATGCATGTGGGTGTGTGCGTGCATGCATGTGTGGATGTATGTGTGTGTCGTTATTTTCATTTTATTTTATTCCTTTTTTTTCGAGGATAATAAAATAAGCATCATGGGTTTTTTTTCCTCCAGTCCCCGTGTGTATGCAGTTTTGTAAATGTTGTCTTCCGTACAGTTGCGTGTGTGTCTTTTGTGTATGTTTTCGTGCGTTTGTGTATGTGTGTGTCTGTGTGTCTGTGTGGGCATGCGGTCATTTGTTCGCACTCGTGTGTGTGTGTGTGTCTATCCGTGTGCGTGTGCGTGTATATGCATGCATATGTGTGTTTGTGTGCCTGCCTGCCCGCCCACGTGTGGGTCACAGAGAGAGAGAGTGCGAGGGAGAGGGAGGGAGGGAGAGAGAGAGGGGGGAGAGGGTGAGATAGGGAGAGAGAGAGAGAGGGGGGGGGGGGAGAGGGAGAGAGAGAGGGGGGAGGGAGAGGGAGAGAGAGGAGAGCAGGTTCACAGGTGGGAGAGATAGTGTGCCGTTGACATTCCAATTACTACCGCAGCAAAAATTAATTACTGCCAGAGAGAGATGGCTTTTTGTGTGCCTAGTAATTAACTGACTATGCTCCGCACAGAGAGAGAGAGAGAGAGAGAGAGAGAGAGAGAGAGAGAGAGAGAGAGAGAGAGAGAGAGAGAGAGAGAGAGAGAGAGAGAGAGAGAGAGAGAAGGGGAGAGGGGGCGGGGGGTGGGGGGTGGCTGGGGGTTCCACGTTAACTGATTTCTCTTCCGGATTAGCTTCCTAATCAGAATTTCGTTTTTTTCGCGGGATCTCTCTGTCTCTCTGCCTCTGTCTCTCTGTCTCTGTCTGTCTGTCTGTCTGTCTTTCTGACTCTCTGTCTGTCTGTTTGTCTGTCTGTATGTATGTATATCTGTCTGTCTCTCTCTGTGTGTCTCTCACTCTATGTCTCTCTTTCTTTGTATCTCTCATACACACAAACCCACACAAACACACACACAAACATACACACACAATCATACAATACACACAATACACACAATACACACACACACAAACGGACACACAATACACACACAAACACACACACACACATAACACACACATAGACACACATACACACAGTTTTTGCAACCAAAAACCAACCTAGCATAATTACTTAATAAAAACGTATAGACAAATTCATTAATCACATTTTTGTCTGTGTTTAAAGATGGCGTGTTATATGCTAACACTTTCTATGTAACGTTTTTTCTTTTGTGATTTAATTCAATAGGATTAATTAAAATTCTGCGCGACATATTCCTTTGGTGAATTTTTTATTTTTTAAATTTATTTATTATTTTATTTATTTATTCTTTTATGTCGAGGATAATGGAATAAGCCCTCGTGGTCTTTTTTACATCCAGTCCCCGTGTGTATGCGGTTTTGTAAATTCTGTCATCTGTTCCCACCGGCACACAATGGCCTACTCTTTCGAAAAGCGGAACAGGATTTAACGTGTGCGCAAGATGTTCTGCGTGCGTTCGCACAGGGACCTCGGTTTATAGTCTCATCCGAAGGACTTTTGGGGAGAGTGGAGTCTGCACTGATGTTAACTCCAGTTTGTTTCGTGTTTGTTTGTTTTAGAGTAGGGTTCTTTCGTTTTTAGTAGTAGAATAGAATATGTTCGTTCTTACACTAAGTGAATTCTTTTGAATTGTTATTGTTACTTTTGTTGTTTTCGTTGTTGCTGATGCTCCTGTTGTTACTGTTGTTGTGATTGTGTTGTGGTTGTTGTTGCTGCTGTTGTGTTCGGGTAAACTCATCCATTCCAATCCAATCTTGTTGTTTAAAGCCCCGCCGACCACTGATGAAACAGCTGGTTTAGTTTTGTGTAGTCATGCCTCATAGACGGGACAGCTCAGTGGTCGGAGCACTCGCTTTTCCCCAGCTAAGGTTGAGCAGCATCGAGCGTGGTTACCACTTGGATGGGTGACCGTTCGCGCGCCTTGACTTCAGTACAGTCCCCCAGGTCACCCAGCTGTAAATGGGTACCTGCCCTCTTTAGGGTCAGGGAAGGTAAAGCAGCGAGGAAGAGGAGATGGGCGCCGCCCTCAATATGCTGGCCCTTGGAGAAGTGAGGTCTCTGATGCCTCGCTCCCTTACGACCACATAGGTTATGGGACTCCTTTACCTTTTTTAGTCATGCCTCATGAGCCAACCACTGATGCTGAATACATAATGTTTAACGTGTGTATGCCTTGTTCAGACAGTAATAACCCTCCATGACCCTGTGTGATCATAATCATCATCAACACAAAAGGAGTTGGGAATTTCGTTTCAAATAGCATTGAGGCTTTTAAACCAAATTGCTACTATACTGGAGTACACAGTGGATCGGTGGTCTAGAGGTAACGCGCATGCCTAGAAAGCCAAAAGTCCGGGTCGGAAGTGTGCGGCGGTTCGATCCCTGTTTGGGCCTGAAACTTTTTCCCCATCCATTTATTTATTTTATATTTTATTTTTTTAATTTATTTATTCTTTTATATCGAGGATAATGGAATAAGCACTCATGTGCTTTCTTACACCCAGTCCCCGTGTGATTGTGGTTTCGTGAATTTTGTCATCTGTTTCCACCGGCACACAATGGCCTACTCTCCATGAGACCATGAGTGGTGGTCTGGTTGCTAGTCTTTCGGATGAGACGATAAACCGAGTGTGTTACATAAAATTATTTAGCGCACGTAGAAATAGTCGCGGAAACAAGAGTTTTCCCCTGGCAAAATTTTGTAGGGAAACAAAAATTAATACAGTTACAGACAGGAAAGCAAAAATAAGATCGGGTGGCGCTGCTCTTGTGGCGACGCGCTCTCCCAAGGAGAGCAGCCCGAATTTCACCCAGAGAAATCTGCCGTGACTTAAAGTGGTATGAAAAAGAAAAACATGAAAAAACGTACCTTGCAATCCAAGCAGCACAGGCAGTATGACTCAGCACTCACAGCAATACAGATGCACAACGTAGATAGTTACGTGGCATTGCAATGATTAGCAGTAGACTTCTTCACACGCCATGATGAAAATGAAATAAAACTAAAATTTCTTCTTCGTCGTCGTCGTCGAACGCTCAGACAGCAACTATCGTTGTCTGTTATATGAGCGAAGATGCGTCACGCTGCCAATAAGCGCCTGACAAGTCAGTCCCAGCGCATCCGACTTTGGCATAAGAGATTTGTGATCTTTTGTCTTTCTGGAAAACGGCAGGAGCATGGACCAAAAAGGCAGAAAATAGACAAGAAGGAGGTGACAGGAAGTAAAGGAATAAGGAAGAAACTAAGAGAGGGATAGAAAAGAGGAAATTTCTAGCAAAGAAATTCCAGAAGGTGGGGATGCTG
>CM054159.1:28010445-28017945 GCA_028751875.1 Rapana venosa
TTTTATTTAAATTTCCTCTGTCTCGTTTGGATTTAAATATATCCAGTCGCTTGAGTTTATTTACCTATCCATTATAACATATAGGAATTTAACGAATTCATATGCTTAAGTTGTGTGTTTTTATTTATTTAAGTCTTGATTCATTCATGTCTTGTTTTATTCCATAAATGTTGTAGTTATTTCTATAATTATGCTGTTCATTTCTTGTCCATTCAATTTTTTTCCTGAAAATGCTGGTTATTCTATGCGCTTGCATTTCTCTATCAATCACACATTTTGTAAAATAATTTTCCTTATACTGACGTCTGCCAGTTTTGTTTATTATCACTTATTTCATTGTAGATTTTATTTTAGTTATGTATTAGTTGTTTTTCATTGGCAAATGATGCAGAGATAGATAGATAGATAGATAGTGAAATAGTTAGATAGAGAAATAGATAGATAGATAGATAGATAGATAGATAGATAGATAGATAGATAGATAGATAGATAGATAGATAGATTCACTGATTGAGAAAACATCCTGTATAAATCATAACTATATGGCTAGGTAGTGAGTGGGACTATGCATTGAAAACGGATCCATTTTGATCGGGGTTTTTCTTTCCAATTCGAAAGTGTTCAATATCAAGCAAGTAATATAAATTGCAGAAGCAAAAACTTATCACCCCTCCCTCTCCCCCACCTACCCCCCAAAGAAAAAACAACAACAACAAAAACCCACAAACAAAAAGGTGCATGCAAATAGTGAAAACAACAAAAGCCATCTAATTCTCCCCACTCCAAAAATCTAACAAACAAAACTGGAATGAAATTGCAACAGTTCAAACAAAAACAACAATAATAGTAGTAATAATAATAACAATAAATAATAATAATAATAATAACAATAATAACAACAACAATAATAATAATAATAATAATAATATTAATAATAATGATGATGATAATGATAATGATAATGATATCAACGATCATCATCATCATTCATCAATCATCAATCATCATAATCATCATCATCATGACGACGACGACGATGACACCACCACCACCACCACCACCAACAACAACAACAACAACAGCAACAAAAACGCGCAACTAGGAAACTATACGGTGTTAATGTCGTTAGGGTGTTGAAATGTTCCAGGTTTGTTTTTTGATTGAGTTTTCTTTTCGTTTTTCTATTGTTCTTTTTGGTTTTGTTTGTTTGTTGTTTACTTATCTTTCCCGAGCAAGAGCTCTGAGGTTTATCCTGCGTATGTCCACTGTTTATGTCCACCAGGTAGGTAGCTGCACTCTGATTTCAGAGAAAACTGTCCAGTAGTAGATCCATTGCTCTGTCGGGGATTAGAAAAAAAAACCGCGTAGTCATACACGGATATGTTCGGTATTTCTTTGTTCATAAGTCTTTTCATTCATTGAAATGAGTTCTTCTTCTTTGCAATTCTTCTTCGCAGTTCTTCGCAATACTTTGCAATGCTTCTTCGCAATTCTTTGCAATTCTTCTTCGCAATTCTTCTTCTTCGCAATTCTTCGCAATTGTTCGCAATTGTTCGCAATTCTTCTTCGTCGTAATTTCTTCTTCTTCTTCTTCTTCTCTTCTCGTCGTCGTCGTCGTCGTCGTCGTCGTCGTCGTAATTCTTCTTCTTCGTAATTATTTTTCTTCTTCTTGTTCTTCTTCTTCGCAATTCTTCGCAATTCTTCTTCTTCTTCGCAATTCTTCGCAGTTATTCGCAATTCTTCGCAATTCTTCTTCGCAATTCTCTTCGCATTCTTCTTCGCAATTCTTCTTCTTCTTTTTCTTCTTCTTCTTCTTCTTCTTCTTCTTCTTCTTCTCTTTCTTCTTCTTCGCAATTCTTCTTCGCAGTTCTTCTTCTCGAAATTGTCCTCCTTCTCCTCCTCCCCCTCCTTGACTCCTCCTGCTACTTCTTCGCAATTCTTTGTAATTCTTCTTCTTCGTCGCAATTCTTCTTCTTCGCAATTCTTCTTCTTCTTCACAATTCTTCTTCTTCGCAATTCTTCTTCTTCGCAATTCTTCCTCTTTGCTTCCTTCTCTCCATCCATCCACCTGCTTCTCAAATCTCTTCTCTTTCTCTCTTTGTCACAGACATGTTAACGGTCTCTGTTAACAGACAATGATAACTGTGTTACAAAGCAGTTGCAGCCTGTCATACCCTCATATCTGCTGATGAATGGCGAGTGTTGCAGGCGCCCACACTCGCGACCTGTTATCTTCGTTGTCAACAGTCAGTGTGAAACAGGCTTTAGGCCACAGCTTGTAGTCAGGCAAGCAAGTGTGATGCTGCCTTTAGATAAGTCGACACGTTGTCGAGTGCCATGTGTTGGTTTCAAGTCAAGTCTAGTCAAAATTTTAATTTCCAGATGGTACATTGAATAAGCAATGCATTTGGGTTTTTTTTCATCAAGCCATCTATCTAAGAACAAATTCGTGAATAATTTTTCCTGAAATACTACATTATTGCAACCTTTACCAATAAATTGAACCAGTAAAAAGAGGAAAATCGATAAGATAATACATTGGAAAATACAAATTGCACACATATACATACACACGCACACACATACTCATACACACCTGCGCGCGCGCACGCGTACACACACACTTTAATAAAGAATGTTTTAAGATTTTTTTTTTAATCATAAAACGTCAGGACAAACAAATTACTTCACCTACTAAATCATCCATTCTTTCACGTTTATACCTTGGATGATAAAAAGGTACGGGAACAAAACGTTAGAAAACACTAGGCATTCATTGCGTCAATACTGACAACATTGTTTGCAATGACATCCCTCCTCTCCTCCTCCACCCACGCAAACGTGCGCTCATATGCGCTCATACTCTGGTTTTGGTGTGCGCGTGCGTGCTTGCGTGCGTGCGTGCGTGTGTGTGTGTGTGTGTTGTTGTGTGTGTGGTGTGTGTGTGTGTGTGTGTGTGTGTGTGTGTGTGTGTGTGTTGTTGTTGTTGTTGTTGTTGTGTTGTTGTTGTTGTTGTCTTCGATTTTACATCTGTTCACTCTCAGTGATATTAGACGAGAAAAAAATGTATGGAAATTGAGGGGTGGTGGTAGATGTCCTACTGAAATGTGTACAAGGGAAAAATAGTTTACATAGGCAAAAAAGAAACTTCACACAGCAAGAAAACCAGTGGTGTGTGTGTGTGTGTGTGTGTGTGTGTGTGGTGTGCGTGCGTGCCTCTGTGTGTTTGTGTGTGTTTTGTTGTGTGTGTTCTTTCGTTGTTGTGTGTTGTTTTGTGTTTTAAAAAAAAATGTTTATCTTATTATTTTATTTCTAGGATAATGCAATAAGCACTCATGCGCTTCTATTTTTTTCCTTTCTTTTTTACCTCCCAATCCCCGTGTGTATGCAGTTTCGTAAATTTTCTCATCCGTTTTTTGTGTGCGTGCGTGTACGTGCATGTGTGTGTGTGTGTGCGTGTGCGCGCGCGAGCACGTGCATAATTATGTATGTGTGTGTATGTACTTGCCAGCATGATGTGTTGACATGTGTTTCTCCTTGTGAGTTTGTACCTCATAATTATCTTTTATACCAGCTCCGTTCTGTTACCCCCCTTCCCCCTCCCTCCTCCCCACTATCCCCCTCCCCCACCCTCCCACCCCCCCAAACCTCCCAAATATTCTCTGTAATTTCCCTCCCAGTTGCATCACCAGCGCTCTTATAAAGTATTTAGGTGTTTATGTACGCCGCCATCAAGTCCTTCTACGCTCTGTCTCTGTCAGTCTGTTTGTCTGTCCGTTTGTCTCTTCGCTGTTGTTTGTTTGTTTGTTTGTCTGTCTGTTTGTCTTCTTCGCTGTCTGTTTGTTTGTTTGTCTGTCTGTTTGTCTGTCTTCGCTGTCTGTATGTTTGTTTGTTGTCTCTGTTCTGTCTCTGCTCTGTGTCTGTCGCTGTCTGTCTCTCTTGTACTGTCTTCCTTTGTGTATGTATGTGTGTGTGTGCGTGGCCCGCGTGAGTGCGCGTGCGCACGTGTGTGTGTTGGTGTGGTGTTGTGCGTGTGTGTGTGTTCTGTGTGTGCGTGTGTGACGTGTGTAGTGGTGTTGTGTTGTGTGTATGCGTGCGTTCGTGCCGTGTGTGTGTGTGTGTGTGTGTGTGTGTGTGTGTGTGTGTGTGTGTGTGTGTGTGTGTGTGTGTGTGTGTGTGTGTGTGTGTGTGTGTTGTGTGTGTGTGTAAGTCCTTCGGATGAGACTATAAACCGAGGCCCGTGCGCGAACGCATGCAGAATATCTTGCGCACATGTTAAATCCTGTTCCGCTTTTCGTATTGTGTGCCGTGGGAACAGATGACAGAATTTACAAAAAACGCATACACACGGGGACTGTATATAAAAAGCATATAAGTGCGTATTCCATTATCCTCGATATAAAAGAATAAAACAAAAACAAAAGTAAATAAAATATAAAATAATTGTGCGTGCATGCGTGCGTGTATATGTGGTGTGTGTGTGTGTTGTGTGTGTGTGTCCCGATAGCAAAAAGGAAAGACAATACAAGTGTGTTCACATTCTGTTTAAAGGGAACTTGAAAAAACAAATTCAGACCTAGGTGTGTTCCCTAATCCTCTCCACTGGCTGTGCAAGAACACACACAGTTCAGACACGCCGACCAGTGAATAAGACGTTGTCTTGAATTATGAAAAGTGTATTCTGTTGTGTCAAATAAGTCCATGTGACTTTTATGGCAATAAAAGAAAAATTCCTGATTCTGATTCTGATTCTTCACACACACACACACGCGCACGCGCACGCATGCGCGCGTTTGCCCGTGCGAGGACACACATGCACACCAAATGAATAGGTACGTTTGTGCCCAGCAAATGTTTTTGCCATTCTCTCTCTATAATTATATCTCTCTGTCTCTCTCTCACCTTCCCCCTATACACACACTTCTTTCTTTGCACACATGCACGTTCGCATGCTCACGCACATTCCCTTTAAACGCACAGACACAGACACACACATTTGCCAAATATTATCTGTGTTTGTCACTTACACACACGCGCGCACATACGCACATACACACACACAAACACTAACACACACGTGCACGCATGTCCCATCCCCCCTCATACACACATTTGCCAAACATCTTTTTTGTTCCTTTTTGAACACACACACACCCTCCCCCTTCCCCCAACCCCTTACCCCCATCCACACACACACACACCACGCACCCCCTCCCACGTCCCCCCCACCACACACACACACACACACACACACACACACACACACACACACACACAACGAAGAAAAAACGAAAGAAGAACGACTTAACGGCATTGCAGGCTTAGAGCTGCCTTTGATCTTTATGAGGGGAGGGGGGGAGAGAGAGAGAGAAGAGAGAGAGAGAGAGAGAGAGAGAGAGAGAGAGAGAGAGAGGAGAGAGAGAGAGAGAGAGAGAGAGAGAGAGAGAGAGAGAGAGAGAGAGAGAGGAGAGCAGAGAGAGAGAGAGAGAGAGAGAGAGAGATCAAAGACGAAGCCGGCAGCGCAGAAAGGCAGCCAACGCGAGAAAGATTACAGCTGACTGTGATTTAAGGATGAACGCTGAAACAGTCAAGTCAGTCCAGTCAAGTCAAGTCATGCAGGCAGGCAGACAAGGCAGGCAAGTCATCCATCCGCCTGAGCCATTTTGCTTGTGCCATTCGTGCCGTGCCATGCCATGCTTGTGCCATCGCTTCTGGCATTTGCTGGCAATGCTCTGGCTTGGTAGATAGGCTACTCTTCGCAGCTGGAAGGAAGACTGGGCATTTTTTTTTCTTAAATAGAGAGAGAGAGGGTGGGGGAGAGAGAGGGGGGGAGAGAGGGAGAGAGAGAGAGGAGGAGAGAGAGAGGGGAGGGGAGAGAGAGAGGAGGAAGGGAGGGAGAGGGGGGAAGAGAGAGGAAGGGAGAGGGAGAGGGGGCGGAGAGAGAGGTGAAGGGAAGAGAGAGAGAGGAGGGAGAGAGAGAGCGCGAGGGAGGGAGGGAGAGAGAGGGGGGGGGGGGGGGAGAGAGAGAGAGAAGGGAGGGTGTTGGGTGGGGGTCCTTTTCATGTCTTTGTTTTGGGATGTTTGTTTATTGTGTTTGGTTGTTTTTTTATCTCTGTGTGTTCGACTATTTCGTTTAGCTTGTCTGTTTTTTGCCTGTCTGTGTGCTCTCTCTCTCTCTCGAATGTCTGTCTGTCTGTCTGCCTGCCACTGTCTTTGCTTCTATCGCTGTGCGGTCACTGTGTGTGTGTATGTGTTGTGTGTGTGTGTGTGTTGTGGTGTGTGTGTGTGTGTGTGTGTGTGTGTGTGTGTGGGGTAAGGTATGAGTGGGGGGGGGGGGGGGGGGGGGGGGATTTAACCAATTCTGTTCCAGTAATCAGAGACCCCTTTCAGACACACTTTGTTTTTTCTTTTCTTTTTTTAAGTGAACGTGATTGTTCCACAAGGCGCTGTAATATTCAGAAACACAAACAAAACAACAACAACAACAACAACAAACCAGAAACAAACAAACAGAAAGCAGCAAGCGTGGAGTGCTTCTATCTCGTCAGTGCTTTTGTTGTTATGAAGTGTTATGTCGTGTTCCAAAGAACATAGTGCGACAGTAAATCATTTTTGTTGTTGTTGGACGAAGTGTTTTCAAATTATTGTGTATTGTATTGTTTCGTATGGTATTGTATTATATTGTATTGTATTGTTCTGTTCTGTATCGGATTGTATCGTATTGTATCGTATAGTGTCGTATTTTATTGTATCGTTTTGTGTTGTGTTGTATTGTATTGTATTGTATCGGATTGTTCTGCATTGTACCGTATTGTATTGTATTGTGTTGTATTGTATCGTATTGTATTGTATTGAATCGCATTGTTCCGCATTGTATCGTGTCCTAGTGTATCGTATTGTATTGTATTGTATTGTATTGTATTGCTTAGTATCGTATTGTATTGTATTGTATTGAATCGCATTGTTCTGCATTGTATCGTATCCTAGTGTATCGTATCGTATTGTATTGTATTGTATTGCTTAGTATCGTATTGTATTGTATTGTTTTGTGTACCACTTCCCCTCCATGTTTTGCTTGTGTAAGAACTAGGCTACTTTTATTTGTTAATGTCTTCTTTTATTTCGAGGATAATGGAATAAGCACTCATGGGCTTTTTTTACATCCTGTCTCCGTGAATATGTAGTTTTGTTAATTTTGTCATCGTTCCTACCGGCACACAATGGCCTACTCTTCCGTAAAGTGGAACAGGATTTAACGTGTGTGCAAGATGTTATGCGTGCGTTCGCACACGGGGCCTCGGTTTATATTCTCATCCGAAGGACTTTTGGGGAGAGAGGAGTCGGCACTGATGTTAACTCCAGAGGAAAAAAAATCCTCTTGAACGAGATTCGAACCCGGGTCAGTAGATCACGAATACATCACTCTAACCACCAGACTATCCCGTCCCCCTGGAGAGAGACAGTGTCGCCACAAAGAACAGCCAGCGCCACACATTTGTT
>CM054159.1:28027945-28035445 GCA_028751875.1 Rapana venosa
TGAAGGGGGGGGGGGGGGGGTGGGGGGGGGGAGGAGGAGGGAAGGGCTGTTACTAGGATATGTGGACTATATGCATCGGTGGTCTAGAGTTAACGCACCTGCCTAGAAAGCCAAAAGTCCGGGTCGGAAGTGTGCGGTGGCTTGATCCCTGTTTGGGCCCCAAACTTTCCACCTATCCATTACACCCTGAGTGGTGGTCTGGGTGCTCGTCTTTCGTATAAGACGATAAACCGAAGTCCCGTGTGTTATATGAACTTATTTATCGCACGAAAAAGAAACCACGGCAGCAAGACAGTTGTCCGTGGCAAAATTCTGTAAAAAAACAAAACAAAACAAAAGCCACTCTAATAGGGAAACAAATACAGTTGCAGACAGGAAAAGAAAGAAAAAAATAATGGGTGGCGCTGCTCTTGTGGCGACGCGCTCTACTCGGAGGCAAGAGCAGCCCGAATTTCAGGCATAGAAATCTGCCGTGACTTTACGTGGTATACATGTAAATGTACGTGACAGGGATGGTGAATTCTGCCCGGTTCACCGAGCAAACAACACACTGGTGGTTAGAGTGATGTCTTCGTGATCTGCTGACCCGGGTTCGATTCTCGTTCAAGAGGATTTTTCCTCTGGAGTTAACATCAGTGCCGACTCCTCTCTTCCCAAAAGTCCTTCGGATGAGACTATAAACCGAGGTCCTGTGTGCGAACGCACGCGGAACATCTTGCGCACACGTTAAAACCCGTTCCGCTTTTCGGAAGAGTAGGCCATTGTGTGCCAGGTGGGGACGGATTGACAGAACTGACAAAACTGCATACACACAGTGACTGGATGAAAAAAAAGCAAATGAGTGCTTATTCCATTATCATCGAAATAAAAGAATACAATGAATAAAAATAAAATAAATAAATACATAAAATAAATGAAGACTTCACTGCACTGCCCCAACGACTCCTCAAGAAGTTTAAGGGAGAAGTTCTTTTGTTTTCATTCCTCGGCTAGAGCTCCGAGGTTCACCAATAGTGAGATTTGTTTGCGTATTTGACCGGTTTTTTTTGTTTTTTGTTTTCCATGAAGGTAGCCGCACTCCGACTTCGGAGATAATGTTTAATTAACCACGACAGCAGTATTGCATGCGGGGGTTTGTTTTCTTAAAACATAATATTTTTGCTACCCATTCTTACCGGCACGATTGGCCGCCCACTCTTCCCCAAAAGGCAGTGTGTGTGTGTGTGTGTCTGTCTGTCTGTCTGTGTCTGTGTCTCTCTGCCCATGCCTGTCTGTCCACCTGTCTGTCTGTCTGTCTGTCCGTCTCTCTGTCTGTCTGTCTGTCTGTCTGTCTGTCTCTCTCTCTCTCTCTCTCTCTCTCTCTCTCTCTCTCTCTCTCTCTCTCTCTCTCTCTCTCTCTCTCTCTCCCCTCTCTCTCTCTGTCTTTCGGATGAGACTATAAACCGAGGCCCCGTGTACGAACGCATGCAGAACATCTTGCGCACACGTTAAATCCTGTTCCGCTTTTCGGTAGAGTAGGCCATTGTGTGCCGGTGGACACAGATGACAAAATTTACAAAACCGCACACACACGAGGACTGGATGTAAAAAAGCAGATGAGTGCTTATTCCATTATCCTCGATATAAAAGAATAAATAAATTATAAAAAAAATAAATACATGTCTCTCTCTCCCTCTCTCTCTTCTCTCTCTCTCTCTCTCCCCTCCCCTCTCTCTCCTCCTCCTCTCTCTCTCTCTCCCTCCCTCTCCCCTCCTCTTCAGCTCTCTCTCCTCTCCCTCTCTCACCTCTCCTCTCCCTCTCTATCTCTCTCCCCCCCCCTCTCTCTCTTCCCTCTCTCTCTCTCTCTCCCCCTCTCTCTCTCTCCCTCTCTCCCTCTCTCTCTCCCCCCTCTCTCCCTCTCCTCTCTCCCTCTCCCTCTCTCTCTCCCTCCTCTCCCCCCTCTCTCCCTCTCTCTCTCCCTCCCCTCTCCCTTTCTCTCTCCCTCTCTCTCTCTCCCTCCCTCTCCCTCTCTCTCTCCTTCCCCCTCCCTCTCTCTCTCTCTCCCTCTCTTTTCTCTCTAGCTCTCTCTCTCTCTCCCTCTCACTCTCTCTCTCTTCCCTCCCTCCCCCTCCCTCTCCCCTCTCTCTCTCTCTCTCCCTCCCCCTCCCTCTCTCTCTCTCTCCCTCTCTCTCTCTATAAGTATGTGAACCATTTGACAATGTGTAGATGTTTATCTTTATGACTTATTAAGTTTGGTTGTGTTATTTTTCTTGGCTTTGTTGTTGTTCTTGTTGTTGTTGTTGTTGTTTGTCTGTTTTTCTCTTTTTTATCATCTTTTGTTGGTCTGGTTTTTTCTTCTCTTTTGTTTGTTCGTTTGTTTTGGTTAGGGTTTTTTGGGGGGTGGGGGTAGGGGTGGGGTATTTTTAGGATTTTCTTTTAATTACTTGCTTTGGGGGGGGGGGGGGGTTGTTGGGGGGGAGCTGTTTTGAAAAGGGTTATTTCCCTGTTTTATTGTGAGACTGTATAAGTATTGGGTTATTATTATTAAGATGTATCCCTAACGGGCGGGGACTGGAGGTAAAAAAGCACATGTGTGCTTATTCATTATCCTCGAAATAAAAGAATTTGTCATTGTCATTGTCTCTCTAGCTCTCTCTCTTCTCCCTCTCACTCTCTCTCTCTCTCCCTCTCCCTCTCCCTCCCTCTCCTTCTCTCTCTCTCTCCCTCTCTCTCTCCCTCCCCCCCCTCTCTCCCTCTCCTCTCCCTCTCTCCCTCTCTCTCTCTCTCTCTCTCTACGCATCTGCGCAAACGTCACGGACACCACCACGCACATGCGCAAGGCGCAACTCAACGCTGGCGCGAAAATGGAGTGTGTCCATGATGAGACAGCGCCATTGCTAAATGCTAAAGCCCAGACAATAACAGGCCTATACTTGCTGGCCTAGCTAGCTTGGCCCTTTAGGGTAAACGATCCCAGGCCCCTAGAGCCTAGCCCCTGCCCCTAGTCCTCCTTGCTTGCTGTCCTGGCCCTTGTTTTATGAGGCCCCGTTGTGTCAAGGTCTGAAGTTGGCGAATTAGCTTTCTTTTGAGTCCGCTCCTGCAGCCTTGTAAGAGGAGCAGGGATTCAATTTGGATCTGCCCGTTTCTGAGGGGATTCGGTGTCCCTTTTGGGGGGGTTGTATTTATTATGTGGAGTGCTCGCTGGGTTTTTTGTGGGGTTTTTTTTATAGTTTGTGTGTGTGTGTTTTAGTGGGGGTTTCTTGCGTGGGTCTGTGTGTTGTGTTGATCACGCGCGTGTGTGTGTGTGTGTGTGTGTGTGTGTTTGGGGAGGGGGGGGGGGGTGACAGTGTGTTTTGTGTGTATGTGTGTGAGGGTGTGTGCGTGTGTTATGTGTGTATGTATGTGTGTGGGCGGTGTGTGTGTTGTGTGTGTATGTATGTGTGTGTGTTGTGTGTGTATGTATGTGTGTGACGGTGTGTGTGTGTGTTGTGTGTGTATGTATGTGTGTGTGTTGTGTGTGTATGTATGTGTGTGACGGTGTGTGTGTGTGTTGTGTGTGTATGTATGTGTGTGACGGTGTGTGTGTTGTGTGTGTATGTGTGTGTGTGTTGTGTGTGTATGTATGTGTGTGACGGTGTGTTGTGTGTGTATTGTGTGTGGTGTGTGTTGTGTGTTTTATGTATGTGTGTGACGGTGTGTGTGTTGTGTGTGTATGTATGTGTGTGACGGTGTGTGTGTGTGTTGTGTTGATCTCGCGTGTGTATGTGTATGTGTGTTTGGGGGTGGGGGTGGGAGGTGACAGTGTGTGTGAGTGGGAATCTGTCTCCGTGTGTGTATGTGTGTGTTTTGTGTGTGTCTGTTATTCTGTCTGTGTGCGTATATATTTTTTTTTTTACTGTGTTTGTCTGTCCTTGTCTTTCTGGGTCTCTCTCCTTCTGTTTCTAATAGTCTCTGTCTCTGTATTGTATTGTATTGTATTGTATTGTATTGTATTGTAATGTACTCTATTGTATTGTATTGTATTGTATTGTTTTGTATTGTATTGTATTGTATTGTATTGTATTGTATTGTATTGTATACCCCTTTAAGTCACTGCAGAGTTCTTTGCGGGAAATTCAGGCTGCTCTTCCCGAGAAGAGCGCGTCGCCACAAGAGCAACGCCACCCATAATTTTTTTTCTTATCCTGTCTGCAACTGTATTTGTTTCCCTATCAGAGTGACGCTTTTTCTACATTATTTTTCAAGACTAACTCTCTTGTTGCTCTGGGTTTTTTCATGTCGGCTTAATGCGTGTCACACACGGGACCTCGGTTTATCGTCTCATCCGAAAGACTAGCACCAAGACCACCACTCACGGGCTAGTGGATATTTATTTATTTTTTATTTATTTATTCTTTTATTTCGAGGATAATGGAATAAGCACGCATGTGCTTTTTTTCATCCAGTCCCCGTGTGTATGCATTTTTGTCAATTTTGTCATCCGTTCCCACCGGCACACAATGGCCTACTCTTCCGAAAAGCGTAACGGGTTTTAACGTGTGCGCAAGATGTTCTGCGTGCGTTCGCACACGGGGCCTCGGTTTATAGTCTCATCCGAAGGATAGGGTAAACGTTTAGGGCACACACGGCAATTTCTCTCAGAAAAGAACATTCCGTTTTAAACCAAGCTAGAACGGTTGTCTAAAAAAGGTTCACGCAGTATGACATGCTGTCTGGCTGTACAGGAAGTTTTGTCCTTATGTGGATTGGTAAAGACAGCGGATAGTGATTTTTTTATATCTAAGGGGGAGGAGGGGGAGTTGAAACTGCTATGGATCTCAAATCCTCCTTCCCCTACCCCTCCCCACCCCGCCTCCCTGCCTCCGGAAAACTTATGTCACCGATCCCTCAGATTCCGAATCCTTTGGGGCGCCTTCGAAGCTTTGTCAACCCCCTTTCTCCAGTCCTCTCGCGCGTCTCTCAGCCACACCCTCAGGGTGTCTCTCAGCTCCATGTCTGTCCACTCTCGAATGTTGTCCTCCCATCTCTTCCTTTGTCTGCCTCTTCTTCTTCTTCCTCCTCCCCTCACTGTGCCTTGTAGGATTGTTTTAGCAAGTCCAGAGGAGCGTGGGACATGACCAAACCACTTCAGTTTTCGTTGTCTGACGAGTGTTTGAAGGTCAGTATAGGGCCCATTTCATTGCGGATGCGTCTCTTGACTTCTTCATTCGTGATGTGGTCTCTTTATGAGACGAATAATAGCAAAGGTATAAACAAGGGGGACGGGATAGCTCAGTGGTCGGAGCACTCGCTTTCCCCCAGCCAAGTTAAGCAGCATTGAGCGTGGTTACTACTTGGATGGGTGACTGTTTGCGCGCCTTGGCTTCAGTACAGTTCCTCCAGTTCACCCAGCTGTAAATGGGTACCTGCCCTCTTTAGGGTCAGGGAAGGTAAAGCAGCGAGGGAGAGGAGATGGGCGCCGCCCTCAATATGCTGGCCCTAGAGAAGTGAGGTCTCTGACGCCTCGCTCCCCTACGACCTTATAGGTTATGGGACTCCTTTACCTTTACCTGTACCTATAAACAAAACGAGACAAAATAAGAAGTGGGATGAGATAAGAGAAACAGCCACTTAGGGATGGATCCAAAGAGGGATTTTCTCAAGAAAGTTAGTTGTTGTTGTTGTTGTTGTCGTGGTGGTGGTGGTGGTGGTGGTGGTGGTGGTGGTGGTTTTCAAAGGAAAGAACGGAACCTTATGGAAATGGCCCGCGTTGAATTCAGAATGTAAAATAAATGAAAAGAATTGAATACTGAAAAAAGAAAACCACACCATAAAAGACAAATTTTATTATTTGAGTTCACATAGCAAACCAAACGCACGCATCTACACATACACACACACACACACACACACACGTGCTCGCGCGTGCGCGCGCGCGTGTGTGTGTGCGTGCGCGCATGTGCTGAACAGAAAACCACACAGAAAACTCCCCAGCAATTAAACCGAAAGATAAGCGAGAATTGAACCCAGTATTTTCGGATCAAGGGATAACTATTTTCAGCAACCAACGGGCCGACAGTTGAGGGATGGCTGGTTTATCAGTGTTGTTCAATTAAAGCTGACATGCGGGTGGGTGACAGGGGGTTCCTCTATAGCGCAGCGGATGTTTGCCTGATTAACTGATGATGAGGATAATGATGATGATGTTGATGAGTTAAATGGGCAGAATGTGTTTTTTTACGCTGCAAATCTTCCATTCTGAACAAGTTTCTATACAATTTTTGACACTGTGTTAGTTTTTTAAAAAAATCTAAAACGAGAGGGGGGAGGCGCGTGGCTTCATTTTCATTCCCTACTCTCTTGGTAAAGGAGTTAATACAAAAAGCTAAATAACAGCAAATACACGTAAGTGATAAGGAATATATTATTCTGCAAGTGTTTCTTTTTCACTTTAGGTAAATGTCATATATGAAAAACGTGTTTGTGTGTTTGTTTTGGTCAAGTACCTTAAAAGCAGTTGGTATCACTTGTTTATGAAAAAAGAATTGTATTTGTACTTTCTGTATTTTTTTAAAGAAAACATTTTGTCTGTAAATCTTTGTAAATGCAAAACGAAAATTAAAAAAGTTTTTGAAAAAAATGTCATGTTTTTTTTCGGTTTTTCTTTTGGTTTTTTTTTTAAACGGCTTTTTAAGTTGTTTATGGGTGGTTTTTTTTTTTTTATAGAATGTAGCATCAAACTTAAAAAAGAAAAATTCTGAACCAAAACAAAGCTATGTGCATAAATGTATTATTGTCATAACTTACTGAAATTCATACAAGAAAACTGATACTCGTATGGCCTAGAACCAAGTTTGTCAACATCTCCCAAAAATTACACACAAAGGAAGACATCTTTGAGCAGTTGCTACGAAGAGCAGGTCGCTGTGTGTTGTTCATGTAACGTTTTACGCTTTACCAAAATAGTGTTTGCTGTTGTTGTTGTTTTTGTTGATGGTGATGTTGTTGTTGTTGTTGTTGTTGATGATGATGATGGCGATGATGATGGCGATGATGATGATGATGATGATGATGATGATGATGATGATGATGATGATGATGATGATGATGATGACGACGACGACGACGACGACGACGATGATGATAGTTCTTTTCGAAGAGCGCGCAGTTCCAGTAGATGTCAGGAACCACATCGCCTAAAATAAGATGAAAGATAGGCCCAGCTAGGCACACAAAACGAATGGAACCTTCCTTTCAAGGAGTGTTTGCTGCTGTCTTCTGCTCTCTCAGTTTTGCTGACAATAATCAGATCTAAGCACACAGGTGTGGGGAACGATTTATGTCCGTCTCTCTGTTTGTCTGTCTGTCTGTCTGTCTGATTGACTACGTCCACCCATGTTTCTAAGTGCCTGTGTCTCTCTGTGTCTCTGTCTCTGTGTCTATGTGTCTATATCTGTCTGTCTGTATGTCCTCTGTCTGTCTGTCTGTCTGTCTCTCTCTCTCTCTCACTCCCTCTCTCTCTCTTCCTCCTCTGTCTCCCTC
>CM054159.1:28040445-28050445 GCA_028751875.1 Rapana venosa
AGGCGAGCTGACATTTTGTTTTCTTTTTATTAGGGAAAGTGGACAGTTTTTCTTGTGCTGTTTTTAATATACTTTCTTTCTTTTCTCTCACTCTCTTTCTATCTGTCGATTGTCGATGCCTGCAATAATTGCCAATGAATTTTGCATCCCCCTCCCAAAACTAAACTATCTTTGGAGATGGATTTCACATGCATGCCTGTCTGTCTGCATTTCCCCACCACTTCACATCAAAGCAGACCCCGCGGGGGAAAGGGGGGGGAGAGAGAGAGAGAGAGAGAGAGAGATGAGAGAGGAGAGAGAGAGAGAGAGAGAGAGAGAGAGAGAGAGAGAGAGAGAGAGTAGAGAGAGGAGAGAGGGGAGAGAGAGGAGGGAGAGGGGGGGAGGGAGGGAGGGAGGGGGGGGGGAGATAGATAGAGAGAGAGAAGGCGCAGAGAAAGAGAGGCAGAGAGAGAGAGAGAGATGGAGAGACAGAGACAGAGGAGACACAGAGAGAGACACACACAAACGCAATTTTATTTCACGAGGGTAATAAATTAAGTTCCAACACTTTTCTTCATCCAACCCTCAAAAGGAAAAGAAAACGCTGAGAGAGAGAGAACTTACAGAGAAAGAGAGGCAGAGAGAGAGAGAGAGAGGCAGAGAGAGAGAGAGAGACAAAGAGAGACAGACAGACAGAGACAGAGACAGGCAGACAGATAGAGACAGAGAGACAGGCAGACAGAGAGAGACAGAGAGACAGAGAGAAACTGAGACAGAGAGGGAGACAGAGAGACAGGGAGACAGACAGGGAGAGAAACAGAGACAGAGATAGACACAGAGAGAGACAGAGAGTGACAGAGACAGAGAGACGGAAACACAGATTTGCCTTTGATTTATCTTTGCAAGATATAGCGCTATATAAGTTCCATTTATTATTTATTATTATTAGAAAGACAGAGAGATACAGAGAGACAGAGATAGGAGACAGAGAGAGACAGACAGAGACAGAGACAGAGAAGAAGAAAAAAACAATTCGTACCCAAAATGCAAAATACCACCATACACGCCATCTCTACCACTTGCCAGTATCCGACATAGTACATACATACATACATATACACATACACACATACATACATACATACACACATACATATACACTACACACATACACACACACACACATACATACATACATACATACATATATATATATATATATATATATATATATATTATATATATATATATATATTAAATATATATATTATATATATATATTATATTATATATATATATATATACATACATACATACATACATACATTATTAATAATAATAATAATAATAATAATAATAATAATAATAATAATAATAATAATAATAATAATAACAATAATAATAATAATAATAATAATAATAATAATGATAATAATAATAATAATAATAATACATATATACATACACACATACATACATCAGTGGACTAGCTAGCCTAAGGCAAGACAAGGAAGGCAGGAATGATGTGTGTGTGTCGCCATCGTGAAAGACCTCATGGCGCTAAATGGGCCCACAGATTCCTCCCTCCCTCCCTCTCTCCCTCCCTCTCTCCTTCCCGCTCACCTGCTGCCTAAAACCAGGAAGCCATGCTTGCGAACACGCCACGTGGCCCCCTCACCCCCACCCCCATCTCGCTCCCCTTCACCCCCCTTTTCTTGCCCATACCACACAGCCGTTCACGTGACTCCGCAGTTTCCGGTAGATCCGGTTCGGTTCGGAGGCCTTCGTCAACTTTCGGTCGTTTCCGTAAGGGATGGGGGTGATTGAGTGGTATGGATGGAGTGAGCTTGTTGGTGAGAATTGAAGGGAAAAAAGTATTTCAAAAAAGAAAAGAAAAGAAAGATGGCGGAAATAATGACACAGCGTGGGTGATGAGTGTAATGATGGTTTGATAATTATCATCCGTCATCATCATCTTCTCTTTTTCTCTCTCTCCATGTTTTGTTGTTTGTAATGTTTTTGAAACTACTTTTTTGGTTGGAGGGGGGTGGGAGTAATTGTGTTGTTTAGTTTGATTGTTTTGGCTTTGTTTTGTTGATTTGCTGTTTGTTTTGAAGATAATTGGGATCAATTTTTCTCGTGCCGTATATAGAGGCATTTAATGCAGCGATCGTATTACTAATAAGAAAGTGAAGGCTGGAATTTAAAACGCCATCAGATCATATGAAAAACTCCTGCAGTCAGTGAAAACAATGCAACCTAAAGTGTTCGGGCACGTCACGCGAACATCTGGACTGGCCAAGACTGTCCTACAGGGAACAGTACAAGGAGGGAGACGAAGAGGCAGACAGAGAACACGATGGGAAGACAGCATCAGAGAGTGGACTGGCCTTGAGTGGAACGACTTGCCACGGAAAGCAGAGGACCGCGGGGAGTGGAGGAAGCTGGTTGCAAAATCTTCATTGATGCCTCCACGGTCCACGGGACTACGGGATAGATGAAGTTATATAGAGGACATACTATGTGTGATAAAAAGGAGATCTTTGCTGATAACAGAGTTAAAAACTGCGCAACATCCAGTTCTATGGCGTTGGTTGATCGATAGCCATGGTGAGAACTTCATGGAAGGAGGAAGGAGGGGGAGGGGGGGGGGGGTTGATTCAACAATGCCAACAGCATCCCACCCCTCCCCAAAAACTTTTGTATATTATACTCCCACTGTTTTATTTACAGCTAAATCTTTACCCTTTTTAGAAAAAAAGTTTAATCATTAACAGTTCCTTGAAAGTACGGGATCTGGTCTGACAGTTTGTGCTCTGAAGGATGTTTTTTAAAAAGTGGGAGTATGAAGACACAATGAATAAACACAATAAATAAAGGTAAAGGTGTCCCATACCCTATGTGGTCGTAGGGGAGCGAGGCGTCAGACACCTCAGCTTCTCTAGGGGCCAGCATATTGAGGGCTACCCCTTGTCTCATCTCCCTTCCTGCTTTACCTTCCCTGACTCTAAACACACTCCCTGGAGCTCAATTCTTGTCGGGGTATGATAAATATCTGAAGCAAGTGTTACGTAATTCTCAAAATCTGTTTCAGTCATGAAGTTTGTGGGCTGGACAGTCAGCCAGTGACTCAACTGGCAAATAAATAATAATAATAATAATAATAATAACAAAAATAATACATGGAATTTATACAGCGCTATATCTTGCAAAAAACAAATCAAAGCGCTTTCATTCATTCTAGTCTTTCACACGCAGCCAGTTACAATTAATAGATTATTACAAATTCAAATGTAAAAACACATACGCGCACAGATGATAGTTTTTTTTTTAACAAATCCAAATGTAAACACACACACACATACAGAATTATTTACTTAGGTCAGCCACCAGGGCGCAGTGGTTAGTGCTTTGGGTCATTGGCTGGGAGGTGGTCGGTTCGAATCCCATCGTCACAGGGCTTTTCCTGACTGCAGTCAGCCCTGTAGTGGTCAGTACCTTGAGTTGCAGGCTGCAAGGCGACGGATTGGAGTTAAGTTCCATAGTCACACCACTGCTGAACCAAATCTGCAACCGTTTTTGCTGCTGCTGTTATGTTTCTGCTGCTACAGCTACCACCACGGTTACAGTTGTTGTTGCTGCTGCTGCTCTTGCTAGTTTTCTGTGTTGTTTTATTGTTTTCTTTCTTCTGCTCATAATTATGATTCATGACATAGTCTGCAATAACAACCACAGCAAAGACAAACACAACACAGCACACATGTACTTACACACACACACGATACAACACACACACACACACAACAACACACACACAACACACACACACACACACACACACACACACACACACGATACAACAAACACAACACACCACACACACGATACAAACACACACACACACACACACACACACGATACACAACAAACACACACACACACACACACACGATACAACCACACCACACACACACACACACACGATACAACACACCACAACACACACACACACACGATACAACACACACACACACACACCACACCACACACACACACACACACGATACACACACACACACACGATACAACACACACATACTCACACACATTCACATGCATACTACACATATTCACCCATGTACACACACACACAAACACACTGACTCTCACACGACAACAACAACTACTACAACAACTACAACATGCCCCCCGCCCCTCCCCCCCCCCCCCTCACCACACTCACACACAACACAATCACCCCACTACCCCACCCACCCACCCCACCACCACCCCCCATCACACACACACACAACCATCAGCAGTGTCTTTCTATGTCATGGGAGAGATAATCAGAAGTCAGAAGGAGAATTGAGGAGGTTGGGCCAGAATACATTCCAGACCAAGCAAGGCATTACATTATCTGCCAACAAAAAATAATTTTAAAAAACTAAATAAAAAAAACACCCAAACACCTAAATAAAACAGGCACTGCATTATCTGCAGCTTGCAGTCTGAGGTCCCCCAACAATTTCTCATTCCTGAAATATGCTGATAAACAGTCAGGCTGATAATGATATTATAGAATAGCATCCAGCCCAGCTAGCCCCCTGAGAGAAAGAGAGGCAGAGAGAAGACAGAGGAGAGAGAGAGAGGAGGAGAGAGAGGAGGGAGGGAGAGGAGGAGAGAGAGAGAGAGGATAGAGAGAGAGAGAGGGAGGAGAGAGAGAGGGAAGAGAGAGAGAGGAGAGAGAGAGGGCGAAGAGAGAGAGAGAAGAGGAAGAGAAGAGAGAGGAAAGAGAGAGAGAGGAGAGAAGAGAGGAAGAGAGGAGAGGGGGGAGGAGAGAGGGAGATAGGAGAGAGACGAGAGAGGAAGAGAGAGGAAAATAGAGGAGAGGGGGAGAGAGAGAGAGGAGAGAGAGAGAGAGATGAGAGAGAAGAGAGAGAGGAGAGAGAGAGACGAGAGAGAAGAAGAGAGAGGAGGACAGAGATAGAAGGAGAGAGAGGAGGGAGAGAGGGGAGAGAGAGAAAGAGAGAGAGACAGAGATAGAGAGACAGAGAGAGAGGGGAGAGAGGGGGAGAAAAGAGA
The DNA here is from genome assembly GCA_028751875.1 of Rapana venosa. Classification (NCBI taxonomy): domain Eukaryota; kingdom Metazoa; phylum Mollusca; class Gastropoda; order Neogastropoda; family Muricidae; genus Rapana; species Rapana venosa. The sequence goes on from CM054159.1 coordinate 28,045,510, forward strand.
AAGAGACAGAGACAGAGATAGAGAGACAGAAGAGAGATGATGGAGAGAAGAGAGAGACATAGACAGAAGACAGACAGACAGATAGGCAGGCAGACGACCCAAAAACATACAGAGAGAGGATATCAGACAGGCACAAAGAGAACAGCACAGAGCACAGAGGACAGACATAGACAGAGAGACAGTCAGAAAGGACAAGGGGGACAGAGAGAGAGAGAGAGAGAGAGAGAGAGACAGAGACAGAGAGACAGAGGGAAAAGAGAGAGAGAACAAGAGAGATAGAGAGAGAGCGAGAGAGAGTAAAGAGAGAGATTAAAGGAGAGATAGAGAACGAGACGACAGAGACAGACAGAGAAAGACAGAGATAGACAGAGACAGACAGAAGACAAACAAGACAGACAGCAGACAGAACAGACAGACAAACAGACAGACAAACAGACAACAGACAGACATATGTTCAACTTGTGACCACACACAGGACATTTTATAAATGATTAAAATCGATACCAGTGCTAACTCCAAGAGCCACAGAAAACCCCCCACAATAACAGCTAAACTCAAATAGAACAATGAAATCCTCTCGAACGAATGTCTCGTGGGAGAATCGAACTCGTGCACTCAGACACACTCAAGCGGCAAGGTGGACGATCTGCCCGCTAAGTATTACTTCCCCATCCTGAGCCATACAAAGTAGAACAATAACAATATACATATACAAAGACAGCGTCAGTTTCAAAGGTCTTATTACACAATGGATGGAAGAGGTTCCGTGTAGTGCGCATGCCATTTGTAACGATGGTGATGATGATGGTGATGATGATGATGATGATGATGAGTGATGGACAAATAGAATTACATCGCAGACAGGCCAGTTCTAAATCGGGTCTTTTTATGTTGCGGGAGTCTATTCATATTTATTGATACAGATGCTGGACATAGAGAGAGAGAGAGAGAGAGAGAGAGAGAGAGAGAGAGAGAGAGAGAGAGAGAGAGGGGAAGAGAGAGAGAGAGAGAGAGAGAGAGGATGGGGGTTAAACATTTTGGTTCTGATTTTTTTCTTTTTTTGTGTGTTTCTGAAAGGATTTGTCTGGTCATGTATACATATAGATATAGATAAAGATATATAAATATATATATATACATACATACGTACATATATATATATATATATAAATAATATGTGTGGTATCATAATTCATATGAACTTACCGATACATAAACTGCGTTTAGCCAAGATCTCTCTATCCCTCTCTCTCCCTCCCCCTCTCTCTCCTTCTCTCCCTCTATCACTCTCTCTCTCTCTCTCTCTCACTCTCTCCTCTCTCTCTCAGTTGTCTCTGTCTCGTTGCACGTGCCGGGTGTATGTAACACACACACACACAGACACACACACACATACACACACACAAAACACAGACACACAACACACACACACAGACACACACACACACATACACACACATACACCAAAAACAACAACACCACACAGACACACACACACAGCACACACACAGCACACACACACAGACACACACACACAGACACACAAGACAACAGACACACACACACACACACACACACACACACACAACACACACACACACACAAACAACACACACACAAACACACGACACACACACACACAGACACACACACACAGACACACACACACACAGACACAGACACACACACACAGACCACACACACACACAGACACACACACACACACACACACACCACACACAGACACACACACACACACACAACACACACACCACACACACACACACACCAACACACACACCACACACACCACACACACACACAAACACACACACACAACACACAACACACAACACACACACAACACACAACACACACACACACAGACCACACACACACACACAACACACACACAACACACACACACAACACACAACACACACAGACACAGACACACACACACACACACATACACAGACAACACACACACACACACACATAACACAGACAGCAGACACAGGCACCCTGGCACAACACGGACACAGGGACACACACGCACACAAACCACACACACACACAGAGGTTTATATCGCAGTCTAGTCTGGAAAGGGCCCGGGGGGGGGGGGATGGGGGGTGGGGGGGGGGGCATTGGTGGGAGGGAGGATGGGAGGGGAGGTGGGGGGGGGGGGGGCTAGAGACCTCACGCGAAAAAATGACATCCATCTTCCCCTTTCCTGCCTTCCTTCCTTCCTCCCTTTCCCAAATGCAGCGCTGTTATAAAACTTCGCCTTCTCTTCTGATTTACACCTACCCGTCCGCTCTCCACTATATCATAGATGACACAACAACACCACACACACAACATGACCCACACACACACACACAAACAGACACACACAAGCGCGCGCGCACGCATACTCACACACACGCAGCACGCACACACAAGCCCCACGCAAGCACAGACACACACACAGACTACACAGAGAGGCATTTCATGGAGAGAGAGAGAGAGAGAGAGAGAAAAGAGAGAGAGAGAGAAGAGAGAGAGAGAGAGAGAGAGAGACAGACAGACAGACAGACAAGACAGACAGACAGACAGGCAGACAGACAGATAGACAGCATACAGAGAACAGACAGATAGGAAAGAAAGGGGTTAGAAGGAGACAAAACCAAGATGCTATGAGGGAGAGGGAGATGGGGGTAGAGGTGGAGGGAGAGAGGTAGAGACAGTCACAGAGAGAGAAGAGAGAAAAAAGGTGGGGGGGGGGGGAGGGAGAGAACCAGGCCTCAAGAGAGAGAGTAGAGAGAGAGAGAGAGAGAGAGAAGAGAGAGAAACAGACAGATAGACAGAGACAGAGGCAGATACAGATAGAGAAAGAAAGAGAGAGACAGAGATAGAGACAGACAGACAGAGACAGACAGAGAGATAGACAGACAGACCGACCGACCGACAGACAGACAGACAGACAGACAGACAGAGAGGTTTCATATTTTCTGTTCTGCTTCTTTTTTTCTTCTTTTTTTTGGAGTGTCTTTCTGAAAAGACTCGTCTGGTCATAACTTGTGTGAAAATGTGTGGGTTTTTTTTCCCTTATCCTATTTTACGCCCTTTTTTCTGGTGTTTTAATGTTTTTTGACTTTTGTGGAAGGTGAAATTGCGCTTGGTTTATTACTCTTCTTCTTTTGTGCATTCAGGAAGGGGGAAAAAAAACCTGCTGCATAAGCGTGTTCGTTTATATCGCTCATTATTAGCTGTGAAAGAGAGAGAGAGAGAGGAGAAGAGAGAGGGGAGAGAGAGAAAAAGGGGAGAGAGAGAGAGAGAGAGAAGAGAGAGAGAGAGAGAAAGAGAGAGAGAGAGAGAGAGAGAGAGAGAGAGAGAGAGCAAAGAGAGAGAGCAAGAGAGAGAGAGCAAGAGAAAGAGAGAGAGAGACAGAGAGAGAGAGACAGAGAGAGAGAGAGACAGAGATAATGCGAATGCGAATGCGAATGCGAATAGTTTATTCAGATTTTAGGCCATGGCCCCTTTCTGAAGGGGGTTACACATCATCATGAACAACAAGAACCACAACATATTCCCAGCTATCCACAGTCAACGTAAAACTGCAACAAATAAGTATGCATTTCTAGTATTACGATAGTGCAGTATTTACCCTTTTCAATGCATGATAAACATACATGGCTAGATTTGTTAAAGTTGTCTCATGTTTTGTTGACAGAAGAACATTTACCCTAAAGTTACAAGGCTCATCATAATATTTTGGTCTAATGAATTGCATCCTAAGATCGTGTAAGGCTGGACAACAAAACAAGAAATGAATTTCATCTTCCATTGCACTATGACATAAACGGCATTTCAGTTCATCTTCAGTTCTGTTCTGGTATCTATTTCGGTGACATGCAATATCTGAAACACCAAACCTAAATTTAGTAAGAGCACTTTTAACATAACGATTTATTTTAATGTCAATATACATTTCTTTGAAACAAGATGTTTTAAACAGCCTATATTGAGCAAAGCTGTCACTGTTATACATATGTTCATGCCAATTTTGCCATCTGCAATCTATAAACCTTTGTTTGAAACTTTTTAAGAAGGCTGAGATACACTGTACCCCTTGATTATCCCATACAAAAGAAAATCCATATGAATTTAAGCACTCACGAACACTCGTAACCCAAGTTTTCTTACCATTTCTGTCTAAATTATACAACGCTCCATATGCTTTTAAAGGGATTCTACAGACAGAGAGACAGAGAGAGAGAGGCAGAGAGAGAGAGACAGAGAGAGAGAGACAGAGAGAGAGAGACAGAGAGAGAGAGAAATTTTTATTTATTTTTTATTTCGAGGATAATGTATGTCTTCAAGTTTACGTCTGTTCACTTAAAGTAATATTAGACGAGGATAATGGAATAAGCAGTCATGTGCTATTTTTACATCTAGTCCCCCGTGTGTATATAGTTTTGTCAATGTTGTCATGCGTTCCCACCGGCACACAATGGCTTACTCTTCCGCAAAGAGGAACGGGTTTTAACGTGTGCGCAAGATATTCTGCGTGTGTGTGTATGTGTTTTGTCCACCGTCTGATCTCCATGAATTGTAGTAATTGTGAAATATAATAAATAAAATAATAAATGAATAAAGAAATAAACAAACAAATTAATAAATAAATAAATAAATAAGTAGATGATTAAGAAGAAAGCTGGAATGACATTAATCTCATATGGCATTGCAAAGATTTAAATATTCAGTTTCAAGAAAATAAACGCTCATCTGTGAATGTTTTCCCCCATGCATTTTTGCTTTTATTTTTTCACATTTCCTTTTTTCACGCTTTCTTGAGATTTTGTTGTTGTTTTTTGTTGTTGCGTTTTAGCTTGTTATACTATTCCTTTCGTCATTCCATTTTTTCTGATTTCTGTGTTTCGTTTATCTTTT
>CM054159.1:28062945-28075445 GCA_028751875.1 Rapana venosa
CATCGAGAGGGAGTCTTTTTACCAAGCCCGGGGCTCTTCCAAGACACTGTTATTGTCAATTGGCGACTTCCCCGACAGAGTCAGAAAAGGAGGGGAAAACAAAAAGAGGGGGGGGGGGATGAGAAGAAAGTGGGGGGAAAGAGGGGGGAATAGTGAGACAGGGACAGAGAGGGAGAGAAGACAAAGAGAAAGAGACGGGAAAAAGGGGAAAAAGGGGGGATAAAGAAAAAGAGGGGGGAAGAAGTTTGGAGAGAGAGAGAGAGGAGGGGGGGGAAAGGGGAAGAAGGGGGGAAAAGAGCAGGGGGGGGGGGGGGGGGGGGAGTGGGCGGGAGGAAAAGAGGGAAAGGGGTGGGACAAAAGAGAGAGAGAAAAAAACGAAAACAAAAAGTTTTTTCATTTATGGCCCACCCCTTCTGAATGGGGGGTACAGGTAAACATCAACACAAGAAACCCAAAAAAAAATTTAATAATCACAAAATTTTACAAAAAAGGATTTTAAAAAAAAAACACCCTTTTTCCATACACAAAAAAGAAACATAGAGGTTCAAGTATTAGTCTTTTCCCTAACACTCTCAGAACGTCTTCTGAAAACTTTTTTACAGGTAAATGCACAAATTCTTGAGAAAAATCTTCTTTTTTGATTGAAATAAGCAAAACTGCTCGTTTTTGACTACGGAAAATTTCGAAATAAATTTTTCGGCCCGGAAAAAATTGAATTCTTTGCCTTTTAACAAAAATACTTGGAACACAAAACAAATTTATGAACTTGCCTTCAAAAACATTTTAAAAACCAAGGGACATACCCAAAAATTGGGTTAATTTTTAAATTTCTTGTTATAAGGTTTAGGGAAAGGTTATTTTCCCTTTATTTTAAATCCAAAATTTTTAAAAACATCGAAAAAGCTTTTAACTTTGCCCCAATAATTTAACCATAAAAATTTAAACCAAAAAAAAAAAAAACCAAAAAAAAAAAACCCAAAATTTAAAAAAAAAAAAAAACCCAAAAAAGAAAAAAATAAAAAGCAAAAAAAAAAAAAAAAAAAACCCCAAAAAAAAAACCAAAAAAAAAAAAAACCCCCATTTAAGCACAATATTTCCGAATATTAGCCCCCGGGTTGTGTTTTCCTTTTTTATAAAATTTTTTAACAACATTTTAAAACGCTTGAAGTGGCATTTAATTTTTGGGTTTAACCCAAATCAGTATATTTTAAGCCAAAAACTAACACAACGTACTTGAGCGCAACCCAAAATTTAGGGTTCGACCCATTTTTCACCAAAACAAGATAATTCGGAGTTTTCCAGTTATCCCCAAAAAACCCTTTTAAGTGCATAAAAAAGGGAACACTTTTCAATAAAAAAAGCACTTTTTCAAGCCCCCATTTTTATCACCATAAATGTAATAGGCCCAACCGGGGTTTTTGCCCAAAAATCCCCAAAAAGGATTTGCAAAGAATTGTTATTTACCCACATACATTTCCTTAAAATAAATAATAAAGCTTTTTTTTGCTCTGCTGGCAAATCTTCCAACCCAAACGCAGTAAAACTAAGCCTTGTAGAAAAAATTTTTTACCCAAAAACTTTTTAACAGTTTTCAATAGTTTATTTCCTTTCCCCCTTAAACAACCCTCTTTCCCTTGCCCGCAAGATACCCCCCCTTTTTAAAAAACTATAAAATTGCCCCCATTCATATTTACCTTAAGCTGAAGCTTGGCGCGGGTTTACTAAAGGGTTGTTAACTGAGTTTTAAGACCAATTGGTTTTTTCAGATACCAGAGCAAAAATCATCAGCTTTTGAAAAAAATCACAATTGTAAAACGGGGGGAGTGTTGCACCATGTCTTCCCCCATTTATTATATTTTTTACTAGTTTCCCTTAAAAAAAAGGAAAAAGGAAGGGGCTACAGCGTCAAAACCCCGTTTAACCCTCCTTTGGGACAAATGATATAAAACATTAAAAATTAGACCACATTGCCTTTGCCCCCCCTTTTTTTTTCATTACAATTTCATACTTTTAATACATCTAAACAGTTTACCCCTTTAATTTTTCCCGAATTTTGCAAAAATTGGGCCCTAGAAAAATTTTTTGAAAAAGAGTCGAATGCTTTTTTAAAGTCTATGAAAGCTACATATAATTTTCGATTTAATGTAATTGGGTTTTTGTATTACTGCCCTTAATTTTAAAAAATGTGATAAAATTTTAGAGTAAAAATTTTTTAAAACCTGCTTGATCTCACCAGTAATGTTTTTTTTGTTCAACCCAATTTTGTATCCTTCCCCTTTAAATTTTTGAAACCCATACAACTTACTACAACGCACACAAGAAATGCCTCCATAATTCCCCGGGTCATTTAAACGAACCTTTTTTAAACAACGGCAATATAATTGAATTTTGTCCATAATGGGGAAAAAATTCCCTTTTTCAAAAAATGCATTTTAAAAAAATTTAAGAAAAAAAACCAACGTAAACTCCCGAGTTCTTAAATTTGTTCCCCCCTTTATCCCATCTGGGGCCTTTCGGGCTTGTTTTTCTTTAACTTTCTCTTTTCTAAAGATATTTCTTCTCTGGGGTGGACGATCAAAGAGCTTTTTTTTCATCAGGGAATTTTATCAACTTCCTTTCCCTTTTGCATAATCCTCTACTTCGATGGGGTCTGTCTCGAGCAAAAATTTTATGTTGAAAACCCTTTACTAACTTTAAATTTTATTATTTTTCAATTGATTTCTTCCCCCATATCTTGCCAATTTTCCAGAATTTATGGTGATTATTTACAGAACAAACAAGAAATTTTACAAAATTTGCATTATATGCTTTCTTTTTGCTTTTTCATTATGCATTGTATACTCTTTTCGTGGCTTTGAGTAGTTTGACTAGAGAGAGAGATGAGAGATGAGAGAGAAGGAGAATGAGATGAGGAGAGGAGGAGGAGAGGAGAGGAGTGAGGGAAGAGAGAGAGGAGAGAGAGATGAGGAGAGAGGGTGAGGAGGAGAGAGATGAGAGAGTGAGATGAGAGAGAGAGGATTGGGGAGTGGTGAGTGTTTTGAGTGAGCACAGAGAATGGGGCTGAGATGGAAAATTGAAGAGGTCATAATTGTGGAGAATGATTGTGATACTTTACATAATGATGATGAGGATTGAGGAGGGGGGGAGGGGGATGAGGAGGAGGAGGGGGAACAAGTTTAGTCTTTGAGGGTCATAGCTGCAGCTTTACGTGCTGATTGTTTTGGTGTGGTGTGTGTGTGGTGTGTGATGTGTGTGTGTTGTGGTGTGTGGGTGTGTGTATGGTGTGTGATTTTTGGTGTGTGGTGTTTTGGGGTGTGTGTGTGTGTAGTTTTGGTGTGTTGTGTAGTGTGTGTGTGTATTTGGTGTTTGTGTTGTGTGTGTTGTTTTGATGTTGTGTTGTGTGTGTGTGTGTGTGTTTTGTTGTGTGTGTTGTGTGTGTTGTGTGTGTTTTGGGTGGTAGTGTGTGTGTGTGTGTGTTTTGGTGTGTGTGTGTGGTGTAGTGTGTGTGTGTGATTGCATCCAGCTTTCAATAATGCAGAAGAGAGGGAAAATGTATACCCCCCCCCCCAAAAAAAAAAAAAAAGCACATGGCTGTGATATTTGGAATGATGATGATGACGATAAATAATAATAATAATAATATTAATAATAATAATAATAATAATAATAATAATAATAATGAGGAGAAGGAGGAGGGGGAGGAGGAGGACGATGACGATAAGAACAAGAAGAAGAACAACCACAAAGAGAAACAGATCATACAATAGTCACCGCTCGCATTTCCAATGCCCGCCCTCTACGCATCAACCATCTGTTCGCCATTCTCACATCTCCTCCATCTTCCCCGCCCATCCACACATGGCACTGCCCAAATGCACGCCCAACAAGCGCAGACAGGGATCATCAGCACAGCCCTCAAAACAGCAGAACCAGTCAGCACCTGGAATCCTCTTTCCCTTCTGTCATAAAAAGCAGATTTCTCTTTCATAGGAGTTGCTATACCGCTGCCTCCAGTGTCTTCGGTGTTTTTTCACCTGAGCACTATAAAGTCTATAATCCCCCCCCCCCCCCCACCCCACCCCGTCCTCCATACTCCCCCCCCCCCCCCCCCCTCTACCCCCGTCTGTTTTGTTTGACAAGATTGTTTAGCCTCTCTGTCTGTCTGTCCTTCTGTCTCTCCTTTTTTGGCTATACAATAACATTTTGTCGTTGTTGTTGCTTACCCCCCCTCCCCCTCCAAAATACTAAGCAGTTCGATAACCCCTACATGTATGGGCCAATGCTTTTTGTGAATACATATTTTGAGTTCTCTCTCTCTCTCTCTCTCTCGTTAATCTCTCTCTTCCTCTCTGATACTTCTCTCTCTCACATCGTCTCTCTCTACTGCATCTCTCTCTCTCTCTGTTAGCCTGGTTTGAAGTTGATTTTTTTACGCGCAAACTACTCTGGATATTATAGTACAATACACCATCAACACACGGGGACCCTAGAAAAGAAAAATAAAGCAAACTCACACCCAAGTCAAAACAATAGTTTAAAGCAACGTAGAAGAAAGTTATTTTATTTTATTTTATCTTTTATATCGAGGATAATGGAATACGCAATCATGTCCTTTTTTTGCATCCAGTCCCCATGTGAATGCAGTTTTGTAAATTTTGTCATCCGTTCTCACCGGCACACAGTGACCTACTCTTCCCAAAAGCGGAACAGGATTTAACGTGTGCGCAAGATGTTCTGCGTGCGTTTGCAAACAGGACCTCGGTTTATAGTCTCATCTGAAGGACTTTTGGGGGAGTGGAGTCTGCACTGATGTTACCTCCAGAGGAAAAATCCTTTTGAACGAGATTGGAACCCGGGTCAGCAGATCACGAGCGCATCACTCTAACCACCAGGTTATCCCGTCCCTCCTTTTCAAACTGAAATGTGCTCCTTGTCGCTGCATCTCTTTATCCCTACCTTCCTGATGTAGCATCCCAGTCATCCCCACCAGAGTCTTACTTTCCTGTATCTGTGTGTACTTGAATCCAAATTTGTTAATACTGTTGGAAAAATGTTGCGTGTATATGAAATATTTAAATTCTAGCGATGTTTTTTCGTTCCTTGGCTAGAGCTCCGAGGTTCACCAATGGTGAGATTTTGCGTATACGATTCTGCTTGCCCACCATGAAGGTAACCGCATTCCGACTGCTTGGAAAATGCCTTCATTCTTTATGACAGTTTAATTATAATTATGTTCGCTGAACATTAGTTCCAATCACTAGAACTACGACATTGAAGTAAGTGTGTGCATATAATAATAAATAATAATGTATGGAATTTATGTAGCGCTGAATCTTGTAAAGCAACAAATCATAGCGCTCAAGTTAAGGCATGACGATCGAAACAGAGCATAAATACACGACTTAAAAAAAAAATACACTGTTGGTTTTGGGATCGTCGATATTGTGATCTACGTCGTCTTTTGACATCAAGTGCTTTATAATTTTACTTAGCTCTACCTTGTGTTAAGCTAGGCCTATTTATTATATTTTTCACCTAATTGTAGGTGTGGAATGTTACGCATAATATATTTAAATCAATCTGAGTGAACATTCTGCACCATTCATACCATCAATCGTAGTAAATATATCACTCACTATAAGAGCTTCACTAATGTCATTGCTATAATATTAATTTATATTATCATATTCTTGTAATTACAATAATAAGTCGAACATTCATCACTTCTTGTTATACGTTTTGATAAATAAGCCTTTACGAATAAAGGCTCCCAAAGTGTGTGAAAATATGGAGAAGGTAATTCTATTATATAACAGATCTTGTTAAACTATTTTATGGAATGGCCTTTTGAGGAATTCACAGGTGTTGTCCAAAACAAAAAAGCAGTGCACACTGCAATGTTAGCTAAAGGGAGACGATTAGGATCGGCAGTGTACTGCATTAAACTTGTATTAGTTCTTGGTGATGTCTGTTTTGTGCATGTTTGTGTTGTGTGCCTTGGAGGGGAGGCACTTCTGACTGTCTAGCTGAGTTACTCGGGCTTCGGTTGGTTGTTTAGTTGCCTGCATTTTGAATAAAGGGAAAGGTATCCCATAACCTATGTGATCGTAAGGGAGCGAGGCATCAGAGACCTCAACTTCTCTAGGGGCCAGCATATTGAAGGCAGCGCCCATCTCCTCCCTCGCTGCTTTACCTTCCCTGACCATGAAAAGGGCAGGTACCCATTTACAGCTGGGTGAACTGGGGAACTGTGCTGAAGCCAAGGCGCGCAAACGGTCACCCATCCAAACTGGTAACCACGCTCGATGCTGCTTAACTTTGGCTGGGGGGAAAGCGAGTGCTCTGACCACTGAGCTATCCCGTCCCCCATTTTGAATTAAAAAGACCTTATTTTTTTCTGTAGACTTTGAAAGCATCATTGCTAAAAAACAGTGTAATTCTTTTACGAACAGGAATTGGAAACATGCTTTGTTCTGGTTTTCAGTTATTGGCCTTGTCGTTCAGGCCTGTTCCGTGCCCTTTTTCTTTGAAATAAAAAAACAACACATACCCCAAAAGTGCGAGAGTCTTCACAGAAGATGCTCACTCACCTGCAATGCTTTGGCCCTGAACTATTTAGCTTACACTCTGAAGGAGACGGTAAGATAAAACTACCACTAGATGATTATATGACAGAATTTTTTTAAAAACCGCATACACACGGGGACTAGGTGTAAAAAAAGCACATAAGTGCTTATTCCATTATCCTCGATATAAAAGAATAAAATACAAAAATAAAAATAAATAAAATAAACAAATCTGCTGCTGCATCTTTTCCGTCTAGATCTGGGTTTAAAGTGTGATCTCTTACTTGTAGTGCCGCTACTTTATTGGCGGGTAAGCGGTAGTATACACGATAACCTCCCCATTGATGGGTGAACCAGAGAGAGAGAGAGAGAGAGAGAGAGAAACAGAGAGAGCGAGAGAGAGAGAAACAGAGAGAGGAGGGACAGACAAAGGTAGACAGACAGAAGAACAGACAGCAGTGTAAACCCCAGGACTTGTGCCATCTCAAGACTTTTATACTGCCTCTTAAAATCTGACTGTTTTTTTCTAAAACCACTGTGCTATGTGAAAAAAAATCAATATCACTGTGGCCTCTTCGATCTGACAGACCAGATGGAACTGGGGCAGTGTTCAGGATGTGTGTTGCCCTCGTTGTCAGGGTTCTGATCAGTCCATCCTATTAGATTACATTGTGCAATAGACAATCCATAACAGAACACTTTGCAGGAAACACACACACACACACAGGATTTTTTCTTTAAAATCAGTGCTGCCGACTCCACTCTCCCCAAAAGTCCTTCGGATGAGACTATAACTCGAGGTCCCGTGTGCGAACGCACGCAGAACATCTTGCGGACATGGTAATACCTGTTCCGCGTTTCATTATATTGATACCATATGCGCATTATGATTTTCATCTCATCATTTAAACGTGGTGATTCTAAACGAATGTGAATTCGTGCTATAGATATACAGAACAATAGAGAGGCGGGTTCAAGCCACCACACCTGGAATTAACAGTAGTACCACCTCCCCGAAACTCCTTCTGATGACACCCTAAACTTTTCTAAGCTTTTCGTAAGAGTAGGCCATTGTGTGACGGTGGGAACAGATGACAGAATTTACAAAACCGCATACACACGTGTGTGTACGTGTTGCCTACGTGCGTGCGTAAAAAATAAGTCTTTATGTCTTCTAGTCAATGAGTTTAACATTGTGTTCACAATTGATGTGTGTGCGTGACATTTTAGTTGAAGTCATTTTGGAATGTTATAACCAATATGAAGTATAGCTTTTTGTGTCTTCGAGATTTTTTATGCGTATCAATCTGCCTGTCAGTATTGTAATTGCCCTTCACGGGATGATTAAAGTGTTTTTGACTTGTCTTGACACGGGGACTGGATGTAAAAAACCCACATAACTGCTTATTCCATTATCCTCGATATAAAAATAAATAAATACATAAACTGAAGTTCCTCGTGCGAACGCACCCAAAACATCTTGTGCATAAGTTAAAATAACCGTTCTGCATTTCGTAGAAAGACGCCATTGCGTGCCAGCTATGAACTTGTGCGCAAGACTTCATTAGCGCTTCCCCTAGTAGCTTAGAAACGGTAAAACAATCTCACCAGTTTTCACATTCTTCAAAGCCTTCACGTAAAGACTTCCAACTTTAAAATGTCTGTTTTAGACACATCACTTTGAGTCAGTGGGGTGCACCACGCCCTAAACTGACAAAATACTTCGATAAATCCACAGGTGTAATCCAAAGATAGGTACCTGCCAACACTGTTTATAAGGGAGGCGATTAGGGTAAATTTTGGTTTTCACGAATATTTTGGACTTTTTTATTTTTGTTTGTAACTCTCTGTCTCTCTGTCTCTTCTCTGTTCTCTCTGTCTCTCCTGTCTGTCTGTCTGTCTGTCTGTCTCTCTCTCTCTATCTCTCTCTCTCTCTCTCTCTGGCGTTGTGTGTGTGTGTTGCTTGATTTTTATGTTTAGTCTTGTTAGGCTTTATCAATAATGCCATTCCTCAGTGGAATGGGCCCACTTTGTCTGTAGATCCTTGAGTAATTATGACTGCATAATTATGGACACGGTTTTTGTGTGTTTCTGTTTGTTTTGCTTTGTTTTTTGTGGTTTTTTTTATAATAATATGTCTCCAACTCTTCTTTACGTTGGAATTGCTTTCAGTGGAGAGATACAGAGAGAGAGAGAGAGAGAGGAGAGAGAGAGAGAGAGAGAGAGAGAGAGAGAGAGAGAGTACCAACCAACCAACCAAACATCCTGCCAAGCAATCAAACAAACCAACCAAGGAGGCAAAGAAATAAAAGATAAAAAAGAAAGTACAATCTGCACTATCTTACGTAGTAGACAGAACGATTCATACAATCTCGTCTCTTTTAACTGGAAAACAAAGTAAACATTTTTTCCCTTTATTGGAAACGAATTCGGATTCCGAGATCTTTTTTATTCTCAAATGACACACCACACCACACTACACCACATCACACTACACCACACCACACTACACCACACTACACTACACCACACTACACACACCACACCACACCACACCACACCACACCACACCACACCACACTACACCACACCACACTACACTACACCACACCACACTACACCACACCACACTACACCACACCACACTACACCACGCCACACCACACCACACCACACTACACCACACCACACTACACCCCATTCCACCCCGTCCCACCATAAATAATAAACGCAAAACAACGCAACACACAGCTTGTTTTTTGTGGGGGGTTTTTTTGTGGGTTTTTTGTCTGTTCGGGATTTGGGTTTGTTGTTTTTTTGTTTTGTTTTGTTTTATTTGGAGTTTGGTTTTTTGGTGTCCTTTTCTGTTTGTTTGTTTGTTTGTTTTGGTTTGGGTTTTAGTTTGTTTTTGGTGGATGTATTGTTACAATAATTCTTTATTTTGCTTGGTTTCTATGACTTAATATTGTTTTGGTCTTTTTATTCTACGTATGCATAATTATATTCTACTATTATTATTATATTAATTTTTTTAGATAGATGTCTTGATATAAAAAAACAACAACAACTGCATTGCTTATTCAATGTACCATCTGAAAATTTTAAAAACTTTGACTTTGACAACACAAAACAGTTCAAGACACCCACCACACAAAGCCGCCTGCCAAAAAAATTAACCCTATGTGCCCTGTCTGTCTGTCTGACTGTCTGTCTGACTGTCTGTCTGTCTGTCTGTGTGTCTGTCTGACTGTCTGTCTGTCTGTGTGTCTGTCTGACTGTGTGTCTGTCTGTCTGCAGGTCCCAACTCCAACCAGAGGCGGCGAGGGCGGCAGACGTACACGCGCTTCCAGACGCTGGAGCTGGAGAAGGAGTTCAAGTTCAACCGCTACCTCACGCGCCGCCGCCGCATCGAGCTGTCGCACATGCTGTGCCTGACGGAGCGCCAGATCAAGATCTGGTTCCAGAACAGGAGAATGAAGGAGAAGAAGGAGCTGCAGGCCATCAAGGAGCTCAACGAGCAGGAGAAATTGAAGGAGAAACCCACAGCTAACACCACCACCACCACCAACACCACCACCACCACAACAACAGCAATAACAACAGCGGCTAGCAGCAGTAGTAGCAGTAACAGCAACAGCAGCAGCAACAGCAATAAAAACAGCAACAACAACAACAACACTTATCAGCAGCCGTCTGTGGGAAACTCGTCCTTGTCTCTGGCGAAAGGGGAAGGAATCAACGCCAAGAGTTCTCTCCCTTCTTCAGGTTCTTGTTCCGGTTCCGGACTGCTAAGCGCTACCGGAAGTATCAGCTGCAATTCGGAACACAGTAGTTAAAAGTGGCGGAACTCCTTGTAGGACTTGATTGTGGTGTTGGGTTAAAATGCTGGAAAACAGAGAGAGGTCTGTGTGTGTTTCTTGTCTTTTTCTTTTCTTATTTTCTTACAATGTTTATTTCTTTCTTTTTTTCAAGTGTGCTCAAAAGTTACGGGATGTTTTTTTCTGGGTGTCGTGGAGGAAGAAAGGGTACGTACCCAATTCAGATTCTCACATCCTTCCTTGAGAACAGAACTGCAATTCGGACGAAAGTGACTTTGAACAGATATCAAGATTGTTTGTTGGAAAGAAACTACTGAGGTGACTTTTGCAACTCAACTTTGTGTGTGTGTGTGTTTCTTGTTCTCAATAGATGAAAGCCAAACTTTCCTGGGTAACAGTGTGTCCCTCACCGAGAGTCCATCCTCAGCATCTTGTTCGATCGGCTTCCTCCGTTCCAGCAATATTGATACTCATTCTGTGTCCTGTGGCATTCTATAACGAGAAATCTGTGGACTTGAACTGCCAACCCTGTGCGGACCTGTGACTTGACGTAACGAGAACTCTGTGCATGTTGCCCCTTTCAGTGTTGTGTCTGTGTGTGGTACCCATCACACACCGCTGCACTGTTCTCCCCTGCTGCTTTTTTATTTTATTTTTTTTTGGGGGGGGGTAATTTATTTTTTGTGTTGTGCACCACAAAGGAGGTAAAGACGCGCTTGTGCAGTTTCGTGTTGTGTCAGGGTTCATTTTGTTCTTCCCCCTTGTAAGCTGCATTCACCGTGTTGGCTATCAGTGTTTTTTTCGTGGATGTATGATTCCGTTTCATTTCCATAGAATCATTTTCTCTTTAACATTGTGAAAAAAACAACAAACTTTGAAATGATTTAGGTATGTGTGTATATGTTTTTTTTCTTGTAAAGAAGATATTAGGTTGTAGTGATGTGTAGGTGCTGAACATATTGCAGAGAGTTGGGCAGATCAGGTTGTTTCTATAATTACTTGCGATTTTTGTGTGTAGTAGTAAAAAAATGTATTCCGAGCTATAACTATTTATTTGACAAGGTTATATGCATTGCATTTCTGTAGAGAAAAAGAAGACGTTGAGAGCAAATAACATGTGGACAGGCTATCCATTCTGTCTGAGACAATATTATAGTATGTAGATACAAACAGTGTAACATAGTGCATAGATTTAGTTTGAACACACACACACCCCTCTTTCCTCTCTCTCTCCCCCTCTCTTCTCTCTCTCTCTCTCCTCTCTCTCTCTCTATCTCTCTCTCTCTTCTCTCTTCTCCCACCTCTTCTCTCTGTTTCTCTGTCTCCAGTACTTAGTCTATAACCATTAGTCTAATTATCTACCTATAATAATTATATTCGTCTGTTTATTGTCCTTGAGTCTGTACGGAGGTATAATTGCGTTCAGCTGTATCAAGTTAAAACTACCAAGAACATTCTGTCCACGCTCTTAAAAAGAACACACACACACACACACACACACACATACACACACACACACACACACCACTCTCTCTCTCTCTCTCTCTCTCTCTCCTCTCTCTCTCTCTCTCTCTCTCTCTCAAGGGTATGCTATGCTACGCTCTCACTCAAGTTTCTCTTCATCTGCATACACACACCACACCAGTCCCTATCTCCGTCTTTTCCTCCTCCTCCTCCTCCTCGTCCTCCTCCTCCTCCTCCCCCCACCCCCCTTTCCTGTCTATGCGAAAGATTCAGGCTGGGAAGTGTTCTAAATTAAACGGCAGTTCTCATGAAGCAAACTGCGCCATTAAATTAGTCCAGCCTCCTCCTTGTGAAGAGCGCTCCTCAGTCACCGGATACTCCTCTGTTTGATGTCGGAGTCCCAAAAACTCATGCAAGCTGTACAGAGGGGAACTTTCCCCCCAAAAAAAATGTTTCAGCTATGGTAAATTCCTTTCTTCAATTGTTTCTCTTTTTCAGGCCTTTATTTTTTTTGTCTTTTGAGCCAGAATGATTTTTTAAAACTTGGTGGTCGCGGACTTCTTCAAATTTTTCTCTTTTTTTTTTCTTTTTTTTTTTTTTTTTACATTTGGCTTGTTTTGCTTGTTGTGCGTGTGTTTTTTGTTTTGGTTTG
>CM054159.1:28080445-28105445 GCA_028751875.1 Rapana venosa
GTGTGTTATGTGTATGTGTTGTGTATGCGTGTGTGTGATGTGTGTAATGTGTGTGTGTTGCGCGTGTGTGTGTGTGTGTTTACGCTTGCAGTATGAGCACAATGATTATGCGCCTCTCTCTCTCTCTCTCTCTCTCTCTCTCTCTCTCTCTCTCTCTCTCTCTCTCCTCTCTCTCCCAGACTTTGTATTTTTGTCTTTATTCTTTATTCATTCTCAATGTCCAATATCACTTTTAGTGAACAGATTAAAATCGAAGCAACAACAACAACAAACAACACAACAACAACATCTTCTCTCTCTCTCTCTCTCTCTCTCTCTCTTTCTTTCTTTCTCTCTCTCTCTCCATGATCCATTTGTTTGTACTGTCTTCAAGAGAAGGAGTGAGGAGGATAATCATTGTGTTTGTTTACGTGTCGATTTCTTTTTCTAAACTTTATTTTATTTTATTTTTGTTGCTTGTTGATATCCTTCCTTTTAGTATATTTCTTATTTCATACTTTGTCTCCTTGCCCTTCTTCATTTATTCATGTTCATTCAGCTATCTAGTTGTGAGAAGTTTCTTTTCTGTCCTCAGTACATTTATGTAATTGTGTCAACAATTTGTAGCTAATGCACATGGTTTTTTAAAAATCTCTTTATCTACCTATTTGATTGTGTTTCATTTATTTTCTTGTTTTTACTGTTTATTTGTAATTCTATGTTTTTAATTTTTAACAGTGTCCTTTTTCTGTTTATTTTCTCCTCACTTCAGCAAATCGGAATGCTTTAACAACCCAAAAAGCAACTGACAGTTATTGTAAATGCTCTGAAATGAGAAGTAGTTAGTTATAATTGTGAATACCTCAGACCTGCTTCAATGATGACAGGGTCTCTCCTTTACTCCAGAGAAAGGGGGAATTCCTAGCCAATAAGTTCTATGCCTGTTTCGAAAAAAAGTGGGACGGGGTAGCTCAGTGGTCAGAGCACTCGCTTTTCCCCAGCTAAGTTAAGCAGCATCGAGCGTGGTTACCAGTTGGATGGGTGACCGTTTTCGCGCCTTTGGGTCCAGTACAGTTCTCCCAGTTCCCCCAGCTGTAAATGGGTACCTTCCATCTTTAGGGTCAGGGAAGGTAAAGCAGCGAGGGAGAGGAGATGTGCGCCGCCCTCAATGTGCTGGCTCCCTGAGAAGTTGAGGTCTCTGATGCCTCGCTCCCCTACGACCTTATAGGTTATGGGACACCTTTACTTTTGTTAGAGTCAGAAACAGTGCTAACTCATGGGGAAAAGTGTTTTTCAAAGGACACCCTCAGTTGATGTTCGAACCTGGGCTCTGATCAATGGGCAGATGACGAGTAGGAGGCTCTCACCACTAGGCAACGCCCATCTTCAGGTTTGTGGCAGGGGGTTAAATAATAAAACAATCTAGTTCTGCATTGTTGACCTGTTGGATATTTCTTTTTTTTTTTTAAATTTTAACCTCAAGTGTATACTGAAGGTAATTCTAAATGTCTGATATTTTCACGTAAAAAATAAGTAAAGGTAAAGGTATCCCATAACCTTTAATGTTGTAGGGAGGCGAGGCTCCAGAGACTTCTCCAGGAGCCAGCATATTGAGGGCGGCGCCCATCTCCTCTCCCTCGCTGCTTTACCTTCCCTGATCCCAAAGAGGGCAGGCATCCATTTACAGCCGGTTGAACTGGGGGACTGTACTGAAGCCAAGGCGCGTAAACGGTCACCCATCCAAGTGGTAACCACGCTCGATGCTGCTTAACCTTGGCTGGGGGAAAGCGAGTGCTCCGACCACTGAGCTATCCTGTCCCCTAAAATAAGAACAGACAGTAAATACAAGGTGGCATCTGTCACAATTGGGATTTCTTGACATTGAAGTTTCATCTTCAGCTGCCGTCATATCGATGTCCATGTTTTATTTCGGCACATCACAAGCTTCTTTTTGTTACGACTCCAATACGCTACGTGTTATGTCAAAGGTGCCATTCAACATGAACAGAGTCTGTCTGATATCAAATAAGAACTGGTCCACATTTTTTTGCTTTTCCTTTTTATCCAACGAGTTTTTTTTATTTGTTGTGGGTTTTCCTCTTGTTACAATCTTGATATAAACGACAAGGAAAAACAATATCGAGACTTTAGAGCCAAGTGTAAATGAGCATCTCAAAATAACAAATTTTGATCGAAAAAGTAAAATAAGCAGACAGTAATAAGAGTACAACAGTAACCATAAAGGGAATAACATTAATTGTTTGAAACCAAGTGTTTCATTAAACAGCAGTGAAGTTTGCATCACCTTCACCTGTCCTGTGGACCATGGGGTCACAAATGAAGATTTTGCAACCAGCTTCCTCCACTCCCCATACATTTACAAATAAAATCTGGACTTTGTTACATTCCCTAGCAAACATCCTTCGCTTTCCATATTGTTCCTGATCCAGTGTACATCAAACACCCCTCCCCTCTCCCACCTCCAACCGGGGATACATGATCTTAATGCGTGTTTATACACCCATCAAACGGCAGCGCAACGCATTTTTGCTCATTGACAGACATCATTGATGCTATCTGAGATTTTGGCGAAGAAGAGGCAGGAAGAAGAGGGCCGTCACAACCAATACCGCTAGTGAACTAAAGGACTGCGCTGTGTGCAGTGACATCAACATTATATCAGGACCTAGCATGCATTTGTACACACGTCTGCATCTGTACAAGAGCACGCCTTTTTAAACCTGTCAATAATAAATCATCATCATCATAATAGTAGTAGTAATAATGATATTAATAACAATAACAACAACAACAACAACAATAATCATCATCATAGTAGTAGTAGTAGTAGTAGTAGTAGTAGTAGTAGTAGTAGTAGTAGTAGTAGTAGTAGTAGTAGTAGTAGTAGTAGTAGTAGTAGTAGTAAGAAGAAGAAGAGAAAGAAGAAGAAGAAGAATGATAACAATACCAAAAGCAATAATAATAATAATAATAATAATAATAATAATAATAATTAATAAATAATGATAATGATAATGATGATATTTGTTTTGTTTGTTTTTCGTCTTGTTGGTTCTGTTTGGTTTGTTTTCGGCTTGCTTCCCTCTTTGTTTGCTTGTTTATTTGTACGTTTTTGTTTGTTTGTTGTGGGTGTCTGTCTACGTCTTTGTATGTACTGTCCTTGTTTATTTGTTTGTGTCCTTGTCTGCTTGTTTGTGTTTCCTGAAATACATTTTGGTTTTCAGTTTATGTATTGGAATTGGATGCACGGAAAAAAATTATACTTCAGACGAAAAAAACAACAAAACAAAACAAATTATTGTTGCCTTACTTTCTTGATACATTTTCCTAAATGATGAACACGTAGATAAATAAATGGACAAATACATAAGAAACTATGTAACTGAATGAATAAATAAAATACACAGTGGTAAAGATTGGTATCATATGGATCTTTTACATATCCTAGACAAATGTGCCTTACATGATGATGATGTTGATGATTGTGATGGTAATGATGATGATGATGATGATGATGATGATGATGATGATGATGATGATGATGATGATGATGATGATAATAATAATAATAATGATAATAATAGTAATAATAATAATAATAATAATAATGTATGGTATTTGTATAGCGCTGAATCTTGTAAAGCAAAGAAATCGAAGCGCTTGCATTCAAATCATTTACACGCATACAACCTTCCACAAAATATTAGAATTAACATATATCAAATGAATAAATTACCGCTACACATATAAACCACCAACACACGCATGAACGAATGCTTTAGTACCGCAACAACAAGAGAAATTTACACGCAGGCGTGCATGCGCGAGCGCGCCCGCGCACACAAACACACACACACAGAGTACAGATCTAATGATAATGAAAACAACAAAAAGTAAACAAACAGCTGGCCTTTATACAGAATAGTAATAAACAGTGAGAGCGTAGCTATCATCTTCTGCACTAGTGAAGTCATACGTCAGTGCTAGTCACGTGATACTGGACTGTTTCTTTCCCCTGTCTTTTCTCTCCTTACAAACAAATTTACTGTTTGCGGCATGAAGACATGATCGTGTTTGTGTCAAGTATCACATTACACCAGTTATCTGACAGCTCTCTCTCTCTCTCTCTCTCTCTCTCTCTCTCTCTCTCTCTCTCTCTCTCTCTCTCTCTTCTCTTTCTCTCTTTGTCTGTTTGTCTATGTTTCCCGTCATAAATTTTGGTTTTCAATTTATGTATTGGAATCAATTGCACCATAAAACCCTCTGCTTCAGGCAAACAACAACACAACAAAACCCAACCAGCCAAACAAATTATTATTGCCTTACTTTCTTGAAACATCTCTCTCTCTCTCTCTCTCTCTCTTCTCTCTCTCTCTCTCTCTCTCTCTCTCTCTCTCTCTCTCTCTCTCTCTCTCTCTCTCTCTCTCTCTCTCTCTCTCTGTGTGTGTGTGTTGTGTGTGTGTGTTTTGGGGGTGTGTGTGTGTCGTTGTGTTGTTTGTTCTGTCTTTTGATTTAATGTCTTTTCACTATAAGTGTCGTGCGTTTGTGCGTGCGTGCATGCGTGCGTGTGTGTGTGTGTGTGTGTGTGTGTGTGTGTGTGTGTGTGTGTGTGTGTGTGTGTGTGTGTGTGTGTGTGTGTGTGTGTGTGTGTCGTTCGTTCGTTCGTTCTTTTGATTTATTGTCTTTTCACTATAAGTATGTGTGTGTCTGTGCGTGTGTGTGTGGGGGGGGGGGGGGGGGTGTTTCTATGTGTGTGTGTGTGTGAGCGCGCGCACGCGCGCTCGCGTGCCTACGTGTGTGTATGTGTTTTGTTGTTGTAAAATATTCTAACATTAATTCATTGTCTCATTCAGTCTGCTATAATCAAGTTTTAGAAGACAAGTCTTCCACCAATCTACTTTGAATCTGACAGGGGGACAGACCTCCTGCAAAATGACGATCACAGGACAGGAGAATACCCGGCACTGCACACGCCACCCCCTGTAAGGGAACCCAGAGAGGAGAAGAGGAGAAGGAGAGCTCTTAACACACATTGTGTTGTGATTTCAAGCCAGTCACATCAAATACACACACAACTCAAAAATATTTCTAAAAAGATTTCCAAAAAAGAATACTTTCCATATGGTGGATCAGTAGTCTACAGGTAACCCACCGCCTAGAAAGCGAAAAGTCCAGGGTTGGAAGTGTGCGGTGGTTAGATCCCCTTTTGGGCCTGAAACTCCCCCCCCCCCCCCCCCCCCCCCCCGCCCCCCCATCCATTTAGACCATGAAGGGTGGACTGGGTGCAGACCTTTGGTTGAGACTATAAAGCGAGGTCCCGTGTGCCACCCATAATTATTTAGCGCACGTAAAAGAACCCACGACAGCAAGAGAGTTTTCCCTGGCAAAGTTCTGTAGAAACAAGCCAGTCTGATAGGGAAACGAATACAGTTATAGACAGGCAAATAATAAAGGGTGGCACTGCTCTTGTGGCGATGTGCTCTCCCCAGGGAGAGCAGCCTGAATTTCACACAGAGAAATCTTCCTTGATTTAACTGGTATTAAAATGAAAATGTATAAAAACTGAAAAGGGAAGCTTGTTTTTTTTTACAGCTAAATGGAAGCTTTTTAATCAAAAGAATTAAACAATACACACGTTGGGAAAAGAACATAAAGAAACACATATAAGTCAACACAAATTATATAACAATATTTGTTTATGCATGCACATGCATCTATTCCAACTATTAACCTACCTCCCCCCTCCAAACACTCCCTTTTCTAACAGGCATATGGGTGTGTTTAAAAACACATTTCTAATAATTTAAGATAGCAGCGGCTCCAAGTAAGTTGTAAATAATAGTTTTAAAACATCCAGATATAAAAATTAAATCATTTCTTTCTCTCTTTTTTTTAAAAATCCCAACCTACTTTGAAATAATGTATGATAAACTTAATGCCAGTGAAGGTAAACTTCACCCTCCTCACAACGATAACGTCCTCATCCTGTTCTCGTTATCACACACTTTACGCTGATTGGGTTTTGTGATGGCAGTGAAACAGCGCATTGTGCAGTGATCACACCACACCTCCGACATACAGAGAGCAGCCAGCCCCTCACTCCTCTTCTATGGCCATCCTCCTCCTCCCTAAACACACACACATTCCACATCCTCTCCAGACCCTGCCCCCCCTCCTCCATAAAGCATGCTGGGCAGCAGCTCTTCTGCTCACGTTGTCTGCATGCTACTGAAGATTCAGCACAGGCCATTTGGATAAGATAGCCAGCGCCCTCTGGATGTCAAAAGGGTCGCTGAAGGGAGGCAACCCACTGCCAGCAGAAATGAAGATTTAGATGAAAGGGAAAGAAGTTACAGGTTGTCAAATTAGATTGCAGGTTGTATCTTGAGGAGATTAGGGTATGCCATATAGTGATTTATTGCTGTTGAGGAATCAGTGACTAGGAGGCAGATGTAGATCAGAATGGTTTGTCTTCTGTCAGCCTGATTGACTACAGTTCTGAGTTGATTGTTGAAGTATGTTACATTTCTCTTTGGGTGTATACTTATACAGACAACAAAGACGACCCAGAAGCAAAAGGTTCCAAGTTCATACCCTATGCAATCCTGATTTATGTCCATTCACTAGGCAGTGGCTTTTTTATGGGTGGTGTCCTTTGGAGTGATATAGGGGGTGGTTGTTAGCTGTACAACTTGAATCCATCCTGGGTATACAGAGGCACAACTAAGCCTTTGCTGAAATATGTTTTTTTATAGAAAGAAAAGCGCTTTGATTTGTTGCTTTACAAGATTCAGCGCTATATAAATTCCATACATTATTATTATTATTATTATTATTATTATTATTATTATTAAAAGAAGAAGGAGGAGGGGTAAAAGAAAAAGAAAAGACGTAGAATGGGAAGATGAATATAAAGGAGAGAGAGAAACAAAAGGAACCAAACAAACACATGTCTGCTATTACTCCAGCCATATTTCTGTAGTTATATCAAAGCTAGAGCATGAGATTGGTGGGGGGAGAGGGGGGGAGAGAGATTGAGGAATAGAAGAACAATGTGTTGTATGAATGAATGGATGAATGAATGAATGATAATGATTAACAAAGAGCTTAAATCACTTCCATAACATAACATGGGATCTCAGTGATGAAAAAAGAAGAGCAGCAGCAGCAACAGCAACAACAACAAATATAAGAACAATAATAACAAAAGCAGCAGTGCAAGAACAACAGTAGCAGCAGCAACATCAACAACGATAGAGTGTATGCATGATGGATCTCTCTCTCTCTCTCTCTCTCTCTCTCTCTCTATATATATATATATATATATATATATATATATATATATATTATTTTTTTTATTATTTTATTTTATACCATTTTAAGTCACGAGATTAATCTGCGTGAAATTCGGGCTGCTCTTCCCGGGGAGAACGCGTCGCCACAAGAGCAGCGTCACCTTTTTTTCTTTTGGTCTGCAACTGTATTTGTTTCCTTATCAGGGTGGCTTTTTTCTAAGAATTTGGCCAGGGACAACTCTCTTGTTGCCGTGGGTTGTTTTACGTGCGCTGAAAATGTTGTGTAACACACGGGACCTCGGTTTATCATCTCATCCGAAAGACTAGCGCCCAGACCACCACTCATGGTCTAATGGATAGGGAAAATTTTCGGGCCCAAACGGGATACGAACCACCGCACACACCCGACCCGGACTTTTCGCATTCTAGACAGGCGCATTACCTCTAGACCACCGATCTATACATTGCTCGTGAAACTAAGACATGAAATATCGTTTTATTGCTAGTTTTCTTACAGGTGAGCTTGCTCACACTGGTCTGTATGCTTTTAGTATAAAACTGAATATAACCCCCCCTAAAAAAAACACACAAAAAACCCACATTACAGGCCATTTATAAATCTTTCATTGTATGTTGACCATCCAGGGCAAAGTCAACTTCATATCTGCTCTTGCTGGGAAAATAAGAGAGAGAGGTGTCATTTAAGACAGAAGAGTTACACAATTATCTCCCCACACCCCACATTCCAACCCCTAGCTCCCCACATCACCTCCCCCCTCTCTATCTGTGGGTGTGTTTATGAGCACTGTGATATGATATGCCTTGATCTTAACAAAAAATAAAAAGCAGGAGAGAGAGACAGACAGACAGTCAGAGAGACAGACAGCTCTAGGCAAATGGCAGGGCAACAGAAACATTTTCCACATAGCAGGCAATCCCTCGAGTCCATACACACATTCAACAACATCAACAGTCTTGCATTGTTCTACTGCCATAATGACGAACAAGTCAACCATGACATAAACCTAGGAAAAAAATTAAAAAACATAAACGTCCAAGACATAGATTGGCAGACAGACCAACAAACGTACAGATAGAGGCCCAAATACAGAGACAAAGAGACAAAGGAGCATAAGAATATTATTATTGATAGACAAAGAGAGACAAACAAATACACGGACAAGCCAACAAACATACATACAGACAGACAGTCAGACAGACAGACAGACAGAGACAGATAGATAAATAGATAGATAATAGATAGTTAGATAGGTGGATAGATGGATAGATAGATAGATGGATAGATAGATGGATAGATGGATAGATGGATGAATAGATAGATAGATAGATAGACAGATGGCTAGATAGATAGATGGATATATAGATATATGAATAGATGGATAGATAGATAGATAGATAGATGATAGATAGATAGATAGATAGATAGATAGATAGATAGATAGATAGATAGATAGATAGATAGATAGATAGATAGATAGATAGATAGATAGATAATTTAGTGAAACAAGAATGATGAAAATGGACAAACAGACTTGCACAAAGATGCTAGCACATACATGAGCAGGGAATGAATCCAAACGCAGTAAAGTCAGCTCTAAAATACCAACATGAATTTCTTCATAAGAGCTTGATAGACAGACAGAGCCATTGAAATTCTACATGGCCCAAAATTTAAGCAGAAGAAGAAGGCAAAGACGAAGATGAAGAAGAAGAACAAGAATAAGAACAACAACAACAACAACAAGAGAGCACAGAAATCGAAATATCTCTGCCTCAGATAGATATGACAAACTTTACTCCAGAGAAGGTAAACTTTACCCTCCTCACAACGATAACGTCCTCATCCTGTTCTCGTTATCACACACTTTACGCTGATTGGGTTTTGTGATGGCAGTGAAACAGCGCATTGTGCAGTGATCACACCACACCTCCGACATACAGAGAGCAGCCAGCCCCTCTCTCCTCTGCTATGGCCATCCACCTCCCTAAACACACACACACATTCCACATCCACTCCAGACCCTGCCCCCCCTCCTCCATAAAGCATGCTGGGCAGCAGCTCTTCTGCTCACGTTGTCTGCCTGCTACTGAAGATTCAGTACACACCGTTTCGATAAGATAGCCAGCGCCCTCTGGATGTCAAAAGGGTCGCTGAAGGGAGGCAACCCACTGCCAGCATAAATGAAGATTTAGATGAAAGGGAAAGAAGTTACAGGTTGTCAAATTAGATTGCAGGTTGTATCTTGAGGAGATCAGGGTATGTCATATAGTGATTTATTGCTGTTGAGGAATCAGTGACTAGGAGGCAGATGTAGATCAGAATGGTTTATCCTTTGTCAGTCTGATTAAATAGACTTCTGTGTTGATTGTGGAAGTATGCTTCATTTCTGTTTGGGTCTATAATTATGTAGATAACAAAGAGGACCCAGAAGCAAAAGGTCCCAAGTTCATATCCTATGCAATCCTCACTTATGTCCATTCACTAGGCAATGGCTGTTTTATGAGTGGTGCCCATTGGGGTGTTATAGGCGGTGGTTGTTGTACAACTTGAATCCATCCTGGTTATAAAAAGCCACAGCAGATTATTAATCCTTTTGCCAATTATTTTAGTAAGAAAGGAAGAAAGAGGAGGGGGTAAAGAAAAAGAAAAAGAAAGAAGTGTAAGATGAATGGCATTGGGAAAGAAAGACAAAAGAAAACAAACACATTCCTGCTATTACTCCAGCCATATTTCTGTAGCTATATCAAAGCTAGAGCAGGAGAAGGGGGGAAAGAATGAGGAATAGAACAATGCGCTGAATGAATGAGTGAATGAATGATAATCATTAAAGAAGTGCTCAAAACACCTCCACAACTTAACATGGGATCTCAGTGATGAAAACCAAGGAGAGCAGCAGCAGCAACAACAAATATAAGAACAATACTAACAAAAGCAGCGACAACAACAACAAAAAATAATAGCAGCAGTAACATCAACAACAACAGAATGTATGCATGATGGATCTCTCATATATATATTTTTATATATATATATATATATATATATATATTATATATATATATATATATATATATATATATATATATATATTATATAAAATGAAAGGAAGACATTCAATATCGTTTTATTGCTAAATTTCTTATATGTGAGCCTGCTCACACTGGTCTGTATGCTTTTGGTATAACACTGAATATAATCCTCCCCGATAAAGGATTGCCTTCCATTTATAAGTCTCTCATTCTATGTTGACCATCCTGGGCAAAGTCATCTTTGTATCTGCCTCTGCTGGCAAAATAAGAGAGAGAGGTGTCATTTATGACAGAGGAGTTACACGGTTATCTCCCCACACCCCACATCCCAACCCCTAGCTCCCCACTTCACCCCCTATCTATCTGTGGGTGTGTTTATGAGCACTGTGATATGATATGCCTTGATCTTAACAAAAAAAGCAGGAGAGAGAGACACAGACAAAATGTCAGAGAGACAGACAGCTCTAGGCAGACGACAGGGCAACATAAACATTTTCCACATAGCAGGCAATCCTTTTGAATCCATACACACATTCAACAACATCAATAGCCTTGCATTGTCCTACTGCCATAATGGTGAACAAGCCAACCATGACAAAACCATAGCAAAAAATGAAATAACAGAAACATCAAAGACAAAGATTGAAAGACTAACAGACAGGCAAACAGACACAATAGAGAGACAAACAGATACAGAAGCATAATACTATTATTATTGATAGACAGAGAGAGAGAAACAAACAGACTGACAAGCCAACAGACAGACAGACAGACAGATAGATAAATAGATAGATAGATAGACAGATAGACAGATAGACAGATAGACAGACAGGCAGACAGACAGACAGGCAGGCAGGCAGGCAGACAGATAGACAGACAGACAGACAGACAGATAGATAGATAAATAGAGAGATAGATAGATAGATAGATCAGTAGATAGATTGATAGATAGATAGATAGATCAATAGACAGATCAATACATAGATAGATAGGCAGATAGATAGATAGATAGATAGATAGATAGATAGATAGATAGATAGATAGATAGATAGATCGATAGATAGATCGATAGATAGATAAATAGATAGATAGATTAGTGAAACAAGAATGACGAAAATGGACAAACAGACATGGACAAAGGTGCTAGCACATACATCAGCAGGGAATGAATCCAAACGCAGTAAAGTCAGCACTAAAATACCAACATGAATGTCTCCGTAAGAGCTTGATAGAAAAACACAGTCATTGAATTTGTACATGGCCAAAATATGTGAACAGAAGAAAAAAGAGAAGAAGAATTGAGGAGAAGAAGAATTGTGAAGAAGAATTGCGAAGAAGAAGAATTGCGATGAAGAATTGCGACGACGAAGAATTGCGAAGAAGAACAATTGTGAAGAAGAAGATGAATATTTGTGAAGAAGAAGAATTGCGGAGAAGAAAAACAACAAGAAGAAGAATTGCAAAGAAGAAAAACAACAACATCAACAACAAGAATTGCGAAGAAGAAGAACAACAACAAGAACAAGAACAATAACAAGAAGACAAAAACAGGAACAACAACAACAAAGCACAGTAATCAAAATGTCTCTGCTTCAGATAGATATGATAAACTTTACTCCAGTGAAGGTAAACTTCACCCTCCTCACAACCATAACGTCCTCATCCTGTTCTGGTTATCACACACTTTACGCTGATTGGGTTTTGTGATGGCAGTGAAACAGCGCATTGTGCAGTGATCACACCACACCTCCGACATACAGAGAGCAGCCAGCCCCTCACTCCTCTTCTATGGCCATCCTCCTCCCTAAACACACACATTCCGCATCCTCTCCAGGTCCCTGCCCCCTCCCCCCTCCATAAAGCATGCTGGGCAGCAGCTCTTCTGCTCATGTCGTCTGCTTGCTACTGAAGATTCAGCACAGGCCATTTGGATAAGATAGCCAGCGCCCTCTGGTTGTCAAAAGGGTCGCTGAAGGGAGGCAACCAACCCACTGCCAGCATAAATGAAGATTTTTAATGAAAGGGAAAGAAGTTACAGGTTGTCAAATTAGATTGCAGGTTGTATCTTGAGGAGATATAGGGTATGCCATATAGTGATTTATTGCTGTTGAGGAATCAGTGACTAGGAGGTAGATGCAGATCAGAATGGTTTATCCTCTGTTAGTCTGGTTGAAAATAATTCTGTGTTGATTATGGAAATATGCTACATTTCTCTTTGGGCCTATATACAGACAAGAAAGGGGACCCAGAAGCAAAAGGTCCCAAGTTCATACCCTATGCAATCCTGACTTATGTTCATTCACTAGGCAATGGCTGTGTTATGACTGGTGTCCTTTGGGGTGATATAGGGGTGGTTGTTAGCTGTACAACTTGAATCCATCTTGGGTATACAGAGCCACAGCAGTTTATTAATCCTTTTGCCAATTTTTTTAGAAAGGAAAGAAGAAAGAGAAGGGGGAAAAGAAAACGAAAAAACAAAGAATGATAGAATGAATAGAATGGAGAAAGAAAGACAAAAGAAAACAAACACATGTCTGCTATTACTCGGGCTATATTTCTGTAGTTATATTAATGGAAGAGCATGTGATGGAAGGGGGATATATATATATATATATATATATATATATATATATTATATATATATATATATATATATATATATATATATATATATATATATATATATATATATATATATATATATATATATATATATATATAATGAAACTATGAGACATTCAATATCATTTTCTTGCTAGTTTTCTTACACGTGAGCTTGCTCGCACTGGTCTGTATGCTTTTAGTATAAAACTGAATATAATCCCCCCCAAATTATTACAGGCCATTTATAAGTCTTTCATTCTATGTTTACCATCCATGGCAAAGTCCTCTTTGCATCTGCTCCTGCTTGCAAAATGAGAGAGAAGGTGTCATTTATGACAGAAGAGTTACACAGTTATCTCCCCACACCCCACATCCCAACCCCTAGCAAACCACTTCACCCCCTCTCTATCTGTGGGTGTGTTTATGAGCACTGTGATATGATATGACTTGATCTTAACAAAAAAGCAGGAGAGAGAGACAGACAGACAGTCGGAGAGACAGACAGCTCTAGGCAAATAGCAGGGCAACAGAAACATTTTCCACATAGCAGGCAATCCCTCGAGTCCATACACACATTCAACAACATCAATAGTCTTGCATTGTACTACTGCGATAATGATGAACAAGTCAACCATGACATAAACCTGCAAAAAAATTAAAAAACAAAAACATCCAAGACATAGATTGGCAGACAGACCAACAAACATACAGATAGAGACCCAAATACAGAGACAAAGGAGCATAATAATATTATTATTGATAGACAAAGAGAGACAAACAAATACACGGACAAGCCAACAAACATACATACAGACAGACAGTCAGACAGACAGACAGAGACAGATAGATCAATAGATAGATAAATAGATAGTTAGATAGGTGGATAGATGGATTGATAGATAGATGGATAGATAGATGGATAGATGAATGAATAGATAAATAGATAGATAGATAGATAGATAGATAGATAAATAGATAGATAGATAGACAGATGGCTAGATAGATAGATGGATATATAGATATATGAATAGATGGATAGATGGATGGATGGATAGATAGATAGAAAGATAGATAGATAGATAGATAGATATATAGATAGATAGATAGATAGATAGATAGATAGATAGATAGATAGATAGATAGATAGATAGATAGATAGATAGATAGATAGATAGATAGATAGATAGATAGATAGATAGATAGATAGATAGATAGATAGATAGATTAGTGAAACAAGAATGGCGAAAATGGACAAGCAGACATGGACAAAGATGCTATCACATACATCAGCTGGGAATGAATCTAAACACAGTAAAGTCAGCACTAAAATACCAACATGAATGTCTCCATAAGAGCTTGATAGAAAAACACAGTCATTGAATTTGTACATGGCCCAAACATGTGAACAGAAGAAGAAATGCAAAGAACAAGAACAATAATTGCAAAGTAGAATTGTGAAGAAGAAGAAATGCGAAGAAGAAATGCAATGACGAAGAATTGCCAAGAAGAAGAATTGTGAAGAAGAAGATGAAGAGTTGTGAAGAAGAAGAATTGTGAAGAAGAAAAACAACAACAACAAGAAGAACAAGAAGAACAAAAACAGGAACAACAACAAGAAGAGAGCACAGAAATCAAAATCTCTCTGCTTCAAATAGATATGATAAACTTTACTCCAGTGAAGGTAAACTTCACCCTCCTCACAACCATAACCTCCTCATCCTGTTCTCGTTATCACACACTTTACGCTGATTGGGTTTTGTGATGGCAGTGAAACAGCGCATTGTGCAGTGATCACACCACACCTCCGACATACAGAGAGCAGCCAGCCCCTCACTCCTCTTCTATGGCCATCCTCCTCCTCCCTAAACACACATTCCACATCCTCTCCAGACCCTGCCACCCCCCCCCCCCCCTCCATAAAGCATGCTGGGCAGCAGGTCTTCTGCTCATGTCGTCTGCCTGCTACTGAAGATTCAGCACAGGCCATTTGGATAAGATAGCCAGCGCCCTCTGGATGTCAAAAGGGTCGCTGAAGGGAGGCAACCCACTGCCACTATAAATGAAGATTTAGATGAAAGGGAAAGAAGTTACAGGTTGTCAAATTAGATTGCAGGTTGTATCTTGAGGAGATATAGGGTATGTCATATAGTGATTTATTGCAGTTGAGGAATCAGTGACTAGGAGGCAGATGTAGATCAGAATGGTTTATCCTCTGTTAGTCTGGTTGAAAATAATTCTGTGTTGATTATGGAAATATGCTACATTTCTCTTTGGGCCTATATACAGACAAGAAAGGGAACCCAGAAGCAAAAGGTCCCAAGTTCATACCCTATGCAATCCTGACTTATGTTCATTCACTAGGCAATGGCTGCGTTATGACTGGTGTCTTTTGGGGTGATATAGGGGTGGTTGTTAGCTGTACAACTTGAATCCATCCTGGGTATACAGAGCCACAGCAGTTTATTAATCCTTTTGCCAATTTTTTTAGAAAGAAAAGAAGAAAGAGGAGGGGGAAAAGAGAACGAAAAAACAAAGAATGATAGGATGAATAGAATGGAGAAAGAAAGACAAAAGAAAACAAACACATGTCTGCTATTACTCCGGCTATATTTCTGTAGTTATATTAATGGAAGAGCATGTGATGGAAGGGAATATATATATATATATATATATAATATATATATATATATATATATATATATATATATATATATATATAATGAAACTATGAGACATTCAATATCGTTTTCTTGCTAGTTTTCTTACATGTGAGCTTGCTCACACTGGTCTGTATGCTTTGGGTATAAAACTGAATATAATCCCCCGAAAGAATTACAGGCCATTTATAAGTCTTTCATTCTATGTTGACCATCCTGGGCAAAGTTTTCTTTGTATCTGCTCCTGCTGGGAAATTAAGAGAGGTAGGTGTCATTTATGACAGAAGAGTTACATGGTTATCTCCCCACACCCCACATCCCAACCCCTAGCTCCCCTCTTCACCCCCTCTCTATCTGTGGGTGTGTTTATGAGCACTGTGATATAATATACCTAGATCTTAACCCCCCAAAAAGCAGGAGAGAGAGACAGAGAGACAGCTCTAGGCAAATGGCAGGGCAACAGAAACATTTTCCACATAGCAGGCAATCCTTTGAGTCCATACACACATTCAACAACATCAACAGTCTGGCATTGTCCTACTGCCAAAGTGGTGAACAAGCCAACCATGACAAAATCATAGCAAACAATGAAATAACAGAAACGTCAAAGAAAAGATTGACAGACCAACGAACATACAGACAGACATAAATAGAGAAACAAACAGATACAGGAGCAAAATAATATTATAATTGATAGACAGAGAGAGACACACAAACAGACATACAAGCCGGTCAGATAGACAGACAGACAGACAGATAGATAAATAGATAGTTATATTGATATATATATATATTGATAGATGAATGGATAGATGGATAGATAGATAGATAGATAGGTAGATAGATAGATAGGTAGATAGATAGATAGATAGATAGATAGATAGATAGATAGATAGATAGATAGATAGATGGATGGATGGATGCATGGATAGTTAAATGGATAGATGGATAGATAGATTAGTGAAACAAGAATGACGAAAATTGACAATCAGACTTGCACAAAGAAGCTAGCACATACATGAGCTGGGAATGAATCCAAACGCAGTAAAGTCAGCTCTAAAATACCAACATGAATGTCTCTATAAGAGCTTGATAGACAGACAGAGCCATTGAATTTGTTTATGGCCCAACATGTAAACAGAAGAAGACAACAAAGACGAAGACGAAGAATTAGAAGAAGAAGAACAACAACAACAAGAGAGCACACAAATCAAAATATCTCTGCTTCAGATAGATATGATAAACTTTACTCCAGTCAAGGTAAACTTCACCCTCCTCACAACGATAACGTCCTCATCCTGTTCTCGTTATCACACACTTTACGCTGATTGGGTTTTGTGATGGCAGTGAAACAGCGCATTGTGCAGTGATCACACCACACCTCCGACATACAGAGAGCAGCCAGCCCCTCTCTCCTCTGCTATGGCCATCCTCCTCCCTAAACACACACATTCCACATCCTCTCCTTGCCCTGCCATCCCCCCCACCCCCACCCCTCCATAAAGCATGCTGGGCAGCAGCTCTTCTGCTCATGTCGTCTTCATGCTACTGAAGATTCAGCACAGGCCATTTGGATAAGATAGCCAGCGCCCTCTGGATGTCAAAAGGGTCGCTGAAGGGAGGCAACCCACTACCACTATAAATGAAGATTTAGAAGAAAGGGAAAGAAGTTACAGGTTGTCAAATTAGATTGCAGGTTGTATCTTGAGGAGATATAGGGTGTGTCATATAGTGATTTATTGCTGTTGAGGAATCAGTGACTAGGAGGCAGATGTAGATCAGAATGGTTTATCCTCTGTCAGTCTGGTTGACTAGAATTCTGAGTTGATTGTGGAAGTATGCTACATTTCTCTGTGGGTGTATAATTATACAGATAACAAAGGGGACCCAGAAGCAAAAGGTCCCAAGTTCATATCCTATGCAATCCTGACTTATGTCCATTCACTAGGCAATGGCTGTTTTATGGGTGGTGTCCTTTGGAGTGATATAGGGGTTGTTGTTAGCTGTACAACTTGAATCCATCCTGGGTATACAGAGCCACAGCAGTTTATTAATCCTTTTGCCAATAGTTTTAGAAAGAAAAGAAGAAAGACGAGGGGGAAAAGAAAACGAAAAAACAAAGAATGATAGAATGAATAGAATGGAGAAAGAAAGAGAAAAGAAAACAAACACATGTCTGCTATTACTCCGGCTGTTTTCTGTAGTTATATTAATGGAAGAGCATGTGATGGAAGGGGGATATATATATATAATATATATATATATATATATATATATATATATATATATATATATATATATATATATATATATATATATATATATATATATATATAATGAAACTATGAGACATTCAATATCGTTTTCTTGCTAGTTTTCTTACATGTAAGCTTGCTCACACTGGTCTGTATGCTTTGGGTATAAAACTGAATATAATGCCCCCTAAAGAATTACAGGCCATTTATAAGTCTTTCATTGTATGTTGACCATCCTGGGCAAAGTTATCTTCGTATCTGCTCCTGCTGGGAAAATAAGAGAGAGAGGTGTCATTTATGACAGAAGAGTTACATGGTTATCTCCCCACACCCCACATCCCAACCCCTAGCTCCCCCCTTCACCCCCTCTCTACCTGTGGGTGTGTTTATGAGCACTGTGATATGATATGCCTTGATCTTAAACCCCCAAAAAGCAGGAGAGACAGACAGAAAGACAGCTCTAGGCAAATGGCAGGGCAACAGAAACATTTTCCACATAGCAGGCAATCCTTTGAGTCCATACACACATTCAACAACATCAACAGTCTGACATTGTCCTACTGCCAAAATGGTGAACAAGCCAACCATGACAAAACCATAGCAAAAAATGAAATAACAGAAACGTCAAAGAAAAGATTGACAGACCAACGAACATACAGACAGACATAAATAGAGAAACAAACAGATACAGGAGCAAAATAATATTATAATTGATAGACAGAGAGAGACACACAAACAGACATACAAGCCGGACAGACAGACAGACAGACAGACAGATAGATAAATAGATAGTTATATTGATATATATATATATATATATATATATGGATAGATGGATAGATAGATGGATAGATAGATAGATAGATAGATAGATAGATAGATAGATAGATAGATAGATAGATAGATAGATAGATAGATGGATGGATGGATGCATGGATAGTTAAATGGATAGATGGATAGATAGATTAGTGAAACAAGAATGACGAAAATGGACAAACAGACTTGCACAAAGAAGCTAGCACATACATGAGCTGGGAATGAATCCAAACGCAGTAAAGTCAGCTCTAAAATACCAACATGAATGTCTCTATAAGAGCTTGATAGACAGACAGAGCCATTGAATTTGTTTATGGCCCAACATGTAAACAGAAGAAGATAACAAAGACGAAGACGAAGAAGAATTAGAAGAAGAAGAACAACAACAACAAGAGAGCACACAAATCAAAATATCTCTGCTTCAGATAGATATGATAAACTTTACTCCAGTGAAGGTAAACTTCACCCTCCTCACAACGATAACGTCCTCATCCTGTTCTCGTTATCACACACTTTACGCTGATTGGGTTTTGTGATGGCAGTGAAACAGCGCATTGTGCAGTGATCACACCACACCTCCGACATTCAGAGAGCAGCCAGCCCCTCACTCCTCTTCTATAGTCCTCCTCCTCCCTAAACACACATTCCGCATCCTCTCCAGGCCCTGCCCCCCCCCCCCCCCCTTCTCCATAAAGCATGCTGGGCAGCAGCTCTTCTGCTCACGTTGTCTGCCTGCTACTGAAGATTCAGCACAGGCCGTTTGGATAAGATAGCCAGCGCCCTCTGGATGTCAAAAGGGTCGCTGAAGGGAGGCAACCCACTGCCACAATAAATGAAGATTTAGATGAAAGGGAAAGAAGTTACAGGTTGTCAAATTAGATTGCAGGTTGTATCTTGAGGAGATATAGGGTGTGTCATATAGTGATTTATTGCTGTTGAGGAATCAGTGACTAGGAGGTAGATGTAGATCAGAATGGTTTATCCTCTCTCAGTCTGATTGAATAGACTTCTGTGTTGATTGTGGACATATGCCACATTTCTTTTTGGGCGTATAATTATACAGATAATAAAGAGGACCCAGAAGCAAAAGGTCCCAAGTTCATATCCTATGCAATCCTGACTTATGTCCATTCACTCGGCAATGGTTGTTTTATGGGTGGTGTCCTTTGGAGTGATATAGGGGTTGTTGTTAGCTGTACAACTTGAATCCATCCTGGGTATACAGAGCCACAGCAGTTTATTAATCCTTTTGCCAATATTTTTAGAAAGAAAAGAAGAAAGAGGAGGGGGAAAAGAAAACGAAAAAACAAAGAATGATAGAATGAATAGAATGGAGAAAGAAAGAGAAAAGAAAACAAACACATGTCTGCTATTACTCCGGCTGTATTTCTGTAGTTATATTAATGGAAGAGCATGTGATGGAAGGGGGATATATATATATATATATATATATATATATATATATATATATATATATATATATATATATATATATATATATATATATATATAATATATATATATATATATATATATATTATATATATAATGAAACTATGAGACATTCAATATCGTTTTCTTGCTAGATTTCTTACATGTAAGCTTGCTCACACTGGTCTGTATGCTTTGGGTATAAAACTGAATATAATCCCCCTAAAGAATTAGAGGCCATTTATAAGTCTTTCATTCTATGTTGACCATCCTGGGCAAAGTTATCTTCGTATCTGCTCCTGCTGGGAAAATAAGAGAGAGAGGTGTCATTTATGACAGAAGAGTTACACGGTTATCTCCCCACACCCCACATCCCAACCCCTAGCTCCCCCCTTCACCCCCTCTCTACCTGTGGGTGTGTTTATGAGCCCTGTGATATGATATGCCTTGATCTTAACCAAAAAGAGCATGAGAGAGAGAGAGAGAGAGAGAGAGAGAGAGAGAGAGAGAGAGAGAGGAGAGAGAGAGAGAGACAGACAGACAGACAGACAGACAGACAGACAGACAGACAGACAGACAGACAGCTCTAGGCAAATGGCAGGGCAACATAAACATTTTCCACATAGCAGGCAATCCTTTTGAATCCATACACACATTCAACAACATCAATAGCCTTGCATTGTCCTACTGCCATAATGGTGAACAAGCCAACCATGACAAAACCATAGCAAAAAATGAAATAACAGAAACATCAAAGACAAAGATTGAAAGACTAACAGACAGGCAAACAGACACAATAGAGAGACAAACAGATACAGAAGAATAATACTATTATTATTGATAGACAGAGAGAGAGAAAAAAACAGACTGACAAGCCAACAGACAGACAGACAGACAGACAGACAGACAGATAGATAGATAGATTAGATAGATAGATAGACATGATAAACAGATAGACAGATAGACAGACAGACAGAAGGCAGACAGACAGGCAGGCAGGCAGGCAGGCAGGCAGGCAGGCAGGCAGGCAGACAGATAGACAGACAGACAGACAGACAGACAGATAGATAGATAGATAGATAGATAGATAGATAGATCAGTAGATAGATTGATAGATAGATAGACAGATCAATAGACAGATCAATACATAGATTGATAGGTAGATAGATAGATAGATAGATAGATAAATAGATAGATAGATAGATAGATAGATAGATAGATAGATAGATAGATAGATAGATAAATAGATGATAGATTAGTGAAACAAGAATGATGAAAATGGACAAGCAGACATGGACAAAGATGCTAGCACATACATCAGCTGGGAATGAATCCAAACGCAGTAAAGTCAGCACTAAAATACCAACATGAATGTCTCCATAACAGCTTGATAGAAAAACACAGTCATTGAATTTGTACATGGCCCAAACATGTGAACAGAAGAAGAAATGCAAAGAACAAGAACAAGAATTGCAAAGAAGAATTGCGAAGAAGAAGAAATGCGAAGAAGAAATGCAATGACGAAGAATTGCCAAGAAGAAGAATTGTGAAGAAGAAGATGAAGAGTTGTGAAGAAGAAGAATTGCGAAGAAGAAAAACAACAATAACAAGAAGAACAAGAAGAACAAAAACAGGAACAACAACAAGAAGAAAGCACAGAAATAAAAATCTCTCTGCTTCAAATGGATATGATAAACTTTACTCCAGTGAAGGTAAACTTCACCCTCCTCACAACGATAACGTCCTCATCCTGTTCTCGTTATCACACACTTTAGGCTGATTGGGTTTTGTGATGGCAGTGAAACAGCGCATTGTGCAGTGATAATAATAATAATAATATATGGAATTTATATAGCGCTGAATCTTGTAAAGCAACAAATCAAAGCGCTCAGATTTTATTTCATACCACTTTAAGTCACGGCAGATTTCTCTCCGTGAAATTCGGGCTGCTCTCCCCGGGGAGAGCGGGAGAACGCGTCGCCACTTAGCGCTGCGCCACCCTTTCACCCTTTTTTTTTTTCTGCAGCTGTATTTGTTTCCCTATCAGAGTGGCTTTTTTCTAAGAATTTTGCCAGGGACAACTCTCTTGTTGCCGTGGTTTTTTTTACGTGCGCTAAATAATTACGTGTAACACACGGGACCTCGGTTTATCGTCTCATCCGAAAGACTAGCGCCCAGACCACCACTCATGGTCTAATGGATGGGGGAAAAATTTCCGGTCCAAACGGGGTACGAACCGCCGCACACTTCAGACCCGGACTTTTCGCTTTCTAGACAGGCGCGTTACCTCTAGACCACCGATCCACCACAGTGATCACACCACACCTCCGACATACAGAGAGCAGCCAGCCCCTCTCTCCTCTTCTATGGCCATCCTCCTCCTCCCTAAACACACATTTCACATCCTCTCCAGACCCTGCCCCCCCCCCCTCCATAAAGCATGCTGGGCAGCAGCTCTTCTGCTACTGAAGATTCAGCGCAGGTCATTTGGATAAGATAGCTAGCGCCCTCTGGATGTCAAAAGGGTCGCTGAAGGGAGGCAACCCACTACCACTATAAATGAAGATTTAGATGAAAGGGAAAGAAGTTACAGGTTGTCAAATTAGATTGCAGGTTGTATCTTGAGGAGATATAGGGTGTGTCATATAGTGATTTATTGCTGTTGAGGAATCAGTGACTAGGAGGTAGATGTAGATCAGAATAGTTTACCTTCTGTCAGTCTGATTGAATAGACTTTGGTGTTGATTGTAGAAGTATGCTGCATTTCTCTTTGGATGTATATAAAACAAACAGGACCCAGAACCAAAAGGTCCTAAGTTCATTTCCTATACAATCCTGACTTATGTCCGTTCACTAGGCAGTGGCTGTTTTATGAGTGGTGTCCTTTGGAGTGATATAGGGGTGGTTGTTAGCTGTACCCCTTGAATCCATCCCGGGTATACAGAGCCACAACTAATCCTTTGCCAAAACATTTTTTTAGAAAGAAAAGAAGGAGGAGGGGGAAAGGTACAGAAAAAACCAAAGAATGATAAGATGAAAAGAAGGGAGAGAGAAAGACAAAAGAAAAGAAACAAATTTCTGCTATTACTCCAGCCATATTTCTGTAGTTATATCAAAGATAGAGCATGAGATGGGTGGAAAGAATGAGGAATAGAATAACAAAACGTTGTATGAATGAACGGATTAATGAATGAATGAAAGAATGCATGGATAAATGAATGATAATGTTTAACAAAGTGTTTAAAACACCGCCACAACTTAACATGTGATCTCAGTGATGAAAAACAAGAAGAGCAACAACAGCAGCAGCAACAACAACAATAAAAACAATAATAACAAAAGCAGTAGCAGCAACAACAGTAGTATCAGCTGCAACATCAATAACAACATAATGTATGCATGATGGATCTCTCTCTCTCTCTTGCGCGCGCTCTCTCCCCCCCCCCCCCCCTCTCTCTCTCTCTTTCCCTCTCTCTCTCTAATGAAACTAAAACATTCGATATCATTTTATTGCTAGTTTTCTTACAATGTGAGCTTTCTCACACTGTTTTGTACGCTTTTGGTATAAAACTGAATATAATCCCCCCGAAAAATATTACAGGCCATTTCTAAGTCTTTCTTTGTATGTTGACCATCCTGGGCAAAGTCATCTTTGTATCTGCTCCTGCTAGTAAAATAAGAGAGAGGTGTCATTTATGACAATGACAATGAAAATGACAAATTCTTTTATTTCGAGGATAATGAATAAGCACCCATGTGCTTTTTTACATCCAGTCCCCGCCTTTAAGGATATATATGATAATAAAATAAAATAAAGCCCATAGCAATACACTTACACAGCTTACGGGAAAAAAATATCTACACAAAAATCCCCACAAAAAGCACCGAGGAGAGAGAGAAAGAAAAAAGAAAAAAAAGTAGCAACAAGTAAGAAAGAAAGCAGAACAGAAAACACAGAAACAACCGAAAAAATAGCAAGAACCAAGAGCAAAACAAAAACGGCAACAACAAAGGGAGAGGGAACAACCGAATAGTCCCCCCTCAAAAAAGCAACAACAACCCCAAACCCAAACCAAAACAGAACCAAACAAAGCAAAACCTCCATAAAATAAAGGAGAACAAACCACGTAAATAGTTTCATTTTGGCTAACAGAAAGAAACGTCAAAAGTTCTTTGTGCTTTTATGGGAGGCAACAGCAATAGAAGAGTTACACAGTTATCTCCCCACACCCCAACCCTAGCTCCCCACTTCACCCCCTCTCTATCTGTGGGTGTGTTTGTGAGCACTGTGATAATAATACCTATATTTTTAAAAAAAAGAAGAGAGAGAGAGAGAGAGAGAGAGAGAGAGAGAGAGAGAGAGGAGAGAGAGAGAGAGAGAGAGTCAGACAGACAGACAGACAGACAGACAGCTCTAGGCAAATGGCAGGGCAATAGAAACATTTTCCACATAGCAGGCAATCCTTCGAGTCCATACATGCATTCAACAACATCAAAAGTCTTGCATTGTCCGATTGCAATAATGATGAACAAGCCAATCATGACAAAACTGTAGCAAAAAATGAAATAACAGAAACATCAAAGACAAAGACTGAAAGACCAACAAACATACAGACAGACACAAATAGAGAGACAAACAGATGCAGGAGCATAATAATATTATAATTGATAGACAGAGAAAGAGACACAGACATTCAAGCCGACAGACAGACAGACAGATAGATAGACAGACAGACAGACAGGCAGGTAGTCAGGCAGGCAGGCAGCGTAGACAGACAGACAGACAGACAGACAAACAGACAGACAGACAGACAGACAGATAGTTAGACAGACAGGCAGACAGACAGATAGATAGATAGATAGATAGATAGATAGATGGATAGATGATAGA
>CM054159.1:28110445-28120445 GCA_028751875.1 Rapana venosa
AGAGCTGAATGAAACGGTGAAGCTGAATTGTTTTATTAAAAATACAAAAAGTAGATGGAGAAATGACATCTGTTAACTTGATAACTTCAAGTCTTTATTAACGTTTTTAATGGACTGTCTTATTTCCTGGGCAAAACCAGGTATATAACGGTTCAAAACATGACACTGACCAGGGATACAGCCCCTAAATTGGATAACTCCGCTGGGACTCAATATAATCTCAACGTCGTCTGACCAAGATGTGTGACAAGGTAAATCGTGAGGGCCTAGCAAACGTGTTATATTTTGGGAATACTTAACTTTCCAGGAAGCAAGTCAGCATTTGTGCATCAGATGTGAAACAAATAAGTCAACATTTTGAAAACCAAATTAATTGAAAGATATAAGTCAACATTAAAAAAAAATCATACTTGAAAGATAATGTGTCCATATATCTAATTCAAAGTGAATATTTGTACATCAAATTTGACAGACACAATTCGACATGGTGTCAGTCATACTTAAATCAAGAAAGATCTAGAATTCACATAAATATTTTGAATGAGTAATCAAAAAGATAAACAGCATGTGCTTTGTTACCAGTCTGCCTAAAATAATATGGACGCAGGTTGGACTCACCCTCCTTTTTTCTATTCTTTTATTTCCAGGGTAATGGAACAAGCATTGATGTGCTGTTTTGCAGCTAGTCCCCGCGTGCATGCGGTTTTGTAAATTTTATCATTTGTTCCCACAGCACACAATGACATATTTTTTTCCGAAAAGCGGAACAGGTTTTTGCCGTGTCTGCAAGATGTTCTTCCTGCTTTTGCATACGGGACCTCGGCTTGTAGTCTCACCCGAAGGACTCTTGGTGCGAGTGGGGTTGGAACTGATGTTAACTCCAAGGGAAAAAATTCCCTTGAACGAGATGCGAACCCTGGTCAACAGATCACGAGCGCAATTTGCATTTCTCTAATCACCAGGCTATCACGTCCCCTTCTTCTCTGTTTCTGTTTGTTGTCATGCCTGTCCATTTGTCTGTCTGTTTGTCATGTCTGTTTCTGCACTTCATCAGGTACAGCGAAAGAACTGTAGAAGTACAGCAGCCGGTAGTAGTTTTACAATACTATGAGTGACCGTCAATTCAACTATAAGAAAGGAAAGAAGAAACATGATAATCATGTTCAGTAAAGCCAAAGCAGTAATCTCTCAAAGAACAAACACAAGACAGGCACTGTCCCTTGAACCCCTACCAACCCTCTCGCTCTTCGAGAAAAAGAGAGCTAGCCTTCTCCAATGCTCTCAAAAACAGGATAAAATGCAAGCACACACCTCGCCTGTTCACGCATAATGAGGTGCATGTACACGCACGCATGAGCACTCACACACACACACACACACACACACACACACACACACAGACACACACACACACTTTTAACTCTTTCAGAACACAAGGTAAACATGCATGAAAACTGGTGGGGTGGGAGGGAGGAAGGAGGTACAGGTCAAGGGAAGTCACCTCGCTACTTCCTCTGATTAGAGCTTTCATCAGCTTTCAACGCACGCGCCCAGTCGCTAAACTCGTGCACATTAAACATGATGACGTCCCCAGCCCGCCCCCCTCTGAATCATCGCAGGCACCGATCAGCCGGAGAGACGAACATAAAATCTGTCAGGACCTTTCATTAACTTTGACAAACTTCTCAGGA
This sequence comes from Rapana venosa, assembly GCA_028751875.1. Taxonomy (NCBI): domain Eukaryota; kingdom Metazoa; phylum Mollusca; class Gastropoda; order Neogastropoda; family Muricidae; genus Rapana; species Rapana venosa. The sequence goes on from CM054159.1 coordinate 28,112,137, forward strand.
TTACATGTACAGCTATGACAAGAATCAGAATAGCAAACTTTGAGAAGCCAGGGCTATCCACCCCCACTCTCTCTGAATTGGCGTAGGAAAAAAAGGATTGGTGGGGTGAGGAAAGAAAGAACCTCTCTGCTTGTCCGCTGTTGTTGATTTCTGGGATTATTTATGGCGCTGTTTGGCATCGTTATGGGCGCCGGGAATAAAAGCCAATGGCGTGGCCCAAGGAAATCCTATTGCCCTGTGTCTTTTTTCACGTGCGTTGAATTAACATTGAAATGACCGTTAGAGGCCAGTGGGTGTAAGTATGGACGAGGCGGCCATATGGTCAGCCAACTGTCACTGGCTTCAAAGATGAGTTTAAGCTGGCTGATGCTGCTTGCTATTCTAGTCAGTGCTTGCGTGGGTGGTTCGGTGATTAGAATGCTGGGTGATGTTCATGTTTAGCTAGTGTTTGTATGGTTGGTTTGAAGATTATTACGTTTGTTGATGTTCACGTTCAGTTAGGTAATCGTGTTACCGATAAAAAAGAAGATATCTTGACACAATACTACATGAAGGAAAAATGTGGAAAGAAAAATCAAATATGGTGGATTGATGGTCTAGAGGTAAGCACCTTCTTAGAAAGCGAGAAGTCGGATTCAATCTGGGTTCCAGTTCAAGCCCCGTTTGTGCCTTTACCTTTTCCCCTGGGTGTTGAGTCTTGTGGATGAACTGATAAACCGAGGCGCCGTGTGCAACACGCATTTAACGCACGTTAAAGAACCCATGGCAACAAGAGAGGTTGTCCCTGGAAAAAAAAACTATGCAGAAAAAAGTCTCTTTGATAGGAAAACAAATACATAATTATGCCAACAGGACAAGGACAAGGATCATGGGTGGCGCTGCTCTTGTGTCGGCGCACTCTACCCGGGGACACAGCAGAAGTTTCACACAAAGAAAGATGTGGTGACTTAGGCTTATAAAAATACAAAGTTTATAGTGGATTAATATCAAACTGAAGTTATTCATGGCAACCCAAAATGGTTTGTTTTTTTACAAAAACATCTTTATTCACTTTTTGCATATGAACACAATACAAGCATACATTGAAAATCAGAAATACCATTTCCATCCCTTGTCCCCACCGTTTTAAACCGAAAATGTTTTTGTGGTTAATACACTATCTCTAATAATGATATCCTATTCAATAGATGGCAAGTTTTGTTTTGTTTGCTGTGTGTGTTTTCCCCAAGAGAAGTTTCAACACCTGTGCCTTTGCTGCTGGCCTGCCTGTGTCTCCTGGAGGGCTGTGTCTGCTGACTGCTGCCTGGCGTCATCCGTTATCTACAGCGGGGTCTTGGAGATTCAGGTGTTTCCATACAGCACAATGTGTCCAACCAGCACAGCTGGTCTTCATTAAGCATCGTCAGAGCCAATGTTCGAAACTTGCAACATTGTCAGCATCTGGATGTTAGACACTTATCATGTGCCTTTAGTTTGGAGTTTTATTTATTTATGTATTTGTTTATTCTTTTATATCGAGGATAATGGAATAAGCACTCATGTGCTTTTTTACATCCAGTCCCCGTGTGTATGCGGTTTTAACATTATCACCCCATTTGTTTCAAAGAGATCATAGCTGGAATTGTTTCTGGGAAAGGCATGTAGATCACAGGTAGCTGGGGGTCATCAACAGTGTTGTACTTCATGGTGTAACGGTGTACTGGTAAATGAGTACGAGTGTAACGCGGACGTAAGAGCGCTTTCCGTGATTTGTATGTTGTCACGTGACGCCGCATTCTGCTTCTTGGCGTGGTGCCTTGCAGGACAGGCAGACTTTGCAAGGTCAGGTGATGTGGTGACCTGGCCCTGCACACTAGCTAATAATAAAAATATTAATAATGTATGGAATTTATACAGCGCTGAATCTTGTAAAGCAACAAATCAAAGCGCTCAGATGACTTTTTAAAATTCATTTATGCGTGTGTATGCGGTTTTGTAAATTTTGACATCTGTTCCCACCGGCACACAATGGCCTACTCTTTCGAAACAGCGGAACATGATTTAACGTGTGCGCAAGATGTACTGCATGCGTTCGCACACGGGGCCTCGGTTTATAGTCTCATCCGGACTTTGACATTCAGTTCGATTTTTTTTGGTCAAACTGGGAAGAAAGGGCGAGGCTGGGAATCGAACCCAGAACCTCACGGTTTACTTGTTGGCAGGCAAACGTCTTAACCATCCTGCCACCTTCCTTCACATGTGACCTGTAAGACCACTGCGAGAGTGAGGGGGGGGGGGGAGAGTTAATTTCTTCAGAGTCAGCATGAGGAGAGATAGGCTCTGCCAAGTCCTACTTACCCACTTCACCCCCTACACTGACAGTTCAGTGCAGCTCCATAATGACTCCTCAAGAAGGTCTGGTTGAAGTCAAGTCAAAGAGATGAAGAATGCCACCATGAAATAATACTGGGAAATATGCTGGCGCTCTTTAAAAAATATTAGATCCTATCTATCTTTTTTTTAACCAGTGGTTGAAATATCTCCCAAATGATCACCTCACCTCACCTCACCTATCCTGCCGTATCCTGGCCATCCCTTGAGACACCACTGAAGATTTTGCAACCAACTTCCTCCACTCCATGCAGTTCTCAGCTTTCCGTTGCAAGTCGTTCCACTCAATGTCAGTCCACTCTCTGATGTTGTCTTCCCATCGTTTTCTCTGTCTGCCTCTTCGTCTCCCTCCTTGTACTGTTCCCTGTAGGACAGTCTTTGTCAGTCCAGATGTTCGTGTGACATGCCCATAACACGCCAGTTTGCGGGTTTTTAAAAACATTTCGAAAATACCTCATTTCCTTTTCCTGTGTCCTTTTCTCAACATATGCTGCTATGGTCAACGCTTCGCATAATACATAAAAGTGGACATGACCCTGGAACGCATCAGTCTGCTTTTCGAGTCAATGGCGATGTTCTTGTTATTCCGGATGACTTTCAGTTTGGTCATTGCAGTTGTGGTCAGGACTATCTTGGAGAAAACTTTGGCTTTTGATCCTTCATCCGATACTATAGCCCCCAGATATTTAAAGCCAGGGAGGGTCTCAATTTTCTTGTTGTCCATGGTAATGTCAGTGCTGATGTCATTGGCACTATTTGTCAACATCTGGGTTTTCTCTGCACTGACCTGCATGCCATATGCTGAAGAGGCTTCATCAAGTGATTGACCAGGTTGACCAGCTCTTGCTCTTCTCCAGCTAGGCTGTCAATGTCATCGACAAAACGTTTGTCATTGTCCTGTCTCCAATGTTAACTGTTCCCTTACAATTTTCAAGTACGTCAGCCATTATTCTAGCTAAGATGTTAAAGAGGGTGGGAGAGAGCAGATATCCTTGGCACACACCAGTTTTGGTTCTGGTATGTTGTTGTCGTAGTAGGCTGCGCCATAATGGCTGAATAATAATGAAGTTGGTTCGTGTGTTCACTTCAACACTTGTGAAAGTTATAGTCATCATCAGAATGATTTGGGAACTAGCAGACAGCAGTCCTTTCTTACCGGCAAACCTGTCATTGTACATCCACCTTTAGGGTGCAGGCTTCCTGAACTTAACAAGTGTATTGTTTGTATTATTCTTACTTCATCAAAGTTGTGGTGGGGTGACTGTCATTATTTCTGAAGGTCACCACCTTCACCAACACTTACTTCTGACATCACATAACCCCACAGTTCAAAACTTTCTCAACGGACAACCCCCCACCTCTCCACTCCCCAGCTCCCCCCCCCCCCCTCCCATACCCCCTATCCTCCGAAACTCCAATACTCCCCCCTCCCCCTCCCCCCCCTCCCCCCCCCCCCCCCCCCCCCTCTCTATCGTTCCCACACATGCGGAGTCATAAAAGGGAGGCATAAATCAAGAACACAGACAGACAGCCGCAGCCACTGTGGCAGTTTTAGGGTGTCGACACCCGGCTTAATACGGGTGGCGTCCCACCCCGCTGTCCACAGGCTCCCAGCCCGCGGAGCACGGGGCCCACAGCGCAGACAGGGGTGCGCGGCTAGCACGGGGCCTGGGGATTGATTCCCGCCTCCCCCTCCCGCGTCACAAACACCACCACCACTTTCATCACCACACTCGTCTCGCCAAAAACTAATATTACAAGGCATCACAGATCATTACCGCGCGCACTCTCTCCCAGGAATTAATGCAAAACTGAAGCCTGCCGTCAAACGCTTTTTGCTTGCACCCTGTAGTGGGAAAATCCCCAACCACCCCCCATCCACCCTAAAAAAATAAAATGTCCATAATATGTGCAGTGAACAGTAAAAGTTTATCCCCCCCCTCAAACCCACCCCCCACCCCTTAGGAGTAGAGAGGAAACACAATCATAACCATAACCGTTAGGGCTGTTTTATGTCTGATGCAAAACCCCACTAAAACCTTGTTGTTAAACACTACCATTTGAGGACTTCAAACATATCATTAAGCGGTGCACTGTATGAACAGCCAACGTTCCCTGCAGTAGAAATTGCAATCTCCAGCGCAGGCTGTTCTGGGTTGTTTTGCTTTGGTTTGTTTTGGTTTGGTTTGGGTTTTTTTTTACTGGCTAACAAACTAACTCACTAGCTCACACCACTTTGGCAATCTTTAAGACTCTGTTTTAAACTGTGGGGTTTGATCTTCGCTGTGGTAGAGTTGGAAAATCATTTTCTTAGTGCTTAACAACAAGTCATTGAGGGAGAGGTTGGTTGTTTTTTCCCCCTTTTTTTCCTTTCTCTTTGTTCTCTAGCTTTATTATTATTATTATTATTATTATTATTATTATTATTATTATCATCATCATCATCATCATCATCATCATCATCATCATCATTATTATTATTATTATTATTATTATTATTATTAAAGTGTGTGCACGAATGCACACGCACACAGAGATAGTTAGATAAATAGCTAGGGAGACAGCTAGCCATGCAGACAGGCGGAAATATTGCTAGCTAGGTAGCTAGATAGGTAGATAGGTAGGTAGATGGATAGATAGGTAGGTAGACAGGTAGATCGATAGGTAGGTAGATGGATAGATAGATAGATAGATAGATAGATAAGTAGATAGATAGATAGGTAGATAGATGGATAGATAGGTAGATAAATATATAGATATATAGCTAGGTTAGACAGATCTATAGATAGGTAGGTAGGTAGATAGATAGATCGATAGATATATAGATAGATAGACAGATAGGTAGGTATGTAGGTAGGTAGATAGATATATATTTTATTTATTTTTATTTTATTCTTGTATATCGAGGATAATGGAATAAGCACTTATGTGTTTATTCACATAAGTGTGATATATATGTGATAGATAGATAGATAGATAGGTAGGTAGATAGATATATAGGTAGGTAGATGGATAGATAGATAGATGGATAAATGGATAGGTAGATAGATAGACAGATAGGTAGATAGATAGATAAGTAGATAGACAGACAGACAGACACACAGTTAATAATAAATAATAATAATAATGTATGGAATTTATATAGCGCTGAATCTTGTAAAGCAACAAATCAAAGCGCTCAGATTTCATTTCATACCACTTTAAGTCACGGCAGATTTCTCCGTGAAATTCAGGCTGCTCTCCCCGGGGAGAGCGGGAGAGCGCGTCGCCACAAAGCGCTGCGCCACCCTTTCATTTTTTTTTTTTTTTTCCATGTCTGCAACTGTATTTGATTCCCTATCAGAGCGGCTTTTTTCTAAGAATTTTGCCAGGGACAACTCTCTTGTTGCCGTGGGTTTTTTACGTGCGCTAAATAATTACGTGTAACACACGGGACCTCGGTTTAATAATAATAATAATAATAATAATATATGGAATTTATATAGCGCTGAATCTTGTAAAAAACAAACAAATCAAAGCGCTTGCACTCAATCACTTACAGGCATGCAACTCTCCTTAAACATAATGAGCAACAGATTTCAAATCCATGCGCGCGCACTACGCACGCACACGCACGCACACACACACACACACACACACACACACACACACACACACACACACACACACACACACACACACACACACACACACACGGAACAACACTTAGAAGGTGAAAGATGCTGTTGAAAATTAGGGACAGATATGTGGGGGGAAAGTCTCAGGTAGGAAATAAGTGTGTTTTGAGGCTGGATTTGAAGGAATCAAGTGAAGGCTTTTGACGAAGTGAAAGAGGGAGGTCATTCCAGGTGGATGGACCAGAAACAGAGAAGGAGCGACGGCCAACAGTGGTTTGTTTGAATCTGGGTGTTCGAAAGCACAAAGTATCTGCGGCTGAACGAAGGGAACGGGATGGAGTGTACAGGTGAAGACAGTTACAGAGATAAGAGGGTGCAGATTTGTGGAGACATTTGAAACAGAGGGTATTGATTTATCGTCTCATCCGAATGACTAGCGCCCAGACCACCACTCATGGTCTAATGGATGGGGGAAAAGTTTCCGGTCCAAACGGGGTACGAACCGCCGCACACTTCAGACCCGGACTAGATAGATAGATAGATAGATAGATAGATAGATAGATAGATAGACAGACAGATAGATAGACAGACAGACAGACAGACAGATAGATAGATAGAGAGATAGATAGATAGATAGATAGATAGGCATGTAGGTAGGTAGATAGATATTTTATTTATTTTAATTTTATTCTTTTGTATCGAGGATAATGGAATAAGCACTTATGTGCTTATTCACATAAGTGTGATATATATGTGATAGATAGATAGATAGATAGATAGGTAGACAGATAGATAGATAGGTAGATAGATATATAGGTAGGTAGATGGATAGATAGATAGATGGATAAATGGATAGGTAGATAGATAGACAGATAGGTAGATAGATAGATAAGTAGATAGACAGACAGACACACAGAGAGATTGATAGATAGATAGATAGATAGATAGATAGACAGACAGATAGATAGACAGACAGATAGATAGATAGATAGATAGATAGATAGATATTTTAGCGAGTTAGTTAGCTAGCTAGATAGTTTTATCTCATGTGTGTGTGCCTGTGTGTCTGTGTGTGTGTGTGCCTGCATACGCACGCGCGCGCGCGTGTGTGTGTTTGTGTGTGTGTGTGTTGTGTGTGTGTGTGTGTGTGTGTGTGTGTCTGTCTGTCTGTCTGTCTGTGTGTGTGTGTGTGTGTTATCAGAGAAAGAGAAACAGAGCCAGACGAAGACAGAAACTCAAGCAAACAGACAGACAGAGACACAGACAGAAACACACACACACACAGACAGACAGAAACACACACAAACAGACAGACAGAGACATACACAGACATACAGACAGAGCACACAAACAGACAGACAGAGACGTACACAGACAGACAGAGGCACAAACAGCAAAGTCAGACTGAAGGTACCGGTATCCAACACTAGGCGACAGAAAGACAGGCACTGCCTCACACACACACACAGAGCAGCGGCAGCAAGCAGAATGAAGCAGTTGCCTCCCTTCTCCTTTGAAATCGCATTCCCTGTTGTGAATGGGCAGCTTGGCTGTACATAGCACCAGCACAACAACAGTAAGGGCAGTTGACTACAACAAAGTCACAACTACTAGCCAGCTAGGTCTCTGTCAGTGCTATCTCCTGTTTCCAGGTTGTTGGTTTTCTTCTCTCTTCTTTTTTCTGTTTCTTTCTTTGGTTAGTGGCTCAGTTAGCTAGTTATTTGGCTGGTAGGTTGGTTGGTTGGTTGGTTGGTTAGTTGGTTAGTTGGTTGGTCAAGTCAAGTCAAAATTTTATTTCCAGATGGTACATCGAATAAGCAATGCATTTGCTTTTTTTTTCATCAAGCCATCTATCTAAGAATTTGATTGGTTAGTTGGTTAGTTAGTTAGTCAGTTAGTTAGTTTGATAGTTAATTGGTTGGTTGGTCGGTAAGTTAGTCAGATAGTTAGTAAGCTAGTTAGTTTGCTGGTTGGTTGTGGTTGGTTAGTTAGTTATTTAGTTACTCAGTTAGTTAGTTAGTTAGCTAGTTTGTTTGATAGTTGATTGGTTGTTTGGTTGGTTGGTCGGTCAGTAAGTTAGTCATATAGTTAGATAGTTATCTAGTTAGTTAGTCAGATAGTTAGTTAGTTAGTTATTTAGCTAGTTGGTCGGTTAGTTTGTTAGTTTGTTGGTTAGTTAGTTGGTTGATTGCTTAGGTGGTTGGATGGTTGGTTAGTTAGTTGATTAATCAGTTGGTTATTTAGTTAGTTGTTTTTTTAATTTCTATTTCATTCTTTTATTTCGAAGATAATGGAATAAGCACTCATGTGGGTTTTTTCATC
>CM054159.1:28125445-28138410 GCA_028751875.1 Rapana venosa
TGTATGCAGATGACCAACTGAGAGAAGAAAAAATAGGACTTTGGCGGCCCTGCAAATCTCCTGAACGTTATGTCACGTATGAAAAAATTTGACCAGAGTGTTTCTTCACCAGGGAACAAATTTAATGGAAGGACCCTTTGGAACTAGCAGGGGTAGATAGCATTGAGCGTGACAACAGCCCAGAACCCACTCACCCGTGTCTTATGGCAGTGACATTGCACGTGCTGATGGGAGGGTGGGAAATGGGGTGGACATCCCAGTGACAGTCAAACATGCTTAAATGAACAAGTGGGAATTATTTCCGTGGAGAGTGATGCATCACGAATAAAAGCTAAAATACTCTGGGTTTTTCCAGTTTTGTAAACCTGGTGAAAACAAGCATGGGTGAAGAAGACGGTTATAATGTTGAAATACCACATGAGAAAGGTAGCAGCGATAAATGTCTGAAAAGTATTACTTTTATGACAGTTATAGAAACAACTGGTTTATCATGCTGCAAAAATTTCCCTATAAATGTTTGTCAGTGCGGTCAAAGATGTACTGGTGGCGTGAGAATGTGTGTATGTGGAGGTTTTGAGAAGGGGATTGCAGAGAAAGAATTTGTGGACACCTGTAATACAAGGATGTGGCAGACGATGTAGCAGAGGGTGAGGGAGAAAGCGGTGGGGGGATGAGTGAAGAGGGGATGAAGTGGGAGAGCCATAGTGGTGTGTTGAATGAGAGTTTGGATGAGGGGGATGACAGTGCCAGCACATGTTCGGGAAAACACGATGCTGATAAAAATAAATTGTCGTTCTTTCATTGGAATGTGTGTGGTATACTGTCAAAGCTGAATGATGCAGATTTTGTTCATTTCATTTCCTCCTTTGATTTGTTTGCCTTGTTGAGACTTTTGTTAAAAATTTGAGTCTAATTTTATTTAATGAACATGAACTGTTTGTAAAACCAGCCCCTGAAACTGACACAGATGGAAGGTGTTCAGGGGCATTTTTTTGTCTTGTAAGAAAAGTTCTTGTTCCTTACATTCGACACATGGATGATGGTGACTGTTGTATGTTCTTTGTACTTGATAAAGATTTTTTTCCATTTTCCTAGAGATGTTTTGTTTGGGGTGTACCTATCTTCCCCCTGAAAATTCACCGTACTATGCTACTTGTGATGTTTCTTATGGATTGAGTTTGCTGGAAGAAATATTGTAGATAAATTGCTTTTGTGTGACGCCCATTGATATCATTGTGTGTGGAGATTTGAACGCTAGGACTTCTGACTGCTTCCCCTGATTTGGTCAATGAAAATGAATTGCACGAGAATTACAAAAAAAATTATGAAAATCAAATTCGAAGACATTCCAAAGATCCACAATAAGTTCTTATGGTAGACAATTATTGAATATGTGCACTGCAATTGGACTATGTATTTTAAACGGAATATGCCATAACGACCGGACGGTTGTTTCACATATATTTCTGACCAGGGAAGCATGTGGTTGATTATTTCCTTACTTCTACAACTTTTTTTGATTTTGCTCATGTGTTATGACACTGAACATTCTTGATAGAATGGAATCGGATCATTTGCCTCGCTGCTGTGTTTAGATATACATTCTAAAAATAACTCTCCTAATCTTTGTATAGATGCGGGAAAGATCATTTTTATTGTTAAATATCATGGAGGCTACCACAAGCCCAAATTTTTATTGAGTCAATGAAATCTGAAAAAGTAAAAGAACATATAGACACTGCAGCTGATTTGATTGATAGTAATGTTAATCTTTGCCATAGACAGATTAATGAAATCATTAAAGATCAGGCAGAGTACATGAAAAGTAAAGTTTTGTTACATAGGAAGCCACGTAAGGACTGGTTTGATTTTGATGTAGAATAACAAGGCGCACAGTAAGGAGACTTTATAAAAGGTTAAACGTTCATCGCAAAAAGACGACAGAATAGCTTTTTGTATAGCAAGAAGAGAGTAAAAAAAACATGATCATTAGAAAAAAGAAACAACTGAAGGAATCCATTTTAAATGAAACTATTACGTTCTGCTAAGAACCAGGGAGCTTTTGGGAAACAATAGGGAAGTTTTTACGTAAAAAATCTCAGCCGAAAAATTCTATATCCACTGAGCAATGGTTTCATCATTTTAAGGGTTTGCTAGAAAAAGAAGTAGATTATGCAACTGAAATAGATATAACAGATGAAGCAGATGAAGTTCTAGATGAAGCAAATAACAAGGGAAGAGGTATTGAGGGCTATCGGAAAATTGAAAAAAAAGGAAAATCAGCTGGACCGATGGTTTGATTGGGGAATTTTTCAAATATTCTGGAGAACCTGTGTTTAAAATTTTTTAGTGAAGTTATTCAATCATTTGTTTGACAACGGTATTTTCCTGAAGAATGGTCGGTGTCATAATAATACCTTTGTTTTAAGAAAGGCGATATAAAGTAATACAAATAAATTTCAGGGCATATCATTATGCAAAAATTGCCAGTAAATTATATAGTGCTGTACTCAATAATAGGTTGCAGGGAAAGGATATGTACAAATAACATCACAGGTGAGCATCAAGCCGGATTTAAAAAGGATTAAATCTACCATTGATCACATATTTACTTTGTTTAGCTGCAGTTCAAAAACAGTTTTCTAAGGATCAAAAATTGTATGTAGCATTTGTAGACTTTGAGAAAACCTTCGATTCTGTATCAAGAAAATTACTTTGGCCTGTGTTGTTAAAAATGGAATTAGGGGAAACGCATAAATGCATTCAGAGTATGTACAGTCAAGTTAAAGCGAGAATAAGAAATGGAGCTAAGTTTATCGGAATTTGTAAATTGCACAAGGGAGTTATAGCAAAGGGGACGTGTGTAGTCTGTTTTTTTTTTCATTATTTTTTCAACGAACTTGCAATGGAAATTATTGCAAATGGAAAGCATGGGGTTTCTCTTGATTTGACTGAATTGTTTGTGGTTACTTTTTGCTGACGATATTATCTTGCTATCTATAACAGCAAGTGGGTTTGCAAAGACAGTTGAATAGTTTGTATGCATCTGCAGAGAAATTGGAGTTAAAAGTAAACATGAATAAGACAAGTATTATTGTTTTTCGCAAGGGTGGTTACCTAGCTAGACATGAACATTGGAGCTTATGGTAATGAAGAAATTACAGTAGTCAATACATATAAATACCTTGGAGTATTCTTTTCAACAAGACTTAGCTTCACTTTTGCATGTCAGGATTTAGTTAATAGGCAAAAAGAGCTGTGCTGGTTATTTTTCGTGTAATGTATAAGCTTGACTGTAGTTTCGTTTTTAAAAAATTTATAAAATTATTTGATTCCCAGGTACAATCTATTTTACAAAATGGCGCTGAATATGGGCATTTGAAATGACAGTCAAATTGAAAAGCTTCATTTGTTTGCTTGAAACGTTTCCTGAATGTTGATTCTCGAACTCCTAATGATTTTGTGTATGGGGAACTTGGTAGATACCCAATTTATTTAAACTCTTTTGTTAAATGTATTAGTTACTGGCTAAAGCTAACTAGACTGAGCGTCACAGATTACCATACAAAGCTTACAAGATGTTATATAAACTTGATCTTAATGGAAAAAAGACTTGGGTTACAAACATTCGAAAATTTTCTATGCTCTTATGGATTTGCATATGTCTGGAGAATCAGGGTGTTGAAAATACTTTGAATTTCATCAAATGCTTTAAAAAAGAGAATTTGTTGATTGTAAATGGGCAAGACTGGCACAACCATGTTGAGAACAGTGACAGATTTGCAGAATATAGATTGTTTAAATCAACGAGCATTGTGGAACCGTATATTGACATTGCAAAGAATAGATATGTGAAAATGCCTTACTAAAATTTTGATTTGGGTGTGTCAGCCATTGCATGTCATAGAAACAGATTTTAACAGAATGATGAGTGATGAAAACACATGTCGTTTTTGTCATTGTGCTGAAGAAAATGAAGTTCATTTCATGCTTTAGTTGTCTGTTCTTCATGATCTGAGAGCTAAGTATATTCAACCAAAGTATTATAATAACGCATGTCGTTTTAGATTAAATCACTCATGGCAGCAAGAAATGAGAGCGTATTATGTAACCTTGCGAGGTTTGTCTACAAAGCTTTGAAAAATCTTGACACTTACAACCTAGAGTGGGAATGATTGCATGATACAATAATGTGTTTTGGTGAGCAATTTTTTCCGAACCGATAATTATTTGTGGCGTTATATGTATGATCACCCCTTCAGTAGGGGCCATGGCCTAAATCTGATAAATATTTCGTATTCGTATTCGTATTCGTATTCTCTCTCTCTCTCTCTCTCTCTCTCTCTCTCCTCTCTCTCTCTCTCTCTCTCCTCTCCTCTCTCTCTCTCTCTCTCTCCTCTCTCTCTCTCTCTCTCTCTCTCTTCCCCTCTCGCTCTCGCTCTCTCTCTCCCACCCCATCCCCCACCCCCCACACACACACGTGTGTGCGCGCATGGTTTCATGTCCACCCAGGGAAGTTGCCCAAAGAAGCCCATCCCTTATTCCATCCTTCATTGTACGCTACCTACGCTACCTACGCTACCTACGCTACCTACATCGCCTGACCTATCAGATGCTATCGCGGAACCCTGGCACGATTCTTCCCGGCAATCACTGCGCGCATCTCCATGGCAGCAGCAGCAGCAGCGGCAGCAGCAGGAGAAAGTGACATGACACGTCATGGCGGCCAAGACAGCTGATCACTTTTGGCTTTGCTATCAGCACGCCTCACTGCCCTGCAGACAGACTTTGGCTTTTGGCTTCTAGTCCACTTGCCCACGTGCTGAAGACAACTGGTGTGGGGTGTAGTGGTTGTTGGGTAGAGGGTGGGGGGGGGGGGGGGGAGGGGGGGGAGGGGGGGTGTAGATGGAGGGGGGGGGGGGGGGGTAGGGGGAACTTGGGGGGGGGGGGGGGCGGGTAGGGGGTGGGGGTGCTTGAGGGTGGAAAGTGTGTTATGGGGTATGTGTGATAGTCTTGAAGTTGCTTTCTTTTTTTTTTTTCTTTTTTCTTCTTTCTTTCTTTCTTTTCTTTTCTTTGGTCTTTCTTTTCTTCTTCTTTCTTTCTTTTGTTTGTCTGTCTGTTTCTCTCTTCCTCTCTCTCTCTCTCCTCTCCCTTTCTCTCTCTCTCTCATCTCTCTCTCTCTCTCTCCTCTCTCTCTCTCTCTCTCTCTCCTTTCCTTTCCTGTTTATTTTGTTTATCTATTTGTCAGCTTGAAAATGCATGTCTTCATTTATCTATACATTCTAGAACGTGCGTTGGGTTTTAAATGACAAACTATCAGAGGGATGGGGAATGCCAAGCTATGTTTATAAATATTGTATCACCTCAGTCGCTTGGAAGACCATTGCTTACTCGATACCCATCTGCAGAACTAAAACAATTCACTTACACTGCGAATGGATCAGAGATAACGCACCTGCTTAATTATTTAAAAACAGGCTGCTGGGGGGTGGGGGTGGAGGGGGGGGGTTGTGGCTGTCAGTATAAAAAGCATGCCCAACTTCTGGAAATTCTGTGGTAAGCATTCCCTTCTTTTCTATCCCTCTCTTTGTTTCTGCTTTGTTTCTTTATCTTCCTGTCAGCTCCTTCTTGTCTGTTTTCTGCTACCGTGGTCCATTCTTCTGCGGGTTTTGTTTTGTTTTCCTAGAAAGACTTACAAGAAAACAATTCTCTCCCAGACCAAAGTCTGATGTGCTGGGCCTGACTTGTCAGGCGCTTAATGGCATTTTTGCTCATATGACAGACAACAATAGTTGTTGTTTGAGTGTTTGAAGAAGAAGGAGAAGAAGAAATAGAAGAAGAAATCTAGCTTTTTTCAATGATGAGAGAGACAATGACAGTGACGATGGCAATGAAAGAGAGAGAGAAGAGAGAGAGAGTGAGGAGAGAGAGAGAGAGAGATAGATCGAGTAGAGAGAGAGACAGACAGACAGACAGACAGACAAAGAGAGAGAGACACAGAGAGAGACACAGAGAGACAGAAAGAGACAGAGTGAGAGAGAGGAGAGACAGACAGACAGACAGACTGACAGGCAGGCAGACAGGCAGGCAGGCAGGCAGAACACAGAGAGGGATGATCATAATCATAATCACGATCATGATAATCACACAAACAGGAAGACAGACAAACAGACAGACAGAAGAAAACAAACCCACCCGCCAAACAAACACACACACAAAAACACCCTACAACTTGAACACTACCCACCCCCTACAACAATACAGTCAAAGATCTCACCCAACCCACACTGCATACATACATACAACAGCTAGCTGACTGTCTAAGTCAGCAAACAGACTTCACCATACAAGTAAGTGCCGGGTCTCCTCCAGTGAGGAGGCTGCAGCAGGCACCGCCCATAAACCTCTCCTGCCAGCCGGTGGCGACAAGGTGTTGAAGACGATTGGGTCTGACCGAAAAGCTCTTATCGGTGACGCCAAAAATGTCCGCTCTGCGCAGACGCGGGACTCGACCGGAACTAATGGGGCATTTTGGGATACCTCGTCGTCTGCTTGGTTGAATGGCTGGGTGAGGGTGAAAGGAGGATGAGTGGGGTGGGGGTGGGGGGGGGGGGGTTGTTGTTGGTGGTGGTGGTGGTGGTGTTGGTGTTGTTGTTTGTTGTTGTGGTGGTGGTGGTTGTTGGTGGTGGTGTGTGTGCGTGTGTGTGGATTAGTAGAATTGATTGGTTTTGTTTTAGGGGTGAATTAAAGGGCAATTTACACAAATATTAATTTTTATGGTGTTTTTGTTTGTTTGCTTGCTTTTCAGTTTCCTTTTGAGTGTGTTTTTGGTTTTGTTTGAAATATTGACGCAGAAATGATCATTATTTTGTTACAAATGTAAAAAAAAAACAGGTAAAGGTGTCCCATAACATATATATTATGTGGTCGTAGGGGAGTGAGGCGTCAGAGACCTCACTTCTCTAGGGCCAGCATATTGGGGGCGGCGTCCATCTCCTCTCCGTCGCTGCTTTACTTTCCCTGACCCTAAAGAGCGCAGGTACCCATTTACAGCTGGGTGAACTGGGGGACTGTACTAAAGCCAAGGCGCGCAAACGGTCACCCATCAAAGTGGTAACCACGCTCGATGCTGCTTAACCTTGGCTGGGGAAAGTGAGTGCTCTGACAGCGAGAGAGGAGAGGAGAGAGAGAGAGAGAGAGAGAGAGAGAGAGAGAGAGAGAGAGAGAGAGAGAGAGAGAGGAGAGAGAGAGAGAGAGAGGAGAGAGAGAGAGAGAGAGAGATGCTATTGTTGTGGCTCTACTCCTCCTTCTTAATTCTTCCTTCGGGTATACAGTTTAACCAGAATTGACTTGACCTGAGTGACTGGGTAAGCTACACAAACAAAGATATAAGCATAATCACACAAAATGACCTACCCCACTGCACAAAACCAAACAAGTTAAAACAAACAAACAAAAAAAACCTAATCACCAGCTTCCCCAAACCCACAAGAAACTGAAGAACAAGATCAACAATCAACAACAACAAAGACGCTGGAGCTGAGTAGATACAGATTTACAGGACAAAATACTTTGTCCCTGAGAATAACACACCTATAGCACAACCACCCACACACTCACACACACACACACTCACACACACCTCACACACACCACAACACAGAGACAGAGACAGAGAGACAGAGACAGAGAGAGGGGAGTGTCACACAATCATCATCCCTTTTCTTTCGTCCCTGTCTTCTCCCGTTCCTCAATTCTAATCATCTTTAACCGCCCCCCCCCCTCCCCCCCCCCCCCCCCCCCCCCCCCCCTCCACCGACCAAATGTCAGTGAAATCCCGACATACCATCACCACCACCACTAACACCTTGATCCCCGTCATCCCCACCACCTACCGTCACGATCACCACCGCTACCAATTATCGTCCATTGCCATTATAGCAGCATAGTCGTCGTCCGTTTCTCGTGATCCTCCACACACCATTATCATCATCAACCTGTCCCCACAGCCAGTGCATCATCAACATCATCATCATCATCAAATCATCTCATCATCATCACATCATCAATCACATATCATCATCATATCAATCATCATCCGTCATCATCATCAACAAACATCATCATCATCATCAACATCATCATCATCATCCACACCTCCACTCTCATTACTACAGCGAAAGGCTATCATTATCTATTGCTCTTTCTTTCCTTTTCTCTTTCCCTCTCTTTCTTTTCTGTCCTTCGTTCTCCTTCCTCCTCCTCTCGTCTCCTCCTCCTCCGCCCTCTCCTCCTCCTCCCTCCTTCTTCTTCTCCACCTCCGTCTATTGCTCTTCTCCTCTCTCTTTTTATGTTGTTCTTTTTTTCTTTCTTTTCTTTTCTTTCTTCCTTCCTTCCTTTCTTTCTTCCTTTCTTATTTTCCGCATCATCCTCTACATCCTTTACGCCATTCTTCCCTGCTCCTTCATTTATTATGAATTGTCTTTCTTGTTGTTCTTTTTCGCAATTCTTCTTCTCTTCTTCTTCTTCTTCTTCTTCGTCGTCTTCTTCACCCATATCAATCACCTTCCTTCTTCATCAGCAATTTGTCGTTTTCTTTCTTCTTCTTCTAAGTCAACGCCCGATTATACAGCGCCTTTGACGAGCCTTGCACAAACACACATGCACGGGGTCTCCCACAGGGGCGCCGTCTCCATCCCTCTTCTCTTTATCTGAAGGCCGTGAAATGTTACTGCAGTCGTTCTGGTGATTATATAGAATTTACCACGCAGCCGCGTTGTTTCTTCTGTTCCCCCCCCAACCGACATGCTGGAGTGCAAAAAATACCAGTACCATGTTGAAAAGTGACACCGTGGTGTGTGTTGTGTGTGTGTGTGTGTGTGTGTGTGGTGTGTGTGTGTGTGTGTGTTGTGTGTGTGTGTTCGTGTGTGTTGTGAGTGTTGTGTTGTGTTGTGTGTAGGGTGTGTGTGTGTTTGTGTTGTGTGTTGTGTGTTTGTTTGTGTGTGTGTTTGTGTGGTGTGTTTGTGTGTGTGTTTGTGTTTTGTGGTGAGTGTGTGTGTTTTGCGTGTGTGTAGTGTGAGTGAGAGACAGAGGGAGAGAGAGAGAGAGAGAGTCAGAGAGAGAGAGAGAGAGAGGAGATGAGGGAGAGAGAGAGAGAGGGAGAGAGAGGGGGGAAAAGAGGAGAGGCGACAAGATATATCTAAGAGAGAGTCAGAGAGAGAGACATAGTAAGAGAGAGAGAGAGAGAGAGAGAGAGAGAGAGAGAGAAGAGAGACAGAGACAGAGAGAAAGACAGAGCGAGAGAGGCAGAGAGAGAGACGATAGTAAGAGAGAGAGACAGAGAGAGAGAGAGAGACAGAAGAAAAACAGAGCGAGACAGACAGAGAGAGAGAGAGAGGCAGAGAGAGAGAGAGAGAAAGAGAGAGAGAGAGAGAGAGACAGAGGGGAGAGAGATAAGAGAGAGAGAGAGTATAGAGAAAGAGAGAGAGAGAGAGAGAGGAGAGAAGGAGAGAGGGATAGAGAGGGGGGAGAAGAGAGAGGGAGAACAGAGATATATTCCTAGAGAGAGAGTCAGAGAGAGATGACTTAGTAAAGAGAGAGAAGAGAGAGAGGAAGAGAGAGAGAGAGAGAAGAAGAGACAGAGAGAAAGACAGAAGCGAGAGAGGCAGAGAGAGAGAAATAGTATGAGAGAGAGACACAAGAGAGAAGAGAGAGACAGAGAGAAAGACAGAGCGAGTACAGACAGAGAGAGAGAGAGAGGCAGAGAGAGAGAGAGAGAGAGAGACAGAGGGAGAGAGAGATATAGAGAGAGAGCGAAAGAGAGAGAGAGAGAGTCAGAGAGAGACAGACAGACAGACAGCAGACATGGGAGAAGAGGAGGCTCGCTTTTTTTTTCCCTCCCTGACTTTTTGTGCGTTGTAGACTGTCCATTTCCTTACTGCATTTTCTATTTTGTTTTTTGTTTTGTTTATTGTTTTGGTTTTGGTGATGTTTTTCTTGGGCTGCTTTTTCTGCTTGTTGTTTGTTGTTTTTGTTAGTTGAATAAAAGATCTTGTTCTTTGCTTTTAGCTTCTTTTTATGAAATGGAGCCACTACTAACCTGACCCTTGTTACAGCAGTAAAACACTCTCTGTCCGACAGTTCTGTTTTGTTTGATGTTGTGTGTGTGTGAGTGTGGTGTGTGTGTGTGTGTGTGTGTGTGTGTGTGTTGTGTGTGTGTGGGTGTGTGAATAAACTGTATTCATCCCATAATGTGCTCTCTGAGTATCTGTCTCTGTTTCTCTATGTCTCTTTATTTTTTTCTCTGTATCCTGCTGTCCTCTGTCCGTCTGTCTGTCTCTTTTAAATTTTAATTTTTTTTGTATTCCTTTATATCAAGGATAATGGAATACGCATGTATTCCCTTTTTTTTCATCCAGTCCCCGTGTGTATGCGGTTTTGTGCATTCTGTCATCTGTTCCTCTCTCTCTGGACGTGCGCGATCGTCAATTTGACCCAGGTAAGGTAAGGTAAAGGTAAAGGTGTCCCATAACCTATAAGGTCGTAGGGGAGCGAGGCGTCAGAGACCTCACTTCTCTAGGGCCAGCATATTGAGGGCGGCGCCCATCTCCTCTCCCTCCCTGCTTTACCTTCCCTGACCCTAAAAGGGACAGGTACCCATTTACAGCTGGGTGAACTGGGGGAACTGTACTGAAGCCAAGGCGCGCAAACGGTCACCCATCCAACTGGTAACCACGCTCGACGCTGCTTAACTTGGCTGGGGGAAAGCGAGTGCTCCGACCACTGAGCTATCCCGTCCCCAAGGGGTTAGTAAAATTTTAATAGTCCCATATTTCCAGCGGTAATTCACAGATTCTGCAGCCAAGATTCCAACCCATAATCTCAAAAAGAAAGACGATGAAAATTAAACGAGATTAAACGATCCCGAAATCGGAATGTGGTTGCCTAAATGATTGATGGAAAAAAATAAACGGTCGCACACGCAAAAATCTCACCATTGGTGAACCACGGAGCTCTAGACGAGCAACGAAGCACACGCATACACATATACAGACACACACACACACATATACAGACACACACACACATACACGATATATCAGACACACACATCACAATTCCACATATACAGACACACACATCACACATACACATATACAGACACACACACACACACATACACAAATACAACACACACACACACATACCATATACAGGACAGACACACACACACATACACATTTCATACACACACACACACAACATACACATAAATACAGACACAGGACCACACCATACACATATACAACCCACACACACCACACACATACACATATAAACGACACACATACACACATACACCTAAACAGACACACACCACATACACAGACGAAACACACACACATAACACACACACATACAAATATACAGACACACACACACACATACACATATACAGACACACACAACACACACACACACACACACACATCCAAACACAAATACAGACACACACACACACATACACATATACAGACACACACAAACATATACGAACACACACACACATACACAGACACACACACACAACCATAAACAATACAGACACACACACATATACAGACCCACACACACACCATACCACAAATAACAGACACACACACACACACACACACACACACACACACACACACACACACACATACACATATACAGACACACACACACACACAACACATACACATATACAGACCACACACATACACACATACAGACACACACACATACACATATAGCAGACACACACACACATGACACATATACAGACACACACACAACATACATATACAACCACCACACATACACAAATACATACAACACACTCACAACATATACAAATACAGACACACACACACACATACACATAAACATACACACACACACACACACATACACATATACAGACAACACCACCATACACATATACAGACACACCACATACACACATCACAGACAGACGCACACAAACACATATAACAGACACACACACACATACACATATACAGACACACACACATACACATATACAGACACACACACACATATACACATAATACAGACACAACACACACACATATACAATACAAACACACACACATCACACACAAACACATATACAGACACACACACACACATACACATATACAGACACACACACAATACACATATACAGACACCACCACATAACACAAATTACAGACACACACACATAACACATATACAGACACACACACACAAACACATATAACTGACACACACACACCACACATACACAAGTACAGACACACCCACACAATACACATTTACAGACACACACACTACACACATAACACATATACAGACACATACAAACACATACACATATACAGACACACACACACCATAAACAGACACAAACACCCACACACACACAATTACATACACACACACATACACATATACAGACACACACACACGATACACATATATACACACACACACATATACACCACACACACATACATATATACAGACTCACTCACACACACATACACATATACAGACACACACACACACACACACACACACACACAAACACATATACAGACACACACACATACACATATACAGACACACACACACACATACAATATAAAACACAACCACAACCAATACAGACACACACACACACACCACACACACATACAAAAATTTCAGAAAACACCCACACAACACTCTTTTTTTCCTCTTTTTTTTTTTTAGGGTTTTAATTTTAAAGGTAATTGATGCAATAAGGGTTTTTTCCTTTTTTAAAAATTCAAAATTTTTTTCTTAGATAGATGCTTGAAAAAAAAGCAAATCATTGCTTATTCAATGCCATTGGAATAAAAATTTTTTTTGACTTTACTTGACTATACAGACACACA
>CM054159.1:28138910-28146410 GCA_028751875.1 Rapana venosa
AACTACTACTACTACTACTACTACTACCTACTCGTCAACCTCATCTTCCTGCTTATTCTTGAACGACATAAAAACCATTCAAAAAAATCCAAGCCAAACCAAACAAAGCCAAAACAGAACAAAGCCAAAAACAAACTGTTATCACACAAGCCACAACAAAACTTGATGTCTAAAGCCCATCGGCTGCATGGCATGGCATGCAGTCCATGTCTGGAACCCCTCCTGCCCCATCAGACATGCCTGCTGTCCTGTCTTTGGCGGTGCCGACACTATACCAGTCCTGCAGCTGTAGCTGTAGGTGGTTGTGTTTGACATCTCGCTGCGGAGCGACACTGCAGGGGAATGGTTACGTGGAGAAAGACTGACAGACTGACAGACTGACTGACAGACAACTCAACACAACACAAACAAGCACCAGCACAACGCAACCACGCACAACGACACAACACAATAACAAAACACAACATAATCAATTCAACACAACGCAACACAACACAGACACCACACACATTACAACAAAAAGCAAAACCCTCAGAACACAACACAACACACAACACAACACAACGCAACACATCAACACAACACATTACAACAAAAGCAAAAAACCTCAGAACACAACACGCAACACACAACACACACACGCACAACACAATCAACACAACACATTACAACAAAAACAAAACCTCAGAACACAACACAACACACACAAACGCAACAACACACACAACACAACACATTACAACAAAAATCAAAACTCAGAACACAACACAAAAACACAACATAACACAGCACAACGCAACCCAGCACAATTCAACACAACTCAACACAACACAACACATTACAACAAAAATCAAACCCTCAGAACACAACCCAACACACAACACATCACAACACACCACAACCACAACACAACATACCACAACACAACATACTACAACACAACACAACGCGACACATTCCCACGAGGCCTTCAGCCCAAAAAGAAGAAAAAGAAGCAGCGCAGACTTCATAGAACCCTGGACAGCTTGCAGAGCAGGAAGGCGAGATGCTGTCTGTCATCACTCTCTCACTCACTGTCTTCTCTGAAGATCTAAAGGACTAGAGGAGTGTAGTGATTTGACCTGGGGGGCCGTCTTTCATGGGGGGTGGTCCTTGTTTGAGGCCGGACCATTCCCTCCTGCTGGTTTGGGGTCACAACTACAATATTGTATATACAGGTCCAGATTCTGAAGGGTGTGGGATGAAAACGAACACTTCAGTGTGGGAGGTTACTGCAAGAGGTCATTCATTGCTTCAGTGTATTACTTTTGTAGGCACCGCTTCCCCCCCCCCCCCCCCTCCCTCTCCCTCTCTCTCCTCTCTCTCTGTCTCTCTCTCTCTCTTCTCTCTCTCTGTCTCTCTCTCTCTCTCTCATGTATCGATTTTGATACACATTATGATCTTTTCTTATATCATAGTGACTTTTGTCTTGTTGAAGTGAGGTTTTGTTTTAAGTTTTCGTGTGATTTGTTGACTAGTCCCTAATCAGGAGGCCGGATACAAAAAAAGAGACACTTACCTTGACCAAAACCCACTTCACCTCACTCACCATCCCCCACTCACATCCACCTCACACCTCCCACCACCACACTCACTCCCCTCTCCTCACCCTCACACCATCTCATTAAATCAATTATAAGCAATTTAAATATAAGGAGAAATGACACATGAAAGAGACAACACACGCAACACACAAACATAACATAACAACATAATACACAAAATAATACTACAATACAAAACTAATCACAATCAACAATCACACAACATATACACAAAACACACACGAGAAAGAGAGCACAACGAGACACACACACACAGCAAACAACAAAGCACAACCACAAAGAAGAAACACAAAGACAACACGACAATATATGATACAAGAATAAATATATAACAAATTAAGAGATGAAGAGATAAACAGATAGACATAGATAGATAGATAGATATACACACACTACACGTATCATGGAAACACTCCCCCTATAATGCCTCCAGTCTTTTCCGTCGCTCATGACTGCAGGTGTGTGTTTACAAATTGTTTCGGAAACTGATGGAGAATGGACAGAAGAAAAAGGAAGAAAGAAAACCCCCCGGAGAAGGAAACCCCACCACGATACAGGTGGAGAGGCACTGACTGACTGACTGACTGACTGACTGACTGACTGACTGACAGACTGACTGACTGACGGACTGACTGACTGACTGACTGTGACTGACTGACTGACTGACTGACACGTGATACGAGGAATGAGTCAAAGTCAAAGTCAAGTCAAAAACACTTTAATCATCCCATGAAGGGCAATTACAATACTGACAGGCAGATTGATACCATCAAATATATCAAAGACACAAAAACTATATTTCATATTGGTTTTCAAATAAAATGTCACGAACACACACACACACCACACACACGCGCGCATGCGCACACACACGCAAACGCCCGCACGCACACACATCAATTGTGAACCCAATTTTAAACCCATTGACTAGAAGACATAAAAACTTATTTTTACGCACGCATATACGCAGCACGTACACACGCACGACCCTCTCCATAACATTTCTGGTCTTCCAAATCTTCTCCCTCCTCCTCCTCCTCCTCCTCCTCCTCCATTATCACCCATCTCCTTCCCTTCCTTCTCCCTCCCTCTTTTCTCACAGGAGTGTCATGCTAAAAGAAATTTTAGGTTTGTTTTATTCTTTGTTTGTTTGATTTTGTTTCTGTGGCATATTTGTTTTTTATTTTTGTGATCTTTTATTTCTTCGTTCGTTCGATTTTGTTTTTGTGGCATATTTGTTTCTTTTTTTTATATTTTGTTAACTTATTTGTTTGTTCATTCCGGTTTTGTTTCTGTGGCATATTTGTTTCCTTTTTACTTTATTATCTTTTCTTTCTTTGTTTAATTTTGGTTTTGGTTTTGGTCTTTGATTAAAGCTCTTCCATTCACCAATGGAGAGATTTTGTACATGCGATTATTTACCTACCATTAAGGTTGCTGCATTCCGACATTGGGTTTTCTGTGTTTGTTGTTTGTTTTCATTTGTGTGTATCTAACAAAAATATGTACAAAATACAACATATGACAGTATGCAGGTTGACTGTATGATTCTTAGCGCTGTCATTTCTAGCACTGAAATCATTCATTTACCAGTAGAAACCTGACTATAATTTTGTTTTTACCGTTAAGTTTTTTGTTTGTTTGGTTGGTTGGTTTCGTTTTTCGGGGAGGGGGTGGGGGATGGGGGTAATATATTTTTCCACAAATGGTGTGTGTGTGTGTTTGTGTTCTTGTTTAAAATTTCGTTTGTTATTCGTTCAAAACAATGTAGCACCAAAACATGAAATGCGTACAACAAACAATGCTTGTTTGAGTGTGAGTGTGTGTGTGTGTGTGTGTGTGTGTGTGTGTGGTGTGTGTGTGTGTGTAAATACACTAGGGGTGGACAGGCTTTAAATCAGAGAGAAGTCTCTTGTAGCGTTGGTTACATGTACAAGTGCACACACGATTTATTGCATGTAAAGGTTTTCACACAGGCGCGCTCTCTCTCTCTCTCTCTCACTCTCTCGCTCTCTCTCTCTTTCGTAAGATTAGGCCATTGTGTGCCGGTGGGAACAGATGACAAAATTTACAAAACCGCTTACACACGGGGAGTGACGTGGATGTAAAAAAGCACATAAGTGCTTATTCCATTATCCTCGATATGAATTTTTTTTTATTTTAATCTCTCTCACTCTCTCTGTCTCTCTGTCTCCTCTCTCTCTCTCTCTCTCTCTCTCTCTCTCTCTCTCTCTCTCTCTCTCTCTCTCTTCTCTCTCTTCTCTCTCTCTCTCTCTCTCTCTCTCTCCTCTCCTCTCTTCTCTCTCTCTCTCTCTCTCTCTCTTTTCTCTCAGCGTGAGTGACTGTGTGTGTGTGTTTATTTTTATTTATTCTTTTATTTCGAGGATAATGGAATAAGCATTCATGTGCTTTTTTTTTTTTAAATCCAGTCTCCGTGTGAATGCCGTTTTGTAACTTTTGTCATCCGTTCCTACCAGGCACACAATGGCCTACTCTTCCGAAAAAGCGGCACGGGTTTTAACGTGCGCACAAGATGTTCTGCGTGTGTTCGCACACGGGACGGGACCTCGGTTTAATAGTGATGATAACGATGATGATGATGATGATGATGATGATGATGATGATGATGATGATGATGATGATGATGATGATGATAATAATAATAATAAATGGAATTTATATAGCGCTATATCTTGCAAAAAACAAATCAAAGCGCTTTCATCCATCCTACTCATTCACATGCAGCCTTACAAACTCAAATGTATACACACAAGCTCGCACGCACACACGAACACACACACACACACACACACACACACATACATACACACACACTCACGCACACACATAAAGGTTGTACACTCGGCAGGGTGATGGGGTTTGGGCTGTTGAAGGCAGGACAAAAATGAAATGGAACAAGAGGGGAGAATCTTAGGTTTTAAATAAATGTTTATAGTCTCATCCGTAGGATGTGTGTGTGTGTGTGTATGCGCGTGCGTGTGTGAATGCATGTGTGCTTGTTTGTGTATGTGTGTGTGTGTTTGTATATGTTTAATGTGTTTCCTCTCTCTCTCTCTCTCTGTCTTTCTTCTCTCTCTCTCTCTCTCTCTCTTCTCTCTCTTCTCTCTCTCTCTCTCTCTCTCTCTCTCTCTGTCTTTCTGTCTCTCTCTCTCTCTCTCTCTCTCTGTCTCTCTCTCTCTCTCGCCATACCTCTACCTAACCTACCCCAATAGCCACAGTGTAAATAATGCGCTACCCCAGGTCTCTGACAGGAGCTAAAAGCATCCTCAGCACACGCTCTCTCCCTCTCTCTATCATCTGCAAGTCTTTACCCTGCTGCAACACCTGTGTCAGGCCCCTTAACCCCCTCCCCCCTACCCCCTCCCTCTCGTTCCAACTGCTAATGCTTGCAGGTGTGTGTGTGTGGAGGGATGGGTGGGGTAGGGTCGGGTGGTGGTGGTGAGGGTGGGGTTGTTGTTATGTGTTTGTGTTTGTATGTGTTTGTGTGTGTGTGTTTGTGGGTGGGTGAGTGGGGGTATTGTTATATTGTGTGTGTGTGTGTGTGTGTTTTGTGTGTGTGTGCGTGTGTGTGAGTGTGTGTACTTGTGTGAGTGTGTGTGTAGTGTGTATTTGTGTGTTTGTGCGTGTATGTGTGTGTGTACTTGTGTGAGTGAGTGTGTGTGTGTAATGTGTGTTTGCGTGTGTGTGTTTGTATGTGTGTTTGTTCTTCTTCTTTAATTTAACGTCTTTTCACATTACGTTATATTAGACAAGCTGTGTGTGTGTGTGTGTGTGTGTGTGTGTGTGTGTGTGTGTGTGTGTGTGTGTGTTGTTGTGTGTGTTTGTATGTTTGTGTGAGTGTGTGCGCACGTGTGTGTATGTGAGTGGGTGTGTATATGTGTTTGTGTATATGTGAGAGAGAGAACATACATGGGTGTAGATGTGTGTACATATTTGTGTATAGAGTGTATGTGAGTGTGCGGGCGCGCATGTGTTTGTATGTGCGTGTGTGTGTGTGTGCGCACGTGTATGTATGCCTGTGTGTGATTGTGTGTGTGTGTGTTTATGCAAGTGTATGTGTGTATTTGGGTGTATATGAATGTATGTGTAAGGTATGTGTGTGTTTGTGTGTTGTACGTGTGTGTTTGTGTGTGTGAGTGTTGGGTGTGTGTGTTCGTGTGCGTGTGTGTGTGCGAGTGTGCTGTGTGTTTGTGTGTGTGAGTGCGTGTGTGTTTAGGTGTGTGTGTGTATGTGTGTGTGTGTGTGTACGTGTGCGTACGTGTGTGTGTGTGTGTGTCCCCACAGGTGATGACTGTATGTATTCCCTATGCCAGGTCAACACTAAACTTGTGCAGTTTCTACTTTGGACTGGAGGCACAGAATCAAAACTTTGGAGGGCGAGTATTTTCTGCAAGGCGTGTGTGGCTGTACCTCATGCACATCCTTCCAGTATCTTACCTATTAATTTTCTTCCACACCTCTTTTAGTCACGTGGCAGATTTCTCTGCATGAAATTCAGGCTGCTCTCCCCAGGGAGAGCGCGTCGCCGCAAGAGCAGTGCCACCCATCATTTTGTTGTTGTTCTTTTCCTGTCTGCAGCTGTATTTGTTTCCCTATCAGAGTGGGATGGGATAGCTCAGTGGTCGGAGCACTCGCTTTTCCCCAGCCAAGTTAAGCAGCGTCGAGCGTGGTTACCACTTGGATGGGTGACCGTTTGCGCGCCTTGGCTTCAGTACAGTTCCCCCAGTTCACCAAGCTGTAAATGGGTACCTGCCCTCTTTAGGGTCAGGGAAGGTAAAGCAGCGAGGGAGAGGAGATGGGCACCGCCCTCAATATGCTGGCCCTAGAGAAGTGAGGTCTCTGACGCCTCGCTCCCCTACGACCTTATAGGTTATGGGACTCCTTTACCTCCTCCTTATCAGAGTGACTTCTTTTTCTACAGAATTTTGTCAGGGACAACTCTCTTGTTGCCGTGGTTTGTTTTTTTTACGTGCGCTAAATAATTCTGTGTAACACACAGGACCTCGGTTTGTCGTCTCATCCGAAAGACATTCAACAGTCAACCAGGCCCGGGAAACATAGCACCTGCAGTGTCGGACTGTCAAGCATGAGTGAGTAAAAGGGGATGCTACACGGCAGTGTGAGACTTGACTTTCTTTCCAGTGAGTAATTAGAACATGCATCTACTCCCTCCCCCCACCCCTTCCCCCTCCGCCCCACAATATTCAAACTCGTCAGAAGACTGAGTGGAAGTGAAGGGCAGACCTCCTGCTTTATGGAAGAATCTGTCTCAGGATGGAAGATCCCAGAGTGACTTTGCTACGAGAGTCTGAAATCACGATGCAGCATAGAAAGCTGACCTCGTGGTCTAGAGGTAACGCGCCTGCCTAGAAAGCCAAAAGTCCGGGTCGGAAGTGTGCGGTGGTTTGATCCCCGTTTGGGCCAAAAACTATTCCCCCATCATTTAGATCATGAGTGGTTGTCTGGGTGCTAGTCTTTCGGATGATACGATAAACCGAAGTCTCGTGTGTTACATAAAATTATTTAGCTCACGTAAAAGAACCCACGGCAGCAAGAAAGTTGTCCCTGGCCAAATTGTGTATAAAATAGTCCCTCTAATAAGGAAGTAAAGACAGTTGTAGACAAGACAAGAAAAAATAATAATGGGTGGCGCTGTTCTTGTAGTTACGCGCTCTCCCCGGGGAGAGCAGCTCGAATTTCACGCAGAGAAATCTGCCTTGTGTAAGTGGTATAAAATAAACTATATTCCACAGCATGGTTAGACTATTATCTGCACAGCAGCATCAGCAGGAGAAACACCAGCAACAACAGCAGTATTGACTCCAGTAGCCATAAAAGCAGCAGCGGCAGTAGTGCCAGCAGCATCGACAGCAGC
>CM054159.1:28148910-28151410 GCA_028751875.1 Rapana venosa
AGAAGAAGAAGAACAAGAAGAACATGAAGAACAAGAAGAATTGCGAAGAAGAATTGCGAAGAAGAAGAAGAAGAAGAATTGCGAAGAAGAAGAATTGCGAAGAAGAAGAAGAAGAAGAAGAAGAAGAAGAAGAAGAAGAAGAAGAAGAAGAAGAAGAAGAAGAAAGAAGAAGAAGAAGAAGAAGAACAAGAACAAGAACAAGAACAAGAACAAGAAAAAAAAGAAGAAGAAGAACAAGAAGAAGAAGAACAAGAAGAAGAAGAAGAAGGAGAAGAAGAAGAACAAGAACAAGAAGAACAAGAAGAACAAGAAGAACATGAAGAACAAGAAGAACATGAAGAACAAGAACAAGAACAAGAACAAGAAGAAGAAGAAGAACAAGAAGAAGAAGAACAAGAACAAGAACAACAACAACAACAAGAACAAGAAGGAGTGCAAGAACAAGAACAAGAGGAACAAAAAGAAGAAAAGAAGAACAAGAGCAAGATAAAGAGGAACAAGGAGAACAAGAAGAACAAGAACAAGAAGAACAAAAAGAAGAACAACAAGAACAACAACAGAACAACAAGGACAAGAACAAAAAGAACAAGACAGAAACCATGTCAGGTATGGATTGGTCACAGTTGTCAAGACAGCCCATGGTAAGGAGGGCAGGGAAATTGAATGAATTATGGGAGTTCTTCTGTTGAACACACTTACTTGCCTCAGCTCAATCGTCCAGATAAAGGTCTGCATGACTCAAAGTAGGCAACAATGCCTGCAGTGTGAAATAGTGTGTAGGTGTATCAAAGCTATTGTCATTTGCATGTTGGTTCCCACTGTTTGTTGCTATAAATAGTGTTCCTGTTGTTTTCTGTTTTTGTTTGGGTTTTGTTGGTTTTGTTTTGTTTTTCTTCTTCTTCTCAATTCTTCTTCGCAATTCTTCTTCGCAATTCTTCTTCTTCATCATCATTCTTCTTCGCAATTCTTCTTCTTCTTCTTCTTCTTCTTCTTCTTCTTCTTCTTCTTTGTCTTCTTCTTCTCCTTCTTTTTCTTCTTCTTTGCAATTCTTCTACTTCTTTTTCTTCTTTGCAATTCTTCTTCCTTGCAATTCTTCTACTTCTTTTTCTTCTTCTTTGCAAGTCTTCTTCGCAATTCTTCTTCGCAATACTTCTTCTTCGCAATTCTTCCCCTTCACACTTCTTCTTCGCAATTCTTCTTCTTCGCAATTATTCTTCTATGCAAATCTTCTTCTTCGCAATTGTTCTCCTTCACGCTTCTTCTCATACAACAACCATTGTTGTCTGACATATTATGAGCAAAAATGCGTTGCGCTGTCGTTAAGCGCCTGACAAGTCAGGCCCAGCGCTTCCGACTTCGGCGAGCTTTGTCATTCATGACAATGTTCCTGTCCTCAATGATTCCTGATCAGTTCAATGCAGTGCCTCCATGACTTTTCCAGGAGTAGATGGAAAAGTCATAAGTTCATTCTCTGGTTCATCGTTGTACAATTGTTCAACTGCCTCCGCCCACCATCCCGTTTTTGAAAACAAATCAACACACAAAAAAATCAATGAAAACTAAACCAAGCAAACACACAAACAAGACAAAACAATAAAACCCTTCCACATTTTTCCCGGTTTTCTGTTCCGAAGCTCTATATGCCGTTTTCTTCTTTTCTTGTTAGGATTATTCTATAGAGCATTTCAAGAAAGTGTGAGTTAGCTCTTCATGTGGACGGCGAAAAATTGCAAAGAAGAATTGCTTCGAACGGCGAAAATTTGCGAGGAAGAATTGCTTTGGACGGCGAAAATTTGCAGAGGAAAAATGCGAAGAAGAAGAAGAAAAAAACAACAACAACGACAACAACAACTACAACAACACCACCAACAACAACAACAACTAGTAGGAAGGAAGGAAGTGCATGAAAAAAAAGGAAGGAAGAAAGGAAGGGAAAAAGAGAAAGAAAAGAAGACATCGCTTTTGATTTGGAAAATGCTGGAGCCTTCAAGTTATAGCAAAAGACAATGTCCCTGATACTGAATTATCAATATTCCAATATTCTATGAACAAGTCTCTTATCCAAAGAAAAACTACCCCCAAAAATAGGAAAAAGAAAAAGATTTGGGGCTAGTTGGTGTTCACCTTTCTTTGTTTTGTTGTTGATTTTTTGTTGTCGGTTTTTTTCACTTTTTGATATGTATACTCGTAAACATTGCCTCCAAAGTAGCGTGACAGACTAAATTTTCAACAACAAAAACCCCCAACAATTATTCAAAACTTTAATGCAAACAGTAATGGATGTCAATATTGACATAAGCAAAAGCAAACCTGTACCCTGAAGTGTTCCAATTTCATCAATTTCGTCTGACGAGCCAGTAGCAAGACTGTCATAACACGCTACTGTCCTTGATAGTTCGGCATTTTATGGAGGGTACTTGAATTGAAGTATCAGATGATTACCAAGGAATAGTTTTAAAACAACTATAAACGAGTGAACAGAGGGACTAGACCTTTTTAT
>CM054159.1:28156410-28186410 GCA_028751875.1 Rapana venosa
TTTTGGTGGGAGGGTTATGACTGCTAATTGGATCAGAAAAATGAGTATCAATCAAATTAAATCTTTAAGAAAACCAGGGGGGAGGGGATGGAGAGAGAAGAGGAAGAAAGAAAGCAGAGAAGGATGAAAAAACAGAAAGAAAGAAAGAGAGTAAGATAGAAAGGCCTTACAAAAGGAAAAGCAGAGAGAAACAAAGACAGGATACGCCGGAAGAAAGGAAATAAAGACAGACAAAATAGACAAAGAAAACAAAAGAAAGAAAGAATAGACAGAAAGAACAGGAAAAGAGCAAAGACAGAATAAACCGAAACAAAGAAAGAAAGGGAGAACAGACAAAGACAGAAAAGAAAAGAAAAGAAAGAAAGAAAAAAAAAAGAAAGAAAAAATGAAATCAAAAGAAAAAAAAGAAAGAAACAAACAAACAAACAAAGGAGAGAAAAACAAGAAAAAAAAAGAAAGAAAATAAATAAACAAAAACAGAAAAGACCCCCCAAAAACAACAACAACAGCCCAACAACAACAACAAACAAACCCAAACAACAGCAACAAAATTCCCCAAACAAACAAAGAAAGAGAAAAAAGAAAGTTAGACAAACAGAAAGAAAGACCAAAAAAACGAACAAGGAACAAGACAAGCAAGGAAGAACGTGTATCAGACTGGCCCAAGGTGATCCACTCAGGCTGACCTTACTTACGTCCTTGACTTTGGGTGGGGCCACAAGGGAGATAAGGCAGTTGGTTTCACAGCGAGGCTCGTGACGTCACTCCTCAAACACGTCTGGCCATAACTCTCTCTCTCTCTCTCTCTCTCTCTCTCTCTCTCTCTCTCTCTCTATAACGATTTTCGTTATCTTATCGTTTATCGTTATCGTTATCTCTCTCTCTTTTTATGACTTTATAAGTATGGTTGTTGTTTTTTCTTCTTGGTTTTTGTTGTTGTTTGTTGTTTGTTATTTTTCTCTTTTTGGTTTTTTTTTTTTCCTTTTTTTTATTTTGTTTGTTATTGTTTTTTTGTTGTTTTTTTGTTTTTTGTTGTTTTGTTTTTGGGGGCTGTGTTTTTAGGGTTTTCTTTTGTTTGTTTGTTTTGTTTGTTTGTTGTTGTAAGGTTTTTATGGGTTATTTCCTTTGTTTCTACTGTGTAGATGGTATTATAAGTTTAGGGTACTTATTAAAAGAATGGTGCTCCTACGAACAGGGACTGGAGTAAAAAAGCACTGAGTGCTTATCCATTATCCTCGAAATACAGAGTTGTCATTGTCCATTGTCTCCTCTCTCTCTCTCTCTCTCTCTCTCTTCTTGATACGATTTTCTTTATCATTATCTCCTCTCTCTCTCTCTCTCTCTCTCTCTCCCTCTCTCTCTCTCTCTCCTCTCTCTCTCTCTCTCTCTCTCACCACCAGTTATTTGGAAGAAGAATAAGACGGCCAGGGTTTGAGTTCGAAACCAACGTCGGTAAAGAGATCATAGAAAAAAGACTTTTGTTTATTAGTTCATTAATAGCTTATATTTTATTTTTCAAAAAACCCAATACGTTGTCGTTGTGTGTATGTGTGAGTGTGTGTGTGTGTGTGGGGGGGAGTGTGATGTGTGTGTGTGTGTGTGTGTGTGTGTGTGTGTGTGTGTGTGTGTGTGTGTGCGCGCGTATGCGTGTGCTCGTGTGTACGGTGGGTAAAATTGTGTGTATAAAGTGTAAGAGAGTGAGTGTGAATGTATGTGTTTAATTTTTTATATCGAAGATAATGGAATATGCATTCATGTGTTTTTTACATCAAGTCCCCGTCTGCATGCAGTTTTGTAAATTGTGTGGGGGTGGGGGTGAGAAGAGTGTGAGTGTGTGTGTTTATTTTAATTTTATTCTTTTACATCGAGAATATTGGAATAAGCACTTATGTGCTTTTTTACATCCAGTCCCCGTGTGTATGCGGTTTGTAAATTCTGTCATCTGTTCCCACTGGCACACAATGGCCTACTCTAATGAAAAGCGGAACAGTGTGCGCAAGATGTTTTGCGTGCGTTCGCACATGGGGCCTCAGTTTATAGTCTCATCCGAAGGACTTTTGGGGAGAGTGGAGCCTGCACTGATGTTAAGTCCAGGGAAAAATATCCCCATGAACGGGAATCGAACCCGGGTCGTCAGATTGCGAGCGCAATGTTCTGACCACAAGGCTATCCCGTCCCCGTGTGTGTGTGTGTGTGTGTGTGTGTGTGTGTGTGTGTGTGTGTGTGTGTGTGTGTGTGTGTGTGTGTGTGTGTGTGTGTGTGTGTGTGTGGTGTGTGTGTGTGTGTGTGTGTGTGTGTGTGTGTGTGTGAGTGCGCGCGCGCGCGCGCGTGTGTGTGTGTGTGTGCGGTGTGTGTGGGGGGGGGGGCTTTAAAGACGGATGCATGAATACTTTATTTTACATCTTGTTTTAAATCATTTGTAGTGTTATTTCCGACGCAGTTTGATCTATTTGAAACAAAACAAAACAAAACCAAAGCAAAGCAAAACCTTCACATGCAAAGGGAATAACAAAACAGTTAGCCCTGTCTGTCTGTCTCTCTGTCTGTCAGTCTGGCTGGCTGGCTGGCTGGCTGGCTGGCTTTAGGCCTGTCTGTCAGTCTGTTCACATCTCTCTTTTTTCCGTTCTCTTTTTATCTTTCCTTTTCTGAGTGTCTGCCTTTCTGTCTGTCTATATGTCCGTCAGTCTGCATCTCTCCTTATACTCTTCATTTTTCTGAATGGTTGTCTGTCAGTCAGTCTCTCTGTCTATCTGTCTATCTGTTCGTCTGCATCTCTTTTTTTCCCCGTCTTCTTTTGATTCTTCCTTTTTCTGAATCCGTGTCTCTGTCTCTGTCTCCCTCTCTGTATGTGTGTGTGTCTCTCTCTGTCTCTGTCTCTCTCTCCCTCCCTCCCTCTCTCGCCTTCTCTCTCTCTCTCCTTCCAAGTCATAATTCTGACCCAAATAAAGTTTTCTGGTAAAAACAAACAACACCCCCCACCCCCCACAAGCAAATGCCGGCTGAAGGTATGTTGGATAGGTGGCAAAAGCACACATGCAGTTGTTCATTTTCACACCTCCTCTTTTTATGCCTGTCAGACCAATGCCAAAGTCCAAGTCCACCTCCCCCTCCCTCCCTCCCTTCTCTCCCTCCCTCCCTCCCTCCCTCTCATCTAGACCATCTATCTTCCGATACTAAAAGTGCCCAAGGAAGGTTTAATATCCCACGACAATTAATGTTGTGCTGGAGTGTGTGTAGTTACCTGCTGGCAATAACACCTGCCTTGAAAAAGAAGAATTCAATAAACCAACTTTTTCTTGTGGGTTGTTTTTTTGTGGTCCACTTGTGCGTGCGATTTATATTCAGAAAATATTCTGTGGAAGAAAACAACAAACTCTGTGGATCTTTGTCAGCAAGTTTTATAGTAAGGTGCCTTGCATTAATTACTGATGGGTAAGTTAAACCCTCACCAGAAATAACTACCATATCTCTGTCTCTAAGCGTTCAGTGATGGTTTCTGGGTTGCATAGTATTGCACTGCACTGTATTGTGTTGCACTGTATTGTATCGTGCGTGTTGTGTTTATCAATTTGTATTGCGAGCCACTTTTCAGTCCTGGCAGATTTCCCGGCATCAAATGGCATATTAGGCTCACCTGTTTCACCTGTCGGCGACATCACTCTTTAATGCTAGCCGCTGATGCATGCCCCGTCACCTGTCTCCATCCCCTAATGTCTTCATTCCTGCTGTGGGTTTCATTTTTCAGCAGCGCAGCCCACTTGCTCTCTGTGGAGGATGTTGGTGGTCTTCCTTGTCGTCCCTTGCTCTCTTCCATTTTGCCCTGGGCCACACAGTCTTCATGACATAGCAGCTCTAATGTCTTATAAAAGGTAAAGGTGTCCCATAACCTGTAAGGTCGTAGGGGAGCGAGGCGTCAGAGGCCTCAACTTCTCTAGGGGCCAGCATAGTGAGGGCGGCGCCCATCTCCTCTCCATCACTGCTTTACCTTCCCTGACCCTAAAGAGGGCAGGTACCCATTTACAGCTGGGGAACTATACTGAAGCCAAGACGTGCAAACAGACATCTATCGAAGAGAAAACCACGCTTGACGCTGCTTAACCTTGGCTGGAGGAAAGCGAGTGGTTCTGACAACTGAGCTATCCCGTCCCCGTCTTATAGCATGTCCATAATATTTCCTTGTTTTCCTTACCAGGCCTGAAAGGTCAGGTTGTGTGGTCAGTTCTTCCAAAGTGCTTTGCTTTCTTGGTTTTTCAGTCCAGCTTAAGGTGATTGTCCTTGTGTTGTTCCCCCGAAGAGTTTCTATCTGGTGGTGTCATAATTATATCTGATGAGGACGGTCTGTGGAAGGCAGATATTCTTCTTCTCTTTCCTAGCATTCTAGTTTTCTCCGCAATGTCCATTTCAATTTGTAGAAAAGGTTTGCAGAAATCGATTGCTGATGATGAGAAATTTGATTGGTTGTGTGTTGGGTTTTTTCCGTGTACCCAAATAGGATTCTGGAAATAATGTGACCTGACTTGCTGTTGATGAGTCTCCTATAGTCTCTGAAAAAGAAGAACAATAGAAAGAAGACAGGCAGACAGACATACACTCGCACAGACACACATACAGACACACAGACAGAAGAAAAAGGAGAAGCAGATTAGACATAATTATTCTCTGGTAGTTATGTTAACATTTTTTGGAAGCTACTATTGGATTGATAATAATATGTGACATACTGTCGTGTTGGTGGTTTAGTGCCTAAAAGTGTTATGCTATCTCTGGAAGATAACACCGGTACCCTGTCAGGCAAACTATAAGTAGTGTGTGTAGGCACTAAACCTTTATGAAAAACAGGAAAAGTTATCTTTGTAGGTAAGGATGTGATTAATCATCGTTTCTCTACACCCCCCCCCCCTCCCCCACAAAAAAACAACAACAACAAACACACACAAAAAACCCACAACCAACAAAAAAAAACTGAAAAAAAGAAAAAGAGGAATACAAACAAACATGCAGATAAAAGGAATGACATCCAGTAAAAAGAATTTAGCGTGGGAGACTACATCTAAACCAAGCAAAAACGGAAACAGAAGACTGAGTGCTCTCCCTCTACCTTTTCCCGTTTCCTATTCCATGAAATACCCCCTCCTCAAACAAACGTTCCAAATCAATTAGAAAAAAAAACAACAACCCTTAAACACGGTGAATGTGCCATTAACATAATGTTATAAGAATTACAAAAGACGCTGTCAGATATTCAAAAAGGCACTTTTTAAAAATCCCATTGAGACCCAGATCTCTGATAAAGAGGTCATCACACATGCAAAAAGCTTCTTAATTTGAAAATTGCTTTTTTTAAGAACATAGCTTCTTCTTGAGATAAAGCCCTTTTAGCGTTTTCTTCTGAATGGAATGACTTAAACAGTGTGGTTGAAAGATCTGAAAAAAACACCCACTCTAATTGGAGGTTTTAAAAATCAATTTTCTCCTTTGAAAAACCGTTGTTTCTCTTTTTCTCTTTTTCAACACCTTTTAAGTTTTGTAATCTCGCACAAAGACTCTGTGTTTCGGGAGAAGAAAGGCTTTGAGAAGAAAGCGAACCCATTAAAAAGAGGGTACACGGGGTGGCCAAAGGCTGTTACATACCCGGTTAACCACCCTGACTTCAATCAGGGCACTACAAAGCCTCTGTCTTGCCAGGGACCTAGCAACTTAGGGGCCTGCCTTCCTTCCTTCTCCCCTTTCTCCCCTCCCTTGTGTTTGCTTGTGCTGATAACGTACGTGTGTGTGTGTGTGTGTGTGTGTGTGTGTGTGTGTCTGCGTGTGTGTGTGTGTGTGTGTGTGTGTGTGTGTGTGTGTGTGCATGGGAGAGTGTTCAAACAGTTTAGTAAGCAACACCACCTGGTGGTGTTTTAGGGGTAGTGTTTTGGTGGTGGTGGTGTGGGATTTTGGAGGCCCAAAACTGTCGCTAGCTAACTCTCCAAGATACTGGAAAGAACTGCGAAGTGCCAATCGAGGAGACGCCTGTTGTGAATATGGACTGTGCCCTCCCCCCCCATACAGGTTAGTGGTAGTGGCAGTGAAAGTAAAGGTCGTCTGCTTCTCTCTCCTTTTGAGACTTTGTTGCGGAGATGAGAAGAAAGAAGCGGTAGGAAGAGATGGGCATACACAAGCAGATCGTCAAATGGGACACCCCCGCCATACATCCTGGCTGTCAACTTCCCACAAGGTTTTCGTTTTCCTTCAGAGTACAAGGTAGTGTGCTCTGTTATTCGTTGGCTTGTTTTGCTAGTTACTGGGTTGGTTTAAAAGTATAATGAACATGATTTTGATGTTGCTAGTTTTTTTAAAGTATTCTGGAGGTGTGTTTTGTTGGGGTTGATTTTTGGTGTTACGATGTGCACCCCGCATTTAACTGAAACGAGACTTAGTTGTTGGGTGAGTGTGTTCCGTTTTTATGTTAGGTTCCTTCCGTGGCGTTGCTTGCTTGTATATGCAGCGAACATCCTTGCCAGGTAAGTAAGGTTGGCCCTTTTTTTTGTTAAGAAGTAGTTTGTGAAAATAAGAACAAAAGTTGAAAGACGAAGATGTAACCAGATGCAGGTGAAAACAGGGATATACAGGTGTGTCATAGATTTCACACACACACACGCACGCACGCACGCACGCATGCATGCACGCACGCACGCACGCACACACACAGGCAGAGGTACCGATAATTATAAATGCCATTGATCTTCATGAAGTGGGCAATATAGCATTTCAACTCTCTCTCTCTCTCTCTCTCTCTCTCTCTCTCCTCTCTCTCTCTCTCTCTCTCTCTCTCTACTCACCACACACACACACACACACACTCACACACACACACACACACACACACACACACACACACACACACACACACACACTTGCGGAAGGATACACACAAGGCACAGATAAAAACAAGGAGTTTAAAGAAAAAAATGATTCGAACTGAACAGCTTTCCAAAGACAGACTTTCAAACGACACTCTCTATATGATCTTGGCCAGTAGACATACTCATATTATGCGATCTTCAACAACACTGACTCCAAATTATGTATTACTTCGTGTAACTTCGTGAGACTCAGAGAGAGAGAGAGAGAGAGAGAGAGAGAGAGAGAGAGAGAGAGAGAGAGAGAGAGAGAGAGAGAGAGAGAGAGAGAGAGAGAGAGAGAGAATGACAATGCCAAATTCTTTTATTTCGAGATAATGAATAAATACTCATGTGCTTTTTTTTACATCCAGTCCCAGAGAGAGAGAGAGAGAGAGAGAGAGAGAGAGAGAGAGAGAGAGAGAGAGAGAGGAGAAGAGAGAGAGAGAATGACAATGACAATGTCAAATTATTTTATTTCGAGGATGATAAATAACCCTCCATGACTTTTTTTTTTTTTACATCGAATCCCACAGAGAGAGAGAGAGAGAGAGAGAGAGAGAGAGAGAGAGAGAGAGAGAGAGAGAGAGAGAGAGAGAGAGAGAGAGAGAGAGAGAGAATGACAATGACAATGAAAATGACAATGACAATTTTTTATTTCGAGAATAATAAATAAGCACCCATGTGCTTTTTTACATTCAGTCCCATAGAGAGAGAGAGAGAGAGAGAGAGAGAGAGAGAGAGAGAGAGAGAGAGAGAGAGAGAGAGAGAGAATGACAATGATTATTTCTTTTATTTCGAGGATGATAAATAAGCACCCATCTGGTTTTTTTTACATTCAATCCCAGCAAGAGAGAGAGGGAGAGAGAGAGAGAGAGAGAGAGAGAGAGAGAGAGAGAGAGAGAGAGAGAGAGAGAGGAGAGAGAGAGAGAGAGAGAGAGAGAGAGAGAGAGAGAGAACACACACATGCTACACTCAACCCACACACAAAACACACAACACACACACACACACACACACACACACACTCACCCACCCGCTTACAGATCAGCCTCTTTCTTAAGCCCCAAAGCAGAAGGGAAGCCTACTCCCCCTCCTACAAAGCAGAAGACAAGGAGAAGCGCGGAGTCGGGTAGCCTAGCCGGGTACCTCTCCCTTGCAAACGATGCTCGGGCGACAGGCAAGGGGCATGGTTTACGGGTGGCGAGCTGTCGGCCAGGTGTTGACACCCTAGTTTACCCCGGGTAGCGTCAACACCTCGCGCGGGGTGTGCTAGCACCCTTGCAAGCGGCCAAAGCACACCGCCAGTTGATTCCGTGTCGCCGTAAAACTGACGGCTCTACGGCGACTTGGCATGAGTTATGCTGTTGGGGGTCACCCGAGAGAGGAACGGGAGGAGGAGGGAGGAGGAGGAAGAGGAGACGGTGCAGGAGGAGGGAGGGGGTGGGGTGGGAGAATGGGGGATTGGAAAGGGAATTGGACAGGGGTGAAGGGGGGCAGAGGGGATGAGATGTGCCTGATGTTGAATGAAGAAAGGAGGTGGGGGTGGTGGGTGGGGGTGGGGTGGGGGAGTTAAGACAGGCGGAGGAGTTGTGTGTGTGATGAGACCATGCACATACACAGTCAGGGGGTGGGGGGTGGGCAAGGGATGGGGGGGAGGGAAGTAAGAAATGAACGGTGGACATGTAATATTATACTCTTTGCGTTCTTTCCCACTTCTTTTAAAAAAACAAATTAGTGTTTGGTTTCGGATTAGCTGATGTACGAGAGTAGAGCTATACATTGGTAGAGACGCGCGCGTGTGCGCTCACGCACGCACACGCACACACACACGCACACACACACACACACACACACACACCACAGACTCATACACTCGCGCGCAGAGTCTAACATCATTTTAAGTGAACAGACGTAAAATTGAAGACAAACAAAGCACACACACACACACACACACACACACACACACACACACACACACACACACACACACACACAAAACACATTGCGTGCAGAGGGAATGGATGAATGAATAGTGGCTGATTTTTAGTACGTATGGAATAAGACTTAAAACCAAGTGTAGTCTGACTTATGTCCATACAGAAAAGGCTGATGTACCCCTAAATATACATTAATAAGATGAAATTAAAATAACACACTGTGCTACATTTAAAAAACAACAACCCTACCTGTGCCCCTGTTTGTCTTTAAGAAAGGCCCGTTTACAAAAAGGACAGACATCTTGAGGTCAGTCTGTTCAGTGTCAGACAAATGAATGAGTGATAACCTATGTGGTCGTAGGGGAGCGTGGATTCAGAGACCTCAGCTTCTCTAGGAGCCAGCATATTGAGGGTGGCGCCCATCTCCTCTCTCTCTCTGCTTTACCTTCTTTGACCCTAAAGAGGCAGGTACCCCTTTACAGCTGGGTGAACTGGGGGGACTGTACTGAAGCCAAGGCGCAAAACGGTCACTCATCCAACTGGTAACCACGCTCGACGCTGCTTAACGCTGCTGGGGGAAAGCGAGTGCTCTGACCACTGAGCTATCCCCTCCCTTACATAAAAAGGTTATTCCCAACTCACGCTGATTTTCTTCCTAATGGTTAATAACATATTGCCAAGTCCTTGTACAGGCAACATTAACAAAAGTTCCTTTTTACTTAAAAGAAAAGAAATGGGAAAGTCTTTTCTAGAAAATCCTCCCCCCCCTCCTAAAGAAAACCCCCAACAAACAACCACCAATAAAGGATATTGGCCTAGTTTATTTAACAGCAAATATCCCGTTAGTCTCACCCAGCCTCTGTCTCTTTTCAGATGTCCATGTGTTTTTTTACGTTTATCATGGTTACTATTGTTGTTCTTTGTTTGTTTTAGATTGCGAGCTGTTGCTACAACCAGTAAGGATTTTTATGCGTGCTATAAATCATACATTCATTATCATTGTTATCATTACTAATATTTTTATGATCATTATGACCACCGTTCACGGTTCTCTTCTTATCATCATCATTATATCAACAGACTATAAAGGATAATAACCATTTCCTTCTCCTAACGAACGCCTTTGATGCGCAACTGCGGCTGCTTCGAAATAGATGCTTCCCGCGCCTGCGCCGTAGATAATCACGTGGGGAGCGCCATTTCAATGGCGTCAGTGATGGCTTGAATCCACAGTTAAACAGCGGGAGATTCTGATGGCGCGTTAGCCGAAACGGTTTTAGAAAACGGAAAATTGAAATTCCGAAGATGAAAGACAAACGTTAAATGTTATGTGGCGCTTGAAAAGGATGTTCATGATGGTCTGTGTGTTCCTTAATCCCTTAAATACTGTGATTATCGTCTCTTGGACAAACAAGGTTACTGGGGCGTCCGTGGCTGTGGGTTGTCTTTTCTTTATTGCCCCGTGTGTTCTATTTGTGATGTGGTTTTAAGTAATGTGCTGTTGTTTGTCTGTTTTTCTGTGTCTCTCTGTTCATCTGTCTATTGTGTGTGGATTTATTTGATTGTGGTTTGCTTTGTAGTGTTCATGTATGCGTGTGGGGGTTGGGGGGTGGGGAGTGGGGAGGGATTGGTCAGTCAGTCTGTTTGTCTGTCTGTCTGTCTGTCTATGTGTACGTGTGCGTACATCCAGAAGGATGATACTCTCGGTTTTTATGCAAAAAAGATAGTCGATACGTGTAAATCCTTTTCCAGATAATGTTTCCTCTATAATTTTTTTTAAGTAGGACATTAATAGTAGTTTGAGTATTTTGTGAAAAATGAAGATCAGCATCTTTAAACAATGTTTAATCAAATTACAAGAAGGGACTGTAGTCATCACAAATTTATTTAAAAAAACCACCTCTGAACTTTGGTACAATAACAAAGAAAATTATCGTCATCATCATCATCATTCTTCTTCTTCTCATCATCATCATTATCATTATTATTATTATTATTATTATTATTATTATTATTATTATTATTATTATCAATATCATCATCATTTTTTATTACTACATCCACATTAATTTACAAACTGGTTTTTTTCATTGATGCACAGGCAGTTTTGTTCTTCTAGTGGTGGTTTTTATTTTTAACCATTTGAACGACAAGAGCCGATCCGCCACTAAGCTGAAATCATTTATCATATATTGGTGGGCTTTTTTGGTGTTGCTTCGTTTGATTTGTGTTTTGTTTTGTTTTGTTTTGGAAAGTGGGTGTTGTTGTTGTTGTTGTTTTAATTTAAACTAGTGACAGAAAACAAGTTAGGCATAGATTGTTTATCTCCTTTTAAATCTATTGCATTCTAAAATATATCAATATAAAATTATAAATATGCAGCAAATGCATATTATGTTGGCATGGTAGACTAATTTTTAACTTTCTTTAAAAAACAAATTGTTGATAATTCGCCATGTTTTCTAACATGTGTTGGATTAGAGGTTTCTTTGAAATGAGAAACTTAATGAGTCACTCCCCCCCCCCCCCCACACACACACATACCACCACCACCACCACCACCACCACCACCAACACCACCACCATCGCCACCATCATTTATTTATTGTCAGATAAACGTTAATTATACTGACATGATTCTTTGAAAAAATGAATGAACAAAGACAAGTTCTTAACAAGAAATAAACACGTGATT
Source organism: Rapana venosa (assembly GCA_028751875.1). NCBI lineage: Eukaryota > Metazoa > Mollusca > Gastropoda > Neogastropoda > Muricidae > Rapana > Rapana venosa. The sequence continues at coordinate 28,167,924 of CM054159.1, forward strand.
TATACTTACCTGAAAATGCAAAATGACTTCACAACAACACCAACTATTTTCACCGACCAGTATTGAACCAAATCAAATCAAATTCAAGATAAAAGTTAGTATTTAAAAAAAACACCCTAGATATTTCCAAAGAAAGAATAAGGAGGTAAAGGTGTCTGCATAACCTATGTGGTCGTAGGGGAGCGAGGCGTCAGAGACCTCAGCTTCTCTAGGGCCAGCATATTGAGAACGGCGCCCATCTCCTCTCCTTCGCTGCTTTACCTTCCCTGACCCTAAAGAGGACAGGTACCGTTTTCAGCTGGGTGAACTGGGGAACTATACTGAAGCCAAGGCTCGCAAACGGTCACCCATCCAAGTGGTAACCACACTTGATCGCTACTTAACCTTAGCTAGGGAAAGCGAGTGCTACGACCACTGAACTATCCCGTCCCCAAAGAAAGAATAAGGAGGTAGAATTTTTTTGGAAAAGAACAGATAGAAGAGAAGAAAAAAAGGAAGAAGCCCTAGTAAAACAGCACCAGTCATAGGGGAAAAACAGTGACAGCTAACATGTTTAAAATCTGATAATTATGCTTCAGTTTCTGCTTTAGTTTTAAATGCTCATGTTGCTGTTGTTGTTGATGCTGCTGCTGCTACTACTTCTCTGTCTGTTTGTGTGTGTGTGTGTGTGTGTGTCCGCTTCATACAAAGACCCTGCACTCTCGTTAGGTCCTAGTCCACATTCTGAATAAGGTCAAGCTGTGGCCAGGCTGGAGAAATAAAATGACCCATAAAAACACATAAACAATGGTCATCCTTAGACACTATCCCCAAAGACAAATGTGGCGACCTTCATACAGCAAAAAAAAGTAGCCTAAAAAAAAATCCCACCTAAGGTGAACTTGCGAGTTTTAACTGAAGGACAAATCACAAGTCTTGATAACTGTTGCCATACCTTTAGAGAGGAAAAGAAGCAGACTGCGTTCATCTCCAGATATGGAGTGAAGGCTACACATTCTACTGTCAAATGCCTCTTCTATCTACCCACTCCCCCCCCCCCCCCCTATCCTACATACACCCCTGGGCGTTGTCCTTTGATCCTAATAGAGATCGTGATGGCTCCTGTGCCCTTGTATCAGTTCGCACACACAACCATCAAACCTCGTCCCCTGCCTACCTTCCACGAACAATATCCGGCTTTAATTCTGCAGACTGTTTTCAAACTTGATGATAATGTATTGCTGAGCTGTGTCCTTGAGCAGACAATGAGGATACAAGCCACACACAGAATGAACTGCTACCTTGGTGTGTTGTTTATGAGAAGGTAAAGACCCTATGTCTATGTAATGGTGATAACGGCACTAGCCCTCCCGCCATCAATCACGTCTTTCGGTCATTTTCACTGGTCGGCGTCAAGAACCACGTGATTTAGACCTCTTCCATTATCAGGGCAGCCATACCAGACAACCTCCATGCTTCTGCTCACCATGTGCACCCCAGTGTCGTTACGTCAGTCCTCCGTTTTGTAGAGAGAAGAGAGGAGGAGGGCGGGGCAGGAGATGGAGAGGAGGTATGGGTTGGTAGTCCCTCAAAAAGCAGAGGTACTGAAGAGAGTGAATCGGCAGTAACTCTGGCCGGCATGCCGACATGCCTTGGCTGGTCTCTGTCTCGTACACAACGATTATGGTCACAGGGCGACCCCTAAACTCCCTGCCTGCAGTGGGCAGCTGTCCATTGCAGCATTCTTTGCTCATTCCAGACACAACACAGACCAAACCATCCCCACCCTTCCCCCACCACCAATATATCACCCCCCCCCACCCCCCTCCATTCCACCGCCTTGTCTTCTTTGTTGCTTTACAGCCACACACAGCTATGTATAAAGGGAGACTATTTCTTTTATGAGATTCTCCTCCATGTTTTAATGGGAAGTAATTTTCCACAAATGGGTCATGCACAGTTTTGTTTTGGTTGTATTTTTCACGCTGAGAAAAGTCAGCATTAGGCTGAGCATTGAGAGGTTGTGCTTCTATGCTGTCTCTTATTATTATTATTATTATTATTTTATTTTTATTTTTTTTTTGGTGCACTAACAGGAATAGACAGTGGTTCAGAATGGAAAAGCTTCGCCTTCTAGATCAGTGGGCTTTTCATACATGGATATTCATGCCTTTGTATTCATTGTGTCAAAATCTGAACAAAAACTTTTAGTAACAGTAACCCTGTTACTGGGCTGAAGATAGAGTCTGACCGTTACTATCAGACAATGTAAGCAGGTAACTGACTGAACACACCATTTTGTTTTGTGCCCACCATGGAACTCTGATTTTAAAAATCTTCCTAGAGAAATAGGCACCACATGAAGTACTTTGATGAAGCAACAAAACAATGTGACCAAACTGCCATGCACTTTTGTCCAGCTTATTTTTCATGGTATCTCCTCTGCTGCTGGGACATAATCTATTAATCTACCACTGAATTCTAAGTGTAGTGCAAATCCAGTTCCACATTATTTTACAATGTAAAGCACAAACCTGTATTATCTATAACACAAATCTGCATTTAAATCTGTATTATAAATCTACATTTAAATCTATAACACAAATCTATATTCAACTATTGAAATCTATAATACAAAGCTAACATTCAAATCTTCTATACAAATCTTAATTTGAGTCTATAGTACAAATTTACATTTAAATATATAATACAAATCTACATTTACATCTATATACAAAATAAAATTTAAATACATAACACAACCTACATGTGCGATCTGTGATACAAACCTGCATTTACTGTCTACAATACAAAGGTACACCATGATTTTCGGGCATGATACCCAGTGAATAATGACCTGTTTGACTGACACAGCTGACCTTGTCGGTCTTACTGTAGTTGATACTTACGACCTTAGTCTGACCTTAAGAGGTCAGCCGAGCTAGAAATCATCAGACTACGTGGACTTGCATCACTTGATGTTTCAGAGACATTAAAGAGGGAAGGTCTGCCTGATGACAATAACCCACTTTGTCCCTCAGCTACCAGTCATGTCTTTGGGCAATGCTCATTGGTCAGCGTCAGTAACCACGTGATTTAAGTGACTTCTGGTGTCTGGGCAGACAATTGTCTGGGCGTCTCCTGGTCTCATTATGCACGTGCATTGTAGATACAATAATGAGCAGGTTTTCTGAAGGGTGGGCAAGAACAGGGGGTAGAGAGAGAGCGAGAGAGAAAGAGGGGCAGGTAAGAAGAAGTGTGTGCGGGCAGGTGAGTCAGGTCTCCATAAACTGGACGTGCAGACATGCCATGACCGCTGCCTGTCTCGTATACCACACTGGTGGTCAGGCAGCGGGCCGTAAAGCATGGTGCCCCCTTCCCCCTGTGTGCATACTGACCACCACCGCTGAATTCCATGCTGATCCCACAGACAGCCTCCTGCCCTTGTCCTCTTCCCTCTCTGCCCCTCCCCTGCCCACAGTTTAAATGCCTGAGAACACGACTTCAGTGTTTTAAGAGCGAGGCTGCATAATCTGATTGTAGGTTAGTTTATTGGGTAGAGCTCACTCAGAAATGTAGAATATAGCGACTTTATATAGCAACCTGCCAGTCGTCAGTATGGTGGTGTACACATGAAAGGAAGAGAGAAAAAAAAGAAAATGAATGACTGAATGATGAAATGGAAACAAGCTTCTGTGAATCACTGATTGACAGGGGGCTGAGTAAGCTGGTGGATAGATCCTCACACATGATGTAACAGTTATCTGAAGGCCTGGCTTTGAGTTTCTGCTAAGATGCCTTTCCACCTGAAGGCTTTCACCTGGTTCTTTCCTGTTCCATTCTTCTGCAAGTCCTTCCCATGAGTCTCTGACCTGAGCCCCTGTGTCCGAAAGCATGTCTAATTCTTTACACACAGGTTATTAATAATAATAATAATAATAATAATAATAATAATAATAATAATAATAATAATGTATGGAATTTATATAGTGCTGAATCTTGTAAAGCAACAAATCAAAGCGCTCAAGGTTAAAGACACATTCGTCTGTACACCAGCTATGCTCGGTGTTATGGATGACTCGAGCATACCCAGCATGCATCTTATGGCATGGAGAGAGATAACCTTTGCCTGACAAACTTTACCTAAGACACACTGACAGCAAAATAAATTGTCGGTCTGGTGCCCTAATGACCCCACACTGAGTTTAGAGAGAAAGTGGGTCAAAATTGTCCTGTGTGTTCTTTTTCTTGTTGACTTCTGTATCTTCTTCGTACTGACACAGTCCGCTTCCATGCTAAGTCTGTGTAAAGGCCTTCAACTGAAACTAATCTTCTTTATCCATTTCAACCACCAGTCTGATGCCTTGTGTTGTCCACATGGTCAAAAAAGAGACTTCATCACCACTTAACCACCCAAAAACGGTCCACTTCACTACCGAAAGTCAGTTGCTTTGTAGCACAGCACAAAAGGACCGGGTTTTTGTCACCGAAACACAAGTCACCAATTCATTAAAGCCACTCTGGCACTGCAGTTACTGAGTCAGGGTAGACGGTGGAAGTTGGTGGCTGGTTACTGTAGTAGACTGGATGCTGATTGGTCGATACTTCAGAGGTCTGAAGAAACTGTATCCCTTTGATTGGTGGATACTTCAGAGGCCTGAACAAACTGCATCCGTTTGATTGGTCGATACTTCAGAGGCCTCAAGAAACTGTATCCCTTTGATGTCTGGGAGAGGATACGGGATGTAAAGGAGTGTGGTACCTAGAGTAGTTTTGCTTTTCTTCTTCGGTCTTTTTGTCCAAGGAGGCTCATCGTGTTACTGATTGGATAGGTCCTGGTTGTGGTCATGCGTGTGGCGCTGCACTGCACAGTGAGCAGGGCCAGGACAGTGTGCACTGGAGTTAAGTCCCTCTCTTTGAAGACTTCGAAGGCAAAAAACGGTTGAATCAATTAGTGTCTGTTGGCTTGTCTATCTACCAATTAGTCAGTCAGTCAGTTTTCTGGCTGTCCGTGCGTGCGCGCGCGTGTGTATGTTTGTGTGTATGCTGGTCTGGTTGGTCCCTGTTCCTGTCTCTGTCTGTCTGTCTATCTGTCTGTCTGTCTGTCTGTCTGTCTGTCTGTCTGTCTGTCTGTCTGTCTGTCTGTCTCTCTCTCTCTCTCTCTCTCTCTCTCTCTCTCTCTCTCTCTCTCTCTCTGTGTGCTGCTGTTGCTGCTGCTACTACTACTACTACTACTACTGCTGCTGCTGCTGCTGCTGCTGCTGCTGCTGCTGCTTCTGCTACTACTACTACTACTACTACTACTACTACTACTACTACTACTACTACTTCTACTACTACTACTACTAACACTACTACTACTACTGCTACTACTACTACTACTATTACTACTACTACTATTACTACTGATCCTGCTACTATTACTACTGCTGCTGCTGCTGCTACTACTACTACTACTACTGCTGCTGCTGCTGCTGCTGCTGCTGCTGCTGCTACCACTACTACTTATGCAGCTGTAACTGCAGCTACTATCACTACTTTTACTACTACTATACCTACTTTCAAATAACTAAAATAAGGATCACAATCCTTTATTTGCAGTATAAAGGTAAATAATAACGTTTTCTATGAAGTTATTTCCCATCCACAATAATATTTTGTTGAAAAGTTATTTCCCTTGGCCTATATACTGGTGTAGATGGTATCTCCTATGATATAGTGATGGTCTTTCTGGGCCTCTGGATGTTGTGAATAGCAATGATCTTGCTACACTTCGGTCACACAGTTACATTCTGAATTGTTTTTGAAAAAGAAAACCTGCAATGACAAGATATTTACGCGCGCACGCACACACACACGCACACACACACACACACACACACACACACACACACACTCAGAGAGAGATGGGGGAGGAGAGAGAGATAGAGAGAGAGATAGAGAGAGAGAGACAGACAGACAGACAGAGACTGACAGATAGGCAGGCAGGCAGACAGACATAAAGACAAGACTGTACACCACTATACTTTATTGACACACGTAAGTCAAGTATGCTTTGAATTTTTCTTTCAGATTCCTGAAATTCCATGACCAGACGTCCTGAAACGAGTCAGCAATGGGTCCAAATGTGGGACCACTGAGGGGGTGAGTAATTATCTTCTTGTTTGAGCGTTTGTAGTCATGAAGGAATTCGCCTTCACTGTTATGGAGATGCAGATAATTGTATAAAAATATTCGTTACTGTCTTCCAGTCTTTGGCATCAGTTTACCAAAGTTGTTGATGTTAATGTTGCGTGTGTTTGGAAAATACTGCACCATCCACAATCTAAACACGATTCTGAACTACCTCAACACACTCATTTTAAAACCTCCAGCCCTTCCCCTCTCCACCCTTGGGGGGGGGGGGAGGGGTCAGTTTGAATAGCATCCCCATCTTCTGGAAAGTCTGTTTTAGGACTTCCCTCTTCCCTATCCCTCTCTTTGTTTCTGCCTTATTCCTGTTATTCCTGTCACTCCTTCTCGTCTATTTTCTGCCTTCTTGGTCCATTCTCCTGCCTTCTTTTTCCTCCAGAAAGACTTAAAAAATAACAAATCTCCCCCATGCCGAAGTCGGATGCGCTAGGCCTGACTTGTCAGGTGCTTAACGGCAGTACAACGCTTTTTTGCTCCTATGACAGATAACAATAGCTGCTGTCTGAGCATTCGACAATGAAGATAAAAGTCTACAGTAGCTCCTGTCCTCTCTCTCTCTCTCTCTCTCTCTCTCTCTCTTCCCCCTTACATACCATCGTCAACACACAGCATTTCCAAGAGAATGGCATAAAACCATCAGCACGCTTCAGCCATAGTCCGGCACTGACCACACCACACATCTACACTCAGTGTCAGTCTCCATGCCTCCCGATAACATGGCACCCTTTCCTGGGGTCAGTCCGACTGCTGGCAGCACAGCACAGCACAGCACAGCGCAGCGCAGCACAGCACAGCACAGCCAAGCACAGCACAGCACAGCACAGCGCAGCGCAGCGCAGCGCAGCACAGCGCAGCACAGCACAGCACAGCACAGCACAGCGCAGCACAGCACAGCACAGCACAGCGCAGCACAGCACAGCACAGCACAGCGCAGCACAGCACAGCACAGCACAGCGCAGCACAGCGCAGCACAGCACAGCACAGCAAGCCCTGGCATTGTTTATTGGTCATCTTGCCCTTGAACGTTCGGGACCTCAGTTCGGACCTCGATGTCCGCTATAAAGTCAGCTGACCGTGCAAAGAAGGGAGGCAACTCCGGCGAAACAGGCTGTCGGACAAGGGCAATAACTGCAAGTTTACGATTCAAGATGCGGTCATCCGGGCACTGGCTTCTAGCGCATGGCCGCCATGTTGATGTATGATGGCGGTTCCTTGACCGCTCGTGCGTAGCGTGGAAATAAGCTTGACCGTTCCGCTTGTGTTCCTCTGTGTGTGTGTGTGTGTGTGTGTGTGTGTGTGTGTGTGTGTGTGTGTGTGTTTGTGTGGTGGTGTGTGACTGAGGAGTGAGAGGAGAGTGGTGCTGTCATTGCTTGTGTGTGCGTTTTTATCTTATTTATTCTTTCTTTCGAGGATATGGAATAAGCATGTGTGTGCTGTTTTTCATCCAGTCCCGTGTGTATGTAGTTTTTATTTTGTGTTGGTGTGTTGACTGAGACGGGGTGAGAGGAGTGGTGCTGTCATTGTGTGTGTGTGTTGTTATTTTTCTTTTTCATTCTTTTCTTTCGAGGATAATGAATAAGCATGTTGGGTGCTATTTTTCATCCAGTCCCCGCTGTGTATGAGTTTTGTACATTTTGTCTTCTGTTCCTACTGCACAATGCTCTTCTTCATAGAGATATAGAAAAGGGTTTTTAACGTGATTGTTACATCATGTTTTGGTATGCATGTTTGCTGTTGTTACATTGTTATTGTTTGGAGATATGTGGTCATTTTATGCTTCTTCAGATAAAATGAGGTAAAAGTTCTAAGGTATATTAATGTTTTCAAGAAAGATAGGGAGGAGTGCCACCAAGCTGGTCTGAATAGTTTGTTCATGTTTTGTCCTTTTCCCTTCTTTATCTTCTTTCTTTGTTGTCAGGTAGGTAGATTATAGGACAACTATATTCCTTTTCTGATTTTAACATTCTGGTTTTCACGGTATAGGCCTACTGACAAAATAAAACTTAGCAAGACAATAACAACCCAACACCTAAGTGTTTGGCAGAACAAACATGTTCGGTTTATTTAAAACCTTATTCGGGCTAAAAGATTGGTCAACTAACAATAACAACTAAATACAAAATTAATGTATCTGCACATTAAAGTGAGCACAGCTGATAATAGTGTAGCGTAGATTGGGCATTGCACAGGTGTCAACATACCTTTAATTAAGAAACTGGTAGGGAAAGAAAACCAGTTAAAATGTGGATCGGTGGTCTAGAGGTAACGCGCCTATCTAGAAAGTGAAAAGTCCGGGTCTGAAGTGTGCGGCGGTTTGTACCCCGTTTGGACCGGAAACTTTTCCTCCCATCAAATAACCATGAGTGGTGGTCTGGGGGCTAGTTTTCGGAATAACGATAAACGAGTCCCGTGTGTTACACGTAATTATTTAGCGCACTTTAAAGAACCCACGGCAACAAGAGAGTTGTCCCTGGCAAAATTCTTAGAAAATGCACTCTGATAGGGAAACAAATACAGTTGCAGACATGGAAAAAAAAAAAAAAAAGGGTGGCGCAGCGCTTGTGGGCGCGCTCTCCCGCTCTCCCCAGGGAGAGCAGCCCGAATTTCACGGAAAAATCTGCCGTGACTTAAAGTGGTATGAAATGAAATCTGAGCGCTTTGATTTGTTGCTTTACAAGATTCAGCGCTATATAAATTCCACACATTATTATTATTATTATTATTATTATTATTATTATTATTATTATTAAAATGTTTCCAGTGGAAGGAGCCGTGTTCAGCTCAAAACACAGCTCTGGTAGCAAAACCATGTTGCCTCTGGCCCCTGAAATGCAATAACAACCATTGAAAAAAGGGATAAATCTCTCTGTCTTCAAGTAGGATTTATCTCCTTATTCCAGGAGGGCTTGTTGCCGCGAAAAGACGGAAGTATAAATGAGACCCTAGGTTAGCTCCCCCTTTGGCGCTTATCTGGACTTCTTGACTGCTAAGTTACGCCCCTTTGTCTCTGGGAATAGGGATAGGCATGAAAGGGGTGGGGCGACAGTTCGCAAACTAGCGGGCCTGGAGGTACCCAGAGGGTAGCTGTGTGCCTGTCTCTGTCTGTTCCTGTCTGAGATGGCGTCCAATTAATCCAATAAGTGTACGGAATATTCAAGTTCAGTATAGAACAAGACGATTCAGTTTCCGCTTGAGTGTATCTAATAGTCACGGTAATATGTGGGGTTGTTAATTGATGTCAACTACGATAATATAAAGAAAATGCTTTGTTGCTGTGTACAATACTGCTTTTTTTACCAGAAAGCTCGGTTATATGCATTCCATTATCATCAACCAAAGTCCACAAACTTGTACTTCCAAGGTCATTCAGTAAATTATGAGCTGAAGTTAAATCCTACTGTATAGATAATAGTTTTTCACATTTACAGGGTCTTCAAGTTGCTAAAATAACAAGGATTTATAGGAAAAGAGTTCTTTTGCATAATTATTAGCATAAATTATGTATAACGGTGTCATGACTCATCTGTAAACCCAGCCCAAAATGGACTGATCCTATGAATGGTAAAACAATCACCTAAACGAGCCTGCAAGGAAGAGATCATCACAAAATGCTTAGCCTGAAGTGAACAATGATTTCTGCAACCCATGTAAAATATCAACCCAAAAGATTTGTACAGAGGACAATAGCACAGCTATCGTAATAAAACGGTAGTCTTCTCTGCTGTTTTGATGTCGGTTTATAGCACATGTGCACTGTCTGTCATGTCTGTCTGTGTTTGTGTCTCTCTGTGTCTGTCCTGTCTGTATGTCTGTGTCTTGTGTCTGTGTTTGTGTCTGTCTGTGTCTGTCCTGTCTGTATGTCTGTCTATCCAGGCAAAAGTTGGTGGATGTACCATATGCAAGGCAATTAGAAATCAAAATCTTGAAATTTTGGATCAGTTTAGATAATACACGTTATCTGTTTTTGACAAGGATAGTTAAAACATGGATTTAAACAAAAGAAAAACGTGGAACAAAATCACTCATTAAAAATACTTAGAGAAACTAGTGGTCTGTCAAGCTCTACAGACAGAGAGACAGACAGACATACAGACAGATAGGCAGGTCCAGTCTAAATGATTCATAGAGTACTTTTTATACCCTTATGCCTATGCTTCTTGTACTCCCACTTCATGAATTAATGCTATTTTGATTTGATGTAATAAGAGTTCTTTTTTTTTTAAAACAAAACAAATTTCTTTATGTCAAGGATACTGTAATAAGCACTGATATCACTTTTTACATCCAGACCCAGAGAGAGAGAGACAAAAACAGAGAGACAGACAGACATAGGCACACAGACATACAGAGACAGACAGACACATAGGCAGTAAGACACACACACACACAGACACACAGATAGAAAGACACACACAGACACACAGACAGAAATACACACACACAGACACAGAGACAGAAAGACACACTCACAGACACACACACAGACACACACCCACACACACACACAGACACACACACACATACACACAGTGACACACACACAGATACAGACAGACATAGAAGCCCCCCTACTCTAGCATGATCCTCAACGGCCAATATCAAACCTTGAACAGAAAGGCAGGCTGTAGATCTATGCTATGTACCCCAGTCCTTCAACTGCTGATGGTCTGCAGTGGCCGCCCCTGTTCGCTCTGGGCCTGTTCCCGCCAAAAGAAGGAAGCCTTTAATGAAGCCATACATTAGCCTCCCCCTTTCTGCCGCTTATCGCCCCTTCTGGACTGCTCAGTTACGCCCCTTTGTCCAGCACTGCTAAGCATGAGTGAGGGTGGTGGATAGAGTGAGAGTGAGGTAGGCATGGGAGGGGTCGGGGTGGGGTCGGGGTGTGGTGAGGTTTGGGAGTGGGGGACAAAATTGAAAAAAGAGTGTTGGAAAGGTATTGCCAGTAATGCATGTGTATGTCTGTCTGTGTCTGTTTGTGTTTGTGTCTGTCTGTGTCTATCCGGTCTGTCTGTCTGTCCTGTCTATGTGTCTGTCTCTATCTCCATCTCTGTCTCTTTATCTTTCTGTCTCTCTGTCTCATATCTCTCTCGCTGTCTCTGTCTGTCTGTCACTCTCTCTCTCTGTCTCTCTGGCGCAAGCAAACATACACAATATTACATGCATGTACACACACAGACACACACACACACACAACACACACATACAAACACCACACACACACCACACACACACACACACACACCACCCCACACACACACCACACCACACACCACCCCCGCACACACCACACCACCACACACACCACACCACACCACTCCACAACCACACACCACACACACACACACACACATACAAACACACATAGTCAGACACACACACACACACACATGCACACACAAACTTTGATATCCTCAATGCGGTTAAAGGATATAAAGAGGCTTGTGTTAAAGCCTTCATATGCGCAGAAGATTGAAATGAAATTAGTGGAACTAGACCATTTTGAATCTGCTGTATAAACAACGCTGAGTCTGTCTTCTCATCTTGATGTGGTCGTGTGTGTGTGTGTGTGTGTGTGTGTGTGTGTGTGTGTGTGTCTGTGTGTGTCTGTGTGTGTCTGTGTGTGTCTGTGTGTCTGTGTGTGTTTGCGGGCACGACCGTGTACACTTAACTATAACACTCTATTTTTTTCCCAGAGATTCATTAGGATATAATGAAAATTTAAGACACATTTTTCCATTATGGAGGAACAAAGTTGTGTGCTTTTTCTTCGTTCTTTACTTGTTGCCTTGTTTTCATTTTCCCTTTTTAAAATTTGTTTAGTCGGCTTTTATCACCTGCGTTACTAGCGAATATGCTGCTGAATATGTGGGCTTGGTACAATATTGTTCCAGGTGTGAAAGCTGGTATAGATGTTACAAATAACAACCAATCTGGCTAGATAATCAGTTGACTAGCACCTGGGTCTTTGGGTTGTTCATGTTTGGAGGTTGTTGGGTGTGTTTTTCAATATTGATGTTGTTGAAAATTCATTTGTATGAAACATTACCCGTTTGGAAAGAGGAAGCGTTCATTTTTCACAGGCTTTACGATGGCTCTGTTATTCTCTTCTGTAGAGTAAAAATGATATATAATCGTTTTGTGTTTTAGATAGATAGATAGAAAGACAGACAGACAGACAGACAGATAATATTCCTAGATAGATGGTTTGATGAAAAAAAAGCAAATGCGTTGCTTATTCAATGTACCACCTGGAAATAAAAAATTGACTTGGAAATAAAAATTTGACTTGACTTGACTTGACAGACAAATAAACAGTCAGGAAGACAGAATAACCCATAACAAGATCACTCTCTCTCACACAACACACACACACAACACACACACACCACCCCTCTCCACACTCTCTCTTTCTCACACATACAGACACGTACACACGCACACCCACCCCTCACACACACCATCACGAACACACACACACACACACACACACACACACACACACACACAACACACACACACACACACACACACACACACACACACACACACACACGATTATGTACCATACCCAATTAAACAACAACAAAAACAACCAAGAAGAAAACGAAAAACAACACAACAGAAAGACATTCTGTCTGGGTCGACTGGACCTTAGCCTGTCCCCAAGAGAAACAAACTTATTGCAGTCCGCTGGGTAACCTTCATTGTAGTGTAGTGTAGGAGCAGGGCTCGTGTCGTCTGCTCTTGCCCTGAAGACTCGGCTTAATGGCGATGGTGGGAGACAGCTTGCAATGTCTGGCCTTGATCTCTGTGTGTGTGTGTGTGTGTGTGTGTGTGGTGTGTGTGTGTGTGTGTGTGTGTGTGTGTGTGTGTGTGTGTGTGTGTGTGTGTGTGTGATCTCTAGGTGAGACACAGCCCTTGAACTATGAGTGAAGACAGACAGACAGACAGACAGATAGACAGACAGACAGACCGACCGACAGACAGGCAGACAGACAGGCAGAAAAGGAAACGAACTGTGTGATCCAGTTATTTATTTGTCATTTAATGCGAGGTGTGTGTGTGTGTGTGATGTGTGTGTGTTTGTGTATGTGGTGTGTGTGTGTGTGTGTGTGTGTGTGTGTGTGTGTGTGTGTGTGTGTTGAGGTGGGAGTGGGGTGGGGGATGGGGGATGTGTGTGTGTTGGGGTGGGGTGGGAGTGGGGGTGTTGTGAGTGTGGGGAGGTGGGGGTGGTTGGTGTGTGTGTGTGTGTGTTATGCGTGTTTGTGTGTGCAAGTGTGTGATTCAGATTCAGATTCAGATTCATAATATTGTATTGCCATTTAAGTCAAGTAGATTTTCTTGACACAACAACAAAACAAACAAACATCAGCTATAATCATCTTTTGTGTGTGTGTGGGGTGGGGGGTAGGGGTGTTGTGTATTGTGTGTGTGTTGTGTGTGTGCGTGCATACACACAAACACACACACATGCTCGCGCGCGCATGCACGTTCATGCACGCACCCACCAACGCACGAACGCACACACACATTACATATAGAAAAATATATGGCATCAGAAATTTGGGAGGACCTCCGGCATATCCTTGCAAAAGAAAAAAATCTCAAAGAAAGGAACGACGATAACAAGAACAACAGACAGACAAACACACAAAAAGATCAAACAGATCAAAACAAAACAAAAACAACAAACCCCCCAACAAAAAGCGAAAAAAAAAACCCACAAAAAACCAACCCAACTTCGCCTAGGAACAACAGTAACAAGAACAAGAAACAAACAAGTAAAAAACACACACACACACGCACACACACACACACACACACACACACACACACATACACACACGCGCGCGCGCGCACAACAAAAAAGAAAACCCCAAAAGATCAACAGCAAAAACCCCACAAAAACCAGCTACCCCCCAAAAAAAAACAACAACACCAACCCACCAACAACAACAACAACCCCAAACAAACAAACAAAGAAAAAACCCAGCAACCCCCCCCCCCCCCCCCCAAAAAAAAAAAAAAATCCCCAAACAAACAAACAAAAACAAAGCAAAAAACAGCAGCCCCCCCCAAAAAAAAAACAACAACCCAACAACAAAAACAACAACAAAAAACCCAAACAAAACCTACCAACAACAAACAAACACAAACAACAACAAACAAACAAAAAACCAACAACGAAAACAAAACAAACAACAGAAAACAAAACACACAAAAAAACCCCACTCCCATACCGACGCTTACGTTGGAACCTTTTTTTGGCGGAGGGGGTTGGGGGGTGAGGGGTTGGGGAGGTGGAAGGGGGGGGGAGGTGAAGGGGGGGGGAGGTGGAAGGGTGGGGGGGAGGTGTCTTTACACGGCCCGGCCACTGACAGCTCCCCCCTAACTTCATTAACACTGCATGCAGCCTACATCCTCAGCCGCTGCTGTCGCGCTATCTCCAGACACCTGATATCGCCAGTACCCCCAGCAACATAATATATATAATATACACATACATACATACATACATACATACAGTCTACGATTCTGGAAGATTCCTCGGCAAATCTGGAACTAACTGGTATCATGCTGAGAATACTCGGAGGGACGCGTCTCTCTATCCTACTTCCCCCTTGTCTTTCCCCCCCCCCCCCCCCAAAAAAAAAAAAGAGTGCAGGTGGGGAGTGGGATGATAGGGGTGGATTTGAAAGGATGGGGGTTGGGGGTGGAAGGGGGTGGGAACAGGGGAAGGATGAGGATAGGTGGATGTGTGTGAGAGAGAGAGGAGAGAGAGAATTGAATCGATTTGAAATGAACTGAATTGAATTGAATGAATTTTATTTAAAGAGGGTTATGGCACACGCAAACATGCTTTTTTTCTCCCAACCAAGCCTCCGGAGAGAGAGAGAGAGAGAGAGAGAGAGAGAGAGAGAGAGAGAGAGAGAGAGAGAGAGAGAGAGGGGAGAGGAAGAGGAGGAGGAGGAGGAGGAATCGGGACAATTTCGCTCTAGCGATAAAAGGTTAAGGGAATAATTGGCCGAAGGAGTTTCTTCCTGTTTATGCATCAGTCAGCCAGTCAGTCAGTCAGCCAGTCAGTCAGTCAGTCAGTCAGTCAGTATGCAGAAGTCGTATGGCATGGTCACACCAAGATTTGCCGCTCTGTTCTTGGCTAATGATTATAATAATTATGGATTGTGTTCAAACTGTGTTGTTATTGATTCTCTATGAGACAACCAAAAGGATGAATAGTGCTAGGAAGTTGCTGCGTGGAAGGAAGAGAGACATTGACGCTAACACAGACACTAACACAGACACTGACACAGACACTGACACAGACACTGACACAGACACTGACACCGTTTTATTGTCCATTCAGCATTACAGCTCTACCTGCAGACAGGCAGGGGTGGGGGGGTGGGGGGGAGGGGGGGTAACAATATCCGATTTGTGTAGCATAATGCAACCTTCAAAGTTGATTATTTCTCTCATTCTTTCACTTTGCACTTAACAAATCTATTTGTCAGAAAGAGAGCGAGAGAGAGAGAGAGAGAGAGCGAGAGAGAGAGAGAGAGAGAGAGAGAGAGAGAGAGAGAGAGAGAGAGAGAGAGAGAGAGAGGAGAGAGAAGGGGTGATGGACTATCTCATGATTTTTAAAAAAAAAAATAGGGGGCCATTTTAATTATTGCTGTGACCATGTTCCTGGCAACACGAAATTAAATGAACAGACAAAGAAATGAATAGAAGGAAACAAGCAAGGAAGCAAGCGCGCACACACACACACACACACACACACACACACACACACACACACACACAACACACACACACACACACACACACACACACACACGCACGCATTCACACACACAGAGGACGACAAAGTCGGTGATGATGTTGATGATGATGATGATGATGATGATGATGATGATGATGATGATGATGATGATGATGATGATGATGATGATGATGATGATGATGATAACAACAACACCACAGCAACAACAACAACAACAACAATAATAATGATAATAATAATAATAATAATAATAATAATAATAATAATAATAATAATAATAATAATAATAATAATAATAAAGCTTCCATCACCACCAGGACCTCTGACGAAGGCTCATCCAGGAGCCGAAACTCCAGTCAGGTCAGGCCAAAGGCATGGTGCTTACTCAAAAATGCCTAAAATGCTGTTATTGAAAGATTTATTTTCTAGCGTTATTTTGTAATTGAATTATTTTATCAACCATTTCCAAAATGATGGAGAAGTTGTGTAAGTGGTAACCTGCACTCGTTCTCCTCCACGTCTATTTCTGCATTAAGAATAATACAACGCATTAACAACATAATGTTAGTGATATTAGACAATAACATCCTCTTACTTTTCCCCCCTTCTTCATCATCAGTACAATCGTCATCACGCCAGGCTATCATCAACTCTTGTCCATAATGGCCGTTCTTAGATACTAGGGGGAGGAGGAGGAGGAAAAAAGCAGCAACAGGAGAAATAATCCCAGCTTCTTCTCTTCCCGCCCGCCACCTCTTCTCTCATATATCACCATTTACACGCCTCCCTCTCTCACAGCCGCAAGTGGAGGAGATAAGTATTTCCTCAAGAGTGCAGCCCCCCCTAAACGAGGAACACCGGTAAAAAGACTTCATATTCTCAGCAAAAAGATAAAAACGGTGATCGTCTTATTACCAGATCTCCACCGAAATGGAGATATGTCCAGCGTAAATGGACGCGGCAGCTGCGCAGCGCCGTGCCTTGCCGTGCCGTTGTGCAGGTGCGTGTAAGTGACTGGGGGAGGGGGGGGGGGGGGTAGGGGGGGAGGGGGGAGGGAGGATGGTCTGGCCCTGGTGTTGCCCTTCCCTTCAGTTCTGGGGGAACTGCAGGGTACAAGTGTTTCTCCGTTCAAGACCGCTAATTAAGAAAAGAGGGCAGGGCAGGCGTAGGCTAGCGGTTACAAGGTTGTGTGTACTCGTGGCTTGGGGGGAAACTTGTAGTGTTAGGGCTCAGGTTCGGATCTCTGCTCTAGAGAGGATGGCTGGTTGGTTGGTTGGTTGATTGTGTTTGTTTTGTAGTGGTAGTTGTTGTTGTTGCTGCTGTTGCTGTTGTTTACGTTGTTGTTTCTCTCCTGGAGTTATCAATTGTACTGACTCTACTGAACTGAAAGTCATTTGGGTGAGACCATTCTTCTTCTTTTCTTCCTCGTCTTCTTTTCTTCTTCTTCTTCTTCTTCTTCTTCTTCTTCTTCTTCTTCTTCTTCTTCTTCTTCTTCTTCTTCTTCTTCTTCTTCTTCTTCTTCTTCTTCTCCTTCTTCTCCTCCTCCTTTTTTCTTCTTCTTCTTCTTCTTCTTCTCTTCTTCTTCTTCTCTTCTTCTTCTTCTTCTTCTTCTCTTCTTCTTCTTCTTCTTCTTCTTCTTCGCTTCTTCTTCGCAATTCTTCTTCGCAATTTCTTCGCAATTCTTCGCAATTCTTCGCAATTCTTCTTCTTCGCAATTCTTCTTCTTCGCAATTCTTCTTCGCAATTCTTCTTCGTTGCCGTCGTCGTCGTCGAACGCTCAGACAGCAACTACTGTTGTCTGTTGTACGAGCCAACATGCACCCCTCTGCTGTTTAGCACCTGTCAATCAGACCCACTGCGTCCAACTTCAGCACGGCAAGAAGTGTGTTTTCTTTAAGTCTTTCTGGAAACAAGGCAGGAGAATGGACCAAGAAGGCAGAAAACAGACAAGAAGGAAGCGACAGGAAGAAAAAGGAACAAGGCAGAAACAAAGAGAGTGATAGAAAAGAGGAACTTTCTAGCATCGAATTTCCAGAATGTGGGGATGCTATTTATACTTACAGGCCCCCGGCATCCCCACAGGGGAGGCCGCTAGTTCAAACCCAGTCCACTGGAAGTCTGTTTGTAGCCTGTTGAGCTAGATAGACTGCGATGCTCACAGCATCGCCAGCTTCCTCCTCTTGGCCTGACTTCTCCTTTGACTCCTGGAGGAGTCATGGTATTGGGGCAAGGCAAAGAGTGAGTGTTTCAGGCTGCGCGTGCTGGGTGGGTGAGTAGTACAGGACATTGAGGGGCCTATCCCGGGTTCGATTCTCCTTCAAGAGAATTTTTTTCTCTGGAGTTAACATCAGTGCCGACTCCACTCTCCCCAAAAGTCTTTTGGATGAGACTAGAAACCGAGGTCCCGTGTGCAAAGGCATGCAGAACATCTTGTACACACGTTAACACCCGTTCCGCTTTTCGGAAGAGTAGGTCATTGTGTGCCTGTGGAAACGGATGACATTTTTAAAACTGCATCCACACGGGGGACTA
>CM054159.1:28191410-28213910 GCA_028751875.1 Rapana venosa
AGAGATAGATAGATAGATAGATAGATAGATAGATAGATAGAGAGAGATACATAGATAGGTTGACAGACTGACAGACAGATAGACAGACAGAGTAGATAGATAGATAGATAGATAGATAGATAGATAGATAGATAGATAGATAGATAGATAGATAGATAGATAGACAGATAGACAGACAGACAGAAAGATAGACAGATAGACATATAGAAAACCAAAATACAACTTCTCCAGTTATCTTCATCCAAATAAAAAAGAAAAAAACTACAAAGAAAGACATATCAACACACACACAAAAACACGACACGATATCTCCTGAAGTGATCTTTTATTTGAATAAACGAAATTTAAAAAAGAAAAACAACTATTAAATGGGGAAAAAAGAAAGCACGAAAGACAGAAGGAAAGGAAAAAGAAAGAGATAGAATAGAAGAAAAAAAAGAAACGCTATCTTTTCCACTGATCTCCCTCCATCCCCCGACACACAGACACACAGACGACTCCTACAGCACACACACACACACACACACACACACACACCGCACACACACACACAACACACACACACACTCATTCACACACACAACACACACTCACACACACACCACACACACACACACACACACACACACACACACACACACACACACACACACACACATCACACACTCACACACACACACGCACACACGCACACACCAACACAACACACACACACACACACACACAACACACACACACACAATACTCACACACACACACACCACACACACACACACACACACACACACACACACACACACACACACACACACACTCACTGCTGCCAGCAGATCAAGGGAAGCAACCGCCACTGTGAGATGAAATCAAAGTTCCTGCCAGGAGTTATGGAATGTCTGCTGGCGTTGACGCTATTTTTCCCACCGAGCGAGGCCGTGTGCGGTATAGCGCGTATACGCTGCGCCACAGTCATGCCATGTGTCATTTTAAAAAAAGCGACAGAAAGTGTATAAAAAAAAAAGGTAAAGGAGTCCCATAACCTATGTGGTCGTAGGGGAGCGAGGCGTCAGAGACCTCACTTCTCTAGGGCCAACATATTGAGGGTGGCGCCCATCTCCTCTCCCTCGCTGCTTTACCTTCCCTGACCCTAAAGAGGGCAGGTACCCATTTATAGCTGGGTGAACTGGGGGAACTGTACTGAAGCCAAGGCGCGCAAACGGTCACCTATCCCAACTGGTAACCACGCTCGACGCTGCTTAACTTGGCTGGGGGAAAGCCAGTGCTCCGACCACTGAGCTATCCTGTCCCATATAAAGTGCCCCAGAAAGTGTATGTACACCTAATTCCCGTCTGGGCCCGAAACTTTCCTCCCATCCATTAGACCGTGAGTGGTGTGGTCTGGGCGCTAGTCATTCGGATGAGACGATAAACCGAGGTCCCGCGTGTTACTCAAAATTATTCAGCGCACGTAAAAGAACCCACGGCAATAAGAGAGTTGTCCCTGGCAAAATTCTTAGAAAAAAGCCACTCCGATAGGGAAACAAATACAGACAAACATCCCCCCCCACGAAAAAAAAAAAGTGGCGCTGCTCTCGTGGCGACGCGCTCTCCCCGTGGAGAGCAGCTTGAATTTCACGCAGAGAAATCTAGGACTTAAAGTGGTATAAATAAATAAATAGATAAAATAAATAAATAAAATTTAAGATTTACAAAGAAAGAAAATTAGAAGGGGAGGTAAAAGGCTTAGAACACAGACGCACAAAATCAACTTAATTCGGGGCCCTAGTGGGTAGATAACTGTTCCTGTCAATGGTTTGATCCTCCTTGGGGTTTGGTATATTAATTAAAGATGAATTTTTTTACCACTTGGGTCTCTTCGCATGCAGACTTGACATTGCTTGAATTCTTCCATGTATAGGTGAATGTCAAAGATGCGATAACTATATAGCTTAAGTTTTCCTTAATTTAATCATGTGAGTTTTCGATGGGCTATGGGGAAACGAACAGATTCAGTATGCACCCAAAGGCCAACCAGCGCAATGGATGAAGTGTTGGTCTACACTGCAGTAGTTTTTGTTGTGTTGTTTTTATCCCAGAATGGTCAGAGAACGGGGTGAGGAGCATTGCACTGACCTGTGGTCTAGAGGCCACGCGCCTGCCTAGAAAGCGAAAAGTCCGGGTCGGAAGTGTGCGATGGTTCGAATCCCGTTTGAGCCCGAAACTTTTCCCCCATCCATTAAACCATGAGTGTTGGTGTGGGTGCTAGTCTTTCGGATGAGACGATAAACCGAGGTCCCGTGAATTACACAAAATGATTTAGCGCACGTGAAAGAACCCGCGGCAACAAGAGCGTTATCCCTGGGAAAAATTATGTAGAAAAAAGTTACTCTGAATACAGTTGCGGACAGGAAAAGAAAAAAAAGGGTGGCGCTGCTCTTGTGCGACGCGCTCTCCGCGGGGAGAGCAGCGCGAATTTCACACAGAGAAATCTGTCATGGCTTAAAGTGGTATAAAAATGAAAAATTAAAATTAAAACACACACACATCTATTTTTTCGGGGAGGGGGGGGGGGGCAGAGGGGGGGGGGGGGAAGAGAGGGGGGGGGGGCGTTTTCCATTCAAGTCGAGTCAAAAACGATGTAATCATCCCATGAAGGGCAATTAAATTTCGGTAATGCTGTTTACCCATATACTTATTTTCTTTCTTTCACGGAAGGAAAGAGCAGTGAAGTGGCCTGGCCATGGCCATGTCAGGAGGGAGGGAGGGAGGAGGGAGGGCCAACAGTCCGACACAGGCCATCTTGACTTACAGTGCAGGTCAGTCAGCACAGGCCTCAGACCACAGACAGTGTCTGCAGTGAGAGTAGCTTGGTCTGACCTTCAAGACCGCTCCTCTGAAGAAAGAAAAGGAAACAAACAAGCACACAAATAAACAAACAAACACACACGCAAAGACAGACAAGTCCAGCCAAGTCAAAATACTGTAATCATCCCACGAAGCGCTATACCGTATTAGGCCTTACTGTTGAATGAATGCACACACTCCTTTGCTCTATGTGTCATCTCTCATCTACTCTGCTCCCAGAACCCCCCTCTTAGGTCGTAGGGGCACTGCAGTGATGAACGTTGCACCAGTTGGCTTCATTTTGTGGCGGTTGTGTGCAAGTGCCTGGGTTGTGGAGAAGCTCTTCCTGGTCCATGTGTGCTTTTTATTTATTTCTGTTTCTGCCCCTGTCTGTTTGTCTTTCTGTATGCTTTTCTGCCTGCCTCTCTGTCTGTCTGTCTGTCTCTCTTTGTCTGTCACTACCCACCCCCTCTCTTTCTCACTCGCTCTATCTGTGAACAATTGCATAATTGCAACAGCAAAGCAACAACCACAATAGTGAAGGAGAGGAAGGAGAAGGGCGAGCAGGAGGAAAAGAAGAAGATGATGATTATCATGATCATGAAGATGGTGATGCCGATAATAGATGGAGATCATCATGTTCATGAGGATGGTGATGCCGATAATAGATAGTGATAATCATAATGATGAAGATATAATGACGATAATAGATAGTGATAATCATGATAATGAAGATATAATGACGATAATAGATGGTGATAATCACGATAATGAAGATGGTGACGACCAAAATAGATGGTGGCACTCATGATGATAAAGATGGTGATGATGCTAATGATAACAATGATGACCTGTGACTACCACATCTATTACAAAGAACTCTTGAAAGCTGTGAGAAAAGTGTCCGTAAGAAGCTTTATGTATATTTAAAACACAAAAAGTAGTAAATAAGTATGAAAGAACACGGCACTATGAAAAAAAGCAAACTTTAAGTCATAATGTTTCAATGCTTATACGTGAAAAGAGGGATGTGCAAATTTCCAACAAAGTTCAGATTTTCTTCACCATTTCTCTATTCTGCTAGACTTTTATTGGGTGGTCTGAATGCTAGTCTTTCGTGCATGAAGAGAAACTGAAGTCAAGCATGCAACTCCCGTTCAACACTGGTAAAATCAGCTCGATAATAAAGCCGTATTCCTTGGCATAGTGATGAGAGAATAGCTTCGTGATAGACAGCATGACGGGAAATCTGTGGCATAATTAACATTTCAGATAGAGGCTTTAGTCAGCAGACCATCTTGTCTTTAGAGCAGATACAATTTCACGCAGAAAAAAAATGTTGTGACAGTAATGTAAAGCAACACTGTATGGTCTGATATACTATAATATATTTTAAAATAGGTGTATTTACATGTAACACGTGTAAAAGAGGATTACACACAGATAACAACACCACTACACACACTACAGTAGACTACTTACACACACAACTACACATATATAACCACATCAACATCACACACACACCATACACTACACAACAACACACACACTACATACACTACTACAACACACTACATACACTACAACACTTCACCAAACACTACACCACACATACCCCCCCCCCCCCCACACTACACACACAAACACACACACAAATAACACTATACCACCCCCCACCCCCCCCCCCCACCCCCCCCCAACGACACACTACACACAAACAACACACACATACCCCCCCCCCCCCCCCCCCCACACACACAACACACACAACACACACACAACACAACACAACACAAACTACACCCCCCTCCACCCTCCACACACACACACCACACACACAACACAACACACACACACACACAACACACACACCACACCCCCCCCCCCCCCCCCCCCCCACACACACACACACACTACACACAAAGTCTGGAATTCTCAAGGAACCCATAAAACTCCTCGACCGGAAACCGAACCTTTTCAACCTCCAAAGGCGGAGAGCCCCCTCGTCGTTTTATTGCTGCGAACAGATGCTTTCCTCGTTGCCATCTTCTCCCTCGCTCTCCCCAAAACCACGGAGTTCCTTCCCCTCAATGCAACTCAGACGGAGAAAAAACGAATATCTACATCTAGACTTGAAACACTGTGTTCCTCTCTCCCTCTCTCTCTCTCTCTCCCTCTCTCTCTCTCTCTCTCTCTCTCTCTTCTCTCTCTCTCTCTCTCTGCGTGATCTCACATCAAAAGAGAAGATGCGAATTTCGGCTTGCGGCCGCCATTTTGGCTGAATGCAAGACTTCTAGTTGGTTGGCCTGGGTTTTGTTGGGTTGTTTTTATTTTGTTGGGTTTTTTTTTTTTTTTTTGTTGGTTTTTTTTTTTTTTTTTGGGGGGGGGGGTTGTTTGGTTTTTTGGGTGTGTTTTTTTCTTTTGTTGTTTAAAGGAGAGAGTGAGGGTGGAAGATGTCTGCGTCTGTTTTAAAATAATAGAAGGAAACAGATGGGCGCTTGTGAATATACTCTTTGAAGTGGGTGGTTTTTTTTGGTTGTTGTTTGTTGATGTTTTGTGTGTGTGTGGAGTTGGGTGGGGGGGAGTATTGTGTGTGAGTGTGTTATTTTGCTTTGTTTGAGGGGGGGGGGGGGGAGGTGTACTGTGTGTGTGTGTTATTTAGCTTTTGTTGGGGGGGTTTTAACATTTTATTTCATTTATCTCTTCTTTTATTTTGAGGATAATGGATAAGCACTCGTGTGCTTTTTTTTACCATCCAGTCCCCGTGTGGATGCAGCTTTGTAAATTTTGTCCATCGTTCTCACTGACACACAATGGCCTACTCTTCCGAAAAGCGGAACGGGTGTTAACGTGTGCGCAACATGTTCTGCGTGCGTTCGCACACGGGGCCTCGGTTTCTAGTAGTGGTGTTCTGTGTGTGTGTGTGTGTGTGTGTGTGTGTGTGTGTGTGTGTGTGTGTGTGTGTGTGTGTGTGTGTGTGTGTGTGTGTGTGTGTGTGTGTAGTGGGGGAGGGAGAGGGTGTGTGTGTTTTCCAGGGATAAGGCTGAAAAAGGAGTAAGTGGAAAAAGAAAAAGCTTCCATGCATGTTTTCTTTTCTCTAGATGTGGAGTTTGCGTTAGATGTCACCTTCCTTATCAAAAGTTATTTTCATTTGCTCGCACGCGCGCGCGCGGCGCGCACACGCACACACACACACATACACATGCAAACATACACACACTTGCAAACACACACACACACACACACACACACATGCAAACATACACACAGACAGCACACACACAGAAAGAGGGATAGAGAGAGGTAGAACATGGAATCATTCAAAAACAAAAGTTGACAATGGAAATGCGATTTTCACCATGTTATTTAGAACCGTTTCTCTATTTGTTCATTTTCTCACTTACCTTTCTTGTCCTTTTTTAAATCTATTCTTTGATTGACTTGATTTATATAGATATTCCACTTGCAGTCGTTGAAATGTTTCTCGTGACCGTTTTGTTTTCGCTGTTGAATGTCTAAGACCTAAAAGCCGCCCCCCCCCCCTTCCCCCCACAATCCCTGCCCCTCCCTCCCTCCCCGCCCCTCTTGCTCACCCTCACCCTGCAGATATACTTATGTTCCGTTTCTCTGTTAACCATGGTGCGGTTAGAAATAAATGAATGAATGAATGAATGAATGAATGAATGAAACAAATAGATGAATTAATAGATAGAATAACACATAAGCGAAAAGCAGACAGTACGGATATGATTATCATGAATAACAGATTGAAATATAACTAAACCTATTTCAATCCTCTATAGGTTACAAACAAACAAAGCAAGCCAGCCAACCAGCCCACAAACAAACAACCAACAAACAAACAAAAACACCCCAAGCAAAGCAAAAGCAAAACAAAACGTCCCTACCTAACAACGATAGAACATAAGAGATAAAACTGTAAGCGATATTTAACGAAGGATATAAACTAATCATAAAAAAGGAGATAGACACATTCATAACTATATATATATGATAAATAAATACACAGATAAATAAATAAGCAAATAAATGCAGAAAGAAAGAAACACAATCAAAACTGACACATCGTTTCGCCAGGCGCTTAATGAAACAGACGACACACTCGTGTCACCCACAAAGGACACCCAATGGCGTGTGGACAATGGAAGGGAAGCAACCGTTTTTGGGCTCAGAATGGATGAGGTGTGTGGCTGAATTGCATTGTTCATCTTGCGCTGCCTCCCTTTCCCCCACCCTTTCCTGTCGTCTGCCAGTGATGACAGCATTATTATTATTATTATTATTATTATTATTATTATTATTATAGATGCTTTTTGTCTTTTCACCAACATGTCTGCCTGTGTCTTTCTTTGTGTATGTCCGTCTTTGTCTTGTCTTTCGTTTGCATGTGTGTATGTTTGTTTCTGTTTCTTGTCCAAATCAATATGATGATTTGGATAGCTATTTTAAATACATCTACGAACAAAATCAAACTCACTGTCTATCTCTGTCCTCCTCCTCCTCCTCTCCTTCTTCTTTTTTCTTGTTCTTCGTGTTGTTGTTGTTGTGTTGTTGTTTTGTTGTTCTTCTTCTTCTTCTTCTTCTTTTCTTCTTTTTTCTTCTTCTTCTTCTTCTTCTTCTTCTTCTTCTTCTTGTTCTTCTTCTTCTTCTTCTTCTTCTTCTTCTTCTTCTTCTTCTTCTTTTCTTCTTTCTTCTTCTTCTTTTCTTCTTGTTCTTCTTCTTCTTTTCTTTTCTTGTCTTCTTCTTCTCTTCTTCTTCTTCTTCTACTTCTTCTTCTTCTTCTTCTTCTTCTTCTTCTTCTTCTTCTCTTCTTCTTCTTCTTCTTCTTCTTCTTCTTCTTTCTTCTTCTTCTTCTTCTTCTTCTTCTTCTCTTCTTCTTCTTCTTCTTCTTCTTCTTCTTCTTCTTCTTTCTTCTTCTTCTTCTTCTTCTTCTTCTTCTTCTTCTTCTTCTTCTTCTCTCTTCTTCTTCTTCTCTTCTTCTTCTCTTCTTCTTCTTCTTCTTCTTCTTCCTCTTCTCTTCTTCTTCTTCTTCTTCTCTCTTCCTCTTCTTCTTTCTTCTCTTTCTCCCTCTCTCCTCCTCTTTCTTCTTTTTCTTCCTAGCAATTTTTCGCAATTCCTCTTCGTAATTCTTCTGTGCAATTCTTTGCAATTCTTCTATGCTCAATTCTTCTTCTTTTTATAGATTATGAACTTTGTTTTTGGCTAAACAGTTTTCATTTAACATGTTGTACATGCTACAAAAACAAAAGCATCAAAGAACTCTGGAAAGGCTGACTGTTTATTTGTCTCTGTGTGTGTGTGTGTGTGTGTGTGTGTGTGTGTGTGTGTGTGTGTGTGTGTGTGTGTGTGTGTGTGTGTATGTGTGTGTGTGTGTGTGTGTGTGTCTCCTTCCAGCAGAGAGGCAGGATACAAAACAGACACACACACTGGACATGCACAGACACACACACTGGACATACAAAACAGGTACCTTGACCTTCAACTATCCCGTTGTCTCGTGGACCGTGGGGGCACCACTGAAGATTTTGCAACCAGCTTCCTCCACTCCCTGTTGTCCTCTGCTTTCTGTAGCAGTTAGTTCCACTCAAGGCTACCAGTCCACTCTCTGATGTTGTCTTCCCTTGTTTTCTCTGTCTGCCTCTTCGTCTCCCTCCTTGTACTGTTCCCTGTAGGACAGTCTTGGCCAGTCCAGATGTTGGTGTGACGTGCCCGTACCACTTTAGTTTGCGTGTTTTCACTGAAGTCAGGAGCTCTTCATATGGTCTGATGGCGTTTTTAATTCTGGCCTTCACTTCCTCATCAGTGATGTGATCTCTGTATGAGATACCAAGAAGTTTGCGAAAGAGCCTCATCTGCATTGCCTGTATCCTTCTTTCAAGGTCTGCTGTTATGGTCCACATTTGATATGCGTACACAAACATGGACATGGTCAAGGAACGCATCAGTCTGATCTTGAAGCTGATGGGTGAAGTTTTATCCAGGTTCATTTTGTACAAGGGACACTGTCTGAAAGATTCTGTGCAGCGCCGTAACCCATTTATTCTCAAGAAGTCGGACGGGATAGCTCAGTGGTCAGAGCACTCGCTTTCCCCCAGCCAATGTTAAGCAGCGTCGAGCGTGGTTACCACTTGGATGGGTGACCGTTTCCACGGCTTCAGTACAGTCCCCCAGTTCACCCAGCTGTCAATGGGTACCTACCCTCTTTAGGGTCAGGGAAGGTAAAGCAGCGAGGGAGAGGAGATGGGCGCCGCCCTCAATATGCTGGCCCCTAGAGAAGTGAGGTCTCTGACGCCTCGCTCCCCCTACGACCAACATAGGTTATGGGACACCTTTACCTTTACCTTACAAACTGTGTCCAGGGTTTTCATGTTTGGGGCAACAGCCTGCTTTAAGAAAAGACAGGGAGGGGGAGGGGGATAAAGAAAGGAACGTTGAAAAGGGGGGGGGGGTAACCAAAAGAAATGTTAAAAAAATACGGGAAGGAAAAAGTGGGGGAAAAAATAGGCATGAAGAAATGAAGAAAAGAAAAGGAAAGCAATCAACGGTTAGTAGATCTGTAAGAACAAAAACAAAAAGAAAAAACCCCCAGTATATCCAAAAAAAGTCAGTCATAAAAGAGAGACATAGTCATCAATGTAAATCATATCTATGATCAGAAAGAAGTTGAAACTGGTTATCTGCGCTTGGTTTTCTCCACAATCATTATTTTCTCAGTTAAGTATGTAGGGAGAAAGGGGGGCGGGAGGATAAGAAATGTAAGATTTTTAAAAGGGGGAAAAACTGACTCAGAGACAACCCAAAACACACACACACACACTGTATTTTCAATGTATTACCTTATCGATTTTCCTTTTTTTTTACTGGTTTAAATTAATGGTAAATGATGCAATAATGTAGTATCTTAGTATAATCATTAAGAAATTTGTTCTTAGATAGATGGCTTGATGAAAAAAAGCAAATGCAGTGGTTATTCAAT
Source organism: Rapana venosa (assembly GCA_028751875.1). NCBI lineage: Eukaryota > Metazoa > Mollusca > Gastropoda > Neogastropoda > Muricidae > Rapana > Rapana venosa. The sequence goes on from CM054159.1 coordinate 28,201,252, forward strand.
GTACCATCTGGAAATAAAATTTTGACTTGACTTGACTTGACTTGACACACACACACACACACACACACACACACACACACACACACACACACAAGCAAGCAAACGAACAACTGAAAAAGAAGCTGAACACACACACTACAACAACAACAACAACAATTCCGCTTTTGTTCCCCCGAACATATGAAGTCGTCCGCGGTAGCTCATGTCTGCACACTACAACCTAAACCAGCATAGCGCTTCGGGGTGGGGGGTGGGGGATGGGGTGGGGTGAGGGGTGGGGGATGGGGGGGATGGGGATGGGGCGGGGTGAGGGGGGGGGGATGGGGGTGGGGTTTGATGGGGGTGGGGGTAAAGGAAAAAAAATGGTGGGTATCATCACCCACCCACCCTCCAACACCATCACCATCATCATCACCCTTACTCCCATCCAACACACACACACACACACACAGACACACACACCACGCACACACGCACACACACATACACACACACAAAACACACACACACCCAGCCCCAACCCCACCCCACACCACACACACACTCAACACCCCCACCCCCCACCCCAACCTCCACCACCCCTCCAGCCCTCCCCTACACACAGAGATTAAAGGCTCCCTCACACGAGGTGTGATGGGTGATTTATTGCAAAGCGGTTTTTTTTTTCCTTCTTCTTCTTTTCTTCTTCTTCTTCTTCTTCTTCTTCTTCTTCTTCTTCTTTCTTCTTCTTCTTCTTCTTCTTCTCTCCTCCTCCTCCCCCCCTCTCTCTCTCCCTCTCTCTCTCTTGCTCTCTCTCTCTCCCTCCTCCCTCTCTCAACTCGATAAAAAAAGAATTTAAACAATAATAAAACTCTCTCTCCCTCTCTCTCTCTCCCTCTTCTCTCTCTCAACTCTCTCTCAACCTCTATCTCAATCTCTCAATCTCTCTCTCCCTCTCCTCTCTCAATCTCTCTCTCAATCTCTCTCTCATCTCTCTCTCTCTCTCTCTCTCTCTCATCTCTCTCTCTCTCTCTCTCTCTCTCTCTCTCTCTCTCTTTCTCTCCTCTCTCCCTCTCTCTCTCTCTCAACCTCTCTCTCAACCTCTCTCTCAATCTCTCTCTCAATCTCTCTCTCCCTCTCCCTCTCTCAATCTCTCTCTCAACCTCTCTCTCAATCTCTCTCTCCCCATCTCTCTCTCTCGCGCGCGCTCTCTCTCTCTCAATCTCTCTCTCCCTCCTCAATCAGTCTCTCTCTCATCTCTCTCCCTCTCCCCCTCTCTCAACTCTCTCTCTCTCCAGCCCCCCCTCTCTCTCCCTCTCTCTCCCCCTCCCTCTACTGGTTAGAGAGCAGTCTCCCCTTCTTCTCCCTTGACTGTGGCTTTCAAAGCGGCAGACGACAAACTTCAAAGAAATCAAGCGCCGTGCAAAGTGTGAGCTAGCTTATCGAAGACTGGAACTACATGCTGATGGGAGGGGGGGGGGGGGGGGGGGGGGGGAGGATGTAGAGAGGTTTGTGGGGGGGGGGGGGGATCTGTAGACGTGGGGGGGAGGGAGTGGGGGGGGGGAGGGGAGGGGAGTGGGTGGGGGGGACTTTTGGGGTAGGGGAAGGAAGGAGTGAGAGAGAGAGAGAGGAGTGGCAGGGTGGGAGATAGTAGAAGAAGGAGTGAGGGGGGTGGGTGGGGGGGTGGGGTGGAAGGAAGTGGGGGTAGAGAGGGGAGGAGGGGGGATGGAAGGAGTGAGGGGAAAGGGTCAAGTAGATGAGTGAAGAAGAAGAGGAGGAGGAGGAGGTATCAAAGATGTGGTGGGAGAGAGAGAGAGCGGTGGGTGCGAGGAGGGAGGGAGGGAGGGAGGGAGAGAGAGAGAGAGAGAGAGAGAGAGAGAGAGAGAGAGAGAGAGAGTTTCTAACGTATGGTTAGCCTCTTGATTTGTAAAAAAACACCCCACAAAACCCACTATAGTGCTTTTTCCAGTATCTTCGAAATAAAAGGATAAATAAATAAAAACAATTAACATAGAAAGCACATACAAAATGTATGTAGAATACAATCACAGAATACACTTATTTTATTAATAGATTTATTCATGTTATTCTTTTATTTCGAAGATAATGCAATAACCACTCATGTGCTTTTGTTTACATCCAGTCACCGCCGCCCTCAATATACTGACCCCTTGAGAGAAGCTGAGGTTTCTGATGCCTCACTTCCCTACGACCACATAGGTTATGGGGACACCTTTACACTTTTTTTACCCCGTGTGTTTGCAGTTGTGTAAATTTTGTCAACTATCCCCACAAGCACACAAATGACCTACTCTTGCGAAAAGCAGAACAGGTTTTAACTTACAGAACGTATGTGTACGCTTACAGGGAAGTCTGGCACCTGTCCAGGGGACCTCACTCCGCCAGTCAGAGAACGAGGAGGAGGGCCAGAGGTGAAGTGGAGCCAGGCAGTGGTCAAGGACTGCAGCACTGGTCTCTCTCCCTGAGGCTGGGCTACCACCAGAAGGCTGAAGCAGGTCATCAGTACAAAGGTAAAGGAGTCCCGTAACCTATAAGGTCGTAGGCGAGCGAGGCATCAGAGACCTCACTTCTCTAGGGGCCAGTATATTGAGGGCGGCGCCCATCTCCTCTCCCTCGCTGCTTTACCTTCCCTGACCCTTAAAGAGGGCAGGTACCTATTTACAGCTGGGTGAACTGGGGGACTGTACTGAAGCCAAGGCGAGCAAACGGTCACCCATCCAAGTGGTAACCACGCTCGATGCTGCTTAACCTTGGCTGGGGGAAAGCGAGTGCTCTGACCACTGAGCTATCTCGTCATTGTCAGTATAAAATACCAATTTTGCCTCAGGTATGATCCCAGTTCCCCCGTGGGGATGCCGGGGGCCTGTCAGTATAAATAGCATCCTCACCTTCTGGGAAAATTATGTGCTAGAAATTTCCTCTTTTCTATCACTCTTTTGTTTCTGCCTTCGTTCCTATTTCTTCCTTTCACCTCTTCCTTGTCTGTTTTCTGCCTTCTTGGTCCATTCTCCTGCCTTTTTTCCCCAGAAATTATTAAAAGATTAAATTATCTCTTGTGCCGAAGTCGGATATGTTGGGCCTGACTTGTCAGGCGCTTAACGGCAGCGTGACGCATTTTCGCTAAATATAAGAGACACCAATAGTTGCTGCTAAGAAGAAGAAGAGAGAAGGAAGAAGAAGAAGAAGAAAAGAAGAAGAAGAAGAAAAGAATGCGAAAAAAGAAGAAGAGGACGAGAGAAGAAGAAGAAGAAGAAGAAGAAAAGAAGAAGAAGAAGAAGAAGAAGAAGAAGAAGAAGAAAGAAGAAGCAGAATTACGAAGAAGAAGAAGAAGAAGAAGAAGAAAGAAGAAGAAGAAGAAGAAGAAGAAAGAAGAAGAAGAAGAAGAGAAAGAAGAGAGAAAAGAAGAAGAAGAAGAAAGAAGAAGAAGAAGAAGAAGAAGAAAGAAGAAAAGAAGAAGAAGAAGAAGAAGCAGAATTGCGAAGAAGAAGAAGAAGAAGAAGAAGAAGAAGAAGAAGAAGAAGAAGAGAAGAAGAAGAAGCAGAATTGCGAAGAAGAAGAAGAAGAAGAAGAAGAAGAAGAAGAAGAAGAAGAAGAAGAAGAAGAAGAAGAAGAAGAAGAAGAAGAAGAAGAAGAAGAATGGTCTGTCAGGAGGGTTCTGGGTGTGGTGGTTTAACAGCGTCACCTTGGTCTACAAAAAATGTATTCGTTGAAAATAACACAGCAGCAAACACAATCATGAATCATGAAATGTGAATACAGCAGGTGTGAGCTTATCATACACGATGTCCTTTTCTTTCTGCTTCTTCATAATCGTCGTCGTCGTCGTCATCATCATCAGCATCAGCATCATCATCATCATCATCATCATCTTCTTCTTCTTCTTCTTCTTCTTCTTTTTCTTCTTCTTCTTCTTCTTCTTCTTCTTCTCTTCTTCTTCTTCTTCTTCTTTCTTCTTCTTCTTCTTCTTCTTCTTCTTCTTCTTCTTCTTCGCAATTCTTCTGCTCCTCCTTCTCCTCCTTCCTCTTCTTTCTCTTCTTTATCAGCATTACTCTCTCTCCTCTCTCTCCCCTCTCTCTCTCTCTCTTCTTCTTCTTCTTCTTCTTCTTCTTCTTCTTCTTCTTCTTCGCAATTCTTCTTCGCAATTCTTCTTCGTCTTCTTCTCTTCCTATCTGTCTCGTTCACCTGCTCCATGGTCTGTCTTCTCTTTCCTTTTCTCTGTTCCTGTTTTTTTTTGCTGCCGCTATAATTGATGACTGGGTCTCTCTCTCTCTCTGTCTCTCTCTCTCTTTCTCTCTCTCGCTCTCTCTCGCTCTCTCTCTCTCTCTCTCTCTCTTCTCTCTCTCTCTCTCTCTCTCTCTCTCTCTCTCTGTGTCTCTGTGTCTCTGTGTCTCTCTGTTCGGGTCTCCAGTTTACATACTACACGTTTCGTCGCCCAGTGAGGCGTGCACCGCAAATGGCCTCTCTCTTCTAGGTTCATTGGCTGTCGTTTGTCACAACTTCCTCTCCTCCACATCCAAAAATGAAAGAGAGAGACAGAAAGAAAGAGAGAGAGACAGAGAGACGGACAGACAGACAGATAGATAGACAGACACAGAGACACAGAGGGAGAGAAGCGTTTTCCTATATTGCACACACACACACACACACACACCACTCTTACACGCTCTCATTCTCATACTTTCTCTATCACGTGCGTACACACACACACACACACACACACACACACACACACACACACACACACACACACACATATAAACACACACACACATACACACCACTCTCACACGCTCTCATTCTCATACTTTCTCTATCACGCGCGTACACACACAACACACACACACACACACACACACAACACACACACACACCACACACATACAAACACACACACATACACACACAAAGCTGGCATGAGAGCATTCAACAGCTGGGTGATAAGGTGGCTAAGTTCCCATTCCATAGTCCTTCAATTATAGACAAAAGGTTGAAATATGCCCGGCTTTTCAATGACGAAGTATGAGAATAATTATAACACTCTTCCTGATCACCATAGTGCAGACCTGCCAGTGCCAGAGACAGTGTCTTAGCTTCTTGAAATATACACGCAAAACAGAAGATCACAGATTCCAGTCAAAAGATCACGCCATTTATTTCAGCACTCATGCGCGCTTCAGAAGGAAAACCAAAACAGAAAAAAGAGAAAAAAGGCAGAGAGGCTTTTCTGGAGTTGGTGTGATGGTGATGCAATTAGTCTGGCACTTAAGGAGAGGAACTTTGGCAGATGTGCCCTAACCTGTTTCAAATATTCCCGTCTGCTGGGAAACATCTTTTGTGGTGAGAGAGAGAGAAAAACAAAGAAAGGACAAAATGAAGTTTACACACACAAACACATAGACACAGACACACACAGACACACACACACACAGACACACACAGACACAGACACACACAGACACACACAAACACACAGACACAGACACACACAGACACAAACACACACAGACACACAGACACAAACACACAAACACACACAGACACAAACACACACAGGCACAAACTAAATGTGAATAGACGTTAAACTGAAGATATAACAAAGACACACAAGACGAACACAGACACACACACACACACACACACACACAAACACACAGACATACACACACCTCATAAAGAAACATAGACACAAACACAAACACAGACACACGCATACACACAGACACACACAGGCACAGGCACAGAGAGAGAGAGAGAGAGAGAGAGAGAGAGAGAGAGAGAGAGAGAGAGAGAGAGAGAGAGAGGAGAGAGAGAGAGAGAGAGAGAGAGAGAGAGAGAGAGCGTATGCGATTTTTTTTTTATTCTCTTAAAGATCGATTTCATTTTACACACCACACACACATAGACACACACAGACACAGACACAGACCACAGACACAGACACACACACACACACACACACACACACAGTCTCTCTGTGTCTCCCTATCTCTGTGTCACTTTCTTTCTCTCTGTGTCTGTTTTTGTTTTTGTCTGTCTGTTTTTCTGTCTGTCTGTCTGTCTGTCTGTCTGTCTCTGTCTCTCTCTCTCTCTATCTATCTCTCTCTCTCTCTTCTATCTATCTATCTATCTATCTATCTTCTGTCTGTCTGTCTATCTGCCTATCTATCTATCTCCCTCTCTCTCTCTCTCGCTCTCTCTCTCTTGCTCTCATGCACACACACGAGCTAGACAGACGGAAAGACAGACCAACAAACAGACAGACACAGACAGGGGCAGACATAGACAGAGAGAGGGAAAGAAGGAAGGAAGGAAAGAAGGAAGGAAGGAAGGAAGGAAGGAGCCATCAAAGAGCAGTGAACGGAAGTGGGGTAGAGGGAGCTGTCTCAGACTTCACAACAGCCATACCTACTCTGGCGGGTGACCCTGTGGCGGTGACACACCCAGCCTGTAAGCACTGAGGGAGTGGGGAACCGACAGCTTTCTTGACCTGTGTGTGTGTGTGTGTGTGTGGGTGGGGGGTTGGGGTGGGGGGTGGAAGTTGGCGTGAGTTGTGTTTGGTATAATGTGTGTGTGTGTGTGTGTGTTGTGAGTGTATTTGTGTGTGTGTGGATGGGTTGGGGTGTAAGTGTGTGTGTGTGTGTGTGTGTGTGTGTGTGTGTGTGTGCGTGCGCGTGTGTGTTTTTATTTTATTTTTTAAATTTTATTTTATTCTTTTATATCGAGGATAATGGAATAAGCACTTAAGTGCTTTATCTTTTACATCTAGTCCCCATGTGTATGCGGTTTTGTAAATTCGGTCATCTATTCCCACCGACACACAATGGCCTACTCTTCCGAAAAGCGGAACAGGATTTAATGTGTGCACAAGATGTTCTGCGTGTAAGTGAGTGTGTGTGTGTGTGTGTGTGTTTGTGTTTGTGTATGTGTATGCATTTGTATTTGTGTGTGTGTGTGTTTGTGCGCGTGTGTGTAAGTGAATGTGTGTGTGTGTGTGTTTCGTGTATGTGTATGCATTTGTTTTGTATGTGCATTTGTATGTGTGTGTGTGTGTCTTTGTGTGTATGTGTGTGCTATAGTGTATGTTGTTATGGTTTTGTTTCTGGTCTCTTTTGGTTTGTTTGTTTACTGTTGTGTCTGCGAGTAATGCATTGATACAGCCTTCTGGTTTATGAGTCTCACAGTTTAGTTTTTTTAATACAAGTTAGAATACATGATTTAAACTAAGTGCCATCAACGTCTTAATAACTTCTGTAAATCATTTTACTTTTTTTTTTTAATGAAAAACAATGCAATTCCGAGTGTTGTTTTTTTAAATTTTTATAATCATAAAGATGTTTGCTGGATGTCACGGGGGTGGCAAAGCATAATGAGTAATTAATAAATTTATCATTTAACGCTTTTTTAATATCATCATAATTATATTGTTTTCAATCTGCATATTATAATTATCTATGTTGCTCAGATTAGATCTCTGCCATTTCGTTGTGGTATGTTTCAACAAATGCAGCGAGCAAAAGCCATGTTGTTTCCATCGGACATCTCACACACACACATACACACACACACACACACACACACACACACACACACCACACACACACACAACACACACACACACACACAAAAAGCTTTTTTGCGGGTGAAACCAAGCAAGAAAAGCCAAAAGCCAACTATAAAGACCATCAGCTTTGGTAAGCACACGCTTACATTGAATAGAACAACTGTTTAGCTTTTGGCGAATTTTAAGAATAATAAACTTCGTCGCCATCAAAATTAGTCTTGTAGATTCCACTAGCAAGGGGAGGTAACAGTTGAAACAGTTTATCTGTTCATCTGAAGTGGTTGTTGTTGTTACTATAAATTTGATTTATGTGCCATTTGTTTTCTTACAAAAGGTAAAGGCGTCCCATAATCTACAAGGTCGTAGGGGAGCGAGACGACAGAGACCTCACTTCTCTAGGGCTAGCATATTGAGGGCGGCGCCCATCTCTTCTCCCTCGCTGCTTTACCTTCCCTGACCCTAAAGAGGGCAGGTACCCATTTACAGCTGGGTAAACTGGGGAACTGTACTGAAGCCAAGGCGCGCAAATGGTCACCCATCCAAGTGGTAACCACGCTCGACGCTGCTTAACTTGGCTGGGGGAAAGCGAGTGCTCCGACCACTGAGCTATCCCGTTATTTTTCTAAGGTTTGATAAAAAGGATAATTACTGCAGTCGGAAGAAAGGATTTGTTACAAAGGGGGTAGGGGGGAGGGGGGGGAGTCTTCTTTTCCTCAGCTAGAGCTACAAAGTTCGACAACTGTGGTGAAAGTTTTGCGTGTATGCGACCGGTGTTGTTTTTTTAACTTCCTTACCATTCAGGTAGCCGCATTCCGACTTTGGGGATATAAGAGTTGTTTCACACCGGTACGTTTGTATTTTGACTTAGCATTCTAAGATGCTCTAACAGACACTTCAAACCCTTCGTGTTGATGAAACAGACTGTGGCACACACGTTGCCAGACCTGCCTGGGTAGATAGCTCTTGTCTGGGTATCGTAGCTCTTGTCGGGGTATCGTATCTCTTGTCGGGGTATCTGACGAGGGGGTCAAGATAGCCTGGTGGTTAGAGTGATGTATTCGTGATCTGCTGACCCGGGTTCGATTCTCGTTCAAGAGGAGTTTTTTCCTCTGGAGTTAACATCAGTGCAGACTCCACTCTCCCCAAAAGTCCTTCAGATGAGACTAGAAACCGAGGCCCCGTGTCGGAACGCACGCGGAACATCTAGCGCGCACGTTAAAACCCGTTCCGCTTTTCGGAAGAGTAGGCTATTGTGTGCAGGTGGGAACGGATGATAACATTGGCAAAACTGCATCCACACAGGGACTGGATGAAAAAAACAACACACGAGTGCTTATTCTATTATCCTCGAAATAAACGAATAAAAGAATAAAAGTATTTATTGTCTGGGTATCTTTTGTCGGGGTATCTATTGTCTGTGTAGATATCTATGGCCTGGGTAAAGAAATATCACTGGCTTCTGTTAATTGAGCTACCGCTAAACAAACTGCTCGCAAAAATAAACGAGTGAAACTTGAAGACTCGAAAGCGAGGATGCTCTCTCTCTCTCTCTCTCTCTCTCTCTCTCTCTCCTCTCTCTCATCTCTCCTCTCTCTCTCTCTCTCTCTCTCTCTCTCTCTCTCTCTCTCCTCTCTCTCTCTCTCTCTCTCTCTCTCTCTCTCTCCTCTCTCCTCTCTCTCTCTCTCTCTCTCTCTCTGGTCTTCTTCTTCTTCTTCAAACAAACCCCTCTGCTTTCTCCTCTTCTTCAAACAAAACTCGCTCTCACACCTTGTGGAGAAACTCGAGCACTGCAACAAAAGCTTGTTAACGAGCCAACCACACACACACACACACACACACACACACACACACCACACACACACCACACCACACACACACAACACACACACACACACACACACACACACACACACCACACAACACACATCACACACACACTCCCCATCCCCCACCTACCCACTACCCACCACCCACCACCACCACTACCCACCACCCCAAATAGTTCCAGTAGGGGGCTCCTAGACTGATTTTTCTTTGGTTGTCGTTGTTTTCTTTTTTTCCCTGAGTGAGAAGGAGAGAAAGAAAGAGAGATTGAGAGGGAGAGGGAGAAAGAGAGGGAGAGAGAGAAAGAGGGAGAGATTGAGAGAGAGAGAGGGAGAGAAAGAGAGATTGAGAGGGAGAGGGAGAAAGAGAGAGAGGAGAGAGAAAGAGGGAGAGATTGATAGAGAGAGAGGGAGAGAAAGAGAGATTGAGAGGAGAGGGAGAAAGAGAGAAGAGAGAGAGAGAGAGAGAGGAGAGAAGAGAGAGGGGGAGAGAGAGAGAGAGAGGAAAGAGAAGAGAGATTGAGAGTGGAGAGGGAGAAAGAGAGATAGAAAGAAGGAGAGATTGAGAGAGAGAGGGAGGGAGAAGAGAGATTGAGAGGGAGAGGGAGAAAGAGAGAGAGAAAGAGGGAGAGATTGATAGAGAGAGAGGGGAGAGAAAGAGAGATTGAGAGGGAGAAAGAGAGAGAGAGAAAGAGGGAGAGATTGAGAGAGAGAGGGAGAGAAAGAGAGATTGAGAGGGAAAGAAAGAGAAGAGAGAGAGATGAGAGAGGAGAGAAAGAGAGAGAGAGAGAGGGGAGAGATTGAGAGAGAGAGTGGAGAAGAAAGAGAGATTGAGAGGGAGAGGGAGAAAGAGAGAGAGAAAGAGGAGAGATTGAGAAGAGAGAGGGAGAGAAAGAGAGATTGAGAGGAGAGGGAGAAAAGAGAGAGAAGAAGAGGAAAGAGGGGAGAGATTGAGAGAGAGAGGGGAGAGGAAAGAGAGATTGAGAGGGAGAGGGAGAAGATGAGAGGGAGAGAGAGAAAGAGGGAGAGATTGAGAGAGAGAGGGAGAGAAAAGAGAGATTGAGAGGGAGAAAGAGGAGAGAAAGAGGGAGATTGAGAGAGAGAGGGAGAGAAAGAGGATTGAGGGAGAGGGAGAAAGAGAGAAGAAAAGAGGGAGAGATGAGAGAGGGGAAGAAAGAGAGATGAGAGGAGAGAAAGAGAGAGAGAAAGAGGAGAGATGAGAGGAGAGAGGGAGAGAAAGAGAGATTGAGAAGGGAGAGGGAAAAGAGAGAGAGAGGAAAGAGGGAGAAGAGAGAGAAAGAGAAAGGGAGAGAGAAGAAGAGAGATGAGAGGAGAGAGGGAGGAAGAGAGAAAGAGATAGAGATTGAGAGAAAGAGAAAGAGAAAGAGAGAAAGAGAGAAGAGAGAGAGAGAGAGAGAGAGAGACAGACAGACAGACAGACAGACAGACAGACAGACAGGCAGACAGGCAGACAGAGACTCCAACAACGAGAAAAGTCCGGAAAACTCGTCAGAATCGTCGAAACTCTTTGCCCTGTCTCCCACATACATACATACATGTAGAGGAGACTGACTTGACTTGACTATCTCCCCCTCCCCCCAACCCCTCATCCCCCTCCCCCACCCCCACCCCTACAAAACTCAACTCTTCGCATAAGAAAAGTCAGGAGGAGAGATGGGTGGAGGATACATACAAACTCCCCTCCTCCTCCTCCTTCCTCTTCTTCCTCCTCCTCCTCTCCTTCCTCTTCTTCCTCCTCCTCCTTCCTTCCTTCCTTCCTTCCCTTCCTCCACCCTCTCCACCCTCTACTCTACCAGTTCGCGAAACACTTTTCCTTTTTTTTTTGTTTCTTTTTAAAAACTTTTGGCTCTCATCTGTCGAGCGGCAAAGAGAGGGGGAGAGAATTGATGTCTTTGCTTGGCATTCATGCGTGCTTGTTGTCTGCGCTCGCCTTTCTGGCTTGCCTTTGATGTGGCAGAGAGGCCACGTTAGGCCAGACTGCAGAAAATACATTCTCTGCGACGGGCCGAGAAACGACTTTCGCAGGAGGCAGACGGCAGGCGGGCAGGCAGGCAGACTCTTCTTGCTTGCTCTGTCACTCACTTGCTGTTCGCCGCTGCCGCATGGCTTTGCAGACAGACAGACAGACAGTAGAGTAGAGTAGGGTAGAGTAGCGTAGAGTTGAGAGGTGGGTAGAGTAGAGTAGAGTAGGGTAGAGTAGAGTAGAGGTGTGGTAGAGTAGAGTAGAGTAGGTGAGTAGAGGTGGGTAGAGTAGAGTGTAGAGAGGTGGAGTAGAGTAGAGAGGGTAGAGTAAGAGAGTGGGTAGAGTAGAGAGGTGGGTAGAGTAGAGAGAGGTGGGTAGGTAGAGTAGAGAGTGGTAGAGTAGAGAGAGGTGGTAGAGTGAGTGAGAGGGGTAGAGTAGAGAGGTGGGTAGAGTAGATAGTAGAGGTGGTAGAGTAGAGAGGTGGGTAGAGTAAAAGAGGTGGGTAGAGTAGAGAGAGGTGGGTAGAGTGAGAGAGGTGGGTAGAGTAGAGAGGTGGGTAGAGTAGAGAGGTGGGTAGGTAGAGTAGAGAGGTGGGTAGAGTAAGAGTAGAGAGGTGGGTAGAGTAGAGTGGGAGAGTAGGGGTGGAGTAGAGAGGTGGGTAGAGTAAGAGGTGGGTAGAGTAGAGTAGAGAGAGGTGGGTAATAGAGTGTAGAAGGAGGTATAGAGGTTAGAGTAGAGAGAGGTGGGTAGAGTAGAAGAGGTGGGTAGAGTAGAGAGGTGGTAGGTAGAGTAGAGAGAGTGGGTAGAGTAGAGAGGTGGGTAGAGAGAGAGGTGGGTAGAGTAGAGAGAGGTGGGTAGAGTAGAGAGGTGGGTAGAGTAGAGAGGTGGGTAGAGTAGAGAGGTGGTGAGTAGAGAGTGATGGGTTAGAGTAGAGAGGTGGGTAGAGTAGAGAGAGGTGGGTAGAGTAGAAGAGAGGTGGTAGTAGATGTAGAGAGAGGTGGGTAGAGTAGAGTGGTAGATGAGAGGTATGGGTAGAGTAGAGAGGTGGGTAGAGTAAGAGAGGTGGGTAGAGTAAGAAGTAGAGGTGGTAGAGTAGAGGTGGTGAGTAGAGAGGTGGGTAGTATGTAGAGTGAGGTGGTAGTAAGATGTAGAGTAGAGGGTGGGTAGAGTAGAGAGAGGTGGGTTAGAGTAGAGAGGTGGGTAGAGTAGAGAGAGGTGGGTAGAGTAGAGAGATGGTAGGTAGAGGTAGAGAGAGGTGGGTAGAGTAGAGAGGTGGGTAGAGTAGAGAGGT
>CM054159.1:28218910-28221410 GCA_028751875.1 Rapana venosa
CATCACTATCATCATCACCACGGTCATCATCATCGTCATCATCATCATCATCGTCATCATCATCATCATCATCACCGTCATCACCGTCATCACCGTCATCATCATCACCGTCATCATCATCACCGTCATCACCGTCATCATCATCATCACCACCGTCACCGTCATCACCGTCATCATCATCATCACCACCATCATCATCATCATCACCACCATCATCATCATCATCACCACCACCATCACTATCATCAGCAGCATCCGCATCAGCATCAGCAGCATGTGTCCTTTCTCGTTGAGCTTTTTCATTATCGTGAGCTGCTCTTCCTTCTCCAACCTCATCCCCCCCCCCCTTCCCCCCACACCCCTCATCTTTCTAATGACCATTAAATCCCCCTTCATCCCCCCCTCTCCCACCCTCCCCTTTGTCTTCCATTCTGTTCTTTCCTTCTTCTGCTTCTGCCCTTGTCCTTCACAGGCAAAAAAAAAAAAAAGAGGGGGGGGGGGGGGGGCAGAAGGCTTTAATCTAAATCGAAACAGTTCACTCTAACAGAGGCACTGCTAAACTGAACTAATCGGAAATTTTTTATCGAGGATAATGGAATAAGCACTCATGTGCTTTGGTTTTTTTACTGCCAGTCCTCTTGTGTATGCGGTTTTGTAAATTCTGTCATCTGTTCCCACCAGCACATAATGGCCTACTCTTACGAAAAACGGAACAGGATTTAACGTGTGCGCAAGATGTTCTGCGTACGTTCGCACACGGGACCTCGGTTTATAGTCTCATCCGAAGGACTTTGGGGAAGAGTGGAGTCTTCACTTATGTTAACTACAGGGGAGAATACGCCCTTGAACGGGAATCGAACCCGGGTCGTCAGATTGCGAGCGCATTGTTCTAACCACTAGGATATCCCGTCCGCACAGGCAGGCAGACAGACAGACAGACAGACAGACAGACATACATGCAGGCAGGCAGGCAGGCAGGCAGACAGACAGACAGACAGACAGACAGACAGCGACAGAGACAGAACGACAGGCAGATAGAGGGGAGGGGGGAGGGGGTGATGGTGGCAATTGTGGGCGCCAATCACATGACCAATAGGAAGGAATCAAGAGGCCGTTTTCGGAATATGAGCACCATGGGAGTTGAGGTTCCTGGGTGTGAAATTGGCACTGGTGACGTCACTTGCGTGGCAAGGTCACGACTCGACAGGACGTCACTGTGCTGCAGTGTCAGTTTCATGTAACCCCTGCTGCTGCTGCTGCTGCTGCTGCTGCTGCTGCTGCTGCTGCTGCTGCTGCTGCTGCTGTTACTGCTGCGATGACTATTGACTGTCTGGCAGAAGCTGGTGTGGCCTTGGTCTGTTTTTTGTTTATGGCTTTTTCTTGTCAGTGACAGAGAGAGACCAAGAGGGAGACAGAGAAAACGATGATGTCAAAGTCCTTCGGATGAGACTATAAACCGAGGCCCCGTGTTCAAACGCATGCAGAACATCTTGCGCACACGATAAATCCTGTTCCGCTTTTCGGAAGAGTAGGCCATTGTGTGCCGGTGGAAAAAGATGACAAAATTTACAAAATCGCATACACACGGGGACTGGATGTAAAAAAGCACATGAGTGCTTATTCCATTATCCTCGATATAAAAGAATAACTAAATAAAAAATTAATAAAATAAATAAAATAAATGAGAAGACAGCATCAGAGAGTAGACTGGGCTTGAAAGGAGCTTTGACTTACTACAGAAAGCTGAAAATGATTGAGGAGTGGAGGAAGCTGGTTGCAAAATTGTCAGTGGTGCCCAAATGGTCTAGTTTACAATGGGATGGGTGATGTGAGGTGAGGAGGACTGACAGGAATGGCATTTTCTGTTTGAAATCTTTTTTATATCATCAGATGTGCAGAGATGCATATGCTTTGTGGGGTTTCTTTAATGATGACAGAAGAATCAGACATAGAACATCAAAGAAAGAACTGATCTCTGTACCTCATGTCCAAGAGAGGCAGAAAACAGATCGGAATTTGAAATAGCTCAATAATTTAGCGCACGTAAAACAACCCACGCCAACAAGAGAGTTGCCCTGGCAAAATTCTGCACACGAAAACCCTCACTCTGATAGGAAACAAATACAGTTGAAGACAGGAAAAGAAACAAAAATGGGTGGCGCTGCTCTTGTGGCGACGCGTTCTCCCCGGGGAGAGCAGCCCTAATTTCATGCAGAGAAATCTGCCGTGACTTAAAGTGGTATGAAAATGGAAATGAAATGAAAATCCAGTGAAACCGCTACTAAATTGGACTGGATGACCAAAATTAAAAAAGCGAAAGAGGGGGAAGGAAGGAAGGAAGGAAGGAAGGAGGACAGGGTGGAGGTAGTGATAGTGGGTGCTCATCAGACAGCCAACAGGAAGCGGAAGACCGATTATGGAATACGAGCATCATGGGAGTTGAGGTTCCTGAGTGTGAAATTGGCACTGGTGACGTCACTGGTGGGCTAAGGTCACAACT
>CM054159.1:28223910-28236410 GCA_028751875.1 Rapana venosa
GTCTGTCTGTCTTTCTTTCTTTCTTTCTTTCTTTCTTTCTTTCTTTTTCCTGGACTTCACAAGAAGTCATTGAGGCACTGCACAGGAAGTGTTCAGGCAGTGTGTCAGGGCAAGTTGAACTTGGCGGAGCCCATCCCTCCCCAATTACAAGTTGCATGCTGGGCATGCTTCTGTTTCCATTCTCACCTAACACTGGCATAAATCATGGGATTATAACGTGCATATTTAATCTTTTGCGTGTATACACGAAACCAACTAAGGCACTGGTAAGTCTGTGCTTTTAATTGAATTTTTTAAAAGGTAAAGGTGTCCCGTAACGTATGTGGTCGTAGGGGAGCGAGGCGTCAGAGACCTCAACTTCTCCAGGGGCCAGCATATTGAGGGCGGCGCCCATCTCCTCTCCCTCGCTGCTTTACCTTCCCTGACCCTAAAGAGGGCAGGTACCCATTTACAGCTGGGTGAACTGGGGGACAGTACTAAAGCCAAGGCGCGCAAACGGTCACCCATCCAAGTGGTAACCACGCTCGACGCTGCTTAACTTGGCTGGGGGAAAGCGAGTGCTCTGACCCCTGGAGGAAGAGCAGTTTTAAAAAAAAACAGTCATTGGTAGTTGATATAAAGAAACGCGCGCGCGCTTGCGCTCACACACACACACACACACACACACACACACACACACACAACACCACACACACACACACACACACACACACACACGCACACACACAGGAAGGTGAGGATGGTGGCAGAATGGTTAAGACGTTCGCCTGCCAACAAGTAAACAGTGAGGTTGTGGTTTCGATTCCCAGCCTCGCCCTTTCTTCCCAGTTTGACAAAAAAATCAAAGTGAATGTCAAAGTCCTTCGGATGAGACTATAAACCAAGGCCCCGTGTTTGAACGCATGCAGAACATCTTGCGCACACGTTAAATCCTGTTCCGATTTTTGCAATAGTAGGCCATTGTGTGCGGGGGAAACATGACAAAAGTTACAAAACCGCATACACACGGGGACTGGTTTTATAAAAGCACATGAGTGCCTATTCCATTATTCTCGATATAAAAGAATAAATAAATAAAATAAATAAATAACACACACACACATAACACTCAATTAAACGACCTGCCTTGACCAAAGAAATCCACTAATCAACCACACCAACCAAATCAACCAACTAACCAACCAACTAACCAAATGACCATCCAGTTAACCCAACAGATCAACCATCTAACAAACGAACCAGCAAACAAACAAAACAAAAATTGTCACAAACTAAAACCACAGCGAAACAAAGAAAGAAAGCAAAAACAGAAAACAAGCACCCAGTGAACCTGATCATCGCGCAATTGGTGTGAGGCCCCCAGTGCAAGACAAAGACCTTCAGCCCGGGAAAAGGTCACAGAAAGCAGAAGACAAATAATTATCCGCGGGAGATTAGACAAAATGGCGGTAGAAGTCAAGTGGTAGCATGCCCGCTCCATGTTCTGCGTTGTCTCATTGGTCAATATGCCACCGCGTCAGATGCTCTGGCTTTTCTCATTGGCTCTTGCCACGCAAAGTGCGGAACTGCTTCTCGGTGCTTCCGCTTCCGGGTACTCTACTTGTCTGTTCTGTGTCCCTTTTCTGTCTTTCCGGTCTTTCCTTTCCTCTGTCTGTGGTTGAATCTGGAAGCAGAGAAAATGATAGTATTGTTATATTGTGTCAATTCATTGACATTTACAATCTATAGTTTTAAGCATTACAATACATACCGACATCAGGATCTTTTTTCAAAAGAATATAAAGTAATGATTAATATAGTTTATATAATTGTACACATCTGTTTTTGAGATGATAAAGTGTTCATATTTGTATTCCTATTATAACGCAAAGAAATACAGTACAGTTTTTTAGACTAAGAACATTATTGTTGTGTGAGGTATTAGTAGCAAGAGCACATTGGCATCAATAGCAGATTTCTTACCAATAACTACTAAACAACAGCAACACCCATTACAATAATAATTATTGTGTTGTGAAGTATTGCATCTATGGCATTGTGTATCGTATAGTATCCTATTGTTTCGTGTTGTATTGTACTGCTATGTAATGTAATGTAATGTATTATATTATATCAAATTAAATTGGATAATATTATACTTTTAGCAAGGACTTTAGTTCTCAACTCATCAACTTCCAACCATCTTCTGCTGTCGACCTTGATGCCATCCTACCTGACAACCTCAGCCAACATGCTCCTGCTGCCAGTGGCTTCCTTCACACTGCAGCATCCATGGCAACGAGTCAGCTGACCTTCTGGCAAAGATAGGAGGTCAGATGCCTCAAGAGGAGCAGGAGGTGACGTATGAAGAGGCAAAGACAGTTATCGTGAAGGAAAAGCAAAGGAGAAGATGGCTTCAGCAGCACCCTGACTTCAACAGTGAGGATGACTACTACCACCTCCTTCCCAGAGAAGACCAAGTAACCATTGTGAGGCTGAGGACTGGACACTGCAGACTCAGACATCACATGTTGACCAAGTTCCACATTGTCAGTGATTCTGAGGCATGCCCCTGTGGCACTTTTCCCATGACAGTCGAATGCTTTCTCCAGACCTGTCCGACTCACCAAAACCAGAGGGCTGATATCTGGCCTACTGACCCTCCGATGAGGGACAACCTCTTCGGACCCCTAGAGGGCCTTCAGCGTACCACGGCAGCATTTGTCAGGGCCTCAGGAGTTGCTGTTCGAGCGTTCGACAAAGAAGAAGAAGATTGCAGTAGTGGGGGAAGGGCAACACTGTGACTGCATAATCTTGGGATGGATTAACTGTAGATGGATTACTTTATCAAATGCAATTTCATCAGACAACACTTCTGAGCTTGGACAATGGCTGTCATACAACTGTCATTGCCTTTCATTAAACCAGCCCGTGATCTGTCAACAGTGCAGTGTTACGTTGCGGGCCCTGATCTGTCAACAGTGCAGTGTTCAGTTAGTTGTGGCCCCTGAACTGTCCACAGTGCAATGTTCAGTTAGTTGTGGCCCCTGAACTGTCAACAGTGCAATGCTCAGTTGTGGCCCCTGAACTGTCAACAGTGCAATGTTCAGTTGTAGCCCCTGATCTGTCAACAGTGCAGTGTTCAGTTAGTTGTGGCCCCTGAACTGTCCACAGTGCAATGTTCAGTCAGTTGTGGGCCCTGAACTGTCAACAGTGCAATGTTCAGTCAGTTGTGGGCCCTGAACTGTCAACAGTGCAATGTTCAGTTGTGGCCCTTGAACTGTCAACAGTGCAATGCTCAGTTGCGGCCCCTGAACTGTCCACAGTGCATTGCTCAGTTGCGGCCCATGAACTCTCTGCACTGCTTTACTCTTCTCAACAACTGTCTTGACAGCAGTGGATAACTTCTGGAACATTCGGCTACACACCACTTTTAATTGTTGCCACTTTTCCTTCTGTTTTCCTATATCACTCTCGCATTCATGTCGCATGTACTAAAGAAGCATCCACATAAATAAAAGCTCTTTTTTGTGAAAGACAAGCCTGTGACTGACAACTCGTGTGATTTTGCACAAATTTGGTTGGTTTGAATTTGTTTTGTATTGTTCATCAAACTGTGTACCCCCTCGGTCTTTTATCGCTTGCTAGCTTCCTAACCCCAATAATTATGCACGCACGGGGTCAACACTGCAGAAACACAAGCAATCCTCATTTACTTTGATGATCGTTTCCAACTTTCTCATGAACACCGGGTATTGCTCTCTGTCCTTAATGCCCTCAAAGAAACAAATACACGGTGCATTTATTCATGCTTTAAAAATCTCTGAAAATCAGCAAACATTTTTTCTGCATGTCATTGTGTGGTGATGAATAACACCACACACACACAACACACACACACACACACACACACACACACACACACACACCTACCCCCCCCCCCCCCCCACACACACACACACACGCATCTACCATATGAAAATAAAACTTTGACGTTGACTTTGACTTTGACTTTCACACACACACACTACACACAAACACACACATCTACCATCTGAAAATATATTTTAAAAATGACTTTAACTTTCACACACACACACACATCTACCATCTGAAAATATATTTAAAAATGATTTTGACTTTCACACACACACATCTACCATCTGAAAATAAAATTTGACTTTTGACTGACTTTCACACACACTTTACACACAACACACACACACTCACTACACACACTCACTACACACACACTCACACATCACACTACACAACACACACACACACACTACACACCTACACACACACACACACACACACACATCCCTCTTGTGTATCCCAATCATCTACAACAATCTCCCCAAAACTAAACCAGAAGCGCCATGTCTCATCAGGGGGCACCACTCACTCCCACTTCGTTAACTCACTGGCTACGACCTTGTAGCGCCCAGCCCCTATCGCCTGAACCAACTCGGGGTTGCCATGGTAACACGCACACCTTCTTCATTTTCAGGTAAGGGAGTCTGATCAGTCTGGCCTTTGTCGCCTGATTGGCTTATGGAAGGAAGAAGGGAGGAGAGGATAGGGGAGCAATAATAGAGTACAGAGATTGAAAGAAGAACGAAAAGAATAAAAGCCTAAAAAAAACCGGAGGAAAGGGTTAAAAATGTATTTTTAAAAAAAGGGGGGGTGGGGATGAAAGAGTGGAAGAATAAGAGGGTAGGGAATGAATGATTTTGGGAGAACAATGGGAGGGGGTGAGGGGATGGGAAGGAGGTTGGTGGGTTAAAAATAAGCATAGTGGACGTGGGTAAAAAAAAGTCATGAGAGAGAGGAGAGTGAGAGGAGAAGAGATAGAGAAGAGAGCGGGAAGGGGGTAAAGGATAGTAAGAGATAGATGGGTATTCATGAAAGGTAAAAGAAGAGAGAGAGAGCGAAGACAGACATAAGACAGAACAGACAGACAGATAGCAGACAGACAGACAAACAAAAATGAAAGTAAGAACACAGCAAACAGACACAGACACAGACAGAACAGAAGACAAAGACAGAGACAAAGAGACAGACGGAAATAGTGGCAGAGAGAGGGACAGACAGACAGGCAGAGACAGAAAGACAAAGACAGGGACAGAGACAGAGAGAGATAGAGAGAGAGGCAGAGACAGAGACAGACAGACACAGAAACAAAGAGACAAACAGATAAAATCTGCAAACAGAGACACAGCACAAAGAGACACAGAGACAGCTTTTTTGTTGTTGTTAAATACCCGGCCAGGCATAGGGTACACTGACAGACAGACAACCAGATTACCTGATTGGTGGGCATTAATTAAGATAGATTACACTCTCACTCTTTTTGAACTGTTACCCCAGAGAAAAGGGGGTGGGGTATGGGGGTAGGGTCTTGAATAACCGCTATGAATGATAACTAACTATTATTAGCTAACTGTTGGTCTTTCTAGGGAGATAGAGGTAGATGATACCAGCCATCCATTTTAAGGTTATCAAACAATACTTATGTTTTTATTTTATTTTATTTTTATTTTCGTTTTATTCTATTATTTCCAAGATAATGGAATAACTTTTTTAACATCCAGTTCCCGTGTGTATGCAGTTTTGTCAATTTTGTCATTCGTTCCCACCGGCACACAATGGCCTACTCTTCTGATAAGCGGAACGGGTTTTACGTGTGCACAAGATGTTTGCGTGCGTTCGCACACGGGACCTCGGTTTATAGTCTCATCCGAAGGACTTTTAGGGGCAATGGAGTTGGCACTGATGTTAACTCCAGAGGAAAAATCCTCTTGAACGAGATCGAACCCGGGTCGGCAGATCACGAAATCCTGCGTGTAGTGGTTCACAACAGACACTGCTAAACACCACCGAACTGGGCTAGCAGCAGTGCAAGGCCTGTTTGAATGGTAACCTCATGGCGGCCTAACATTAGTTAGCTCTCTTCAAGGTAAACAGCAAAAACAACAACAACAACAACAAACCCACGACAAAAGGAGCCTGGGTAAGGCTGCTTCTACCGCTGCTACTGCTGTTGCTGCTACTGCTGCTGCTGCTTCTGCTACTGCTGCTGCTGCTTCTGCTTCTGCTGCTTCTGCTGCTGCTGCTGCTGCTGCTGCTGCTGCTGCTGCTGCTTCTCCTCCAATCTTACTACTACCACTTTTACCTTTACGACTGCTGCTGCAGATGACGATGATGATGACATCAACGATAAAGACGACGATGCTGAAAATGAAGATGAAAAAATAGTTTAAATTTTGATGATATTTGACGACCAGAAAGAAATATATGAATATGATGAATGATAAGATGTTGATGAGAGGATGATGATGAGAAGATGATGATGATGATGATGATGATGATGATGATGATGATGATGATGAAGTGAAGAAGAAGAGATATAAATGATGATGATGACAGACTTGATGATGATAAATGAAGAAGAAAAAGAAGACGAAGACAACTAGACGATAATGACGATAAACGACGCGTTGATAAAATGATGACGAGACGACGACAACGACGACGAGGGATGACGACAACGACGACGAAGGGATGATGACGACGTGTGATGATGATGATGACGACGACGACGACAAACGACGACGCCGAGATGGACAGAGACGATGACGTGATGATGATGACTATGAAGACAAATGATGATGCGACGACGACGACAAATAACCGACGACCCAAATGTGGTTATCATGGTTATCATGACCGGGTATGATATAATGTGAAAAATGGCATCGCGTTTCAATGAACAGGCCACCAAGCTGTTAACAGAGGTATGCCCGGGTGTGTTTTTTGGCGTTGGGTCACTTGGTGATAACCGTAGGTTTGGTGGGGGGGAGGTGGGTGGGGGGGGGGGGGGGGGGGGACGGGAAGGACGGGGGTGGGAGGGGGGGTGTGCGGGGAGATAAAAAAAGAAAAGATAGGGGAAATAAATGACAGTCCCAAGGCTGATTGATTGCACAATGCAAATGTAGCGAGCTGTTTGGTGTGTGTGTTTTGTGTGTGTCTGTGTTGTTTACTTGGTTTGTGTGTGTGTGGTGTGTGTGTGGGGTGTGTGTGTTGTTTTGTGTGTTGTGTGTGGTGTGTGTGGTGTGTGTGTGGTGTGTGTGTGTGTGTGTGTGTGTGTGGTGTTTGTGTACGCGTGTTCTGTTTGTTTTTCTGGTGTCTTGTCTGTCTGTTTGTTTGTCTATCTGGTCCCCATGTCTGTTTCTGCTGTCTGTCCCCTGTCTGTTGGTCTGTTCCTCGCTCAGGTCTTCTCCTGTGTCTCTGTTCCATCTCTCTGTTTTGTCTGGTATATTCGATTAGGTCTCTTGTACTTGTCGGGTGGGTTGTACTTGTCTCGCTCTCACTGTCCTTTCTGCACCTTTTGCTATCTCGTCTCTCTATGCCTATAATAGTCACTCCTGTGTCATGTTGTGTGGCCTAGTGGGGGAGTATACACTCGTCTCTAGAAGCTTCAGGGCGAGATCTCCAGCTCCTATCGCCAACAATGACCTCACACTCCAACAAAACACTCACTCCTCACTCCCCCTCTCAGTTCTCTCTCACCCCATGCACCTGACCCTCTCCCACTACTCTCTCGTAGCCCATCTCTTCTCTTTTCTCGCTCCACCAGCGACTACCACCTACTCTCCCCTTCTCGCCCACACCTCGCCCCTCACTCTCACTCTTCCCAACGTCACCTAGCCCCTCACGTCCGCTCCTCCCTCTTCCCCTCTCTCTCCCTCTCTGACCCCACTCTCTCTCCACAACTCTCTCTCTCCCCCCTCCCACCCTCCCTCCCTCTCTCTCTCCCCCCTCTCTCTCTCCCTCCCTCCCACCCTCCCTTCCTCTCTCTCTCTCTGCCTCTCTCCCTCCCGCTCTCTCTCCCTCTATCCCCTTCTCTCTCCCCACTCTCTCTCCCACTCTCTCTCCCCTCTCTCTCCCCCCACTCTCTCCCCACTCACTCTCTCTCTCTCCCTCCCACTCTCTCCCTCTCTCCCTTCCCTCTCCCTTCCTCTCTCCCTCTCTCTTCCCCTCTCTCTCTCCCACACTCTCTCTCTACCCCTCTCTCTACTCCCCCCTCTCTCTCTCTCCCTCCCTCTCTCTCCCTCCTCTCTCTCCCTCCCTCCCACCCTCCCCCTTCCTCTCTCTCTCCTGCCTCTCACCCCCCTCTCTCTCTGCTCTTCTCTTCCCTCTCTCCTCCCTCTCTCCCCACTCCCTCCTCTCCTCTCTCTCTCTCTCTCCCTCTCTCTCTCCTTTCTTCTTCTTCATCTCTCCTCTATCTCTCTCTCTCTCTCCTCTCTCTCTCCTCCCTCTCTCTCCTTCTCTCTCTCTTCTCCTGCTCTCTTCTCTCTCTCTCCTTCACTCTCTCTTTCACTCTGTGCAGAGCGGGGGGTGTGTGTGTGTCTTCAATTTACGTCTGTTCACTTAAAGTGATATAGACAGGAGGCAGGGGGGGGGGGGGGGGGGGGGGGGGGGGGGGGGGGGAGGGGGGGGGGGGGGGGAGGGGGGGCAGCATAATAGATAATGGCTTTAAGTAGAAAAAATACGTGTTGGTATGAATGCACATTAAAAGACTATTCCAAACTATATAAATAGTATGGTGCAAAAAACATGGCAAAGAAATATAAAAATTAACAAAAAACCCGAACAATTGAAAAATACTCTTAAGTTGGAAAACAAACAATTGTAAACTACTTGTAACGGCAGCTGTGAAACAAGCAAAATATAGATTCCGACGATTATACTTTACAAAAAAGAGAATACTGGGGATTGCAACAGAGACAAGGCTATCTCACATAATAACTCTGGATTGGTTAAAACTTCCTGCAGACTTATCTTGAAATGATGGTAAAAACGTTTTTAAACCTTGACATTCATACAGAACATGAACATTGGAAAATTTTTCACCACATATACATTGTATATTTTTGGCAAATTTTGCTCGAAAGGCATTTAATTTCAATCTGTAGATTAGAGAAACAATTTTTCTAGTACAGGATTTTCGAAAGCCGTACTGAGTACAAAGAATGTTCTCAAGATCCAGAACTGAATAAGTATGCAGGGGATAACCATCCTCATCCTGTTTCTTTTTCACATGTTTCCAGCAAACATTTTGAAGCAAAGCATAAACTTCATGAAGAGAAAGAGGAATATCTAAACCAGTTGAATAGCTATCATGTTTTGCTGCCTTTTTGGCAGCTTTGTCGACTTTTTCATTAAAATAAATACCACAATGAGATGGAACCCAGCAGAAAGTAACATTCGAACCCCTCGAATTAGAAAATGTACCAACAAATTAATTTCAGTAATAAGATTCGCCTAACGGTCGATGACGAGTTACTTAGAGACTGTAATGCAGATTTAGAATCAACACAGAACATATCTGCAAAACAGTATTGGGTAAATCAAGCAGAAAGTAAAAAGCCATCAAAATAGCAGTAAGTTCAGCAGTAAAGATGGAATGATTTTTGCCGATGTAATAGGACTTTTCAACCTTTAAAGCTGGAATGATGAATGCTGCCCCTGCTTCCTTGTTTTTAAGAAGGGATCCGTCAGTGTATATCTTAAGATAATAATAATAATGTATGGAATTTATATAGCGCTGAATCTTGTAAAGCAACAAATCAAAGCGCTCAGATTTTATTTCATACCACTTTAAGTCACGGCAGATGAGAAGGATATGTATCTTCTAGGTGCACTTTTATATAAGAGCCTAGAATAAGCCCATTTTCTTCTTTTTTTAAAGAGAGATGGTAGATATCAAAATCTGCTTTCTGAAGTTCCCACTTTGGACAGGGTGTTAAAAGAGGTGTGGATTTTTGCCAGTCTTTAGGATTGATACTTGACTCTTTGAAGATATCGGAAGTGTAAGTACTAATAGTGACAAGAGAAGATATATTTTTAGCTCATTGGAAACTCTAAGTCGGATCTCATTGAAATTTTCAGATGCAATATTGTTTTCAACTGTTGAACTTCTTAAGATATACTTTGAAACGGCTAAGGTTACGATAATCCACTAGAGGTAAGTACTCCTATTCTCTATACGTTCCTAAAGAAGACGCATGAAACGGAACTCCCAAAGCAATCCGGGGAAAACTTTACAATCTAAGCTTTGAATTTTGTTCAAAAGATATTTGGGGCACTAAATGAATAATTCTTGCCCATATGTTAGTTTGGAGCGGACCAGCGATATTGATAAATGCTTTAGTACTAATGAATCTTGTGCCCATATTTGCCTACTAATTGCCTTTAATACATTCAGACTTCTTCTTGCCTTGTTCAAAGCATATTCGATGTGACAATGCCATGTTAATTTTGAAGTAAGTATGATACCAAGAAATTTTACCATAGGCTTATAATCCAGAACTTTTTCACCAATTTTAAAAACAGGAAGTGTAGGAGGATCAGCACCATTGTTAAAAAGCACAACCTGTGTCTTTTCTGTAGAAAGACCTAACCCATTTTCCACCATATACTTATAAATTTTATCCACCTCAAGCTGATATAACTTTCTTTGTGTGTGTGTGTGTGTGTGTGTTTGTGTGTGTGTGTGTGTGTGTGTGTGTTTGTGTGTGTGTGTGTGTGTGTGTGTGTGTGTGTGTTTTGTGTGTGTGTGACATTAAGGGCCCTGTAGTACAGATAGGGACTGACGGACGCTACACAGTCTGTCGACCTTGATGCTTTCCTTTCTCTCCCTCTCCTCAGCTTCCCCTTAACTTCACCCTTCATATCCTCATATAAAAGAATAAATAAATAAATACATACATACATAAAATATCTATCTCTCTCTGTTTTTCATGAAAAAGTTACGATCTATGTTAATTAGGGTGTAAACAGTAATTATGTTGTTGCTTTCTGTATTCATAACATGTTTTTTAATCATGTATCGTTCAATCTGTTCTTGGAAAACATCATGAGAGAGACCCTCCATGACTTCCACCCTACCATCTCCATTGGCGGCAGACCCCTCAACAACTTACGGTTTGCCGATGACATTGACCTCATGGGCGGAAGTAACACAGAGCTGCAAGATCTTACGACCAGACTTGAGAACAGTGCTGGAGCATATGGGATGGAGGTGAGCTCGGAGAAAAGTAAAGTACTTGTGAAAGCCACGAGCAATGCCACCGCTAAAATTTACAATGAACGGCCAACAACTGGAGGAGGTAGACGCTTTTAAATACCTCGGCGCTACACTCACAAAGGACGGCGATCGACGACAGAAATCAAAGTCAGAATAGCCATGGCAACATCTTCCATGACAAAACTCACCACCATATGGAAAAGTAAAGAGATCAGTTTCCCAATCAAACTAAAGCTCTACAAAGCCCTAATTCAGTCGATCCTGCTGTACGGAAGTGAAACCTGGACATTGACTGCTGAAACAGCAAAGCGAATCCAGTCATTCGAAACAAAATGCCATAGAAAACTACTGGGCATATCCTGGAGAGAACGAAAGACCAACGAATTTGTCAAGAGTCAAATAACACGGCTGGCAGGTCCACAGGAACCCCTTCTCACCATCGTCAAGAAGAAAAAGCTGATATGGTTCGGCCACGTCACCCCGCCACAACACTCTGCCCCAAACAGTACTGCAGGGAACACTCGAAGGTGGCAGAAGGAGGGGAAGACAGAACAAGTCATGGATGGACAACATCAGAGAATGGACCAGGATGAATGACTCGGCACTACTGCGCAGAGCCGAGGACCGAGATGGATGGAGGAGGCTTACCACGGCATCGTCTTTCATGTCTCCCCCACGACCGCCAAGGTCACGGGTCTGATGATGATGATGATTAATCTGTAATAAAGACGAGGACTGGATGTAAATAAAAAGTCAATATTTATTTATTATTTTACTCTGCCTTGCCTTACATCCACCCCCCCCCCCCCCCCACACACACACACACACTCCCATCTCTCTCTTATTTACATTTTGACATGTTTGGGTTTTTTTCGTTGTGTGTGTGGGTGTTTTTTTCTTTTGGGAAAGGGAATGGGTGGGTAAGGTTGAGGTTATGGTGTCAAAAAGCTGTAAGCTTATCCATTTACTCTCAATAAAAAATTTCGATTTCTCTCTCTCTCTCTCTCTCTCTTCTCTCTCTCTCTCTCTCTTTTTCCTTTTCTTGTGGTGGCGCTGCTCATGTGGCGACACACTCTATGACTTGTAATTGCCCTTCATGGGATGATTCAAGTGTTTATGACTTTGACTTGACTTGAATTTCTCTCTCTCCCCCTCCCTCCCTTCTCTCTCTCCCTCCCTCCCTCTCTCTCTCCCTCCCTCCTCTCTCTTCTCTCTCTCTCTTTCTCTCTCTCCCCTACTCCCACCCCTTCCCTGCCCAATCTTTTTTTGTCACTGTGTCTGTCTATCAGTTCGTCTCTCCACCAACCCTCCCCCTCCCCCTCGACCCCCCCCCCCCTTCTCCCCCCACCCTCCATCCCACCAATCCCCCCCTCCCCCCTCAAGCTTATGTGCAGGAATGAAGCCCATGTCTCCTTCTGACAGAGAA
>CM054159.1:28241410-28251410 GCA_028751875.1 Rapana venosa
GGGTGGGGGGAGGGGAGAAGGTATTGAGATGGATGGAGGTGAGGGAGGGATTGGGATGTGGGAGGGTCAATGGAGGGAGAGGATAGGAGAGAAACAGAGGACAGAGAGCAGACGACAGAGGCACAGAGTAAGTTTGGGACGGGATGGTCAGTGGTTGGAACACTTGCTCTTTACATTGTGGATCGTGGTGCTCGCGTATGGGTAATTCGGGCATATTGACTTCAGTATAGTCCCCCAGTTCACCCAGCTGTAAATGGATTCCTGCCTCTTTAGGATCAGGGAAGGTAAAGCAGCGAGGGAGAGGAGATGGGCGCCGCCCTCAACATGCTGGCCCTTGGAGAAGTTAAGGTCTCTGACATCTCTCTCCCCAACGACGCTTAGGTTATGGGACACCTTTACGTTATTTATTTATACCACATTAATCACGGAAGATTTCTCTACGTGAAATTCGGGCTGCTCTCCCCGGGGAGAGCGCGTCGCCACAAGAGCAGCGCCACCCATTTCTTTTCTTTTTTTGTCTGCAGCTGTATTTGTTTCCCTGATCAGAGTGGCTTTTTTCTAGAGAATTTTGCCAGGGACAACTCTCTTGTTGCCGTGGGTTCTTTTTTTGTGTGCGCTAAATAATTTTGTGTAACACACGGGACCTCGGTGTTTGTTTTTGTCTCATCCGAAAGACTAGCACCCAGACCACCACTCATGGTCTAATGGATGGGGGAAAAGTTTCGGGTTCAAACGGGATTCAAACCACCGCACACTTTCGATCCGGACTTTTCGCTTTCTAGGCAGGCGCGTTACCTCTAGACCATCGATCCAACCGATCCTTGTTGCCTGCCTCATGTCCAGTGTCCATGTAAGAACGTGCTGCAAAAGTAAACCAATGGGCCAGTATTTTGTTGTGGGTTTGTTGTTGTTTTTTTACAGCTGTATGTATGTTTGTCCGTCGTGTCCAACGATGACCTCCAAAACAGCAGAGGAGGCAGCTGCTGTTTTGGAAACTGGGCAGAGATTTGATTATAGTGGAGATGCCTTGCCCACAGTACATCCCCACTCTCTCGGCCAAGTGGGCATAAGGACAGTCAGTGTTGGAGATGTTCTCCAAAGGCCAACCAGCCCCCAGGGCTGCAGCACATAAGGATTGTGCGAGTCAAGCCTCCTAGTCAGAGTCATAGTCGATCACTAAAGACTAAGCTGTAAAGTGGAATTCCATGAATGGGAAAGAAAGCCACTGGTCATACAGCCTCTCACTTTGCTGTTGCCCCCAGCGTCAATGGTTTAATCAAGATCGGTATGGACAGTGACAAACCCGTAGTCAAGATCCCCAAGTGGAACTGTTTCCCCGTCCACAAGGCCTACAAGGAGGCACCGTGGTCGAGTGGTTTAGGCGGTCGACTCGTGATCCAGAGGTCGCGGGTTCGATCCCCGCTCGGCTCGGTGTTGTGTCCTTGGGAAAGACACTTTACTCCTATTTTCCTCACTCCACCCAGGTGTACAAATGGGTACCAGCTCTGCTGGGGAAGTATCTGGCGACAGACTAGCGTCCTGTCACAGGGGTGGTGAAAAACCATCAGTTCGCTTAACGCTACAGAAACCGGGATAAGCTCCGGCTCTATGGGCCTTCTGGATCGAAAGAACATACAAGGCCTACAGCAGTGTCTGATCCTACTCTTGTCCTGCCTCCTGCACCTTCATCCATCCCGTAGTCCCGAGGACCGTGAAGCACCACTGAATATTTTGCAACCAGCTTCCTCCACTCCCCACTGTCCTCTACTTTGTTAGCAAATCGTTCCACTCAAGGCCAGTTCACTCTCTGATGTTGTCTTCCCATCGTTTTCTCTGTCTGCCTCTTCGTCTCCCTCCTTGTACTGTTCCCTGTAGGACAGTCTTGGCCGGTCCAGATGTTGGTGTACTCTTTTGGATGAGAGAGTAAATCCAGATTTAGTGTGCAACAAGCATGCGGCGTACCCAAAACAATATGCAAAGCAAGAGAGTTGTTTTGGGGCCAAGTTTTGCCAAAAGAATGGCACTTTTAGGTAAAACATGTGCCTTCAGATGGAAAGTTACTTTGTTCTTCGTGGTCGTCGTCGAACGCTCAGACAGCAACTTTTGTTGTCTGTCATATGAGCGAAAATACGTTACGCTGCCGTTAAGCGCCTGACAAGTCAGGCCCAGTTCATCCGACATCGGCATTGGAGAACATTGCTACATCTTAGGGGTTTGTTCAGGAAAAATGGCAGGAGAAGGATTTTTTAAAAATGCATAAAGAGACAAGAAGGAGGTAACAGGGAGAAAAGGAACAAAGACGAAACAAAAAGGGGATAGAAAAGAGGGAATTGTTAGCACAGAATTTGTGTCTGTCCATTTGACATGTGGCAACCTCCGATAGAATTAAAGAAATGCTGTCAACATGATGACAATGATGATACATGGAAGTCATGTACGGGGCTTGGCTTGCTGCATTCTGCCTATGCTTGATGCGAACAGGTGTTGTTGAATATCACCAAAGGGACCCAGCAGTAGTGCCGGGTCTTTCAGGCTTCACGGCAGCCGATCAGTAAAAGCCTTCTGAAGACTGGGTAAATAATAATAATAATAATAATAATAATAATAATAATAATAATAATAATAATAATAATAATAATGTATGGAATTTATATAGCGCTGAATCTTGTAAAGCAACAAATCAAAGCGCTTTGAAAAAAATTATGCATGTGTATGCGGTTTTTAACATTTTGTCATATGTTCCCACCGGCACACAATGGCCTACTCTTTCGAACAGCGGAACAGGATTTAACGTGTGCGCAAGATGTTATGCATGCGTTCACACACGAGGCCTCGGTTTATAGTCCCATCCGAAGTAAGTGACAGTTGGAATCTGAGAGTGGCTGTGACTGGTGTGACCGTGGTGAATGCTCAGGAACAGTAGTATAGTATAGTATAGTATAGTATAGTATAGTATAGTATAGTATAGTATAGTATAGTATAGTATAGTACAGTATAGTATACTCTACTCTACTCTACTCTACTCTACTCTACTATAGTATAGTATAGTAGAATAGAGTAGAGTAGAGTAGAGTAGAGTAGAGTAGAGTAGAGTAGAGTAGAGTAGAGTAGAGTAGAGTAGAGGAGAGTAGAGTAGAGTAGAGTAGAGTAGAGTAGAGTAGAGTAGAGTAGAGTAGAGTAGAGTAGAGTAGCTCTGTGAGGACAGAAATCAGAGGCAGCACTCGCTGTGCATGACAGCAACAGTGAACGTTGAGGAAGATGACTGTGAAGTACACCAGCTCAGTGATGTCTACAGACTGTTCTCCTGGCAGACTAGTGATGTGCAGTGTTGACTTGTCAGGGCTGCCTCTTACCGTCACTAAGCTGTCATTGGGAAACAGCGATGACACTTTCGGGCGGTGCAGTTTTGGCATCCCTCTCTGGGTGCCAGGATGCATGCTGGGTATTTTCGTATCGATATCTTCTTAGTTACCGACCCTAGATAGCTGGCCTACTCTTGTCAAAAGATGATTGCTTTTTTAACGTGGGAGCAAGGTTCGCGCACAGGACAGGTTGTTAAGCTTCCTGTGACCCTGGTCCCTGCAGACTCAGACATCACAGTCATGTTCACCACATTCCACATTGGTGAGGCGTGCCCCTGTGGCACTTCTCCCATGACAGTGGAAGAACACTTCCTCCAGACCTGTCCGTCCAACACACCAAAACCTGAGGACTGGCCGATATCTGGCCTACTGACCTGCCGATGAGGGCCACACTCTCTAAGGCCTCCAGCACACAGTGGCAGTATTGTCAAGGCCTCCAGGGTTGCTGTCTGAGCGTTCGACGAAGAAGAAGAAGCTTGATGTTATCCAAAGCACTTGCAAAGGAATAAAGCCGGTACTGATACCAGCCACTGTGGTTCAGTGGTTAGTGCTCTGGGTTATGGGTTGGAGGGTTGCTGGTTCGAGACCACTAGTCATGGGTTTCTTGTGACTCTGGCTGGCTCCTACCCACAGTGAGTTTGCAATGACCTCGTGGGCAAGACTAGAACCACACAGCCAAGCTTCAACTATTCAGAGGATGCGATTTGGAGACGGTTGCGGCCTGACATTGATGAACTCCCTGTGGACTCCTCGCCCTGAGGATGCAACACAAAGAATTAAATCTGTGTGTGGCTGGGGGGTGGAGAGATCGTAGTGAGCGGCGTGAGAACAGCAGGACAGAAAGGTCACGGAGGATGAGGCAGCCAAAACAAAATGAAGAGACAGTGCTGATGTTCATTCCAGGGCAAAATAAAACAGACATAATTATCAAACGGTTGAGGGGGTGGGTTGGTTGAGGGGGTTCAGGATAGCCTAGTGGTTAGAGCGGTGAGTTTATGATCTGTCAGCCTGGGTTTGAACACCACCAAGGTGTCTTTGGCGTGGATCTTGCTCCAGGTGTTAACATCAGTACCAACTCCACTCGCCCCAAAAGCCTTCGGATGACATTATAAACCAAGGTCTTGTGTTCGTACGAACACACGCAGAACATCTTGTAGACATGTTAAAAACTCGATCCATCTTTCGGAAGAGCAGACCATTGTGTGCCGGCAGGAACGGGGAATAAAAGAAAACAAAGGCAAAAGCAAAACGCATGCACACTGGTGTCATGTGTAGACATCATTCCCGATGTCAGAATGCAGCTACCTTCGTCATCATCATCAGACCCGTGACCTTGGCGGTCGTGGGGGAGACACGAAAGATGATGCCGTGGTAAGCCTCCTCCATCCATCTCGGTCCTCGGCTCTGCGCAGTAGTGCCGAGTCATTCATCCTGGTCCATTCTCTGATGTTGTCCATCCATGACTTGTTCTGTCTTCCCCTCTTTCTGCCACCTTCGAGTGTTCCCTGCAGTACTGTTTTTGGCAGAGTGTTGTGGCGGGTGACGTGGCCGAACCATGTCAGCTTTTTCTTCTTGACGATGGTGAGAAGGGGTTCCTGGCATTTTGTTTCAAATGACTGGATTCGCTTTGCTGTTTCAGCAGTCAATGTCCAGGTTTCACTTCCGTACAGCAGGATAGTCTGAATTAGGGCTTTGTAGAGCTTTAGTTTGATTGGGAAACTGATCTCTTTACTTTTCCATATGGTGGTGAGTTTTGTCATGGAAGATGTTGCCATGGCTATTCTGACTTAACAGCTACCTTAACGGGGTACAAAAGTGGTCGCAGCCGCAAAATTCTCACCATGGGTGAACCTTGGAACTCGAGCTGTGGAAAGAGATAAACACACACACAAACAAGCAAAAACAAACAGGCAATTATACCAATATATCAACGAAGACTTGAACCAGCAGCCTGAGACACTGTCAGATGACCAGTGTGACATTATTTACACTGGGCCACCACCACCTGCACCATGCCGTTAAAGCATCTAACTCAACCCAGGCCAGCAACAGAACTGTTTTTCTAAAACACACACACATGCAGAACTCTGTAGAAAAACAACGTTAAGCAATATAATAATAATCAATGGAACATATATAGCACTATATCTTGCAAAGACAAATCAAAGCGCATGCATTGAACCTAATCTTACACAGTCATGCAATCAATGATAAATAATCAATAATTTAAACAAACAGATATTTACAAACATGGTGCGCTGCAGACAAAATCTATGAAATAAAATTTCAATAGTCAAATGTTTTTCAAAAGCAAACACACACTCACACAGGTCGTATACTTTAGCAGGGTGATAGGACATGGGTTAGTGAAAGTGGGATGGCTCTGATATGAAACAGGGGGGGGGGGGGGGGGGGGAATCTTAGGTTTGAAATAAATATGTCTTGAGGCTGGATTTAAAAGTGTCATAACTAGGTATATCCATAAGCAGGTCTGAAAACTAGACAAGACACGCCACAGTCATAATCACAAACAACGGAGCACTCACATCCCAATTTTTGAAAAGTTCGTTGTTCTGTTTCAGATTCGGAAGTCCGAAAGAGAATTAAACCATTCATTTGTCTAGACAGTAGACTTAGTAAACAAAGCAATTCATCCACAAGCGGGTATGAACACTAGACAAAACATGCCACAGTCATAATCACCAACAAGGGAGCACTCGCATTGAAATGTTTGAAAAAGATTCTTGTTCTGTTTCAGATTGGGAAGGGCAGAAGAGAATTCCCCCATTAGAATTAGAATTAGAATTCCCTATTAGTCATGTGTCCAGAAAGCAGACCTAGAGCTGTGGTTGTCTGCCCCTAGGTGGCTGACTAATCATGACAGAAGACACGGGACTATTTTCCCGACATCCTTGACTGGCGGACTGCTAGCAGCTGTGTTATACGGCAGGAGGGTGAAAGGTCAGACAGGCCCTGACTGATGTATTCATACGCTGACAACAACTGCCATACATGAAATGCCTTCAAAATCACTGACAGTGTGTGTGTGTGTGTGTGTGTTAAAGAAAAATGTGTTGGTTTTGTTTGTGTGGGTTTTTTATTGTCTTTTTTGTTGTTTTTGTTGTTATTGTTTATTAGTTTTGTGTCCAGGTTGGTGTGTTTGTGTTGTTTGGATGTTGGACTGGTGTTTCCAGTTTGTTTCACATTTACTTGTTTGTTTGTTGGGTTGGTAAGTTGGTTGGTTGGGGTTTCATCTTTGTTTTGCTTCAGATAGTCCAGCGGATAATGCAAGGATATTGGGCAAAACTTGCAAATAAAAGTGACAATATGCCTTTTGGCATACTAATACTTTGGATATAAACAATATTGGCATGGAAAATACCATATTTATACTTATTGTGATACTTAAAAGGGTGGGAGGAAGGTAGGGTTAGAGGGTACGGAGGGATAGGTTCCCGGGCGGGGGGGGGGGGGGGGGGGGGGGGGGGGGGGGGGGGGGGGGGGGGGGAGAAGGGTGATAGGAAGAAGGTAGGGCAGGTTATGGGGAGGAGAAGGTAGGTCAGGGTAATGGAGGGTTGGGGAAGAGGGTGTAGTTAAGGGGGAGGGAGGAAGAGGTAGGCTAGGGGTTAAGGGCTAGGATAAGGACAGGGGTAGGTTAGGAGGTAAGGGTTGGATAAGGACAGGGGTAGGTTAGGAGGTAAGGCTTGGATAAGGACAGGGGTAGGTTAGGAGGTAAGGCTTGGATAAGGACAGGGGTAGGTTAGGAGGTAAGGGTTGGATAAGGATAGGGGTAGGTGAGGAGGTAAGGGTTGGATAAGGACAGGGGTAGGTTAGGAGGTAAGGGTTGGGTAAGGACAGGGGTAGGTTAGGAGGTAAGGGTTGGGTAAGGACAGGGTAGGTTAGGAGTAAGGGTTGGATAAGGACAGGGTAGGTTAGGAGGTAAGGGTTGGATAAGGACAGGGGTAGGTTAGGAGGTAAGGGCTAGGATAAGGACAGGGGTAGGTTAGGAGGTAAGGGTTGGGTAAGGATAGGGGTAGGTTAGGAGGTAAGGGTTGGGTAAGGATAGGGGTAGGTTAGGAGGTAAGGGTTGGATAAGGACAGGGGTAGGTTAGGAGGTAAGGGTTGGATAAGGACAGGGGTAGGTTAGGAGGTAAGGGCTAGGATAAGGACAGGGGTAGGTTAGGAGGTAAGGGTTGGATAAGGACAGGGGTAGGCTAGGAGGTAAGGGTTGGATAAGGACAGGGGTAGGTTAGGAGGTAAGGGCTGGATAAGGACAGGGGTAGGTTAGGAGGTAAGGGCTGGATAAGGACAGGGGTAGGTTAGGAGGTAAGGGTTGGATAAGGACAGGGGTAGGTTAGGAGGTAAGGGTTGGATAAGGACAGGGTAGGTTAGGAGGTAAGGGTTGGATAAGGACAGGGGTAGGTTAGGAGGTAAGGGTTGGATAAGGATAGGGGTAGGTGAGGAGGTAAGGGTTGGATAAGGACAGGGGTAGGCTAGGAGGTAAGGGTTGGATAAGGACAGGGGTAGGTTAGGAGGTAAGGGTTGGATAAGGACAGGGTAGGTTAGGAGGTAAGGGTTGGATAAGGACAGGGGTAGGTTAGGAGGTAAGGGTTGGATAAGGACAGGGGTAGGTTAGGAGGTAAGGGTTGGATAAGGACAGGGGTAGGTTAGGAGGTAAGGGTTGGATAAGGACAGGGGTAGGTGAGGAGGGAATATTTTACAGGGGGAAGAGGGGTAGGCTACGAGGGAGGGGTGGGGATGGGGGGTAGGTTCTCCTCTGGCAGGTGCAGAACTGACTCATCTACACGACAACCGAAAGTGTCCAAATTGCCAGTTCCCGGAGTGCTGCACAACTTCATCGTTGACCATGTCCCCCAGGGGTACAGATTCTTCGTCATCCACGCCAACATGATTCACTATGATCACAAGTGTATATGTTGAATTTTTCTGTCTCTTAGATAATAAAGTGTTTTGAATTTGAATTTGAATTTGAATTGAACTAGAATGTGCAAACTGGTTTGCTGTCACTCTCCATGACATAATTCGATTCTTGGCAGCTGTGCTGATATAACACTTGATCGTTTTTCTCTTTTCTTTCTTCCTTTCTTTGGGTCAATAGTCACGCATGGGTATATTTGTTTCCAACAATGTGTTTGGTTTGCAAAAGCGTTTGCATGTGTGTGTGCTATTTTATTTTATTCATTTATCTAAATATTTTATTTCGAGGATAATGGAATAAGCATTCCTTTACATTTTAGAGTTTCAGAGGTTCACCAAAGGTGAGGTGTTGCGTGTGCGACCATTTTCACCATGGAGGTAGCCGCATTCGGACTTCAGTGATGGAATAATAACACGACACCTGTGTCCATGCTGGGTTTTTTTACAATTATTATTTTGCCATCCGCTCCTACCCCTATGATATGGCTTACTCTTCCAAGAGGCCGAACATGATTTTTTGCATGTGTCCAATATGTTTTGCGTGCGTTCGTATTATGGGACCTCAGTTTATAGTCTCATCCGAAGAACTGATGGGGGACTGGAGTCAGTGCTGATGTGAAATCCAGGGGGAAAATCGAACTGGTTCCTCTGTGGTGGTCTTGATTCCGGACCGTCAGATCACGAGCACAACGCTCTAACCACTAGGCTATCTTGGCCACTGTGGGTTGTAAGTTTGATTACCAACAGATTCTATGATATGTGTGATTTCTTTTTAGTGGGGGAAGGGGGGGGGGGGGGGGGGAGGTCTCTTTTCTTGGGGGGTAGGGTGGGGGTGGCTGGGTGGTCCACCCCTTACCACAGTTGTGTTTTGGGGGCTAAATGGGAAGATTGGAACCACACGGCCAAGCATCTCCCACTTATTTCCACACCTCCGAAGGTGATCAACAATGCAGGTGTCCGTATCTCTCGCTCCTGGTGGTTGATGTGGGGATAGTTTATGACAGGAAGTGGCTGTGAAAATTACAAACAGATAAATAAATGTCCTCATCAACGAGTCTTTTTTGCCGACAGACGAGCCTTCCCAAACTTAGGGTGAAGGAGGTCGGGGCAAAAGTATTTTAATCGGGACATCTGTCACCGCAAAACTAACTCTCAAATGGCCAGAGTGTACATTTATGTGGTAATAGTCAGAGTGGGTATGCAGAGGGCAGGGGGGAACAAGGGGGTCAGTGCAGAGAGAGAGAGAGAGAGAGAGAGAGAGAGAGAGAGAGACAGAGAGAGAGAGAAGAGAAGACAGAGAAGAGAGAGAGAGAGAGAGAGAGAGAGGAATCAACAATTAAAAAATGTATTTGTATACCACTTTGGAGACCGGATAGATAGCTCAGTGGTCGGAGCACTCGCTGTCCCCCAGACAAGGTTAAGCAGCATCCAGCGTGGTTACCACTTGGATGGGTGACCCTTTGCGCGCCTTGGCTTCAGTGCAGTCCCCCAGTTCACCCAGTTGTAAATGGGTACCTGCCCTCTTTAGGGTCAGGGAAGGTAAAGCAGCGAGGGAGAGGAGATGGGCGCCGCTTTCAGTAATAATGATGACCACCTGGAGAAGTTGAGGTCTCTGATGCCTCGCTCTCCTATGTTACGGAGCACCTTTACCTTATACCACTTTAAATCAAGGCATAATTTTTCTGTGCGTGATATTCAGG
>CM054159.1:28281410-28291410 GCA_028751875.1 Rapana venosa
GTTGGTTGGTTAATTGGTTAATTGATTAGTTTGATTGGGGGACGGGATAACCTAGTGGTTAGAACATTGCGCTAGCAATCTGACAACCCGGGTTCGATTCCCGTTCAAGGAGATATTTCCCCCTGGAGTTAACATTAGTGCAGACTCCACTCTCCCCAAAAGTCCTTCGGATGAGACTATAAACCGAGGCCCCGTGTGCGAACGCACGCAGAACATCTTGCGCACACGTTAAAATCCCGTTCCACTTTTCGTAAGAGTAGGCCACTGTGTGCCGGTGGGAAAAGATGACAATTTACAAAACCGCATACACACGGGGACTGGATGTAAAAAAGCACATGAGTGCTTATTCCATTATCCTCGATATAAAAGAATAAAATAAAAATATATAAATGCAAAAAAGCTACTTTGCTAGTTAGTTGATGGATTGATAGGCTGGTTGTTTAGTAGATGGACTGGGTGGATGGGTGAGTTCATTTGTATGTGATAGGGGGGGTTTTCACTGATATTTTTAAAAAAAAGTTTGTTCACTGATTCCTTTATGCCTTTTGTTTTGTTTTAATTGTCTATATATTCTTATTTTTATTTTCTGTTTGTTTCTTTTAGTTCTGTTCCTCCCCATTGATTTCAATCTTGCTCCTGCTGTGGTCTGTCGTCATCGTCGTCATTGTTGTCGTTATTGTTGTCGTTGTCGTTGTTGATGTTGTTGTATTGTTGTTGCTGCTGCTGCTTCTCTTCTTCTTCTTCTTCTTCTTCTTCTTCTTCTTCTTCTTCTTCTTCTTCTTCGTCGTCGTCGTCGTCGTCGTCTTCTTCTTTTTCTTTCCCCCGCTGTTGCTTAAGCTGCTGTCATTATTAGTCATTAATTTGTCATAATAATTATAGGTAACAGCTTTTGATGACAGAATGAACAAACAGACGAATCAATGAATAAACGAATAGGCGTATAACAAGGTACTGGTATAATAAATGGATAAAGATTGTTTCTCACCTTCCAAGGTTTTGTTTGTGTTTGTTTGTTGTTTTTTGTTGGGTTTTTTTTTTTGGTGGGGGAGGTTGTGTGGGTGATTTGATTTGGGTTTGTATGCTATTGTTTGTGTTTTTTTGTTTGGTTATTGTTTTGTGTTTTTGTTTATGTGTTGTTTGTTTTGTTGTTTGGATCTTTTCATGTTTTTCGATTTGTGTTTTTGCTTTGTTTTGTATTTTGTTTATTTGTTAGTTTGCTGTTGTAGTAACGTGGGTTTTGTTTTTTTGTTTTTGGCTAAGCCTAAACGCTCTTCACTATTCTTGTCTCTGTTCTCTCTGTCTTGGTCTGTTTCTGTCTCTGCCAGACTTCTGTCTCTGTCTGTCTGTGTCTGTGCCATTGTCTCTGTTTGTGGCTTCGCCCTACTCTCTCTCTCTCTCTCCTCTCTCTCTCTGTCTGTCTCTTACCCCCCCCCCCCCCCACTCCCCCTCCCTCTCTCTCTCTCTGAACTAGATTTATCTGGCTGGTTCCTACTTAGTTGTAAAAGGAATCAGGAGCAGGGAGATGAAAGGAAACAGCGAAGGCCCATCAGCATGGGCACAGTGAAGTGGAAAGAATTTCCTGTTCTCTTTTTTATTGGCTAACCCTGCAAGTGTCTGTCATGTCGGGACTGGCATGAAGGGAGGGACAGGCAGGAGGAAGGGGGGGGGGGGGGGGGGGGGGGGGGTAGAGGAGGAGAGGAGTGGGGGAGGGGGCTGAGCGAAGTGGGGCATAACCTGATTTTGAAGCGGTTTTTTTTTTTTGCTGGGTTGTTTTTATTTTTGATTTGAATGTTATCTTTTTCTTTAAAAAAAAAATTGGTCTATATTTTATGTGTTGATTCGTTCACTCATTTTTACTTCACATTTTCTTGTTTTATTTCAGACTGATTTTATTCGTTTGATTTTTATCTTACTTTATTTTATTCTAGTATTTTTGTTTGATTTATTTATCTTAATCTCTTTCGTTTTGTTTTTTGGGATTTTTTGCTATATTTTATCTTCTGTTTCATGCATCTTTTCACAAATTATTATTATTTTGGTGCATAGTTTACTTTTTGTTTAACAACAGCAAGCTTGTCATCTTCTTATTTCAACAGTAATATAACATTCTTCTCTTTTTTTTCACTGTAGTATGTGGGTGTTTTGCTGTGTCAGAGAGAGAAAGAGAGAGAGAGAGGGAGAGAGAGAGAGGGAGAGAGAGAGAGAGACAGAGAGAGACAGAGACAGAGAGAGACAGAGAGAGACAGAGAGAGACAGAGAGACAGAGAGGGAGGGAGCAAATAATGCAGTTTAAAGTAATACAAGACAAGAAAAGACAAGGCAAAACAAGACAACACAATTCACCACAGCAAGGCAGCGACAGTACAATACAATTCAACTATGCGCAATAAAAATCAATACACTTTGTAGAGAACTTCATCACCACTAATGAATGACAGCAGACTGATGGCAGACGACTGGCGGTCATCATCAGTCACCTCCTCCACGTGGTACAGACCAGGACTGTACTGTGTGTACAGAAGGACCCAACATGACTTGTACGTGTGAACAAAGGGCGGTCAACAATGGATTTACTTTGGTGCAAACATTTTCGTTTGTTCAATACACAGACGTCATAAGCAGACAAGGATGTAGCAGGGGAACGGTATCAAGTTACCTTGATATTGTGAGATTTTGTTTTCGTTTGTTTGTTGTCGTTGTTTTTTTGTAGTAAGTTTTTTGGTGTGTAAGTGGTTGATTTCAAAGTGTCAATCATGAACTTCGCTTTGATATTCCTTTGCCATTTTAAAGGGAAAGGGTGCAAAATAATATTGTATAAACAAATAAATACAAGAGTCTCAGAATAAATGAATATTTAAAAAAATTATTACTATTCTGTCTTTCTATCTTTGAAATGAAAAAGGAGTCCATCAGGGTTACATTCAATCCTCACATCTGTTCAGCATATAAACTGAACTAATCATGAGAAAGAGGAACACAGATGGCATGGGCATTACTACAGGAGGCAGAAACATCCCTGCCCTCAGGTATGCTGATGACACAGCACTCTGTGGGCAATGATACCACAAGCAGGAGAAGAAGTCTCTACAGATTCAATGCCAAGAGCACCCACCACTGCTGGCCTGAAGTTAAATGCCAAAAAGACCAAAGTGATGAACATGAAGGGTACAGTCGCCCCCGGAATAATTATCAAAATCAAGGGAGCAATCTGGAGTATGTTCAAAATGTAGAATATTCAGGCTCTGTAAAAGAGAAGAATGGCTCCTGTCAATGAGACGTCCAGGCCAGAATCAGTATGGCCAAGCAACAGAGGATTCAGTTAAACAGCATTTGGAAAGACAGGCATACCTCAATATCTAAACACCAGAATTGTCAAAACACTAATCTGGCCTGTATTGCTGTATTGGCCAGAAGCCTGGACACTACGGAAATTGGGAAAAAAAGAAAAAATCCAATGCAGTTTAAATGTGATTCTATAGGCGATTTCTAACCTACAATGAAAAGGTACAATTAATATAAAAATAAAATGATGGATTTAAATGATGACAGATGAATCTTTTCAATATTTTTAATTGACTAACTGAACAAACAGCATTGCTTTGACAGCAGAGTGCGTGTTGATTATCCAATGATCAAGAATGGACGACGATAGTAGACCTAGCATGCACTCTACTTTCTGAAGAAAGATGGGCTCCGCCAGGTTCAGCTTGCCCACGACACACTGCCTGAAATAACTCAGAGCGTTGCCCCAACAACTCCTGAGGAAGTCACTGAGAAGTCAAGTCAGGTTCATGTATATGGAAAAAAAAGAATATGAAATGAATATAAAGCAGGGATAGAACAATAGAAATCAACACACCAACACACACACACACACACACACACACACACACACACACACACACACACACACACACACACACTTCAGATGAAACCATAAACCGAGGTCCCGTGTGCGAAAGCACGCAGAACATCTTGCGCACACGTTAAAACCCGTTTCACATTTTCGGAAAAGTACGCCATTGTGTGACTGTGGGAATGGATAACAAAATTGAAAAAAACTGCATACACACGGGGACTAGGTTAAAAAAAAAAGCACATGAGTGCTTATTCCATTATCCTCGAAATAAAAGAATGAAATAAAACAAATAAATAGATAAAGAGAGAGAGAGAGAGAGAGAGAGAGAGAGAGAGAGAGAGAGAAGAGAGAGAGAGAGAGAGAGAGAGAGAGAGAGAGACAGAGAGAGAGAGACAGAGAGAGAGAACAGCAGCAGCAACTGCAGCAGCAGCAACAGCAGCAGCAACAGGCAAAGTAAAACTCATTAATCTCCTGAAACAAACCCGTTTTGTGTGGAGTGAAGCGTCACTTCTCCTACACTTCTCTCTCTCTTCATTTCAGCGATAGTGTGTGATGCCTGGTGCCTGATTCACGGAGGGTATGTATGGCCTGTCCCAACAATCTGCTTTATGTGCTGCCTGCCTCCCTCTTGCGCTCTTTATCCTCCTCTATAAGCAGACAGAAATTGAGCTGTCATAAATCCGACATCAGGCCAGCACAGCTAGGTAGGTGGGTAGGTAGGTAGGTAGGTGGGTAGGTGGGTAGGTGGGAGGGTAGGGGGTGAGAAGAGTATTACCTTACCTTGACGTCTTGTCGCGAACGTACACAGTTATTTATATGAGTAGTGCTACGGTAAAGTTACAACGGTTGGTAGATTATGACTAGACTCTCTCTCTCTCTCTCTCTCTCTCTCTCTCTCTCTCTCTCTCTATGTGAAAGTCAAACTGTTATTTTTTGATGGTGCATTGAAAAAGCAGTGCAGTTGCTGTGTGTGTGTGTTGTTTTTAAGGAAAAGGAGAAGACCAAGAGAGGGCTGTGGTGCTTTTTTTTCAAACAATTTTTTAAAATCTAGAATCAGCTGTTTGTATGTTGTTATGTATGATGCTGCGTGATTTTATTGTATATGGAAAGGCAAACGAACCACAAAACAACAACAGCAAACAAACACCAGCCCACACATGTACACAAACTGTAGGTAAAACCAGAACAAGACTACACGATATTTTGTTTTAATGGAAGGAAGGGGTAAGGGGGGGGGGGGGGGGGGGGGGGGGGGGGGGGGGGGGGGGGGGGGGGGGGGGGGGGGGGGGGGGGGGGGTATGATTTATTTAAAACAATTATGCAAAATATTTTTTGCCTGTTCATTGGGCTGTTGTTATTTTGTGTGTGTGGTGGTGAGGGGGAGGGGGGGTCCTGTTTTTTGTTGTGTTTTGTTAATTTTGTTTGCATTTTTTTCTTGTTTTATGTTTTATTTCGAATTTTTACAGTGCCTCTTGACACAAGTTGGAGGCACCGTGGTCGAGTGGTTTAGGCGGTCAACTCGTGATCCAGAGGTCGCGGGTTCGATCCCCGCTCGGCTAGGTGTTGTGTCCTTGGGAAAGACACTTTACTCCTATTTTCCTCACTCCACCCAGGTGTACAAGTGGGTACCAGCTCTGCTGGGGAAGTATCTGGCGACAGACTAGCGTCCTGTCACAGGGGTGGTGAAAAACCATCAGTTCGCTTAACGCTACAGAAACCGGGATAAGCTCCGGCTCTATGGGCCTTCTGGCTCGAAAGAACATACTTTTCTTGACACAAGTATAATCATACATTTATTTATCTATTCTTTCATATCGAGGATAACGGAATAAACACTCATTGCTTTTTTACAACCAGTTTCCGTGTGTATACGGTTTCGTAAATTTTGTCATTTGTTCCCATCGGCACACAATGGCTAACTCTTTCGAAAAGTGGAACGGAATTTAACTTAAGCGCAAGATGTTCTACGTACGTTTGCAAACGGGACCT
The DNA here is from genome assembly GCA_028751875.1 of Rapana venosa. Lineage (NCBI taxonomy): Eukaryota > Metazoa > Mollusca > Gastropoda > Neogastropoda > Muricidae > Rapana > Rapana venosa. The sequence goes on from CM054159.1 coordinate 28,287,259, forward strand.
CAGTTTATAATCTCATCCCAAGGACTTTTAGGGGGAGTGGAGTCGGCACTGATGTCAACTCGAGTGTGTGTGTGTGTGTGTATGTGTGTGTGTGTGTAAAAACCCAACAAAGCAGTGACTGACGCAGGTGTGACAGTGGGTAGGGTGCTAATGACCTTTGTAATCAAGGCCGACATGAAACAGCTCAGCTGTTTTACAGACGAACGACTGCAAGCAGATAACTTCAATAATTTACGTTAACGACAGGGACAGCAGCAGCAGCAGCAGCAGCAGCAGCAGCAACAACAGCAACAGCAATAATTTATACAACATCACTCAGCCTAACCAGAACACAGTTCTCTCCCTTGTGCTACGTTCGCTTTCGCTATCTCCTCACAAAATGAGATATTTAAACCAGAAACCAGATTTAAAAAATGGTCAAATAATAGAAATAGATAATATTCAGCATTGTCTTTCAATATCCTATGAATACAACCATGTAAAACTGTAGTTGGCTGTAAAAGGTAAGGTGCATGTGATGGGAGATAATCTCTGTTAAGACTAAATGCAATTGCCTCCCATGAAGAAAACTGCTGGGACATTTCCCATTCTGTCCATAATGATGAAAGAATGTTGATTTCCTTACTGTTTTTGTCTTCAATATTGCTAAAGATGTTTACATGTTTAGAGTGTTGCGTTTCACAATGTTCCTAATATTGCAAATAAGCAAGTAAAAACAAAATAAAATTAAAAACAACAACATCAAGATTATAAGACTGTGTGTTTGTGCCGTTTTGGTGTTGTTGTTGTTGCTGTTGTTGTTTTGCTATATTTTCATTCCTCAGCTAGAGCTCCGAGGTTCACCAATGGGAGGAATTTGCGTATGAAACCGTATTTTATTAAACCCACCTACCTTAGTAGCCACATTCCAACTTCAGAGATGGTATCTAAACATGACACTTGGGTACATGCATTTTTATTAAAATAGCGTCATCCCTGTTCCTACTTACACGAAATGGCCTATTCTTTTAAAAAAAAAAAGGAACGGGTTTTTAAAGGCGCTCAAGATGTTCTTCATGCATTCACACACGGGACCACGGTTTATAGTCTCGTACGGAGGACTTTTGGGGAGGAGTGGAGTCGGTACTCACGTTAACTCAAGGGTAATGTAAAGGTCAAGGTGTCCCATAACCTATAAGGTCGTAGGGGACCGAGGCATCAGAGACCTCACTTCTCTAGGGGCCGGCATATTGAGGGCGCCGTCCATCTCCTCTCCCTCGCTGCTTTACCTTCCCTGACCCTAACGAGGGCAGGTACCCATTTACAACTGGGGGACTGTACTGAAGCCAATGCGCGCATATCAAGGTCACCCATCCAAGTGGTGAGCACCCTCGACGCTGCTTAACCTTAGCTGGGGGGAAAGCGAGTGTTCTGACCACTGAGCTATCCAGTACCCATAACTCCAGGAGTAATCCCCTAAAACTGGCGCCTCCGTGGTGGCTCGATCCAGGGCCGTCAGATGATGAAGACAAGGCTTTAACCACTAGGTCTGGACTTTCACCGCTCCTCCCCCCCCCCCCCCCCCCCCCCCCCCATCCCCTGTTCGTTTCCCCCTATGTTTTATTCAGTTTCTTATGCATTTTGTGTATTATAAAGATCGATTGTGAAGACTAGGCCTGGTCTAAAGTATTTTTCCTTGCTATCAATAATTATTTATCAAAGTTGACTGACTTCCATCTTCTTCTTTTTCTTCTTCCCCTTCTTCGCAATCCTTCTTCACAATTCTTCTTCGCTTCTTCTCGCAATTTCTTCTTCTTCTTTTTTGCTATATTCTTCTTCTTTTTTCACATTCTTCTTCTTCTTCTCTCTTCTTCTTCTCTTCTCTCCTCCTCCCCCTCCTCTCTCCACCTTCCTCCTCCTCTTCCTCCTCCTCCTCCTCTTCTTTATCATTTTGTTTTATCAATCCATGTTATTGACAACATTTCAAACGCGGAGAAAAATGATGGGGAAAAAAATGCCATAATGATGCGGGTTGTTCCTCGTGGCGTAATGAAGTCAAATAACTAGGTGCTCAGCCTCCCAGTGGAGGGAGGGAGGGAGGGAGGAAGGGAGGGACACACAGTGTGGCCTGAACCCTGCTGCCTTGTGTGACCACTTTAGGGACAAACCTGACAATGAACCATCCACCCTGATCCCCTCACCACGTCTGCTAATGCCCTGCACCAGTTCCTCCAGTACACGCACGCACACGCACACGCACGCGCGATACAAACCTATGTACACCTGCGTGTGTACGTGTGCACACTGCATAACCTACATACTCTCTTTCATACACACACCAGGATGACAAAATTTACAAAACTGCATACACACGGGGATGGATGTAAAAAGGCACATGAGTCCTTATTTCATTGTCCTCGAAATAAAATTTAAAAATAAATAAAAAATACACACAGAGAGCTGACCCAAAGACAGGAAGAGAGAGAGAAGAGAGAGAGAGAGAGGGGAGGGGGGGGGGGGGTGCTTGTTGCCATCTGTATTACGCTAAAAAAAAAAATAAAAAAAAAGAATCTTGCATTCTATTAAGAAAGAAAGTTTTTGAAAATCTTGTTCAAGCTGTAAAAAATGTAAAAAAAATATTACATGGGGTAATTTCTTTAAAAAGAACAACTTGATGCTATTAAAATACAGATAATTGTGAAGAGAGATTTAAAAGAAAACCCGAACAAACTTGACTGCATGCTTTATTAACAATATGGTTTATCACAACAACAAAAACCTACAAAAAACCCAAAATCCACAGAAAACAAACAAAAAAAAAGAAACACATAAAACAGCTGAAAACGTATGGACGAGACTTAAAACAATAATATATAAGACAAAGTAATCTTTTTTATGAAAAAAATTAAAAGAGTGAATAAAAAGAAAGAATAGAGTTTAAACCCACGCCACCCCCACCCCCCCCCCCCCCCCAAACAAAAAAGGGAAAAAAGAGGACAGAAAATTTACTTTAATTTAAAAGGGGGCAGGAAAGGGAGGTAGTTTTTGGCTTGAACCAACAGTTATCTAGATAAAATAAGATTTTTTTGAAACCAAAGAAATGAAAATAAAAAAGAGAAAGAAAGAAAGACAGAAAGACAGACACAACATACCAATATAACATAAAACTATGATAATATGGCTGTGACAAATATTAAAAGATGCTAAGAGAAAACCTCCTCTCAGATTTTCCAGAATTGCACCCCCTACCCCCTTCCCTCCCTTTAACACACACACGCACACATACAAACGCACACGCACGCATGCACACACACACACACACACACCTTAAGGTAGATTTTTTTAAAAAGCAGATAAATAAAAAGACAAAAAGACATATAATCTAAAGAAACTGTGCGATTATCATTTTTTTTAATGCGCTTTATAATTTTAAATATGCTCCATGTGATTTGCTTGAAAAGTGCACCATATAATCTTTTTAAAAAATACGCCATGTATACTTTTAGAGCGACATATGATTTTAAAAACATGCGCCATATGATAAAAAATGCGTGATATATATTTTTAAAATGTGCCATATAATCTAAATGTTAAAAAAACCCAAAAAAACCCGCCATATGATTTTTTAAAAAGTGCGCCATATTATTTTTTTGTATTAAAAAAGTCATATGATTTTTAAAAACCCACCATACTTTTTTAACTGCGCCATATGATCCCCCAAAAATTTTTTAAAGAAATAATCGCGCAATATATAATTTATATATATATATATTTTTTTATGTGCCAAATAATTTTAAAGACATGCGCCATATTAGCATAACATTTCTTCAACCCACACCTTCTATATGGTCCCGTTTCCTGTAAAAGTAAGGACATTTTGTGCCTGAAAAAAAGAGTATATAAATCGGTAAATAAATAAATAAACAGATGAATAGATAGAGAGAGGTAGAAGTAGAAAAACCAATAAATACACTGCACACTTACACTAACAAACCCGGGTGTATGCAGACGCGGTGTGAACACAATGAATGTTAAATTTAAACAAAACAGAAAGAAAGACAACGAAGTTTCTTTTTATTCAGTCACTACAACCACTTCTTCTTCTTTTTCTTAATTATTGATTGTAGTAGTACTGAAACTTGCAGAGGTGTGTGTGATGTGTGTGTGTGTGTG
>CM054159.1:28296410-28303910 GCA_028751875.1 Rapana venosa
GGTCATAAGACAAGAAGAGGCCAAGGCAGCTGTGTGTGTGTGTGTGCGGTGGGGAGGGGGGGGGGGGGGGGGGTGGAGGGGGAGGGCGGGCTCCAAGTCATTTACCCCCCCCCCCCCAACCCCCCAACCCCGGGAAGATCTATGTCCTCAACCCCTGTGCCAGAGCGCTACAGAAGACCTGCAGCAGCAGCAGCAACAGCAGCAACAGCAGCAGCAGCAGCAGCAACAGCAGCAACAACCCCACAGAGAGAGAGAGAGAAACAGGAGCCGAGGGTGGGCTGAGGTGTGTGGGGGATGGGGGAGATGGGGGGTGGAGTGGGGGGAGCGAGAGGGGGGGGGCGACAGGGGGGGGCAGGGTGAGGGGGGGTGGCAGGTGGTGGGGTGGTGGGATGGGTGGGGGTGGGGTGGGGGGAGATTGAAAGGGGGAGCGTAGAGAATCCCACAGAAGGGGGATTCCAACCTTAGCTTAAGGCTATAGTTGGAAGGCCTCAAGCTGGAAGTCTAGGAGCTAGCTCTGTCTGTCTCTGTCTGTCTGTCTCTTCGTCTCTGTCTGTCTGTCTCTGTCTGTCTGTCTCTTCTGTCTCTGTCCTGTCTATCTCGTCTGTCTCTCTTCTCGCTGTCTCTCTCTTCTCTTCCTCCTCCCTCTCGCGCCCCTTCCCTCTCTCTCCTCTCCTGGCCCCTCTCTCTCTCTCTTCCTCTCTGCTCTCTCTCTCTGTCTCTGTTTTCTCTCTCCTTTCCTCCCCCACCCCCCTTCTCTCTCTGCCTCCTCACCCCCTCCCCTCTCTACCCCTCTCTCTCTCTATCTTCTCTCTCTCATTCTCTCTCTCTCTCATCTGCCTCATCTCTCTTTCTCTGCCCACTCTCCTCTCCTCTCCCTTCTCCCCCCTGCCGCCTTCTTTCCTCTCCTCTCTTCTCTCTTCTCTCTCTCTCTCTCTCTCTCTTCTCCTCTCTCTCTCTTCTCTCTCTCTCTTGCTTCCCCCCCACCCTCCTTCCTTCTCTCTCCTCACCCTCTCTCTCTCTCTCTACTCTCTTCTCTCCTCTCTCATCTCTCTCTCTCTCTCTCTCTGTCCATCTCTCTCTCCTCGCCCCCCCTCCTCTCTTTCTCTCTCCCTCCCTCCACCCTCCCCTTCTCTCTCTCTCTCTCTCTCTCTCTCTCTCTCTCTCTCTCTCTCTCTCTCTCTCTCTCTCTCCTCTCGCTGTGGCCAGGATAGAAGGAGGGGAGAGAAGCCAGGGCGATTTCGCTAGTCACATAAAACATGGGCCCATGTCGCTTGCAGCTTTCAGGGGACCAAGATTGGAACACCGTAGGGGATTTCTGTGTAGGAGGGGGAGAGAGAGGGAGGGAGAGAGAGAGAGAGAGAGAGAGAGAGAGAGAGAGAGAGAGAGAGAAGAGAGAGAGAGAGAGAGGAGGAGAGAGAGAGAGAGAGCGAGAGAGAGAGAGAGAGAGAGAGAGAGGAGTGAGAGAGAGAGAGAGGAGGGAGGGAGGGAGGGATGGGGGGGTGGGATGGGAGAAGGGGTGGGCTTTGATGAGAAAATTCCTGTTTGGCCATAGACCGCGAAGTATGAAATCGTAAAACCTAAGTCTTTGTAGTGTGTGTGTAGTGTGTGTGTAGTGTGTGTGTGTGTGTCTTGTGTGTGTAAAGTGTGTGTGTGTGTGTGTAGTTTAGTTTGTGTGTGTGTGTGTGTTGTGTGCAAGTACGTAGGTAGCCGTGTGTGAGGCGACCTCACAACAAGAAGAGAGAGAGAGAGAGAGAGAGAGAGAGAGAGAGAGGAGAGAGAGAGAGAGAGAGAGAGAGAGAGAGACAGAGAGAGAGAGACAGACAGACAGACAGACAGACAGACAGACAGACTTATGCTGACACAGACACAAAGAAAGAAGGAGGAAGGGATAGATAAAGAGAGAGGATAACAGTGTGTAGTTGTCTGTCTGTCTCCTTTATCTTATGACTGTTTTCAAAGAGCTCTATGTCAATGGATGTGGTCACAGTTGTGGGTTTTGTCTGATCGTTTTCTTGTCTATCTTTTATAGGTTTTTGTTGTTGCTGTTTTTGTTTTCTTAATGCAGTTGTTTACTTGTTTATTTTCTGTTGTTTCTCTTTGGTTTTATTCTCGTCTTTTCGTGTGACTACTTCTTATTCTTCTTTGCAATTCTTCTTCTTTGCATTCTTCTCCGTCTTCTTCTTCTTTGAATTCTTCTTCTTCTTCGCATTTTTTCTTCTTGACATTCTTCTTCTTCTCGTCCTCCTCCTCTTCTTTCTTTCCTTCCTTCATTTCTATGTTTTCTTTGTCAGTCAGTTAGTTTGAGTCTCTCTCTCTTTGTTTTGTTTTTTACTGCGTTCTTTCTGACACTTTGTTTTCAAATATATTTTGTTTTATTCATTTGTTAATTGAACAATAATATTTCAGCTAACTGATATAAAGCGGGCCAGTAAAAATACATCCCTATGATGTTAACAGTTGATTATTTGAGGGTTTATTTTCTTCTTCTTTTATTGATGTGTTCACTTGTTTTTACATGTATTTTGGGGGTTGGGGTTGTTCCTATCTAATAAGAAACTGTACAGTGTCTTTCTTTTTGTATTAAGTAATATTTTTTTTATAAGAAAAAGTCCATTCATTTATCCATCCCTTTATGCATTTATGTCTTTTATATATAAAAAAAATATATATATGTATGTATTATATATATATGTGTGTGTGAATTTACTTGTGTACCTATTTTATTTATTTAGAGACAGTGTGTGTGTGAGTAAAAAATCATAGTCGTAGTCAAACTTTTATTTTTAGATAATAAATTGAATAAGTAGTGCGTGTGCATGCGTGTATGCGCGTGTACATGCGTTCGTGTGTGTTCGCTCGCTCGCGCGTATGTGTGTGCATGCATACGCACGTGAGTCAGTCAGTCAGGCAGGCAGGAAAGCAGGCAGGCAGGCAGGCAGGCCAGGTCTGCAGAATGGCAGAGGAAGGGGAGGCAAATTGGTTGGAGCAGTTATGACCTTGTCTTGTCTTCCCCTCTCTCTCTCTCCCTGCCCCCACCCGACTTTCATAGCCCTCCCTGTCTGTCTGTCTGTCTGCTGCTGTGTCTGTTTGTCTGTCTCTTTATCTATTTGTATGTTTGTCTGTATGTCTGTTTGTTTTTCGGTCTGTCCCTTTGTCTGTCTGTCTGTCTAACTGTTCGCCGGAGTGTGTGTATGTATTAGGTGTGTTTGTGTATTAGGTGTGTTAGTGTGTGTGTTGTTAGTGTGTGTGTGTATGTGTGTGTTGTTGTGTGTGTGTATGTGTGTGTTTGGTGTGTGTGTTGTTAGTTTGTAAGTGTGTGTGTGTGTGTGTTTTTAGTGTGTATTGTGTTGTGTGTGTGTTATGTTAGTGTGTTTGCGTGTGAGTGTATGTGTGTTCGATTTACGTCGTCTGTTCACTTAAAATTGATATTAGACGATATGAGTGTGCGTGTGTGTTTATTTTATTTTATTTTATTTTATTCTTTTTATATCGAGGGTAATGGAATAAGCACTCATGTGCTTTTTAAAAAATTACAGTCCCCATGTGTATGCAGTTTTGTAAATTTTGTCATCCAGTCCCCCCGGCACATAATGGCCTACTCTTTCAAAAAGCGGAACGGGTTTTAACGTGTGCGCAAGATGTTCGGTGTGCGTTCGCACACGGGGCCTCGGTTTATAGTCTCATCCGAAGGACTTTTGGGGAGAGTGGAGACTGCACTGATGTTAACTCCAGAGGAAAAAAAATCTCCTTAAACGGGCTTCGAACCCGGGTCAGCAGATTACGAGCGCAATGCACATTATTCTAACCACCAGGCTTTCTCGTTCCCTGTGTTTTGTTTTAGGCATGTGTGAAAGTGCACATCTGCACATTTTTGTTCATGTTTAATAGCCCTTTCTTTTCCGCGCCCCGAGTAATGTATACAGAGAAAGTTTAAGAATTCATACAATGTGGACTAAATGACGTACGACGAGTATTAAATCAAGAACAGGGTGACTAACCATTTTGTTAAACCTGATACAATTTTCTTTTTTGTGTGTGTAAGGGAGCTAATTTATCTGGGGAAAGAGAAAGCACATTAAAAAAAATCATAAAACAAATGAGGTAACATAAAATTTGAACCTTTTTTTCCTGTAGCAGTCACATCATTAATATTGCTGAATCTGTATTCAAAATGCATTCGTGTCATATAAAACACTGCCACATTTATTTAACCTTACTTTTTAAAAATCAGATTTTTTAATATAAAAAGGGGAAGGGTGAGGGGGAGGGGGGGGGGGGGGTAGGGTTTCACAGTCATGCAGGGGAGATGATGCTTGTAGTAAATTTTGTTTTGTGAAAAAGGGACGTAATTAAATAATAAAACATGTAAACATGTTCAAATCTTGCCACTAGAATTTTAACATTGTTTTGCTTTTAAACGAGGGTATTTTTTATTATTTTTTATTTTTTTTATAAAAGAAGAGATTTGTCTAATTTGTTTTTTAGAAGATTATGCCATTTCTAAAGATAGGATGTTTCTTTCAAAGGCCTGAATTCGGTGATAGTTCTAGGTATGTCGCTCATTACTGGACTAGAACTTTTTGTGGTTATGTTTTTTAATCGTTTCTTTGGTTTAGTTGTTTGTTTGGTTTCTTCATAATATTTTGTTTGATTGGTTTGTTGTTGTTTTTCTCTGACATTTTTTTTTTCTCTTTTTCTATCTCTATGCCTCTGTCTCTGTCTTTGTCTCTGTCTCTCCTATGACTCTCCCTGTTTCCATATCGCAGAGAGAGAGACAGACAGAGAGACACAGACAGAGAGACACAGACAGAGAGAGAGAGACACATACATATATAGAGACACAACAGAGACAGAGAAACAGAAAGAAACAGAGAGCACACATGTACTGTCTACATAAGTCCTTCGGATGAGACTATAAACCGAGGCCCTGTGTGCGAACGCATGCAGAACATCTTGCGCACGCGTTAAATCCTGTTCCGCTTTTCGAAAGAGTAGGCCATTTTGTGCCGGTGGGAACAGATGACAAAATTTACAAAGCCGCATACACATTGGGACTGGATGTAAAAAAAAAGCACATGAGTGCTTATTCCATTATCCTCGATATAAAAGAATTAAAAAAAATAAATAAATGTATACACACACCAGTTTTCCCCTGTCACTAAAGGTGTAAGACAGACAGACAGACAGTCAGACAGACAGACAGACAGACAGACAGACAGACAGACAGACAGACAGACAGACAGACAGACAGACAGACAGACAGACAGACAGACAGTCAGTCAGACAGACAGACAGACAGACAGACAGACAGGACAGACAGACAGACAGACAGACAGACAGACAGTCACAGACAGACAGACGACAGACAGTCAGACAGCAGACAGACAGACAGACAGACAGACAGACAGACAGACAGACAGACAGACAGTCATGTGACATGTAAAAGACGAACAGACGTCTTTCACCTAGTGGTACAACGGAGACTATGCTGTCGAAGACACAGCATTCACACAGCATCACACAGCATTCACAGCCATTGACACGATCATGTTTCCTGCAGCGACAGTAGAAGAGAGAGAAGGGAAGTGCAGGGGGGGGACAGGTAGGAGCAGAAGAGAAAGGTAGACGAGGGAGAGAGAGAGAGTAGGGAGGAAGACGAGAGGGACGAGCAGAGAGACAGAAGGGTAGAGAAGAGATGTAGAGACGAAGAAAGGTAGGGAGGGAGAGACAGAGGCGGGGGAAGGGAAGAGAAGACAGAAGGAAGGTAGGGAGAGAAGAGAGGGCGGGGGGGGGAAGGTCGGTAGAGAGAGAGAAGAGTAGGTAGGGAGACGAGAGAGAGACGGGGGGTAGAAGCGAGGAAGGAGAGAAGAAGGTCAGGGAGGGAAGACGAGACAGTGGGGACAGAAGACGAGAGGAAGGGACAGCGTAGGAGAAGAGAGAAAGGTCAGGTAGAGAGAGAGAGCAGACAGAAGAGAGTGAAGAGAAGAGAGAGAGAAGACGACAGGACAGACAGACAGACAGACATGACGTCAGAAGAAGAGACAGACAGACGTCAGACAGAAGAAGAGGACAGACAGACAGACAGATCAACAGAAGACAGACAGAAGACAGAGACAGACAGACAGTAGACAGACAGATCAGAAAAGAGAGCAGAAGAGAGACGAGACAGACAGACAGACAGAGAGAAGACAGAGGAGAGAAGATAGTGGGGGTGGGGGAGGGGAAAGGTTTCGCGAGTTGGACGGGGATTGCTGTGTGACAATGTTCAGCACAGCATTCAAACACCAGTTGCACGAAGGATTTGCACCTATGTTCTTGTTAATGGTAGAGAGAGAGTAGGGGTGGGGGGGGGGGGGGGGGGGTAGTGGAGGAAGGGGGAAGGAGAAGAGAGAAGGTGGGAGGGAGGAGAGAGGAGGTAGGAGAGAGAGAGGGGAGAGAGAGGGGAGGAGAGAGAGATGAGGTAGGGAAGAAAGGTAGGGAGGGAGAGAGAGAGAGAGAGAGGGAAGAGAGGAAGGGGAGAGAGAGAGGAGGGAAGAGAGAGATTAGGTAGGGAGAGAGAGAGAGAGGGACAGACAGACAAACAGATAAACATATAGACAGACAGAGAGACAGAGACAGACAGACAGGTAAAGACAGAAATCAGAAAGAGAGAGAGAGAGAGAGAGAGAGAGAGAGAGAGAGAGAGAGAGAGAGAGAGAGAGAGCGACAGAAACAGAAGAGGGAAGAGAGGGGGGGGGGCGGGGGGGGGGGGGGGGGGAGAAAGAGATAGTGACGAGTGACTGGCCAGGTATTGTGTGACTGACATATTGTCAGCACACCAACAAACCCCAGTTGCCCCAATAAAAAGGATCTTTGCACACATATTATACTTGAAAAGTGTACATACCATTATTATTACAATGAGATGGTGTTTGGCGATAGATGGATGATAGTTTGATAGATAGAATAGGTTTAGATAATAGAAAAAATAGGTTGTACATATCATATACACAACGCACCCCCCTCCACTCCGCCACACACAAACACACACACGCACCCCCACTGCCGTCTAGAACACATACCACAGAGAAAAAAACCCACCACAAACACACACACAAAATACCCCAAAACACATTTAAAACCCAAAGGGGAGAAAAAAGCCCCAAAACACTCACATTTTTTGTTTTTTCTAGAAAAAAATTTCTTGAATCCTTAATTTGCCAACTCACACAAACGTAAATAAATCTTTTTTTTTCCACAACACCAAAGAACCCCGGGAAAATTTATGTTTTGAGGTGGTGGGGTTTTATTTTTTTTAAAAATTTCTGTTTTAAAAACCCCATGTCGTTAAGAGAAAAAATTTTAAAAAAAAACAAAACCCAAGCAAGCAAATAAGAAAAAAAAAACCCCAAAACCAAACAACAACAAAAAACCCGACGAAAATTTTTTTCACAAACATGTAAAAAGGGTTTTTTTAAGAAAATTTTTTTTGGGTTTTTTTTTTTATTGTTTTTTTTTAAA
>CM054159.1:28316410-28318910 GCA_028751875.1 Rapana venosa
TGAAGGGGGGGGGGGGGGGGTTGGTTCTGGTAGGGGTGGTTGTGATTTCTGGATGAAGTTTTGCTGTTGCATTTTTTTTTCTGGTTTTGTGCTTGTTTTTTGAGCGTATTACGTCTGGAGGTACAGAAAATAATAAGTTTAAAAGATTCAGTAATCTGACTAGTAAAACATAAACGCAGTGTGTGGTGTGTGTTGTGTGTGGGGGGGGGGGGGGGGTTGGGAGGGGGGGTTAGAGTGATGCGCATTGCTCTCGTGATCTGCTGACCCCGGTTCGAATCTCGTTCAAGAGGATTTTACCTCTGGAGTTAATATCAGTGCCGACTCCACTCCCCCCAAATAGTCCTTCAGATGTGACTATAAACCTGAGGTCCCGTATGCGAACGCACGCAGAACATCTTGCGCACACGTTAAAACCCGATCTGCTTTTCGAAAGAGTAGGCCATTGTGTGCCAGTAGAAACGGATTACATGATTTACAAAACCGCATACACGCGGGGTCTGGATGTAAAAAAAAAAGCACATGATTTATTCCATTACCATTGAAATAAAAGATAAATTAAAAACAAAAAACTAAGAAATTAAATTAACAAAATTCAGCAGAAAAAATTGGTCCGTTGTGACCAACAGCTACCGTTAAAACCAGCAACTATGTGATGGAACCAACCAAAAACAAAACAAAACAACAAACATATAAGGGAGATGGACAAAACAGACAGAAAGGAAGACAGAAAGAAAGGGGAAAAGAAACAAAACAAAACAAAACAAAACTTATTTTCTTGAAATAAAATTTAATCTCCTACAAAACCGACAGAGCAAAGAATGAACAGAAGAGCAATACACATATATCTCATATCGGCAACAGAACGGAAACTGCCGAGAAAACCCGAATTGAAGCGAAACCAGCCGATGTTGCAATCTGTTCTGTCACATGGGAAATAACTTCGTTTTGAAAGGGCCGTAAATCTAAACATAGATGGGTTCTTCTGGAGTGTGTGTGTGTGTGTGTTTATTTATTTTATTTTATATTTTATTGTTTTATTTCGAGGATAATGGAAATGTGTGTGTGTGTGTGTGTGTGTGTGTGTGTGTGTGTGTGTGTGTGTGCGTGTGTGTGTGTGTGTTGTGTGCACGTGTGCGTGTGTGTGTGTGTGTGTGGTGCGTGTATGTGTGTGCGAGTGCATGCGTATGTGTGTGAGGGAGCGGAGAGAGGTTGCCCTGGGGACATCCCAGGGCCTAGAGGTTAGAACACCATACTCTTGATGTAACAGTAAGTGAGGGCTGGGGTTTGATTCCACTGAGGTATCCTTTGAATGAATTCTTCCCTGTAACAAGGGCCCTGTCCCCCACTCCCACAAACAGTCGTACAGATGAAGCTATACACTGATATCCAGTGTGTAAACGAGTGCAGAACATCTTGTGCACACACACACACGCGCGCGCGCACGCACGCACGCACGCACGCACTACAGCCACCACCCGCCTTTTTTTCAAAAAGTAAGCCAGCTAACTGACAGAGGGACATACCCAGCATGCGCCCTGCTACCTGGCGAGGGATGGGCTCCGCCACATTTAACTTGTCCACAACACACTTTACCTGACAAAAGTCAGTCGTGCAGTGCCCCCAACGACTCCTCAGGGAGTTACGGGAGGAGTGAAGGAAGTCAAATGCACAGCCTGTGTCAACGCCTTCACTGTCTCTTCCTATTACGTGTTGGCTACGTGTATATGCGGGGACGGGATAGCTCAGTGGTCAGAGCACTCGCTTTCCCCCAGCCAAGTTAAGCAGCATCGAGCGTGGTTACCACTTGGATGTGTGACCGTTTACGCGCCTTGGCTTCAGTACAGTTCCCCAGTTCACCCAGCTGTAAATGGGTACCTGCCCTCTTTAGGGTTAGGGAAGGTAAAGCAGCGAGGGAGAGGAGATGGGCGCCGCCCTCAATACGCTGGCCCCTAGAGAAGTGAGGTCTCTGATGCCTCGCACCCCTACGACCACATAGGTTATGGGACACCTTGACCTTTTTTTTTAATAACCTTTTTACGTGTACAGAGTGCATTGGAGCCATCCTGGTAGGAAGGACAAACTGCACGTCACGTTTTGCCAGTGAAGAGAAAAAAAATGGGGGTTGGGATTAATGTGGGGGTTGGGATTAATGTGGGGGTTGGGATTAATGTGGGGGTTGGGATTAACGTACTGAGCGGTCAGTGACTTTGCCCCAGGCCTTCCCCAGTGTACAGGATGTATCAAGACTTGTGTCTCGGAAACTAATCCTCACCTCCACGTCTAAACGCGCACAGAAGAACAGACAGGCGCACAGACACACGCGCGCCCACGCACACATACACACATGCGCCGCGTGCACACACATACTTCTCTATCTATCTATCTATCTTTCTATCTATCTATCTATCTATCTATCTATCTATCTATCTATCTATCTATCTATCTATCTATCTATCTATTATCTATCTGTCTGTCTATCTATCTATCTATCTATCTATCT
>CM054159.1:28321410-28323910 GCA_028751875.1 Rapana venosa
CACACACACACACACACACACACACACACACACACACAAACTGCTTATTCAATGTACCATCTGAAAATAAAAGTTGATTTGACTTTGACACACGCATACACGCACGCACACACACGCACGCACTCACTCACACACACACACACACACACACACACACACACACACACCACACACACACACACAACACACACACACACACACACACACACACACAAGCACACATACGCAAACACACACACATTCTTACATTACTTTCCTATAGTTCATACCTCTCTCTGTCTGTTTGTCTGTCTGTCTGTCTGTCTGTCTCTCGTATAATATCACTTTTTGTGAATAGACATAAAATCGAAGAAACACACACACACACACAAGACACAAACAGACACAGACACAAACACACACACACACAGAGGGGAGAGAGAGAGGAGAGAGAGAGAGAGAGAGAGGAGGAAGGAGAGGAGAGAGAGAGAAGAGAGAGAGAGAGAGAGTAAGAGAAGACTTCCTTCATGGACTTTACTGTACACACCTGTAGTCAATACAAATGAATGACGGGTGCTGGATGACATATGACTGAAGTTTATACCATTACTTTCAAAGTAGTAAAATGAAATGAATTCAGCAATAATAAAGAAATTACATCACCCATTTCTTGAATATTCATCACAATTCAATCACGTTCGTCATAATCGACAAATGTTTGAATGTAGTTTTCATCAATAAAGGATCCATTTCTATACAGTTATCTTACTTCTTCTGTTGGTTGCATGAAAAATAAATCGTGATAAATTATGTCTATCAGTAGATATTGTAGCTTTGAGTAGCACGTGCAAAGGAAGTCTCTTCGCATCTTTGAGAAACTTGTGTCTCAAATCTTCATAGACAGGGCAATTAAATAAAAAGTGTTCTTCATTCTCTATTTGGTCTTTACAAACAGGGCACTGCTTATCTTCATTTGAACTACTATAGCGATGTGTATTATTGTTTAGTGGTAGCGCATTCACTCGTACTTGAGTAACTGCAACTCGAAAGAGAGAGAGAGAGAGAGAGAGAGAGAGAGAGAGAGAGAGAGAGAGCAGAAACACTTTTTCTTTCTGGCTTTCCTCTACAAATACTGTTCTACAAATCTAATACTCTGCATGCATCCATACTAATTTCCCTCCTCTTTTCATCTGCAACTGAAAAACTGAATTGCCCATTAGAGAGAGAAAAAATTGTCATCAGAAGCAGTTGGAAAGATCATTGGCTCAATTTGCCTGACACGGTCTTTCCTTGCCAGCAAAGATCATTGGCTCATTTTGCCTGACACGGTCTTTCTTTGACAACAAAGATCATTGGCTCATTTTGCCTTTCAAGGTCTTTCCTTGCCAACAGAGATCATTGGCTCATTTTTACCTGACATAGTCTTTCTTTGCCAACAAAGATCATTGGCTCATTTTGCCTGACACGTCTTTCCTTGCCAACAAAGATCATTGGCTCATTTTGCCTGACACGGTCTTTCCTTGCCAACAGAGATCTTTGGCTCATTTTGGCTGATAGGTCTTTCCTTGCCAACAAAGATCATTGGCTCATTTTGGCTGATACGTCTTTCCTGTACCAACAAAGATCTTTGGCTCATTTTGGCTGACATGGTCTATCCTTTACAACAAAGATATTTGGCTCATTTTGGCTGACACGGTCTTTCCTGCATCAACAAAGATCATTGGCTCATTTTGCCTGTCAAGGTCTTTCCTTTACCAACAAAGATCTTTGGCTCATTTTGGCTGACACGGTCTTACGTTGCCGACAATAATTCTTCATCTGGCGTTCATCATAAACATAAACTAACAGCTACTTTCATTCAGGCCCTCCCTCTCTCTCTCTATCCTTTTTTTGCATGTTCTGTTTTTAAACGAGAGATCAAAGGCACTGCCTTGTATGTGGATGTCTGTTTAGTTCAGTCAGTTGATGTCGTTTCAGAGGCAGACACTCGCTCTCTTCAGAAGGAGTTGTGCAGAGTTGTGCAGAGGTTTCTGGAATGTGTGTCAGAGGGCTGCCTGAAGTGGTGCTAGAAAATGTCTCTTTGGGGTTTTTCTGGGTTTTTTAAAATTTCTTCTTCTCTTATTTTTGTCAATTGTTCGTGTGTTTTTCTTTGTCTTTTGCGACAGTCTTTTTAGGGTGTTTTTTTCTTGGTTGTATTTGTTGTCTTAGGGGCGTGTGTGTTTGTGTGTGTGTGGGGGTGTGGAGGGGGGGTGTAGGGGGGGGGGTGTGGAGGGTGTGTGTATGCGTGTGTGTGTGTGGAGGGTGTGTGTATGTGTGTATATGTGTGTGTCTCCCTCTCTCTCTGTCCCCCTCTCCCTCTCCCTCTCTCTGTCCTCTAGAATAGTAGATGTTTTTCAATGAAAAACAAACAGGCAAACCAGCAACCAGGTTTATTAGTCTTCCTGTAGCAGCGGTACTCTATCTCTCTCACATACACACATGCACACATACACACACACTCACGCACGCACGCAAGCACACA
>CM054159.1:28333910-28353910 GCA_028751875.1 Rapana venosa
TTTGTCGCTAGTGGCCAGGGGACGATACAAGGCCTCGCGCCTGTTGTTCTGGTCACTTGGTCCCATAAATCTCTCTTTTTTTTTATTTCTTTGCTTTAGTTTTCCTTTTCTGGCCTGTTCTTTTTAATATTAGAAGAAGGAGCAGAAAAACCAACAACACTGTAGCCATGGTGAGTTGTAGGCTTGGAGTAGGGTAGACAAGAAAAGGAAGGGTTTTTTGTTTGTTTGCTTGCTTGGTTGGTTTGGCTGTGGTTGTTTGTTTCGTTGAAATATATTTTTATTCAGAAAACATAATAATAATAATAATAATAATGATAACAATACATGGAATTCATACAGCGCTATATCTTGCAAAAAACAAATCAAAGCACTTTCATTCATCCTACTCATTCACATGCAGCCAGTTACAATTAATAGATGAAAACTATACATCCATAAATTGAGAGCAATAACAAGCAAAGAGCTTGTGGCATGCTGTGGCATGTTGTTTGTTTGTTGTTGTCGTTGTTGTTGTTTTTGATAGGGTGACGGATGGGGTTTCTCAGTCTTAAAGGAATGGGAGAGGGGAGGGAGAGAGAGCGAGAGAGAGAGCGTAGGAGAAGAAGAAGAAGAAGAAGAAGAAGAAGAAGAAGAAGAAATAGAGAGAAGAAGAAGAAGAAAAAGAAGAAGAAGAACACAACAAGAAGAAAGAAGAAAGAAAGAAAGAAAGAAAAAAAAAGAAAGAAGAGCAAGAAAGAAGAAGAAGAACAAGAACAAGAACAAGAAGAACAAGAAGAAGCAGCAAAGAAGAAGAAGAAGAAGAAAAAGAAGACCATTTCCTGCAACAGGCCAATTCATCACAACGCACACACGCGCATGACAACCCGCGACGAAAACTGATGTGTACACGCGACGCGACGCGTGCGCTGGCGAAACTCTCTCTCTCTCTCTCTCTCTCTCTCTCTCTCTCTCTCTCTTCTCTCTCTCTCTCTCTCTTCTCTCTTCTCTCTCTCTCTCTCTCTCTCTCTCTCTCTCTCTCTCTCTCTTTCTCTCCTTCAGACAAACCATGGGAAGAGAGATGAGCAGAAGACAGTAAGCTGCTTTGGTCTGCTGGAAGCCTCTCTCTTACTGATGGGCTCAAAGTTGTGAAGAAAGTTTTGCCCCAAAAGCGAGAGATTTATTTATTTATTTATTCATTTACTTATGTATTTATTTTGTTATTATTTTATTCTTTTATATCGAGGATAATGGAATACGCACTCATGTGGGGGTTTTACATTCAGTCCCCGTGTGTATGCGGTTTTGTAAATTTCTGTCATCTGTTCCCACGTCATCCGCACACAATGGCCTACTCTTAGGAAAAGCGGAACAGGATTTAACGTGTGCGCAAGATGTTCTACGTGCGTTCGAACACGGGGCCTCGGTTTATAGTCTCATCTGAAGGACACAGAGAGAGAAAGGAGAGAGAGAGAGAGAGAGAGAGAGAGAGAGAGAGAGGAGAGAGAGAGAGAGGAGAGAGAGAGAGAGAGAGAAGAGAGGACAGACAGACAGACAGACAGACGAGACAGAGAGACACAGAGAGACACAGAGAGAGAGACACAGAGAGAAAGACGACAGAGAGAGACAAGAGAGAGAGCGAGAGAGACAGTAAGAGAGAGAGATGAGAGAGACGAGAGAGAGAGAGAGAGAGAGAGTGAAGAGGAGAGAGAGAGTGAGAGAGAGATTAAGAGAAAACCTGTAATCTTATTATTTTTGAAGAATTCAAACTTATTTTTATGTTTTTGTGTGATTAATAAGCATTCTTGTGTCTTTTCGAGATGATGATTCCTGTCAGTAGCTCTGTGTTTGTCAGTGTTGTAATTGTCATTCACGGGAATGTTGAAGTGTTTCTGACTTTTGGTCGTCTTCGTAGAACGCTCAGACAGCAACTGTTCCTGTCTGTTATATGAGCAAAAATATTAATGCGTTGCGCTGCCGTTAAGCGCCTGACAAGTCAGGGCCAGCCTATCCATCCGACTTCGGCATAAGAGAGAATTACCAACTTCTTAGTCTTTCCGGGGAAAAAGTGCAGGATAATGGACCAAGAAAGGAGAAAATAGACAAGAAGGAAGTGACAGAAAGACAAAGAACAAGACAGAAACAGAGAGAGGGATAGAAAAGAGGAAACTTTTAGCATAGAATTTCCTGAAGGTGAAGATGCTATTTAAACTGACACCCCCCCAACCTCCCGGCATCCCAACGAGGGAAATCATGGCAGGGTTAAAGTGTTTTTGACTTGACTTTTAAAGACAGTTATTAAATTCTAAACGCTTTTCTGTCAAAGTGGTTGGTTGTTGATTGTGCTTCTACACAGTGCAATCAATCCCTTGGAAGGAAGGTGGCAGGGTGGTTAAGACGTTTGCCTGCCAACAAGTAAACCGTGAGGTTGTGGGTTCGATTCCCAGCCTCGCCCTTTTTTCCCAGTTTGACCAAAAAATCGAACTGAATGTCAAAGTCCTTCGGATGAGATTATAAACCGAGGCCCCGTGTTCGAACGCATGCAGAACATCTTGCGCACACGTTAAATCCTGTTCCGCTTTTCGGAAGAGTAGGCCATTGTGTGCTGGTGGAAAAAGATGACACAATTTACAAAACCGCAAACACACGGGGACTAGATGTAAAAAAAGCACATGAGTGCTTATTCCATTATCCTCGATACAAAAGAATAAATAAATAAGTAAAAAATAAATCAATCTCTTTACTGGGGGTTTGTGGGCCAGAATTGAACAGTCTTTGTCGTGGGTTTCTGCTTAACCAGGGAACACAGAAAGCTAGATGGCAACAAGTCCAATCAGTGTAAGGCACGGCTCATAGCCATCATCTTCTTTTTGTGTGAGTGTGTGTTTGTTTTCTGGTTTTAGCCTAAACACGTTACAACACTTAGAAAGTGATCTAAGCACTCCTGATGTAACCTTTTAAAGAAAAAGAACATCCCAAACAAACTAGGCAATGATCACTAAGAGAGAAAGAGAAAAGGGTGAGAGAGAGAGGAAGAGAGAGAGAAGAGGAGAGAGGAGAGAGAGAGAGAGAGAGAGGAGAGAGAGAGGGGGACATACAGACAGACAGAGAGAGAGACAGACAGACAGACCGACAGACCGACAGAGGGAAAGAGAGAGGGAAACAGACAGAAAGACAGAGGGGGGAAAAGAGGGAGACAGAGAGAGGGAGGGAGGGAGGGGAGGGAGAGAGAGAGAGAGGAGGAGAGAGGTAGAGGAGAGAGAGAGAGAAGAGGAGAGAGAGAGAGAGAGAGGAAGGAGAGAGAGAGGAGAGACAGACAGACAGACACACACACACACACACACACACACACACACACACACATACACACACACACACACACACACACATACAGAAACAAACACCCACACACAGAGGATGATATCTCTGTCTGTCTTTGTCTGTCTGTCTGTCTCTCTCTCTCTCTCTCTCTCTCTCTCTCTCTCTCTCTCTCTTCTCTCTCTCTCTCTCTCTAACAGGAGATATCCCTCCGCCATGCCCGCGAGGCAATCAGCGTAAGGATCAGAACCCATTCACCTGAAAATCCTCCGCTGAGATCTGAGAGAAAAATGGCCCATTTTTTTTTATTTTATTTGTGGGACCTCACAAGAACAGAGTGATAACCATCTAATGCCGGGCGATTCTTGTCTTCTTCTTTTACTACTTTTGCTTTTGTAATGATGTTTTAGTTTTGAGAAGAAGGTTTGTGGGTGTGAGTGTGTGTGTTGTGCTCTGTGTGTGTGTGTTGTGGGGGGAGGGGGGGAGAGGGGAGGGGGGTTTATTTTCTATATTTTCCTATCATTTTTTAGTGTGCGTGTGTGTGTGTGTGTGTGTGTGTGTGTGTGTGAGCGCTCGGGTGTGTGTTTATTATTTTTATTTTTCTATCATTTTTAGTGTGTTTTAATGTGTATGTGTGTGTGTTTGTGTATGTGTGTGTGGTTTATTTTATTTATTTATCTATTCTTTTATATCGAGGATAATAGAATAAGCACTTATGTGCTTTTTTACATCCAGTCCCCGTGTGTATGCGGTTTTGTCAATTATGTCATCTGTTGCCACCGTGTGTGTTTGTGTGCTTGGGTTGTTTGTTTTGAGTGTGTTTAGAATTGTTTATATAACTGATTTGGGATTCCCCCCCCCCCCCCCCCCCCTTCTGTGCACAAATGTCACACACACATACATAAACACACATACACACATACATCAACACCACACACATGATTCGGCACATACTTACCTCTACATGCATACTCTCTTGTATGCAAGCTCACACGATTATAAGCTTGCCTGTATGCGTTGTGTGTGTGTGTGTGTGTGTGTGTGTTGTGTGTGGTGTGTGTGTGCGTGCGTGTGTGCGTGTGTGCGTGTTGTGTGTGTGTGTGTGTGGTGTGTGTGTGCATGCGTGTGCGTGTGTGTGTGTTTCCTTGTGTGTGGCGTGTTTGCAAGACAAGCACATGTGGTAAGGAAAGAGCACTCCTGCAGAAGAAGGAGGAGGCTGGAATCAGCTTCAGACGATGATGGGACGATAGCCTCCCTACCGCTCGATGAGAGAAAGAGAGAGAGAGACAGAGATAGAGGAGAGAGAGAAGAAAGAGAGAGAGAGACAGAGATAGAGAGAGAGAAAGAAGAGAGGGAGAGAGAGAGAAGAGCGAGAAAGAGAGAGAGACAGAGACAGAGAGAGAGACAGAGTGTGTGTGAGAGAGAGAGGGGTGAGATAGAGAGCCTTCCCTGCGCTCACAGAGAGAGAGAGAGAGAGACAGAGAGTGAGAGAGAGCCTCCCTACCGCTTCGAGAGAGAGACAGAAAGAGAGAAAGACAGAGACAGAGAGAGAGACAGACAGAGACAGACAGAGACAGAGACTCCTCTGCCGCTCACAGCGAGAAAGAGGTAGAGCGATGGGAAGGGAGGGAATTGGGGGGGGGGGGGGGTAACCCGCTGGGAGGTGGGGGGTGGAACAAGGCTTGACGTGAGGAAGCGATATATGGATCCGAACCCCCTCACCCTCAGAATCTGTGTTGCTCCCAGCACGTCTCCTGTGACAGGGTACCTGGTGGTCCTTCAGGCCTTCTTCATGGAGGTGAGGGCTTTTTTACCCCCCTCACCCCCCTCCTCCCCACCTCCTCCCTCCTGCTCCCTCCCCCTCCCTCAACTTACACACACAACACACACACGTATCTATCTACTCTCCTATAGTCATACTCCTCTCCCTTTACCTCTCTCTGCCTGTATCTCTCTTGTTTCTTTCCCTTCTGTTTCTTCTCATTCTTTTTTTTTTCATCTTCTCATTCTTTTGTTTTTCTTCTTCTCATTTTTTTTCTTTTGTTTTTGTTTTTTACTAAGTTTTCGACCTACAAAAATCCTGTTGTATCTGAGGATTCTTTTTAGGAAAAAAACAGATTTTTTTTGGGGGGGTCTGTGTGTGTTTTTTTTTCTTCTGCTCCCTTTCTTTCTGTTCTGTTGTGTGTTGTGTGTGTGTGTGTGTGTGTGTGTGTGTTGTGTGTGTGTGTGTGTGTGTGTGTGTGTGTGTGCTCCATGTTTTAACAATTCTGTTTGTAGGGGGTTGGGGAACCACGGGTGATGGTGGGGGGATCTCCTGTTGGTAAATGGTTAATGGATGTTTTTGTTTTGGTTTGGTTGTTTTGTCCTGTTTCTGTTTCGTCTCTCTCTGTCTCTGTCTGTCTGTCTCTGTCTGTCTCTGTCTGTCTGTCTCTGTCTCTCTCTGTCTCTCTCAAATATAGTTATCCTAAGTCATAATTTTGTAGCTGACTTTTTGTTATACAGTAACATTTTGTCTTACTATAGCTTCCTCCCCCCCCCCCCACCCCCCACCAAAATACTAAGCAGTTCGGCAACCCCTTCATGTATGGACAAATGGTCTTGTTATGAATAAATCATTCGAGTTCCATTTCGTGTTCGAGTTCTCTCTCTCTCTCTCTCTCTCTCTCTCTCTCTCTCTCTCTCTCTCCCCTCTCTCTCTCTCTCTCTCTCTCTCTCTCTCTCTCTCTTTCTCTTCTTTTCTTCTTTCTTCTTTTCTTCTTCTTCTTCTTCTTCTTCTTCTTCTTTTTCTTCTTCACGATGGCTTACTCACTATTCTTTTCTTTTCTATACTCTTTCATGTCTTTTTGTCTGTGCACACTACATGTACGCACACTCGCAAAAATCTGGACACACATATCCACATGTGAACACAGACATGTTTGTTTGGTTGGTTGGTTGGTTGGTTGGTTGGTTTTTCCTGTTTTCTAACATATGAACTATGAAATACATCCCTTATCCAGTGTTTTGCGTTACACATTAGGCAAACCTGTGACAGGCCGATGTAAGAAGAGTTTTAATAATGAGATATGCAATTTATTCCGCGCTGAATCTTGTAAAGCAAACAAATCACAGCTCTTTCATTCGAATCATTCACGCGCATGCAACCGATTACCTTTATAATGATGAACAGCAAGGCAGACGCCGAATAAGACTTTTTTTTTCACTTCTTGAAATTGGTGGAATTAAGAACTGTTTAAACTGGTTGTTGTTGTTTTTTTATTGGTTGAGATGTATGAAGCATTTTTTGAGTGTGGTTATTTTTGTTTTGCGTTGTTGTTGTTTTTGCTGGGGAGGGGAGTGTTGGTTTGAAGTTGATTGGGGTATATCAGTGTTTTGTTGTTGTTGTTGTTGTTTGTGTTATCTTTGTTTGCTGAGGTGTGTGCTTGCTTTGGGTGTTGATACTCATTACTTTAGTTTGTGACCTAGTCACGTAGGCTTTACTTCTCAGAACAATTATTTCTGATTTGGTTTTGGTCGAAACATCTAGAACTCTCCTCTCCTCCTCCTCCTCCTTCTCTACCTCCTCCTCCTCCTCCCCCCCCCCCCCCCCCCCCCCCCCCCTTACCACCAAACTATCTCTCCACCATCTGTATCTCCCCGTGTCTCTGCACCAGTACACACACTGCAGCCCCCAAAACGCACAAGTGGAAACACCCCCCTGCCAGGAACTCCGCTCCAAAAATGAGATTGTAGGGGGAGATGGGACATTGGGAATTGAAGAGAAATGAGAAGAGAGGTAGGGAGAGAAGGGGGAGAGAGGGAGAGGGAGAAGAGGGGGGAAGTAGGAGGATAGGTTGGGGGGGAAAAGTGGGATGCAAAGATGGAGGGAGAGGCAGGAGAGTGGAAGGAAGGAAGGAGGGAGGGAAGGGGAGGTAGGGGGGGAGGAGAGAGAGGTTGGAAAGGAGGGAGGGGTGAAGATTTAGGGAGGGGTGGGGTTAGAGACGAGAACCAGAGAACGGTCGAATGAAACAGCAACAGGAGGGTAGGGGGGTGGGGACAGGTTGAGGGGTAGGGGTGGGGGGAAGGGGAGGGGTGTGGGAAGGGGTAGAGGTGAGGTGGGGAGGGGAGGGGTGGGTAGTGGGGGTAGTGGATGGGGAAATTGAAGTATGATATGTGTGAGGAAGGTGGAGAAGGCAGGAGAAGCAAACTGACTGGGCAAACCTTTCCTTGATGTGTGTGCTTACACGTACACACACGTAGAACACATTTTGATTATGTGCACGTGGGTATGCACATATTACATACCGGAAAAACGTGCATGAGCATGGATGTACACACACACACAAACACGCACGCACGCACGTGTCGCATGCACAACAGATGCAAAATCGCGTGTCGTGTACACACGCACAGACACAGACAGACACAGAGACTCTGAGACAGACAGACAGACAGACCACACGCACACCACACACACACACACACACACACACCTCAGAGAGAGAGAGAGAGAGAGAGAGAGAGAGAGAGAGAGAGAGAGAGAGAGAGAGAGAGAGAGAGAGAGAGAGGAGAGAGAGAGAGAGAAGAGAGAGAGAGAGAGAGAGAGAGAGAGAGAGAGAGAGAGAGCAGAGAGAGGCAGAGAAACAGACAGAGACAGAGACAGAAACAGAGACAGAAACAGAGACAGAAAATTGGGTAGAGATAACCGAATGGGAATAAAAACGAAAGAGGCGGAGAAGAAAGACGAGGAGAAGGGGCAAGAGAAGTGGGAGGAGGAGGAGGAGGAGGAGGAGGAGGGAGGAGGAGGATGGGACAGGGAGGGAGCTGGCCCAATGAATAATAATTGGATTGGTAACTGCGAGACTGTTTCCAATTTCTGTGGAAATGGGATTGCCGATTTCTTCTGTCCCTTTTCCCATTTCGCTTTCCCCACTTCTCTCTGCCCCCTATTCCTTTATTTTTTTGTCTGTCTTTCTTTCTTGCTGTCTGTCCGTGTTTCTTTACTGTCTTTCTGTTCTGTTCTATGTTTGTTTGTTTCTTTCTTTCTGTCTGTCTTTCTGTCTGTCTTCTTTTGTCTTTTTCTTTCTTTCTTTCTTTCTTTCCGTTTTTCTTTTTGTTTTCCGCCTTTGTTTCTTTCTGTCTTTCTCTTGTTTGTTCTTTCTTTCTTTTATTTTTTTAGTTCTTTCTTTCTCTTTCTTTCTTTCTTTCTTTTTTCTTTTTCTTTCTTTCTTTCTTTTCTTTTTCTTTCTTTCTTTCTTTTCTTTCTTTACGTTTTTCTCTCTGTCTTTTGATCATTTGTTGTGGGTTTTTTGCTTTCTTTTCTTTTTCCTTTCCGTCCTTATTCTTCATTTCTTTCTTTTTCCTTCTCTCTTATTGTTTTGTTTTTAATGTCTTTCAATATTTTTGCATTCGTCTATTCATTTCATTGTTTCCTTTATTTTGTTGTTTTGTTTTCTTCCTTTTCTTTCTTTTTCATTTCTTTATTTCTTTCTTTCCTTTTTTCTTTCTTTCGTTCGTTCTTTCTTTCCTTCCTGTCTTTCTTTATTCCTTCCTTCCTTCCTTTCTATGTTTGTTTGTTTCTTTCTTTCTTCCTTCCTTTCTGTCTTTCTTTATTCCTTCCTTCCTTTGTTTGTTTCTTTCTTTCTTTCTTTCTTTCCTTCTTTAATTCTTTATTTTCTTTCTGTTTGATCTTCTGCTCATTTGGAATGATAAGAGGGCCCCCTGAGGTAGAGAAGTTGTGCATCCTGACAACGATTAGTCCGGTAACACTTCAGTTGCCTTTCTTCACATCTTCTCCTTGTCGCTGTCGTTGCTGTTGCTGCTGCTGTTTTGTTAATGTTGCCGTTGCTGTTTTTATTGTCGTTGTTGTTGTTGTTGCTGCTGCTGCTGTTGTTGTTGCTGCTGCTGTTTTTGTCGTCATTGTTGTTGTTACTATTGGTGTCTGTTGCTGCTGTTCTTGTTAGTTGTTGCTGCTTGCTGCTGCTGCTGTTGTTGTTGTTGTGCTGCTGCTGTTTTTGTCGTTGTTGTTGCTTTACTATTGTTGCTGTTGCTTCTGTTGTTGTTGTTGTTGTTGTTGTTTTGTTGTTGTTGTTGTTGTGTTGTGTGTTTTTGTCGTCGTTGTTGTGTTGTTGTTGCTGTTGCTTCTGTTGTTGTTTGTTGTTGTGCTGTTGTTTTTGTCGTCGTTGTGTTGTTGTAGTGTTGTATTGTTAGTGTTGCTGTGTTGTTTTAATTTTACTGCTGGATTTGCTTTGTTGTTATGTTAGTGTGTTGTTGTTTTATTGTGCTGCCGCGCCGCGTTTCGGTTTTGTGTGTTTTGTATTTGTTCTTGTTGTTGTTGTGTTGTGAACGTTGCTTATCGTTTACTGTTGGATTTCTTTACCAGCTAGTTTCCATCAGAAGTATAATTGTTTTATAAATTATCATCCTCATGTCTCCAGCCAGCCGCCACTGCCTGTCTTATTTCTTGGTTCCTTTGTTGTTGTTTTTTCTCTTTGTCTCCTATGTCTGTTCATATCTTTGCTCTTGTGTTTAATTCTTATGTTGGTCGTTGTAACTTTGTTGTTGATTTTGTTCTTTTTCGTTGTTTTCTCAAGTGCATGAATTGCTTTGTGTCAGTAGAGAGCGTTTCATCTATTCAATGTTCAATCCAGTTAGGATTTGGATGAATGTAAAAAATAAAAGAAAGATTATACAGTTTATACAGCACGCAAGTGTATAATTTTGCGCGTCTACTCTCTCTCTCTCTCTCTCTCTCTCTCTCTCACAGAGTTAGTGACTACTGGTTACCTTGTCCTGGCATATTATTGTCAGGGTGCCAGCATAGTGTGTAAGCCAGAATCCTGTCAGCACAGGTGCTCTCCCCTGATCTCTTTGTAGCTTCACCTGACAGAACGAGAGAGAGAGAGACAGACAGACAGACAGACAGACAGACAGACAGATAGATCAACAGATAGCTAGGTATGTAGACAGAGAAAAAGATAGAGATAGACAGAAAGACAGAGAGTCAAGAACACTTTAATCATCCCATGAAGAGCAATAACAATACTGACAGACAGAGAAAGAGAGGGACAGACAGAGAGAAAGGGACAGACACAGAGAAAAAGAGAGGGGCAGAAAGATATTCGTTTAACGAGTGCTAAATGTATGTTATTGGGTCTATCTTTTACGAGACTGGCGCTGCCAGACTTTGACTCACGGTCAAGTGTATTATAAGGAGGAAAAGTTCCGTGAACAGACGTGAGTCGAACCCACGACCTTTTGTTTTCTGGACAAGTGTGTTGCCACTGGCCTACCCATCCACCCGGTCACTGCTGGGAATACCCGGGGTACATGGCGCGTTTTATGTGTCTCTCTGTACTTCATCTGACGTGGACAACCATCACAGTATCTTTAAGCTTTATATTTTATTTCTGCGGGTGTGTGCGTGTGTGTGTGTGTGTGTGCGCGCGCGCGCGCAATACAGGTAATAGGCAGTGACAGCTCTGCTCTTTGAGGTTACCTAGAAGAAATGTGCAGGCAGACAAACAAACATACATACACAACAACAAAAACAGTAACAACAACAGCAGCAACAACATTCCAAGATGCAAGAAAGAGAGCTGACAATATTTCAACAACAAACCTAACCAATAGAAGGAAAACTTTTTGTTGTAAAAAAAAAAAAATCAAACACACTCACACAACTAACAATTTAAACAAAACAACAACAACAACAACAACAAAACCAATCCAAACCATAAAACCCCCAAACTTTGTAACCAAGGCTTAAGATAGGGGGCTGACTAATTTTTCAACATATTTCCTCGTCTCCTTAACAAAGAAAGAAGAGAAGAAAAAACAAGAAAAAAGTGAATAAAAAAAATTAAACGAAGGGGAAAAAACTCTTCATCAAGCTCAACACAAGGGAGGAAACTGTAGCCGGAAAGCCCATAAGGCCAGCCTCGCTTTGGTTTCTCCCGCTACCACGTCATTGCGTGCCACACGACATTCAGGTGAGAAACCATGGTTGGCATTTATTTTAAGAAAAAAACGAACGAAAGAAAGAAGGAAGGAAGAAAAAAATGAAGAAAGAATAAAAAGAATAAAAAAACTTCTCTTCTTTCTAAGAGTCAACGGAGGCCTGGAGAAGGGAAGGAAGACTGACAAAAAACAACAACCCAGGACAGTGTGTGGTATCATGGCGGTTGGGTTGAGTTTGTTAGTTGTTGGGTGTGTTTTTTTCTAAATGGTGGTGGTCATTTATGTTTTTTTTTATATTTTGGGGAAAGGTGGTTAGGCAGGGTAGGTTATGGTGGGTCGTGAGTCATCTACTAGCAAGATAGGGTGTGTGTGTGTGTGTGTGTGTGTGTGTGTGTGTGTGTGTGTGTGTGTGTGTGTGTGTGTGTTGTGTGTGTGTGAGTGTGTGCGTGTGTGTGTTGTGTTGTGTGTGTGTTGTGTTGTGCTGTGTTGTGTGTTGTGTTTTTTTTGTGTGTGTGTGTGTGTTGTGTTGTGTTGTGTCGTGCTGTGTTGTGTGTAGGTTTTTGTGTGTGTGTGTGTGTGTATGTCGTTCTTCAGTTTAATGTCCTTCCACTAACACTGTAGGGGGGAGGGGTATGCTCATAACTAATCAATCGCAATAAACAACTATTATGAACAAAGCATAAACAAAATTTCTGAAAAGGAAAAGAAATGAACAGCTAAAATAATGATTAACTTTGCAATTCATATAACTAGAAGCTATCTTCATATCAAATAAAGGTGTCTGAAAATAGGAATATTATATATATTTCTATTATATATATACCGTGTGTCGGTGTGTTGTTGTGTACAGATAAACAGACCAACAAACAAACAAGCCAAACTCACCACTTATGAGCCTGTTTATCCTTCAGTCATTGTGCAAGACTATCTGTCAGTAAACCTGTCTCTCTGTCTCTCTGTCTTTCTATGTACTCTCTCTCTCTCTCTCTCTCTCTCTCTCTCTCTCTCTCTCTCTGTCTCTCTCTCTAGTTCTTGCCATCTAGTAAAGAAGTACCTCTCCTTAAACTTAGATAAGCATTTAAGAGTCACTACAACTACATTTCGGTTTGGTATTTCAAAATTTGAAGGAACATGTCTATCACTGTAGATAATTATAAATGTGCAGCTGATATATGTTGTGTCCATTGTGTAAAGAACAAGGTGAAGAAGATGAAGTTCACTTTCTTTCTGAAGCTGATACCCTAACTGATCTCTGTGTAAAATTCATTCTGAAGAATTATGTACCAACCAAGCCTGTTTTGACTATGTTTTATTGATGTCATCTGAAAAAGAAAATATTGTTCGCGACATGGCAGTGTACCTTTTTAAAGCTTTGCATCTGCGATATTATTAAAAAGCCATGTCTTGACTCCTTCAATGTTTCTTTTATGTCGTTGTTTTTGTGCTGAGAGGGATTACTTTTACCCCTCTATTCATTCATGATAATAATAATGATAATAATGTATGGAATTTATATAGCGCTGAATCTTGAATCTTCATAAGGGGCTATGGCCGTATGTGAATGAAGCATCTTAAGTCTGAAGTCTAGAGTCTCAACTCTCTCTCTCTCTCTATCTCTCTCTCTCTGTCTGTCTTCTCTCCTCTCCTCTCTGTCTTCTCTCCTCTCCTGTCTGTCTCTCTCTGTGTCTCTCTGTCTCTCTTTCTGTCTCTGTGTCTCTCTGTCTCTCCTGTACTTATTGATCATACCACCCATCCAACCTCTACAGCCCAGGACTTAGCCTAAAGCCAGCGAAGTTCGCGGCAAGTCGTAAAGATTTCACTCCCCTTTGTTCCATAGAAGATACGGCCGCATTCTCTCTCTCTCTCTCTCTCTCTCTCTCTCTCTCTCTCTCTCTCTCTCTCTCTCTCTCTCTCTCTCTCTCTCTCTCTCTCTCTTCTCTTCCTCTCTCTCTCTCTCTCTCTCTTTCTCTCTGTCTGTCTGTCTGTCTCTCTCTCTCTCTGTCTCTCTCTCTCTCATTCTCTCTCTCTCTTTCTCTCTCTCCCTCCCTCCTTCTCTCTCCCTCTCTCTCTCCCCCTCTCTTTCTCTCTCACTCTCTCACACTCGCTCTTTCTCTCTCTCTCTCTCTCTTCTCTCTCTCTCTCTCTCTTCTCTCTCTCTCTCTCTCTTCTCTCTCTCTCTCTCTTTCTTTCTCTCTCTCTCTCTCTCTCTCTCTCTCTCCCCTCTCTCTCTTCCCTGCCCCCTCTCTCTTCCCCCTCTTCCTCCCTCCCTCCCTCTCTCTCTATCTGTGACTTGTCCTCAACTCCTTACTCCCTCAAATCCCCTTGCCATCCGGGGGTGGAAAGGGGACCTACCATCATCAGCTTGGGTGAAATCCCCCTCACGACAGTGGCCATGCGGAAGGGGCCTTGGAGCTGTGCTCCCCCAACACCTGCCTAAGTCCCCGCTACAAGCCCCCAGCACTGATACCATCAGACCTTCTGCCGCGACTGAAGAAGCCCTGGGCGTACAGGACTGATCTGAACGTCTTCAGCTTGAGCTTTACGTGGGCGTTGGTCCACCAGTTTGTTATGGGGGTTTTTTGGTTCATAGTCTGTCTTGTTCTGATGAGGTTTATTGGTCCATTGTCTTGTTCTGATGGGTTTATTGGTCCATAGTCTGTTCTGATGGGTTTATTGGTCCATAGTCTTGTTCTGATGGGTTTATTGGTCCATAGTCTTGTTCTGATGGGTTTATTGGTCCATAGTCTTGTTCTGATGGGTTTATTGGTCCATAGTCTTGTTCTGATGGGTTTATTGGTCCATAGTCTTGTTCTGATGGGGTTTATTGGTCCATAGTCTTGTTCTGATGGGTTTATTGGTCCATAGTCTTGTTCTGATGGGTTTATTGGTCCATAGTCTTGTTCTGATGGGGTTTATTGGTCCATAGTCTTGTTCTGATGGGTTTATTGGTCCATAGTCTTGTTCTGATGGGTTTATTGGTCCATAGTCTTGTTCTGATGAGGTTTTGGTCCATAGTCTTGTTCTGATGGGTTTATTGGTCCATAGTCTTGTTCTGATGGGTTTATTGGTCCATAGTCTTGTTCTGATGGGTTTATTGGTCCATAGTCTTGTTCTGATGGGTTTATTGGTCCATAGTCTTGTTCTGATGGGTTTATTGGTCCATAGTCTTGTTCTGATGGGTTTATTGGTCCATAGTCTTGTTCTGATGGGTTTATTGGTCCATAGTCTTGTTCTGATGGGTTTATTGGTCCATAGTCTTGTTCTGATGGGTTTATTGGTCCATAGTCTTGTTCTGATGGGTTTATTGGTCCATAGTCTTGTTCTGATGGGTTTATTGGTCCATAGTCTTGTTCTGATGGGTTTTTTGGTCCATAGTCTTGTTCTGATGGGTTTATTGGTCCATAGTCTTGTTCTGATGGGTTTATTGGTCCATAGTCTTGTTCTGTTGGGGTTTATTGGTCCATTGTCTTGTTCTGTTGGGGTTTTTGGTCCATAGTCTTGTTCTGATGAGGTTTGGTCCATTGTCTTGTTCTGATGGGTTTATTGGTCCATTGTCTTGTTCTGCTGAAGTTTTGGTCCATAGTCTTGTTCTGTTGGAGTTTTTGGACGGGATAGCTCAGTGGTCGGAGCACTCGCTTTCCCCCAGCCAAGTTAAGCAGCGTCGAGCGTGGTTACCAGTTGGATGGGTGACCGTTTGCGCGCCTTGGCTTCAGTACAGTTCCCCCAGTTCACCCAGCTGTAAATGGGTACCTGCCCTCTTTAGGGTCAGGGAAGGTAAAGCAGCGAGGGAGAGGAGATGGGCGCCGCCCTCAATATGCTGGCCCTAGAGAAGTGAGGTCTCTGACGCTTCGCTCCCCTACGACCTTATAGGTTATGGGACTCCTTTACCTTTTTACCCAGTCCTCTTCCCACTGTCCCCCTTGTGAATGGGCTAGAAAGCTGACCACAATAAACCATTGTCATCGTCATTGCCTCTCTTCCCCTTAAGTTTTTAAACCATCAACAAAACAAAACCAGATTCACGACTTCAGCTCATAAAAAGGCCATTACAAAAAGTTGCGTGTATAAAGTGAAGTTAGCTGTGTAGCACAACAACACTTTAAGCCCACACGTAGGTACTACCTGAAGACATTCTCCAACACCAAAACACCTCCCAAACACCCCGCCACCACCTGGAAAACCACATAAATTACCTCACAATTAATGTAGCCGACACAGCCATTAAAGTAATCTGTTTAACACCTTTTTTCAGCCTGGAGGCAGCGAGTCATTCACACACACACAAAAATGTTAGACGTTGGGAGGAGGAGGACGGGGTGTGGGTGGGGGTGAGGGGTTGATGGACATAAATTTGTGTCCGCGTCATCGACATAAAGAGACAAGGAATGAGCAATAAAGATTTAGGGAAGGTGACTGCTTGTCTGTTGGGAAAAGAGCAGGGTTGAGAGGTTTGCCATTCTGTACTCCGACGTTTAGCTGGCTTTTCCACTGGCTTTGTTGTTGTTGTTGTTGTTGCTGTTGTTGTTGTTGTTGTTGTTGTTGTTGTTGTTGTTGTTGTTTGTTTGTTGCTAGTTATCTGCTTATGAGTATGGTGTAGCTTGTTGTCTCAGTTGTTAGTGTGATGATGATGATGATGATGATGATGATGATGATGATGATGATGATGATGATGATGATGATGATGATGATGATGATTATTGTTGTTGTTGTCATCGATATTGTTTTCATCGTCTTTGTCACTGCTAAGGCTTATTGTGGTTTATTGATGTGGAAGAGATGTCTCTGATGCTAAGAAAGCCATCAACATTATAATAATCATCACCCCTATCATAATAACTATCACCATCACCAGCTCCACTGCCATTTCCTCATCACCATCCTCCTCCTCCTCCTCATCATCATTATCACCACAACCATCATCATTATCATCATCATCACCATCACCATCACTGTCGTAATAATAGTGTAGAGAAGAGGTGGCGAGGAAGATGAGGAAGAATTAGAAAGAAAAAAAAGACAGACATACAGACGGACAGACAGACAGACAGACAGACAGATAGATAGATAGATAGATAGATAGATAGAGAGATAGAGAGATAGAGATAGAGAGAGAGATAGGTAGGTAGGTAGGTAGATAGATAGAAAGAACGAATGAAAGAAAGAACGAACGAACTAACAAAGAAAAGAAAGCATAATACCATGATGATAAAACGTAATGTTAGTGCTTGCAGTTATGATAGCAGTATGGAATTGTGCTAATAATGATCAGAGGCTTGTTTCGTTAATTAAAACAGACATAAACAGGGTTTTGTTCATGTGCTTTTCTTCATGTCAGTGTGATTTGATTGGGAGTAAGCACCTTTAACCATTTCTGAACAGGAAAATTGAACATTGTTTCACTTGCTTATGGCCTGGTTTCTTGTTGGTTGGCTGGTGGATTGGCTGGTTGGGTTAGTGGTTGGTTGGTTGGTTGGTTGTTGTGGGTGGGTGGTTGGTTGGTTGGTTGAGTGGGTAGTTGGCTGGTTGGGTGGGTGGGTGGGTGGGTAGGTGGATGGTTGAGTGGTTGGTTGGCTGGTTGAGTGGGTGGGTAGGTGGATAGGTTGATGGGTGGTTGGGTGGTTGGTTGCTTTGTTGCTTGGTTGGATGGATGGATGGTGGTTGATTGGTCGGTAGTCTCCTCGAGTCTGAATACAAGACTGAGTTATTATCATTATCCTTAGGAAAAGATATCTAGAACTGTGTTCGCTTTAATATGTAGGCTTCTCCAAAAATTGCAATTTCAAATTCTTTCATTTCTGTCATGGCTATGGGGACATAGAGGATTGTATAAAACATACACAGTGAAATCATCACTGACCAGCTTAATACAGCCTCCACCCAACATGTAACTACAGTATTCCAATCCAATGTGAAAGAGCAGAGATAGGAAGTAAGTCATCTTCTTTATCCATTTCCATTTCTCGGAGCATCTTTTATACGTTATTTCTGATACAATGGATATAGCTTGCTGTTAACTATTGCTTAATTTCTCTGCTAGGGGACGAGATAGCTCAGTGGTCAGAGCACTCGCTTTCCCCCAGCCAATGTTAATAGCTCCCCTACCACCACATAGGTTATATAGGTTTTCGTCTAATCTCACTTTAAGCGAACAAACGTAAAATTGAAGACACACACATAGGTTATGGGACACCTTTACCTTACTTGTTATTTATGTCACGTTTGGTTCTACTTTACTACCACATGTTTCAATATTGTTGTTATTATACATGGTTGTACGGATCACCCGCATCCCTGTCCTTCTATCAATAATAATTACAGAATATGCTGGTTATGATGCCTGTGCAATCATTATTGCTGGTGTCAGCTGCGGTCATGAATTATTATGTAAATGTTGTATATAAATCAATACTAACCGTATCAGCTACGCCAGAGGATACGAACAACACAAAAGGAACAGTAATAACAGCTATACCAACAACAATAGCAACACAAACTGCTGTAGTAGAAAAAGTCAAAATGAAAATACGAAATGGTAATAACAATAACGATGACGATGATGATGGTGGTGATGGTGATGATGATGATGATGATGACCATGACCATGACTATAATGATGATGATGATGATGATGGTGGTGGTGGTGGTGGTGGTGGTGGTGGTGGTGGTGGTGGTGGTGGTGGTGGTGGTGGTGGTGGTGGAGGCGGCGGCGGCGGCGACGACGACGAAGATGATGACGACGACGACGACGACGACGATGATGATGATGATGATGATGATGATGATGATGATGATGATGATGATGATGATGATGAAGAAGATGATGATAGACAGAAAAACAGAGATAGACAGACAGACAGAGAGACAGAGAGATAGACAGGCAGAGAGAGACAGAGATAGACAGACAGAGAGACAGAGGGAGAGAGACATCGAAATAGACAGAAAAAGAGACAGACAGGCATAGACAGAAACAGACAGACAGACACAGACAAATAGACAGAGAGACAGAGAGCGAGAGAGGTGGGGGGGGGGGGGGGGATCAGAAACAGTGCAGTCAAGCTGTGAGCAGCTCAAAGGTGTGACAAAAAGGCGAGGTGCTTATTGACCAGAGGAAAGAGAGAGAGACAGACAGAGACAGACAGAGAGATAGGGAGAGAAGAGAGAGAGAGAGAGGGGAGAGAGAGACAGAGAGAGACAGAGAGGCAGAGAGAGACAGAGGGAGAGGGGTGAGACAGACAGAAAGATAGACAGATAGACAGAGAGAGAGACAGACAGACAGAAAGAGAGAGAGACAGATAGAGACAGACAGAGAGAGAGAGACAGATAGGTAGAGAGAGAGAGAGAGAGAGAGACAGACAGAAAGACAGAAAGAGAGACAGACAGAGAGAGACAGAGAGAGACACAGAGACAGAGAGAGGCAGAGACAGCTGACAGAGCTATAAAGTCATCATCCGGCAGTCCATGAAGGAGGGAGATGGTAGGAGAGACTCACTGACTCCACTCCCTCACCCCCTCCTTCCTTCCTTCCTTCCTTCCCTCCCTCCCTCCTTCCTTCCTTCTTCCCATCACCTTCATATCGATCACCTACTTTTCCGCAGACAGTTTATATCTCCGTTACAACCATTTTTACACACACTTTTTCCTTGCCTTATTTGCTGTGACTTCCCACCAGCAGTCACCAGGCAGGGATAGCTCAGTGGTCGGAGCACTCGCTTTCCCCCAGCCAAGTTAAGCAGCATCCAGCGTGGTTACCACTTGGATGGGTGACCGTTTGCGCGCCTTGGCTTCAGTACAGTTCCCCCAGTTCACCCAGCTGTAAATGGGTACCTGCCCTCTTTAGGGTCAGGGAAGGTAAAGCAGCGAGGGAGAGGAGATGGGCGCCGCCCTCACTATGCTGGCCCCCTAGAGAAGCTGAGGTCTCTGATGCCTCGCTCCCCTACGACCTTACAGGTTATAGGACACCTTTACCACCCCCAGTCCTGCTGTCCCCACTCCACTCATTCTGAACTTATCATCACAGATATTTTTTTTAATACTTATCCTTCTCCCCGCCCCGTGGGGATACCTAGGGGCCGGTCAGTATAAATAGCATCTCCACTTTCTGTGCTAGGAATTCCCTCTTTTCTATCCCTCTCTGTGTTTCTGCCTTGTTCCTTTTTCTTCCTGTCACCTCGTTCTTGTTTTTTTTTTCTACTTTCTTGGTCCATTCCTCTGCCTTATTTTCCCCCCAGAAAGACTTGAAAATAACAATTCTCTCCCACGCCGAAGTCGGATGCGCTGGGCCTGACTTGTCAGGCGCTTAACGGCAGCACAAGGCATTTTCGCTGATATGGCAGACAGCATTGGTTGCTGCCTGAGCGTTCGATGACGACGAAGAAGAAACAGCTATCCTTCTATGTGGATGGGGGTTGAGGGGTATGACACCCGTGTACAAAGCGAGATGTTCGGGGTTGGTGATGAGAATGATGTGACGAAAACATGATGGAAGTGATCTGTGTGGTATCGAATGGTGTGTGTGTGTGTGTGTGTGTGTGTGTGTGTGGTCGTGCGTGTGTGTGTGTGTGTGTGTGTGATCTCCCCTCAGGCCCCTCCCTGTCTGTATAGACAGATAGACAGACAGACTGACTGACTGACTGACTGACTGGCTGACTGACAGACTGACTGACTGACAGACTGTCGGTGTCCCAAATTTTGAACGACAGTCTGTCACACTGACTGCCCCCAGCCCCATCCAGCAGGAAACTTGCCTGAACACTGCAGCTTCAAATTGA
>CM054159.1:28358910-28363910 GCA_028751875.1 Rapana venosa
ACACACTCGCTCATGCACACAAACAACACAAAACACACACACACACACACACACACACACACACACTCATGCACATACACACACAAGAAAGAAGACTAGTGGTAAAGGGTTTACTTATTTATGTATTCTTTTATTTCGAAGATAATGGAATAAACACGCATTTGGTTGTCATCTAATATCCCCCTCTCTCCCCTCTCTCTCCCCCCCCCCTCTCTCTCTCTCCCTCTTTCTCTCCCCCGCCCTCTCCTCTCTCTCTCTCCCACTCTCTCTCTCTCTCTCCCCCTCTCTCCCTCCCTCTCTCTCCCCCTCTCTCTCTCTCTCTCTCCCCCCCCTCTACCTCCCTCTCTCTCCTGTGGTCAGTCTCCTAAGTGTGATGTAGGAGGAGCGGCACGCGGCCAGACTTCACTGACCAGGAGGGTCAGGCCCCCCCCGTAGGGTCAAGTCTCGACATCCCTGGATGGTCAGCAACATGATGTGTGGTCCGAGTCAGGCAGAGAGAACAGGGGGGGGGGGGGGGAGATGGGGGGGGGGGGGGAGGTGGGGGAGTCCCTCCGGAGTGGATAAGGGAGGGAGACAGAGATGATATATATATATATATATATATATATATTTTTTTTTTTAATTAATTTATCTGTTTATTTTATGTTATTTTATTTATACCACTTTTTTTTTTACACACGGCTGATTTCTCTGCGTGAAATTCGGGCTGCTCTTCCCGGGGAGAGCGCGTCGCCACAAGAGCAGCGCTAACCCTTCTTTTGTTGTTTTGGTCTGGAACTGTATTTGTTTCCTTATCAGAGTGTGTCTTTTTTACTACAGAATGTTGGTATTGTGGATAAGTGGGGGTAGGGGAAGGACAGTCAAGGGCTGGGTGTGGACTGGAGGGTGGGGAGTAAAGTGGGGAAGGGGGTACATAATTATGGGGGAATAACATCATGAAAAAAAAAGATTCAGAAGGTATACTGGGCAGATTGCTACACACAGAAAAAGCAGGTTATGACAAGAAAAGCTATATAAAATACGTCATTGGTCGTGTTCAATAGCGTATTCTCTATTTATATCTATTCTTTTCATTGGTCGTGTGGGGGGACGGGGATAGCTCAGAGGTCAGAGCACTCGCTTTCCCCCAGCTAAGGTTATGCAGCATCGAGCGTGGTTACCACTTGGATGGGTGACCGTTTGCGCGCCTTGGTTTCAGTACAGTTCCCCCAGTTCACCCAGCTGTTAATGGGTACCTGCCCTCTTTAGGGTCAGGGAAGGTAAAGCAGCGAGGGAGAGGAGATGGACGCCGCCCTCAATATGCTGGCCCCTAGAGAAGTGAGGCCTCTGACGCCCCTACGACCACATAGGGTATGGGACACCTTTACCTTTTTGGTCGTGCAGGTTAGTGTGCGCTCCGTAGGTTACATGTTCATGTATTCTACACATGCAAAGCCAGATCCTATCAGCGTCAAAGGATAAACCAGGGTCCTATGTACATTGTATATATTTAACGCATGTCAAAGAACCCATGGCATCAAGAGGGTTGGCCAGTTCTGATATAGTAATCGGTTACTGCACTGATTTGAAAGGCGAAAGACAGTTAGCATTCTCTTTTCATTTCTCAAGTGCATGCTTGCGTTTGTATGTATGTGTGTGTGTGTGTGTGGGGGGAGGGGGGGAAGGGGGGAGGAAGAGTGTGTGTGGGCGTGCGTGCGTGCGTGTGTGTGTGTGTGTGTGTGTGTGTGTGTATGTGTGTGTGTGTGTGTGTGTGTGTGTGTTTACATACGTCTTTACGTGCTACATCTGACTTTTTTTTAAACATTGTTTCTGTTTTCGTTTCTCTTCCTCTTTTCTCTCTCCCCCTCTCTCTCAGTCTCCCTCTCTCTCTCCCCCTCTCTTCCCTCACCCCTCTCTCTCCCTCTCTCTCCCATCACTATACCTCCACCTCCATTCCCTCTCCTCCCCAGCCTACCCTCTCCCTCACCCCTTACCCCCCACCCCCTTCTGTTTGGTTTTTCCTCTTTTTTCTGGGGCCCAGCAGTATAAGCAGCGTAGATGCAGTAGAGGGAGGGAAGGAGAGAGAGGGAGGGAGAGAGAGAGTGAGAGAGACGGAGGGAGGGAGGAAGAAAGAGAGAGAGGGAGGGAGAGAGAGATAGAGAGAGTGAGAGGGAGGAGAGAGAGAGTTCAAGAGAGTGGTTGGGGGGGGGGAGGGATGAAGGGAGAAAGAGAGAGGGAGAGAAAGAGAGAGTGAGAGAGAGAGAGAGAGAGACAGATAGATAGATAGAGAGAGAGACAGAGAGAGACAGTGAGAGAGAGAGAGAAAACAAAGAAAGAAAGAAGGAAAACAAAGAAAGAAAGAAGGAAAGAAAGAAAAACGAAGAAAGGTTGGAGAGGAGGAGGAAGAAGAGAAGAGAGGAGGCCATAAAACTATTCCGCTACGCCTCAGGAGGATTAGCTGCACGTGCGAAAGGTTGGCTGTTTGGGGGGGGGGGGGGGGGGGGGGACAGTGACAGAGGGGGGGTGGGGGGGGGGAAGGAGGGAGAGGGGTGAAACGGGGGGGGGGGGGGGGGGGGGGGGGGGGGGGGGGCTGGCAGGCAAATCCCTCCCCTCCAGCCTAAGTCCTGTGAGGTGAAGGCAGGATCAGAGGGCTGAAGAAAAGAAGAGGCGCTTGTCTGTCTGCCCTGTTGTGCTCTGTTGTGCTCTGTTCTGTTCTGTTCTGTTCTGCTTTGTTCTGTGGTGCTCTGCTCTGTTTTGTTCGGTTCTGTCCTGCTCTGCTCTGTTCTGTTCTGTTTCTGTTCTGTTATTCTCTGTTCTGTTCTGGTCTGCTCTGTTGTGCTCTGTTCTGTGGTGCTCTGCTCTTCTCTGTTCTGTT
The DNA here is from genome assembly GCA_028751875.1 of Rapana venosa. Classification (NCBI taxonomy): domain Eukaryota; kingdom Metazoa; phylum Mollusca; class Gastropoda; order Neogastropoda; family Muricidae; genus Rapana; species Rapana venosa. The sequence continues at coordinate 28,361,765 of CM054159.1, forward strand.
CTGTTCTGTTCTGTTCTGTTCTGTTCTGTTCTGTTCTGCTCTGCTCTGTTTTGCTCTGTTCTGCTCTGTTCTGTTCTGTTCTGTGGTGCTCTGTTTGCTCTGTTCTGCTCTGTTCTGTTCTGTGGTGCTCTGTTCTGCTCTGTTCTGCTCTGTTCTGTTCTGTGGTGCTCTGCTCTGCTCTGTTCTGCTCTGTTTTGCTCTGTTCTGCTCTGCTCTGCTCTGTTCTGCTCTGCTCTGCTCTGCTCTGCTTTGCTCTGTTCTGCTCTGCTCTCTTGTCCTATTGTTGCTTTCGTTCTTTCGGCCTGGCCTGTGTAAGTTAGAGGACACAGAGAGACAGAGAGAGAGGGAGAAAGAGAGAGAGAGGGAGGGGGAGAGAGGGGTGGGAGAGAGAGTGGGAGAGAGGAGGAAGAGAGAGAGAGGACGAGGGAGGGAGAAAGAGAGAGGGGGAGGAGAGGGGGGTGGAGAGAAAGAGGAGAGAGAGAGGGGTGGAGAGAAATGGGAGAGAGAGAGGGGGAGGGCGAGGGAGGGAGAGAGATGGAGAGAGAGGGGAGAGAGAGGGTGGGAGAGAGAGATACAGAGAGACAGACAGAGATGGAGAGAGCGAGGGAGGCAGAGACAAAGACAGATAGAGAGAGACAGACAGAGAAACAGAGACAGACAGATAGACAGAGAGATGGAGAGAGAGGGAGACAGACAGAAACAGACATAGAGACAGAGACAGAGATACAGAGAGACAGCCAAGTTAAGCAGCATTGAGCTTGGTTACCAGTTGGATGGGTGACCGTTCGCGCGCCTTGGCTTCAGTACAGTCCCCCAGTTCACCCAGCTGTAAATGGGTACCTGCCTCTTTAGGGTCAGGGAAGGTAAAGCAGCGAGAGAGGAGATAGGCGCCGCCCTCAATACGCTGGTCCCTAGAGAAGTGAGGTCTCTGACGCCTCGCTCCCCTACGACCACATAGGTTATGGGACACCTTTACCTTTATGTATATAATAATAAAGAATCTATATCATAATAAATTGAATTTATATATCCTGTAGCTTTCTTTGTTCGTCTGTTTGTCTGTCTCTCTCTCTCTCTGCCTCTTTCTCTGCATCTGTCTACCTGTCTTTCTCTTTCTGTCTGTGTCTCTGCATCTGTCTGTTTGTCTGTTTGTCTCTGTCTCTTTCTCTCTCTCAAACACATCCATACAGGTGGAGTTTTTTTGTATTTCAGCTTTCGGCGATGTTGATCCTCTCTCTCTCTTTCTCTCTCTCTTCTCTCTCTCTCTCTCTCTCTCTCTCTCTCTCTCTCTCTCTTTCTCTCTCTTTCTGTCTCTCTGTCTCTCCCGCCTCTCTCTTTTCTCTGTCAACTGACAGTTAGAAGAACAGAGTGACGAAGCGGTGTGAGGCATCATCAGTTGTGTAGTTGTTGCTCTTTTCATTTCCGTCCTTCATTCCGAGGTGTGCATGTCTGTGTCCTGCCACACTAGACATGGCCAGACCTGAGCGCTGTACGGGGCTTCCCTTTACTTCCTTCACTTCCTTCACTTCTCTTCACTTCTCTTCACTTCAGGGCTTTCTTTCATCACAGCAAATACATACGGCTTTATGCGCGTGTTCGACACGCGCACGCGCGCACACTGATAGTGAAAAGACGTAAAATCTGAAGAACAAACGAGCGGACACATACACACAGTCCCGCGCGCGCGCACGCACGTATATGAACGGGATAGCCTAGTGGTTAAAATATTGCGCTCGCAATCTGACGACTCGAGTTCGAATCCCGTTCAAGGGGATTTTTCCTCTGGAGTTAACATCAGTGCAGACTCCACTCTCTCCAAAAGTCCTTCGAATGAGACTATAAACCGAGGCCCCGTGTGCGAACGCACGCAGAACATCTTGCGCATACGTTAAACCCTGTTCCGCTTTTCTTAAGAGTAGGAGATTGTGTGTCGGTGGGAACAGATGACAAAATTTACAAAACCGCATACACACGGGGACTTGATGTAAAAAAAAAAAAAGCACATGAGTGCTTATTCCCTTATTCTATCTATCTCTCTATCTATCTGTCCCGTAGTCTGACGACCGTGGGGAAACCCTCAAAGACTCAACAACCAGTTCCCTCCATTCCTCTCTCTGTTCTGCCTTTCTCAGGGTTTTGTTGAGTT
>CM054159.1:28368910-28433910 GCA_028751875.1 Rapana venosa
GAGAGTCTCTTCGACATCTAACTGACAGAGTCAGACAGCAGACAGACAGACAGACAGACAGAGCACAGAAGAAAAGAAAGACACAAATCACGTTAAAATATCACTGCTAACTACTAGTTCATTTTCAAATTCAACACACAACCACAACAACACACACCAGTCGGAGAGAGAGAGAGAGAGAGAGAGAAAAAGAGAGAAGAGAGAGAGAGAGAGGAGAGGAGAGAGAGAGAGAGAGAGAGGAGAGAGGCGCACACAGACACAGACATAGACAGAGTCAGACAGGCAGACAGACAGACAGACAGACAGATGCAAGAAGAAAAAAGAAATAGAACAAATCAAGTTAAAAATATCTACTGCTAAGCCTACCTAGCTTCTTCATTTTTTCTTTAAAGTTTCCTTTTTTTAAGCACCGGAGCGAATGGCCTCGTTTTGAAATCAATACGGCACCGCATTGAACCCTGCAGAAACAAACAAACAAACAAACAAAAAGAAAGCTCCCCAAAAAGAAATCCAACTAAACTCAAGTAAAATAGATAAACAAATGACAATGCTTCCAGAAAGGTCTCATAGCACTCAAGTAGTCTCCAGAGATCTCCAGAGATTGCAGCAGCCAGCGGAGACTGTTGTCTCATTGTGGAAGTCTGTCTCCCTGTTCTGAAAGCCCCTCCTCCAGTCTCTTCGCTACAGTGTGTTTCATCACTTGGTCTGCTTGTTTCGGAGTGGGATTTGTTTTCGGTGTGGTGTGGTGTGGTGTGGTGTGTGTGTGTACGTGTGTGTGTGTGTGGTGTGTGGTGTGTGTGTGGTGAGAGAGAGAGAGCGTGTGTGTGTGTGTGTGTTGTGTGTTGTGTGTGTGTGTGTGTGTGTGTGTGTGTGTGTGTGTGTGTGTGTTGTGTGTGTGTTGTGTGTGTGTGTGTGTGTGTGTGTGTGAGAGAGAGAGTGTTGTGTGTGTGTGTGTGTGAGTGTGTGTGTGTGTGTGTTGTGTTGTGTTGTGTGTGTGTGTTGTGTGTGAGAGAGAGAGTGTGTGGCTGTGCGTGTGTGTGTGGTGTTTGTTCTGTGTGTGTTCTGTGTGTGAGAGAGAGAGAGTGTGTGTGTGTTGTACGTGTGTGTGTGTGTTGTGCGTGCTTGTGTGATGTGCGTGTGTGTGTTGTGTGTGTATTGTGTGTGAGAGAGTGTGTGTGCTGTACGCGCGCGTGCGCGCGCGCGCGCGCGCGCGGTGTGTGTGTGTGTGTGTTGTGTGTGTAGTGTGTGTGTTTTTGTGTATGTGTGTTGAGGTATGGGTGGGTGTGTGGGTGTGGGTGGGTGGGTGTGTGGGTTTGTTTGCTTTTGAAGTGTGGGTACAAAACTGAATCATATTGCTAGGCACACCTTTCTGTTTTCTATTTTTTTAATTGATACTTAATGCATACAGCTCCTTTTGACTTAATTTCTATTAGTGTGTGTGTGTTTCTTATTTTTTATTTATTTTTTTTTAAATTATTTTTTATCGAGGATAATGGAATAAGCACTCCGGTGCTTTTTTGCATCTAGTCCCCGTGTGTATGCGGTTTTTCTAAATTATGTCATCTGTTCCCACCGGCACACAATGACCTACTCTTCCGAAAAGCGGAATAGAATTTAACGTGTGTGCAAGATGTTCTGCGTGCGTTTGCACACGGGGCCTCGGTTTATAGTCTCATCCGAAGGACTTTGGGGGAAAGTGGAGTCTGCACTGATGTTAACTCCAGGGGAAGATATCCCCTTGAACGGGAATCGCACCCGGGTCGTCAGATTGCGAACGCGATGTTCTAACCACTAGGCTATCCCGTCCCCCTGTGTGTGTGTGTGTGTGTGTGTGTGTGTGTGTGTGTGTGTGTGTGTGTGTGTGTGTGTGTGTGTGTGTGTGTGTGTTGTGTGTGCGTGTGTGTGTGTGTGTGTGTGTGTGTGTGTGTGTCTGTCTGTCTGTCTGTCTTTCTGTTTGTGTCTGTCTGTGTGCCTGCGTGCCCACGTAATACCTCGTCTATATGAGAGTTGTCAGCTGTTCTGCCATGTTCAAAACATTCCATACACGCTGCACAACATCTGTAAAGAAATCCTCCAGACCTCCAATGTTCACTTTAGAAACAACTCCAAGACAAAATGCTTCACCTCTGCTGTTGTTTAATATCAGACATGTTGTCTGTCCTGTCCACCAATACATAGATAGTTAATGTCTCAACTCTGCTGTTGTTTAAATCATCATATGAATTTTTCTGTCCTGTTCACCAATATATATATATTTATATAATAATTTATTAATGTCTCAGCTGTGCTGTTATTTAATATCAGACATGTCTCTCTGTCCACCAATACATAGATAGATAATGTCTCAACTTGCTGTTGTTTAATGTCAGACATGTTGTCTCTCTGTCCACCAATACATAGATAGATAATGCCTCAACTTGCTGTTGTTTAATGTCAGACATGTTGTCTCTCTGTCCACCAATACATAGATAGATAATGTCTCAACTCTGCCATTGTTTAAATCATCATATGAATGTTGTCTCTCTGTCCACCAATACATAGATAGTTAATGCCTCAACTTTGCCATTGTTTAAATCATCATATGAATGTTGTCTCTCTGTCCTCCAGGTCCCAACTCAGCGCAGCGACGTCGGGGTCGGCAGACGTACAGCCGCTACCAAACCCTGGAGCTGGAGAAGGAGTTCCAGTTCAACCACTACCTGACCCGGAAACGGAGGATCGAGATCGCGCATGCGCTGTGCCTGACGGAGCGGCAGATCAAGATCTGGTTCCAGAACCGGCGGATGAAGCTGAAGAAGGAGAAGCTGGCGATCCAGGAGCTGAACAACGCCTGCAAAGTGCCCAAGAAAGAGTCCGACTCCAGACACAGTGACAATTCCGACTCGGCCAACGAGAACTCCAGTTAAGAGCTGGCCCAGAGCTCCCAGGACATGGGCACCGGTTGAAACATCCGGTCACACAGTTACACAGAGACAAGAGGTGTGATTCTCCGGCGATAGATCTGTTCGTGGAATGGAACTGTGTGATGGGAGAGAAAAAGAACGAAAGAAACTTTCGGGAAACGGAAAGAAGAACTGGGTACGACGATCGATGCATTTTCTGATGGTTTTACCCGTGTGGTGATTGAAATGGATTTGCTCAACTGGTTGAAAACCAGAAAAAAAACACCCTGCAAATTTCTAGCAAGAAATTTGTGCTTGTATCGTTGTGTTGCTTGGAGAGGGAGTGGATAGAGAGAGAGGGAGAGAGAGAGAGGATGACAGGACAGGCACACAGCTCAGCGTCTTCTGTTCAGTTTGGTGTCAAAATCAGATTCCTTCATCCCGGGACAGATGGCGGGAGAGGCTGTGGGCGGTGCGAATCACAGGCCGTTATCTGGATGGACAATACACGCAGTGTGAAGAGAGAGACTGAGAGGACAACCGTCAGAAGCTCTCAACTGCTCTTCGGGGTATTATCTCTTGTGTTTACTGCCGGCTCATTAAACTGATGGTAATGTTTATGGGACGACAGGAGAGGTTTGACGTGAGAAGTCGTAGACTGGATTCAGTGTGTAGCATGCAGGAACACGACAGCAAGCCGCACAACACAAACCACCAGACGAGAAAACGTAGCGAAACGAGAAACCGTAATGTCATGCCCTTCCTCATTAATTTCGTCATCGCTTCTGTCATTGAAAGAAAGAAACACTATTACTGCAGAGTGACTGTGAACAGAGAGACTGTTTGTTGTGAAGTTGAGGTTTCTTTATTAATTTATGAACTCAAGTCCACTTCCCCATCTTCAGCCAGTCGGCCAGCATTGTACACTGACATGTCAAACTCTTCAGTGGCTGTATGGCATGTCGTCAGTGATAGTTGACGCTAGACATGGTTAGCTCACAGCAAGCTCTGTCGACGTGGGGGTGGATTCGCTCTAGTTTCGGCACCCGCAAGTGCGCGCCCCCTGTTGGACACTATGTTTAGAGAGCTTTCCTTGGAATTCAAGAGCAGAGAAGACTGGTTTTGTTGCTGGAAGTCTGCTAGTGAACGGAAGCCCTGTTTTCATATGTGTTGTTGCTTGGGTCGTTTTGAGGATTGGAAGGGAAAAGAGAGAGTGAACCAGGATTGTCGTGAGACGCCATTGTTTGTGTAATGTAATGTTGTTTCACTTACATACACACACATACATAGGCACACAAAACAACACACACGCACACACAACACACACACACAAAAACAACACACACAACACACACACACACACAACACAACACACACATACACAACACACACCACACTCATTAACACCAATCAAAGAGATAAAAAACAAAAACCACCTCACAAATGCCAAGAAACGCTTCTGATCCAACTGCTCTACCCTACACTGTACCAGCAGTATGCATACATACATACAGCACACACACACACACACACAACACACACACATACACACACAACAACAACAACAACATTCATGAATACATTGTAGTGTGCCAAGTCTACTGTTCATTTTTTTGCTCGGTGATACTTCTATTGGTGTGAATGAAACAAAATCACATACTGACAGAACAGAATTATTCAGGACGATTTTCTCTTCGACTTGAGGCCACAAGATGAGTGGACAGCGCCACCCAAACCTCTGCCCTGTCTGCCAGAGTGCTCCAGCCTGACACAGTGATGATCAGAGTGCAGTGCTACCGTCAGACAGTCAGTCAGTCAGTCAGTCAGTCAGTAAGCCAGTAAGTAAAGACTGAGTGGGGGGAAGGGTGGGGGTGGGGGGTGTTAGTGCGTGAAGAAGAGGGAGGTGGAATGGTGATGCTGTTTTGTGCGTACGAGTCAGTCAGGGATCGAACTTTTGTGTGTGTGTGTGGGGGGGGGGGGGGGGGGGGGGGTTATATAGGGGGGGGGGGGGAGGGGGATGTGGAGGGGTGTGGGATGGGGGAGGGGGGTGTTTATTTGATTTTTTTTTTTATTTCGACGATAAAGGATAATGATTGTGTGTGTGTGTTTAATTATTTTTATTCTTTTATTTAGAGGATAATGGATACAAGATAATGTGTGTTGTGTGTGTGTGTGGTGTGTGTGTGTGTGTGTGTGTGTGTGTGTGTGTGTGTGTGTATGTGTGTGTGTGTGTGTGTGTGTGTGTAGTGTATGTAGTGTGTTTGCTTTTAAATTATTTTGTATTCTTTTATTTCGAGGATAATGGATACAGGATAATGGATGTGTGTGTGTGTGTGGTGTGTGTTTGTCGTGTGTGGTGTGTGTGTGTGTGTGTGTGTGTTGTGTGTGTGTGTGTGTGGTTGTGTGTGTGTGTGTTGTGCGCGTGTGTGTTGTGGTGTGGTGTGTGTGTTGTAGTGTGTTTGTCTTTAATTATTAATTTGTATTCTTTTATTTCGAGGATAATGGATACATGATAATGGATGTGTGTGTGTGTTTAGTTATTATTTTTCTTGTATTTCACTGATAATAGCTAAAGGATAATGGTTGTGTGTGTGTCTTTATTATTTTTATTCTTTTATTTGGAGGGTAATGGATACAGGATAATGGTTGTGTGTTTGTGTTTGTAGTTGTGGTGTATGTTGTGCGCGCGCGCGGCCGCGCGGAAAAAAACATTTGTATGAGTTTGTTTCTTTGTGTGTATGTAGACGGGTAGAGAAGAACGATAACAGGTAGGAACGAAGGAGCAATATGCAGACTTATTTCTTTGAATTCGTCAGAGCCCATTTTTTGTTGTTTTTTCAGAATTCCTAGTGTGATGGAGATGGTTTGGTTCATATGTTAGTTTTGCAGACAGCTCAATATTGAAGTGATAATAACCTCCAAGTATTAAGAAAAAAAAGGATACACTATACAGAGTTATAAACCCGCCAATCAAATTATGTGCTGAGCACACAAGAACCAAGGGGAAGTCAATACTTATAAGTGTGTGTGTGTGTGTGTGTGTGTGTGTGTGTGTGTGTGTGTGTGTGTGTGTGTGTGTGTGTGTGTGTGTGTGTGTACGGATAGCAATAAATCACTTAATAGATACAATAGTTAAATAAATAAACAGCCCAATAAATAATACATAGAAAACATTAATGAATAAATGAATTGATATATAAGTTTCTCACAGAAATGGTAATGAAAAATATAGATAAATAAACAGATAAATAAATAAACATATGAATAAATAAAAATATATAAATAAATAAATGAACACATAAATAGATGGCTAAAAGAAATAAATAAATTATGCATACATACATACACACGTGCATGTAAACAAAACTCCTCAAATCGCTTCTCTCCCCTTTCCTTCCATCCTTTATACTACCTCCCCCCCCCCCCCCCCCCCCCACCGTCTCTTCCTTGCAAACTCCCCCCCCCCCCCCCCCCCCCCCCCCCTATTGTGTCTATCATTTCTGTTTAAAAAACTACATATGTTTGTTAATCTAGGGCTATTCACTGTCTCTTAAAGTGAAACAGAATTGTCCCATCGTCAGTGTGTGTGTGTGTGTGTGTGTGTGTGTGTGTGTGTGTGTGAGAGAGAGAGTGAGAGAGTGAGAGAGAGAGTGAGAGAATGAAGAGAGAGAGAGAGAGAGAGAGAGGAGGAGAGAGAGAAGAGAGGAGAGAGAGAGATGAGAGAGAGGAGATGAGGAGAGAGAGAGGGAGAGAGAGAGCAGAAGTGGGGGAAGGGACTAAGAAAGATGCCACAATAATGTATTATATACCAAACAAAAAACTCCAGAAATGTAAAAAAAAGAATAGAATGAATGAATGAATAAATAAATTAATAGATAGATAGATAAATAAATGAATAAATAAATAGATAGATATATAAATTAATTAATAAATAAATAGAATAAACGAATAAAGGAAGGAATGAACAAACGAACAAACAAACGAACGAACAAATACATGAGTGAACAGACGAACAAACAAACAAATGATTGAATAAACGAAAGAGGAACGATGGTGGCAGGATGGTTAAGACGTTCACCTGCCTAACAAGTAAACCGTGAGGTTCTGGGTTCCATTCCCAGCCTCGCCCTTTCTTCCCAGTTTGACTGGAAAAAATCGAACTGAATGTCAAAGTCCTTCGGATGAGACTATAAATCGAGGCCCCGTGTGCGAATGCACGCAGAACATCTTGCGCACACGCATATGCAAAAATCTACGATTGGTGAGCCTTAAAGTCTAGCCGATCTAGCCGACCCCCCCCCCCCACCCCCCCCCCCCCCCCCCCCCCTCCCCCCCAAAGAAAATGAATAAACGAATAAATTCTATGAATGAATGAATGAATGAATGAATGAATGAATGAATGAATGAATGAACGAATTAAATTCCCTTTTGATTCCTAGGATTCTTCCATCCCTCCCCGTCTCTGTCCTTCTTCTTTATTTTCTCCTTTATTTCATTTTTTTCAGGTTATTATGACTGGTTTTCAGTGTGTTTATAATAATCATACAGTCATCAGTATGGAAAAATCTTGGTTTCAGGCTTTTTTAAAGTGTTTATTTTGTTTCTGTAAGTTTGTTCTTACTACTATATAAACAGTCCATTCATTCGTTCTTTCGTTCGTTCATTCATTCATTTATTCATTCATCCGTTGGTTGGTTGGTTGGTTTGTTCGATAATTCAGATTTTCATTCATTCATTTACTCGGTTACTACTAATTTTTCATGTAGTATTTATGTTCTATTTTTCTTCTTTTTTAACTTTATTTTTGCTCTTTTTTAACCTTTTATCTATTAATCTATTCATTCTTATTTGTGCTTTTTGTTTATCTGTCTTTGTGTTATTATTACATTACACACATTTTATATGACGTTTCCAAGCATTCCAACGTTAAAAGCAAGCAAGTATCCAAACTAACAAACAACATCTTCCGAAAATTCCAACCTACACAAGCATGACAGCACAATCAATGTCTTTGAATTCTAACCATCTTCTTCTTCTTCTTCGTTTTGTGCTTCTTCTTCTTCTTCTTCTTTCTTCTTCTTCTTCTTCTCTTCATCTTCTTCTTCTTCTTCGTTTTGTGCTTTACCTTACGTATTTTTATTTTATTTATTTATCTCTATCTTATGAGCTGTTCTATATATATGAGTGACTGATGCGATAAGAAATTAATTAATAGGAAATTGAATTAAATCAAAATCAAGGAGAAAAGATGTAGCACATAGATGAAACAAAGTAAAAACCGAACGAAATGTAGATTGCATCCCTCCCCCAAAAAATAATGATAGTAATAAACATTTACGAAAAGAAGGCACAAGGCGGGAAGTGGTGGTGGGGGTGGTGAGGGAGAGAGAGGAGGGGAGGGGGGGGGGGGGGGGAGGGGAGGGAGAGGGGGAGAGGGAGGGAGAGAGCGAGGGAGAGGGAGAGAGAGAGCGAGAGAGATGATCAAACATGCCGCAAACTCAAATGCACAACTCCGCCTGCATGGATGCGTCTGTATTTATATATAGAGAAAAAAACAAAAAACAAAAATAAAATAATAAAAAAGACATGTCATGGGGTGATGGGGGACAGGGGGAAGAGGGTGGGGGGTGAACAGAATTTTAAAAATCATAAAAAGAAGAAAAAGGGAGACATAAACACAAAACAAAACAAAAAAGAAAACACACAGTGCAAAAAGAATTTACATATCCGTGGCTGCCCGTAAAAATTTGACTGCATTCGAAATTTTCTCTTTTTTGTTTTTTGTTTGTTTTTTTGTTTTTTGTTTTTTCCTGTGTGTGTGGTTTTTTTATAGGTTGCAGACGTTACGTGACAGATAGTATCGACATGTTGACATTAATGAGGCTTGTAAAGGGACCTCTCTCTCTCCCTCTCTCTCTCTCGTCCTCTCTCTCTGCATGCCTGTCTGTCTGTCAGTCAGTCTGTCTGTCTGTCTCCTTGTCTCATTTTCTCATCCCAAGATCTCTCTCTCTCTCTCTCTCTCTCTCTCTCTCTCTCTCTCTCCCTCTCTCTCTCTCTGTGCTGCCTGTCTGTCTGTCTATCTGTCTCTTTGCTCATTTGTTCATCCCAAGATCTCTCTCTCTCTCTCTCTCTCTCTCTCTCTCTCTCTCTCTCTCTCTCTCTCTCTCTCTTCTCTCTTGTTTGTCTGCATGCCTGTCTGTCTGTCATCGTCTGTCTGTCTCTTTGTCTCTTTCTCATCCATATTTTCTCTCTCTCTCTCTCTCTCTCTCTCTCTCTCTCTCTCTCTCTCTCTCTCTCTCTGTGCTGTTTGTTGCTTTTGCGAATGAAGGTCTGTTTTTACCTGTATCAAAAACACACAAAACACTCATGCATGTATGCACGTATTAGCTCAGATACACCCCCCCCCCCCCACACACACACACACACGCACATCCACACTTTCGCTTTCCACCACTAACATAGTTCATGTTCATTTTTTGTTAGAAGAAAATTTATTTCATTATCGTATGTTCATTTATAATTATGCTCTTGTTGAATTTATTTATTCGTGTATTTATTTATCTATTTATTTATTCATTCGTTCATTATTGTGTTTGTTCATTTATTCATTTTTTAAATCCATTTGTTTGTTTATGTGTTTGTTAATCTATTAAAAAAAAATTATATTTATCTATCAGTATTTTCATTTACTATTTTTTCATACCAAAAAAACCCAAACAAACAGAAAGAAACGATGAGAAATAGTTTAGCTGAGCATGAAGGTGGGTAACAAACTTTACTTTCCTATAGCTTGCATGTATAAATGCGAACGCACGCTTGTGTGCTCAGGCTTGTGCTACGTGCATACGTTCGTGAGTGTGCAGAGGGAATACAGGGAGGGGTGGGGGTAGGGGGAGTGGGGGGGTCTTACTGGGCGTGACAAGGTGTGACAGTGGAGGGAGGGAGGGAGGGAGGGAGGGAGAGCTGGGCAGGAATTCCGTCACGTGGAATCCATCTGCCATCACACGACAGATTTAGGATGACATAGAAGCCCGTCACAGCGCCTCGTCAGATCACGATACTACTCTGTCTGTCTGTCTGTCTGTCTGTCAGTCAGTCTGTCTGTTTGCCTGTCTGTATGTCTGTCTGTCTGTTTGTCTGTCTGTCAGTATGTCAGTCTGTCTGTCGGTATGTTTGTCAGTCTGTCAGTCTCCCTGTCTGTCTGTCTGTCTGTTTGCCTGTCAGTCTGTCTGTCAGTCGGTCTGTCTGTTTGTCTGTTTGTCTGTCTGTCTGTCTGTCTCTCTGCCCCCCACCCCTTTCTCCCTGTTGTCTTTTATCTGCTTAAGTTTCTTCCTGGAATTATTTCCCCTTTACCATTATTATGTCCCTTGCATGTTTTGTTCTCTATTAGGTTACTGTCTTCTAGGTGTGGGTTTTTTTTCATGTATGAAGGTTTATTTTTGTAACAAGAAGAAGAAATAATAATAATAATGATAAGAAGAAGAAGAAGAAGAAGAAGAAGAAGAAACAACAACAATAATAATAATGGGGATAATAATAATGAAAATAAAAATTATATATGATGATGATGACGATGATGATGATGATGATAATGATGATAATAATAATAATATAATAATAATAATAATAATAATAATAATAATAATATGATAAACATGGAATTCTATAATTATGTACATAGTACTTAATTTCGTAACATATCCATCGCTTCATCTCTGGAGTGTCCCAGAGTGTATGTATTGTTTGTATTTTATTTTATTTTGCAATGTATTCTCAAACTTTGAACCTAATCCTATATCTTTCTTTTTTTTCTTTCTCTACGTTTTTTTTCCTGATCTAATTAACATGTCTGTGTATATTCTTTATAAATCATAAACTAAAAATGGTTGGGTTTTCCCTATTTAAAAAAAAAAAGATTGACAAAGCGATGCATAATATGATTGCTGAGGGAAAAAACATCAGCTGGCACACACAACCTGTTCTGCTGTTCGGAAGAGTAGGCCATTGTGTGCCGGTGGGAACGGATGACAAAGTTTACAAAATTGCACATACACGGGGACTGGATGCAAAAGAAGCACATGATGTGCTTAGTCATTATCCTCGAAATAAAATACAAGAATAAAAAAATGAAATAGAAAAAACACACTTTTCTTAATAAAAAAACTTTGATTGGTCTCTGAAAGAAATAATTATGTCGCCACATGCACAAAGGTCTAGGTGTACAGGAAAAGAACGTGGAAGTATAATTATGTCAAAATAACTTTCTACTCGTAGAAATCCACTGAGTAATAAGTAAATAAAAGAATACATAAAACAGATACCAACATGAGCTAATACAAAATAAATATACAAGTGAATGTATTTTTCAAAAACTAAGACTGATGCTTGAAAATTCCGGTGTGAATAAAATATTACATTGTGAATGAATGTGAATTTAAAGAACTGAATCTAGTCCAGTATTTTTCTTTTTCTGACTTCTTGTGTGTGTGTGCAAATCGTAGCCCAAAAGCGTGTGTGTGTGTGTGTGTGTGTGTGTGTGTAAATACATTCAACCGTAGCCCAAAAGTGTGTGAATGCTATCATGTGTGTGTGTGTGTGTGTGTGTGTGTGTGTGTTGTAAATCATTAAACCGTAGCTCAAGCGCGTGTAAATGCAATCCTTCGTGCGTTCCAATGTATTGGTAACTGTATTGACAAACTTTCTTTTGAGCATATGATGTAAACTCGCCCCCACCCCTCCCCACCTCCTGTTTGCAATAACCAAATGTTGTTAATCGTGATGAAAATAAAAACTGACTGAGAACTTGAGTGTATGTAAACATAATATGTATAAAAGAAGAACGAGTTGGTGTGTCTACTGTTACGGGAAAGAGAGACATTTTGTTTTGTTTTGCTTTTTATTGCTCACCGATATGCGTTTATATTTGAATTGTTATTTTTTTCAGGAAGCTTGGTAGTGTGGTGTTGTTATTTTCTGTGAACATGTGAAAGAAAAGACTTAATTTTTTTATATTGTAAAAAATTGTTATGAGTTTAAAGGAGCGTGGAAAGATGAATTTATTTACCTCTTAAATATCATTTTAAAAAAATACTTATTACGAGTGTACTACTACGGCTGTACTAATACTACTGCTACTCCTACTATCACTGCTACTGTTATTATCATTGTTATTATTATTATTACTGCCATGGTTATTTTGAATGCATTTTTTTCATATAGAAAGAAGATATAACAATTAGAAAAAAAAATGTGCGAGTAGATCTATTTCGTGAGCATCAGATCTCTCTCTCCTCGTCACGTGTGTGTGTGTGTGTGTGTGTGTGTGTGTGTGTGTGTGTGTGTTAGACCATGAGTCGTGGTCTGGGTGTTGGAAGGAGACAATAAACCGAGGTCCCGTGTTTTACACAAAAATATTATAGCGCACGTAAAGGAGCTCACGGCAACAGGAGAATTGTCCCTGGCAAAACTCTGTAGAAAAAAAGCCACTCTGATAGGGAAACAAATACGGTTGAAGACAAGAAAAAAACTCAACAAATAATGGGTGGCGCTGCTCTTGTGGCGACGCACTCTCCCCGGGGGAAAGCAGCCCGAATTTCACGCACAGAAATATGCCGTGACTTACAGTGGTATACAATAAATAAATAAATAAATAATGAATGAATGAATGAATGAATAAATGAATAAATGAAGAGATAAATGTTGTTGAGATAGCAGAGAGAAAGGTGTGTGTATTCTACATCACCAGTTTTCTGGATGGAAACACTGCTACATGACCACACTGTCTGCTACTGGAGTCAGCGGCTGTTGGAACTGTGCTGTCTGTCTACAGAATAATTATCATGATGAAGCACACATTTTTGTAGTAGCAATAATAATAATAATAATAATAATAATAATAATAATAATAAATATAACAACAGTAACATGATTATGATGATGAGGAGGAGGAGGTGAAGGAGGAGGATGACACAACAACACCAATAGAAATAATATTAAATTTTTTTGTAATGATAACGAGGAGGAAATAAGGAAAAAAAGACCCCCCCCCCCAAAAAAAAAAAAAGACTCGTGTGCGTGAGTATATCTATGTATGTACGTATGTGTGCGGGTGTGGGTGTGTGCGTGTGCGCGCGTGCGTGTGTGTGTATAAAGACTTTTTACATGACAAAATGTGTTACCAGACTGATTGCCAAAGCTACGAAAAGGATGGAAAGAAATGTGATGTTGAAGATGCTGACGATGTTGAAGATGCTGATGTTTCCTTTCCTTTCCTGCTTAATTAAAATTATGATGTTTTGACAGACAGGGGCAGACGTGGAGGGGAAGGGGAAGGGGTAAAGGGTGAGGGAGTGGGGCGAAGGAAAGGGTGGAGGGATGGTATTAGAGAACGTTTGAACGCTTGATTGATTCGATGTGCGTTTGTGTTTGTTTGCGCGCACGCGCGCGCGCGTGTGTGTGTGTGTATGTATATGAATGAGAGATAAAAAATGTTCTTGAAAATATCGTTGATGACTTATTAATGAGACAGACTGTTTTTGACAAGTGTGTGTGTGTGTGTGTGCGTGAGAGAGAGAGATGTTCTTGAAAATATCGTTTATGATTTATTAATGAGACAGACTTGTTTTTTTTATAAATGTGTGTGTCTGTGCACGCGCGCGCGTGTGCGCGTGCGTGTATTCTACATATGTACGAAAGTGATCAGATAACATTACATATAAAAACTCAATTGTACAATTTGATCTGTACTTTTCGCTTGTACAAGTCGTTCATGTTATGACCGTGTTTACTTTTCATGGCATTCGTGTGATTTTCTTGATGTGAGTTGATCATGTTTTGCATCTATGAATTCTTTCCTTACCATGAAAGTTCATGTCTCTCTTTTTTTTTTCTCTGTGACAGTCACTCATTCATTATGTCATACAACGTGGAATTTGTTATGTTGTTGTCAAATGTATTTCTAAAAAATAAACATAACGAAGAAGAACCCTGAACGAGAATTGCGCAATATTAAGAAATGTATCAACAGAGATTTGTTTGTAAATGTATAGTATGACTTCAAATCAAGTCATGTTTTTCTGATCAAGTGTTAGGTAAATGATCTTTGTCAGTAAAATCTATAATTATATAATTATAATAATTATAGTCTCTTTTTTTTTCCTTCAAGAGAATGTTTGCGTGTCAACGTGGTGGAACTTTGTTTCTTCGTTTGTTGTTGAATTTTGTTATGATTTTTTAAAAACTTAGTACAAACATGAACATACTTATTTCTGGTGTTGCCGCCCCCAATAGAACTTTGTCTTGTACTCACGTGACCATGGCTGCTGTGACGTCATCAATGTGAGCGGAAGTGTGGCGGAGTGGTGTCCCATGCTGTAGTGTTGGTGTCATTCGTTTTGCAATAAAGGTCATGGTCAGTGACATAGCCCAGCTGCCAATCACTTCGTCTGCTTTTCTTTGGAAATGTGTGAGTGTGAGTGTGAGTGTGAGTGTGTGTGTGTGTGTGTGTGTATGTGTGTGTGTGAGAGAGAGAGAGAGAGAGGAGAGAGAGAGAGAGAGAGAGAGAGAGAGAGAGAGAGAGAGAGAGAGAGAGAGAGAGATTGATGGTGAATGTCAATGTGTATGCATGTTCGGCTGTTTGTATAGATCTCCACTGCACTGTCTCTTGCTCTGTGTGTGCATCTTTGTCTGTCTCTCACTGTCTCTCACTGTCTCTCTGTGTGTCTGTGTGTCTCTGTCTGTCTCTGTCTCTCTCTATCTCTATCTCTCTGTCTGTCTGTCACTGTCTCTTTCTTTCTCTCTCGTGCGCGCGCGCGCGTGTGTGTATGTGTGTGTGTGTGTGTGTGTGTGTGTGTGTGTGTGTGTGTGTGTGTGCGCGTGAGTGCATGCGTCTGTGCATGTATTTTGTGTTCGTGAGTGTGTGTGCATGCGTGCGTGCGTGTGTGTGTGCGTGTGTGTGTGCGTGCGTGCGTGCGTGCGTGTGTGTGTGTGTGTGTGTGCGTGCGTGCGCGCATAATACAAAGAGATATACACACATACACAGTGACGCAACGATAATTCACAGACAAGAGACAGAGTGACAGACAGAGACAGAGTGACAGACAGACAGACAGACAGACAGAAGCACACGGACTCTTGGCAGACGCACAGAAAAACAGGCATGCACTGTTGCAAATGTACAGTGATTATGCAACTGCTAAGAAACCCTGCACCCATATTCCGTCACTGTATATCACGGCAAGTAGCAACCCTACACAAGTATCGAAAACCATTAAGTTGATGTTAAAGCAGAAATAAGAAACCACGTAGATACAATCATTGTGTAACATGGTAACCAGCAATTATACACGTACACTAGTACCCCACCTCATACATGATTATTAAAGCAGAAACATCGTTACACGCAGAAGTACGAACATGAACTTAATGTTTATTCGTTTATTTTTATTTTTGTTTTTTTTTGCGGGGGAGGGGGGCGGGGAGGGGGGGGGGGGGGGGGGGGGTGGAGAGGGGGATGTTTTGTTCTCTAAAACATGTTTATACATGCGTATTTAATTGTTTATTTGTTTGGTCATTTTTTATTCATATATTTTGTAATTTATTCATTTATATACTGATTTATTTAGTTGTTTGTTTATTCATTCATTTAAAATTGGTTTTAAAATTCATGTTCCGTGTAAAATTGGCTTTAAACATGTAGGGGAAAACCAAAGTACACTTGATGTACATTGATTATGCCATGCAGTGCAAACGAAACTGGAAGGTTTATATAGGTTTTGGATCAAGCAGAAACAAGATTCCACAAAACTTAACTTCTATAACTTTGTAACCAAAGACTTTAGATTAGAACCATTTCTGATTAGCTGTGGAAAAAAAACCCATAGGAAACATTTTGTAAATTTTGTACAAGTTGCCATGACTTGATGATAGAGAAAGGAAGACATAAAAATATACCAAGAGAGAATAGAACTTGTCAATACTGCGACAAAATAGAAGACGAGTTTCATTTACTGGATGAGTGCATTTTATATGCCAACAAAGAAAAAACTTATTGATAACACTAAATGCTGGTGTCAAAGAATATATGAATGATATAGACAAACTGAGCAAAATAATTGTAACTGATGATCATCAAGCTGAAATAATTAATCGTGTTCATTCCTGTTTTGAAAAAAGAGCTCAATTAAAATAGAATATAATGCAACATAGCTGGGGTTATTTCATGCACATCACGTCAATCAGGCTGACCTGTGAGTAATATGTTGTATTAGTGAATTATGAAGAGTATATTTTGTTGTGTCAAACAAGTCCATGTGACTTTTATGGCAATAAATTATTTCTGATTCTGAATATGATTTGTTCATTAATTCACATAAAAGTTTATTTACTTCGTTTTGTTCTTCTTTTCCCCCTCCCTTTCTACGACATACGCATGCTCCTATTCCCACATCAACCACACTAATCTTTCCTTCGGATGAGACTTTAAGCCGAGGCCCCGTGTGCAAACGCATGCAGAACATCTTGCGCACACATTAAATCCTGTTCCGCTTTTCGAAAGAGTAGGCCATTGTGTGCCGGCGGGAACAGATGACAAAATTTACAAAACCGCATACACACGGGGACTGGATGTAAAAAAAATGACATCTGAGCGCTTGATTTGTTGCTTTACAAGATTCAGCGCTAGATAAATCCCATACATTATTATTATTATATTATTATTTATTATTATTATTGTTATTATTATTATCATTATTATTAATCTCTCCACAGGGCCAAATCCAAGGTCTCTCAAGCACACTTGTACAACCAGCACCGCAAATAAATCAGCCACACCAGTCTGCCCCTAGACCACCAGCCAGGAAGACCCTGCACTATTGCTGGATCACTCCGCTCGCGCTTTTCCTCAGATGCAGGGCGCTACCCTACCCTACCCTGAATGTCAAAGTTCTTCGGATGAGACTATAAACCGACGCCCCGTGTTCGAACGCAATGCAGAACATCTTGCGCACACGTTAAATCCTGTTCCGCTTTTCGGAAGAGTAGGCCATTGTGTGCCGGTGGAAACAGATGACAAAATTTACAAAACCGCATACACACGGGGACTGGATGTAAAAAAGCACATGAGTGCTTATTCCATTAACCTCGATATAAAAGAATAAATAAATACCCTAACCAAGCTCGATTGTGGCAACGGTGTAGCCTGGTGGTTAGAGTGATGCGCATTGCGCTCGTGATCTGCTGACCCGAGTTCGAATCTCGTTAAAACGGATTTTGCTTCTGTAGGTAACATCAGTGCCGACTCCACTCTCCCTTAAATTGGATGAGACTATAAACCAACGGTCCTGAGAGTGAACGCATGCAGAACATCTTGCGCACACGTTAAAACCCGTTCCGAGTTTTGGAAGAGTAGGCCATTGTTTGCCGGTGGGAACGGATTACAAATTTTACATGATGCATACACACGGGGACTGGATGCTGTTATGAGTGGATGAGTGCTTATTTTATTATCCTCGACATAAAAGAATAATATAAATGCATAAAATAAAATTAAAATTAAAAAAATAATACATGGCTTAGGGTCGGAGCAGGATGAGTGCCAATCCAATCCAACCTAATTCAATCCAATCCAATCTAAACCAATCCTAGTGTTGATATAAAGCCCCACCGACCACAGAGGCCACCCACCCTATTAGAGGTTACAGCTCAGATGAAGACTGAGCAACTTTCAGCTGATGAAACCTTCGATAGTTCTGATCTGGCCATTCCTCGTACAGCCAGACTGAGTGTGGCTGCCCATGAAGGTGTTGCCATGAACTCGTCCTACCAAGCACAATATTCGACACCTCACCTGATCACCAAACTTTGAAACACACCCTCCACTAATTCAGGGAGATTTGGTCTAATCTAACGGGTCTGTTGTTGTGTGCGTTCCCCAGCTTAACACTCTGGGGGGTCACCCAGAATGTGCACTCTGACTCACTCATCCCACTTACTGGGAATCACTGTGAGATTGAAACTGCAACACTGAAGGAGAAGTTTGCGTGCATGACTTTTTTTTTAAAGTTACCACACCATATAGGCATCCATACTCCGACTTCAGATGATTTTTTTTCTCCTTTGATTTAAAGGAGAGTGCAGGTTGTTATGTTAAGAGCTTGTCATGGCTGAAGGCAATATCTCAATAGCATTTTACAACATAACAACATTGTAGTGTAGGCCTTGGCAATTAGCTGACATCAGTGACTGACACAGTTTTTGGCCGGGGCCAACTAACGGGTGTTAAAGCCTGAATGTGTTTATTGGTGGCGCCTGGTGGTGGTGGGGTTTCTTTGACAATCACCAGCAGCAGTGCGGGGCCGTCTTTGGGCAGTGGGTTTGTGGCAGCCTGGCGTTGACACCTGCCCGTTGACAGTCAGCTACAGACAGCGTCAGTCCTGAGAGAGCCTGGCAGCTGATGACTGTGTGGGCTGAGTCCGGGATGAGAGAGGGAGGGGGAGTGATGTTGATAAAGGAGGTAAAGGGGTACATGGCTCTTACTGTTTATTTCTTTGTTTCTTTGTTTCTTTATATCCTTCCTTCCTCTGTCTCTGTCTGTCTGTGTCTCTGTCTGCCTCTGTCTCTATCTCCGTCTCTGTATCTGCCTCTCTGTCTCTGTCTCTCTTTCGCGCTCGCTCTCTCTCCAGATTTCTTCCTTGGTTTTTTTCCATTGGTTCTTTTTGTTTGCCTTCCTTCTTGTTCTTGTTCTCCTCCTCCTCCTACCTCCTCCTAATCCTCCTCCATCCTCCTATCCTCTCACCTCTCCTTATCTTCGTTCTTCTTTCTTTCTTTCTTTCTGTCTTTTGTTTCTTTTTGTTTTGATTTTAGTTCTCTCCCTCTCTCTGTCTCTGTCTCTGTCTGTCTGTCTGTCTGTCTGTCTATCGTCTTCTCTCTCTCTCTCTCTCTCTCTCTCTCTCTCTCTCTCTCTCTCTCTCTCTCTCTTTCTCTCTCTTCTGTATGTCTGGCTGTTTTTTTCTCTCCTTATTTTCGATTTATGGATCGTTGATCGATTGATCGATTTATTGATTGATTGATTTCATTTTTTTTACCAATTTGAAACGCGAGCCCTTAAGCTATGTAGGTCTGTTCTCATTCATTTGTCTATTGACTTGTCCTACCTTTTGAAGGGTAAATCGTGTTTTTTTTCTTGCTTGGTTTTCTTTTCTTCTCTGTTTCTTTCTTGTTTTTCTTCCGTCCTCCATTTCTTCTTTTTTTCGCCCCTTCTTCCTTTCTTTCGTTTGTCCTTTCTTCTTTCTTTCTTTCTTTCTTTCTTTCTTTCTTTCTTTCTTTCTTCCTTCCTTCCTTTCTTCCATTCTTCCTTTCTTTCTCTCTTTCTTTCTTTTTTCCTTCCCTCATTTCTTCCATTCTTCCTTCCTTTCTTTCGTTCTTTCCAGAATGGATCAGCGATATATTGCTTCAAATGTTTGATGTTCGAATATTTGAAAGTCCAGCCATGTAAACATAGTTGATAAATGAGTATTTCTGTGTTCTGTAGACAAGAGTTTTGTTTTGTTTTTGTTTTTCAATTCAGATTGTATAATGTTTGCAAGGATAGAAATATTTGACCTTAAATCTTTATTCAGCCAAGTAAATAACTGACGCATTTTTGCTACAGAGACTTGCAAGCTACCTCATTCGGGACTGTAAAGATAACAACGCGATAGCGGCATTTAGCACAAACCCACACCTTTAATGTAGTTCTTCAAAATACTTGGAATTATAAAACTTGTTGTTGCTGTTATTGTTGTTGTGCGTTCCCCAGCTTAACACTCTGAGGGTCACCCAGAACGTGCACTCTGACTCACTCATCCCACTTACTGAGGATCGCTGTGAGATTGAAATTGCACACTAAATGAGAAGGTCGCGAGTTTGACTGCTTTTTTAAATACCTCGCCAGTTAGGTGGCCATACTCCGACTTCAGAAGATTTGTTTCTCCTTTGAAGCAGAGTACAGGTTGTTATGTTAAGAGCTTGTCACGGCTGAAGGCAATCTCAACACAACATTAAGCTATGATAAAAGGAAGTGAGATGAACATATGAGTGGATGACAGTGAGTGAAGGAACCACAACAAGACACACAACAAAACATAAAAACACAACAACAACAACATCAATAACAACAACAAATCTCTCCACCTTGGAATAACGCTGAGCAAAGACAACGAACCAACCAATCAGGACAGTCGCACACTCCCACGTGACTTCATTCATACAAACTCTTCAATAAAAACGCCATGTTTGGGAGCAGCAGATTTTCTTGGGGCATGTCAAGGCAGAGACAGAGGGGAGGAGGAGGAGGAGGAGGGGTGGGGGGAAGGAGGAGAGAGAAGTGTATATGGAGAGGGGATTTCTTTGGGGTTGGGGGGTAAGGAGTCATTAAAATGCCAACACCCAGCCTATGGCGTTAAAGTGTCCCTCGGGTGTTAATTGCCCATATCGGAGAGAGAGAGAGAGAGAAGGGGGGTGGGGGTGGAGAATGAGAGAGAGGTGTAGAATTGGAGTTGGGCAAAAAAAAGGAAGTGAAGAAGAGATGAGGGGAGGGGGGGCAGGGAGGGAGAAGAATGTGTCTTCTGCTACCTTGCCCCTATACCCTCATAGTTTTGTTTCTTTGCTGCTTTTTTGTGTGTAAGATATGGTTTTTTTAAAAGCCAGGGCTGGATTGTCCTGGGTTTGTCGGTGGCGCTATACGATGTGACTCATAAATTTATGGCCATCCAACGGCGACACCTTGAGAGAGAGACAGACAGAGAGAGACAGATAGACAGAGAGACAGAGACAGAAAGAGACAGAGTTGGCTAGCTGGCTGATCAGGTAGGTGTTGCTAGAAACTGGACCCCCCCTCCCCCCCTCCCCTCTCCCTCCCCTAACAGTCTTGACACTGACAGCACAGAAGGTCAAGACGGCTGTCCAGGTGGCTGCTCAACACCCTCCAGGTCTTCACAAACAGAAAGAACACAAAAAATAGATTATATACACCTCACACACACACACACACACACACACAACACACACAACACAACACACACACAAACACGCACACAAACCTTATGATATCACTAGAAGTGAACAGGCGTAAATTGAAGTCAACACACAAACCAAAGCACAGCAAAACAAAAAGCGAAGATGAAGAAGAAGAATTGCAAAGATGAAGAAGGAGGAGGAGAAGAATTGCGAAGAAGAAGAAGAAGAAGAAGAAGAAGAAGAAGAAGAAGAAGAAGAAGAAGAAGAAGAAGAGAAGAAGAAGAAGAAGAGAAGAAGAAGAAGAAGAAAGAAGAAGAAGAAGAAGAAGAAGAAGAAGAAGAAGAAGAAAAAGAAGAAGAAGACCCTCAAGCAGTACAGCTCCCCCTCCCCCTCCTTCCACTGGAGAATGATCACACACACACACACACACACACACAACACACATCACACACATACACACACACACTCACACACACACACACACACACACACACACACACACACACACACACACACACACACACACACACACACACACACACACACACCTCTACAACTCTACTCTACAAAGAAACAGGAGGAATAGTAACTGATTCTAATACCGCCTCCAATCAAAACGACGAGGTGTCTCTCAACACCTTACCGAGATCTTTCTTTTTTTTTTTTTTTTTTTTGCTGAATGGAAACAGCTGCCTATAAAACATTCATGAAATATGACTTGGCGGCGGGGTGTTCTCTCCTGGGTGGCCTAATGGCGACCTGACATGGATAGCTCCCTAGAGACTGCTGAAGACTGAGGATTGCTGGTGTGGACATAGAGGAGAAGACGGAGGAAGGATGGTGGCTCAGGCTGACAAATTGGCCGTGGTGGGTGGAGGTACATGGGGGGATGTGACGTGTGCAGGTATGGTGGGATGGGGTGGGATGGCCGGTGGGTAGAATCAACCACAGGCTGGTGGGCTGATGGCAGTTCAGTGTCCGGGTTGATTCCTAGAAGGAAGGTGGCAGGATGGTTAAGACGTTTGCCTGCCAACAAGTAAACCGTGAGGTTCTGGGTTCGATTCCCAGCCTCGCCCTTTCTTCCCAGTTTGACAAAAAAATCGAGCTGAATGGCACAGTCCTTCGGATGAGACTATAAACCGAGGCCCCGTGTGCAAACGCATGCAGAACATCTTGCGCACACGTTAAATCCTGTTCCGCTTTTTGAAAGTGTAGGCCATTGTGTGCCGGTGGGAACAGATGACAAAATTTACAAAACTGCATACACACGGGGACTGGATGTACAAAAGCACACGAGTGCTTATTCCATTATCCTCGATAAAAAAACAAAAACCTGAGCGCTTTGATTTGTTGCTTTACAGCTCTGTATAAATTCCATTCATTATTATTATTATTATTATTATTATTATTATTATTGTTATTCCTCACTGAGGTGTTCCTTTTGAGGGGATGCCTCCTCTGGGGGTTGACGTTTATTGTGACTCCCGTTTCCTCTGAATGTCACAGAGTGCGTTATTTATCGTGTGCGTTATTTATCGTGGGTCATTTATCATGTGAATTTTGTTATCATGTGCATTATCGTGTGCGTTATTTACCGTGTACTTCACTCATCATGTGCATTATTATGTGCATTATTTATCATGTGCATTATTTATTATGTGCATCACTTATCACGTGCAGCACTTATCATGTGCATTATTTATCATGCGCATCACTGATTACGGACATTGATTTTCATATTCATTATCTATCATGTTCATTATCTATCATGTGCATTAGTTATCATGTGCATCGCTTACCACGTGCAGCACTTATTATGTGCATTAGTTATCATGTGCACCACTGATTACGGATATTGTTTATCACAATCATTATCTATCATGTACATTATCTATCATGTGCATTATCTATCACGTGCATCACTTATCGTGTGCGTTATTTATCGTCTGCCTTAGTTATCATGTGAAATATTTCTCATGTGCATCATTTATCATATACATCACTGATCATGGACATTATTTATCTTATGCATTATCTATCATGTGCATTATTTATCAAGCGCATTATTTATCACGTGCATCACTTATCGTGTACATTATTTATCACGGGCATCACTTATTACCACGTGCATCAAAAAGATGGTGAAGAGCATCCCTGGCGTACAAAAACAAAAACGAAATGAAGTACAGAACCTTCACCTTCACCTATCCCGTAATCCCGTGGACCGTGGGGGGCACCACTGAAGATTTTGCAACCAGCTTCCTCCACTCCCCGTGGTCCTCTGCTTTCCGTAGCAATTCGTTCCACTCAAGGCCAGTCCTCCACTCTCTGATGTTGTCTTTCCATCGTTTTCTCTGTCTGCCTCTTCGTCTCCCTCCTTATACTGTTCCCTGTAGGACAGTCTTGGCCAGTTCAGACGTTTATTTATTTATTCTTTTATTTCGAGGATAATGGAATAAGCACTCATGTGCTTTTTTCATCCAGTCCCCGTGTGTATGCAGTTTTGTCAATTGTATCATCCGTTCCCACCGCACACAATGGCCTATTCTTCCGAAAAGCGAAACTGGTTTTAAAATGTGCGCAAATTTTCTGCGTGCATTTGCACACGGGACCTCGGTTTATAGTCTCATCCGAACAAATTCGAACCACTTTAATTTGTGTCTTTTCACTGAAGTCAGGATCTCTTCATAAGTTGAGAACCACTTTCCCACAGATCTGTGAACAACAACAAATGTCTTTCACTTAAGTGTAAAGCGAATGAATGGTGCACATGAGTGTCTGGCTATGTCCTTCGGATGAGACTATAAACCGAGGCCCCGTGTGCGAACGCATGCGGAACATCTTGCTCACACGTTAAATCCTGTTCCGCTTTTCGAAAAAGTAGGCCATTGTGTGCCGGTGGGAACAGATGACAAAATTTACAAAACCGCATACACACGGGGACTGGATGTTAAAAAAACAACCGCACATGAGTGCTTATTCCATTGTCCTCGATATAAAAAAAAATCAAAAAAAAAATCTGAGCGCTTTGATTTGTTGCTTTACAAGATTCAGCGCTATATACAGTCCATACATTATTATTATTATTTATTTTATTATTATTATTATTATTATTATTATTATTATTATTATTATTATTATTATTATTATGTAGTGCGGGGTGAAATTATTTCACCAACAGGAGAAGTAAGGTCCCTCCTTCCCTCCGCTAGCCTGTGGGAGATCCTTGGGCAAGATCGGGTACCCACTTAGCCTCCCGATCAGGGTTACGTGAAGTCATGGAAGGCAGGTGACGGATGATGTGTTGAGCAGCCGAATAGTTTTTGGGAACTGGTCAGCACTTCAATGTGTTAGGCAGATGATACTATATGAGTACAATGGCTAAGACAATCCGCTCAGTACGAGCACTGCTCCTATAGAAAGTAATTGCAGCCTACTATAGGTATACTTCTGCAAAGAATGTCATGGTAATCAGAAAGAAACAGAATACAGATAACAGCGTGAAGGGGGCTTCCAGTTTATCTGGAAGTTCCTCGCTCGGTAGGGTGGATTATGTGCGACAGGTAACCCTCGATCGTCATCCAGCGACTGTCCGCATCAGAAAACCTCTCAGAATGGGTACATGGAACGTACGGACTATGCTACAAAAAGGAAAATTGGAAAATCTCAAACAGGAAATGGAAAGAATGAACCTCGATATACTAGGACTTTCAGAAGTGAGATGGAAAGGAGCAGGCTGCATAACATCCGACAACTACACCATTCTTTACTCAGGAGGAGATCAACACCAGAAAGGAGTTGGCATGATTCTAGATCAAGAAACCTCAAAGACCATCAAAGGTTTCTGAACTGTAAATGACAGAGTCCTGATAGTAAAACTTAAGGGCACACCTTTCGACATTGGAATAGTACAAGTAGAGGTAGACGCTTTTAAATACCTCGGCGCTATACTCACAAAGGACGGGCGATCGACGACAGAAATCAAAGTCAGAATAGCCATGGCAACATCTTCCATGACAAAACTCACCACCATATGGAAAAGTAAAGAGATCAGTTTCCCAATCAAACTAAAGCTCTACAAAGCCCTAATTCAGTCGATCCTGCTGTACGGAAGTGAAACCTGGACATTGACTGCTGAAACAGCAAAGCGAATCCAGTCATTCGAAACAAAATGCCATAGAAAACTACTGGGCATATCCTGGAGAGAACGAAAGACCAACGAATTTGTCAAGAGTCAAATAACACGGCTGGCAGGTCCACAGGAACCCCTTCTCACCATCGTCAAGAAGAAAAAGCTGACATGGTTCGGCCACGTCACCCGCCACAACACTCTGCCCAAAACAGTACTGCAGGGAACACTCGAAGGTGGCAGAAGGAGGGGAAGACAGAACAAGTCATGGATGGACAACATCAGAGAATGGACCAGGATGAATGACTCGGCACTACTGCGCAGAGCCGAGGACCGAGATGGATGGAGGAGGCTTACCACGGCATCGTCTTTCATGTCTCCCCCACGACCGCCAAGGTCACGGGTCTGATGATGATGATGATGATGATGCACCAACAGCTGATAAAGATGACGCAGAAATTGAGGAGTTTTATGAAAATATCGAAAAGGCAATGAAGCAACTGAAGTCTCAAGATATCAGAATAATAATGGGTGACCTCAATTCAAAGGTAGGAAAAGGGAAAGATGAAACCACAGTTGGCCCATTTGGAATAGGAGTGAGAAATGAAAGAGGAGAGCGGCTCACGGAATGGTGCAAGGAACAAAAGCTGGCTGTCATGAACACATGGTTTGAAAACCATCCAAGAAGATGCTGGACATGGAAAAGCCCTGGCGACAGAACCAGGAATCAAATAGATTACATCCTGATTCAAGAACGCTTCCGTAACTCTATAAAACCTTGTAAGTCCATGCCAGGTGCAGACTGTGGAAGTGATCATGTCCCAGTTATCGGGACAATGCGACTAAAATTGAAAAAGTTGTCAAAAGCAAAAAGAACACCAAAACTGCAAATGAACATGCTACAAACTGACGAAGAAATCAAAGAAAAATACAAGATCAAAGTTGGAAACAAATTCGATGGCCTAGATCAACTCACCACTACAGAGGAAAAATGGCAGATGATGAAAGATAGCATCAGCGAGGCAGCAAAAGAATATATACCAGTCATAAATAGAAAGGAACATAAGAAGTGGATGAGCTCCGAGATTTTAAACCTAATGGAAAACAGAGAAAGGCAAAAGTAGATGAAAAGAAGTATAAAGAACTTGACAAACTGGTTAAGAAAAAATGTAATGAAGCCAAGAATGAATGGATCAATATGCAGTGCAAGGAAATTGAAATGAATGCAAATTTTGATAGCAAACTTCTGCATGAAAAAATAAAAGATGTGACAGGGAAGAAATCATCTGCAAAAACAGGTTGTATAAAGTCGAGAGATGGAGATATACTCATGGAAAAAGAAGATATTATTAACAGGTGGTCAGAATACATCGAAGAGTTATACCACGACGACAGAGGTCCACCTCCTCATATTAGCAACGAAAATGGCCACATAATCATGGAAGACGAAGTGAGACATGCACTCAGCAAGATGAAAAGTGGTAAGGCGCCAGGACCTGATGATATCCCATCTGAATTGATAACAGCCCTGGATGAAGTGGGAATTAAGGCAGTCACAAATTTATTAAACAATATATATGACACAGGAGAGATTCCGACAGACATGAAGAAGTCCATCTACATTGCGATCCCTAAGAAACTGGGTACAGCTGAATGTGACCAACATCGTACAATCAGCCTGATGAGTCACCTCACCAAAGTTCTTTTACGAATACTCATGAAGAGAATGAGAAATAAAATACTCCCAGAAATATCAGAAACGCAATTTGGATTCATGGCAGACAAAAGCACCAGAAATGCAATCTTCGCATTGAAAACTCTCATGGAAAGATCCATCGAGGTCCAGAAAGACCTGTACCTCTGCTTCATTGACTACTCAAAAGCGTTCGACAAAGTACGACACTCCGACTTGTTTGATATTCTGGCAGGGCTATACATCGACGGAAAAGATCTTCGAGTCCTCAGAAACATATTTTGGGAACAGGAGGCAGCCATTAGAGTCGACAATGACATCAGTCAATATAGACCAATCTGCAGGGGTGTGAGGCAGGGCTGCGTGTTCTCGCCTGATTTATTTAATGTATATAGTGAAATAATTATACGAAATATTGAGAATCATGAGGGAAT
The DNA here is from genome assembly GCA_028751875.1 of Rapana venosa. Taxonomy (NCBI): domain Eukaryota; kingdom Metazoa; phylum Mollusca; class Gastropoda; order Neogastropoda; family Muricidae; genus Rapana; species Rapana venosa. Next base: position 28,396,043 of record CM054159.1, read on the forward strand.
TAGTGTAGGTGGCCCTAACATCAACAACCTGAGATATGCAAATGACACAGTCCTTATCGCCGACTCTGAAAAAAAACTGCAAAAGATTTTAACAACAGTAACAGACGAAAGCGAAAAGAAAGGATTACAGCAAAGAAGACAGAATGCATGGTGATCTCGAAAAAAGCTGTTATACCACAATGCAACATAGCTTGTAAAGGAGAGAGAATCAGACAAGTAAACACCTTTAAATACCTTGGTTGTACTATCACCCCGGACGGCAAGTGTGACACAGAAATCAAGAAGAGAATCGGTCAATCTAAGGCAACTTTTAACAACATGAAATGCATTTTTACCAACAGTAAGATAAGCCTCAAGACAAAGATCCATGTTTTGAGAGCCTACGTATGGTCCATTCTTCTGTACGGATGTGAGTGCTGGACCCTAGCCAAGGACACAGAACAGCGACTAGAAGCAGTGGAAATGTGGTTCATCCGGAGAATCATGAAAGTCTCATGGACAAAAAGAAAAACAAATGCAGAAGTAATGCAAAATGGCTGGGTACAAGAGATCCCTTCTCAACACCATCAGAGAAAGACAGCTCAAATTTTTCGGCCATATAATCAGGGCTGACGGACTAGAGAAACTGTTATGGAGTGGCAAAATCTGTGGAAACAAGAGCAGAGGAAGACAACGCACAAAATTCACAGACAGCTTAAACAAATTCGCAACGAATAAAGAGGGCACCCACAATGAGCTCATGAGAGGGACCGAGAACAGGGAAGAATGGAGAGCCATGATCGTCGATGTCTGCAGGACTAGACCGGACACTTGAAGAAGAAGTGCTGGTTCATAGTTGGATGCCCACAGAGCACCTGACCACACTGTGTGGTGTATATACAAGCATGGACGTGTGCACGAAGACGTGACAAATGAACACCAAGGAACAGGAAGAAACCGAAGCCGGCCACTGTGTAATGCTAGACACTTCCTCTGCGTCTGGTGGGGCAAGTTGGGAACAAGGAGAAACACAGACAGGGAGAGAGGGAGGGAGGGAGAGAGACAGAGAGAGAGACAGAGACAGACAGAGACAGAGAGAGATAGAGACAGAGAGACAGAGAGACAGAGAGAGAGACAGAGGACAGAGAGAAAAAACAGAGACAGACAGAGAGGAGGAGACAGAAGAAGACAGAGAGAGACAGAGAGAGACAGAGATAGAGGACAGAGACAGACAGACAACAAACACAGAGAGAGACAGAGGAGAGTAGAAGAGAGGCGGGAGGGGGGGGGGACAAAATGAAACGAAGCAAAACGCAAAGAAACGAAATTTTATTTCGTGAGGGCAATGAATTAATTACAATGACGTTTTCTCTTTATCCGGCCTTAAAAAGAATTCAACAAAAGGAAGATATCCAGCCAAAACCTAACACTAATGCACATAAAGCAATATATTTGGAAAGCAATCAGAAAGGAAGGAAAAATGCAAAGATGGAAAGAAGAAGAGCAAATCAACAACAAAACGAGGAAAATATAACAAAGAACAAACAAACAAACAAATTCAGAACAAGAAGGTAGTAAAGGTAAAGGGTGTCCCATAACCTAAGTGGTCGTAGGCGAGCGAGGCGTCAGAGACCTCAATTCTCCAGGGGCCAGCATATTGAGGGCTGCGCCCATCTCTCCCTCGCTGCTTTGCCTTCCCTGACCCTAAAGAGACAGGTACCCATTGACAAATGGGTGAACTGGGGAACTGTACTGAAGCGAAGGCGCACAAACGGTCACCCATCCAAGTGGTAACCACGCTCGACTCTGCTTAACTTGGCTGGGGGGAAAGCGAGTGCTCTGACCACTGAGCTATCTCGCCCCCTAGTACTTGTGTAAAGTGCATTAAATTTTGGTTACAAAATAGTAGTTCATATGGATACCAATAGATATCCACGAAAAGCTTACACTATGCTCTTATCTCTACCGGAACAAAACGATGTCACATGGGCATGTGGAGTTAGAAATGTTTTGTATAAATTTGGGTTCGGAGTAGTCTGGGAAACACAGGGGGTGGGGGATATAACAACATTTGTATCTGAATTCAAGCAACGACTTATAGACTGTTTCAAACAGGACTGGCTTTCTGCCTTAGGGAACCATGATTTCTATAACGTGTATAACAGTTACAAACAATCATTGGAACACAGTGTATATTTAAGCTACATAAAAGCCTTTACTGTAAGAAGGGATGTGGCCCGGCTTAGAATTGGAATGTCATCTTTGAACCGTAGCTTTCTGCAATTTGACAATCGTAGTATCACACCTTACCTTTACACAAGTAGTCACCTGTAAAGGATGTCTGCCTGTCTCTAAGAGAGAGAGAGAGAGAGAGAGAGAGAGAGAGAGAGAGAGAAGAGAGAGAGAGAGAGAGAGAGAGAGAGAGAGAGAGAGAGAGAGAGAGAGAGAAGAGAGAGAGAGAGAGAAGAGGGTGGTAGGAGTCAGGCAGACAGACAGACAGACAGACAGACAGACAGAGAGGTTTGACAGCAGAAGCAGCGTGACACTAAGCCGGGTCACGTTGCATCAATGGTCATTAGTGACAAGTAGGCAGCAGAAAGACGTATGGGAAGTGCCAGCACTTCTCCCTCTGTCTGTCTCTGTTTCTCTAACTCTGTCTCTGTATGTCTCTCTCTCTCTCTCTTCTCTCTCCTCTCTCTCTTCTCTCTCTCTCTCTCTCTCTCTCTCTCTCTCCACTTTCCTTGCTCTCTCTCTAGTCTTCTCTTCCTCTCTCTCTCTCTGTCTCTCTTCTCTAACTCTCTCTCTCGTCTCTCTCTCTCTTTCTCTCTCTCTATCTCTCTCTCTCTCTTCTCTCCTCTCTCTCTCTCCTTATCTCCCGTTTATTCCATTGTCTGTGTTATGTCTGTGTCTTTAGCCTCTCCTCTCTCTCCCCTCCCCTCTCTCCCCCTCTTTTTCCTTTTCTCTCTCTCACTCTCTCTCTCCTTATCCACCCCTTTATCCCTTTGTCTGTCTTCTGTCTGTCTTTTTATTTATCCACCCCTCTGTTTATTCATTTTTTAAAATCTGTCTACTGTCTGCTGTCTGTCTGTATCCCTTCCTCTGTTTATCCCTTTGTCCTGTCTGCCTGTGGTTTTATTCATCCCTCTGTTTATCCTGTTGTCTCCTGTCTGTCTGTCTGCCTCTTTATCCACCCGTCTGTTTATCTCCTCGTCTGTCTTTTGTCTGTCTGTGTCTTCTGTCTGTCTGTGTCTGTGTCTGTCTGTCTGTCTGTCTGTCTGTCTGGTCTGTGTCTGTCCAATTGCCTCTCTGCCTGTCAATCTGTTCGTCTTCCTATCCGTTTGTCTGTTTATCTGTCTCTGTATCTGTTTTTGTTTCTGTCTGTCTCTGTATCTCTGTCTGTCTATAATAATAATAATAATGATGATGATGATGATAACAATAATAATAATAATAATAATAACAACAATAATAATAGTAATAACAATAATGATACTAGTACTACTACTACTGCTACTACTACTACTACTACTACTACTACTACTACTACTACTACTACTACTACTACTACTACTACTACTACTACTACTACTATGTGGAATTTATATAGCGCTGAATCTTGTAAAAGAAAAAATCGAAGCGCTTGCACTCAATCATTTACACGCATGGAACTCTGTCTCTGTCTCTCCATCTCTCAGTGGCTGGAACCCCGGCTCATAGTGGAACCTCAAATCGATAGTGTAATGCTCTAACCACTCTGCATATGGGGGACAGGATAGTCTGGTGGTTAGAGTGATGCATTCATGATCTGCTGACCCGAGTTCGAATCTCGTTCAAAAGGATTTTTCCTCTGGAGTTAACATCAGTGCCGACTCCACCCTCCCCAAAAGTCTTTCGGAGGAGACTATAAACCGAGGTCCCGTGTGCGAACCCACGCAGAACATCTTTCGCACACGTTAAATCCTGTTCCGCTTTTCGGAACTTTGTGTGCCGGAGGGAACGGATGACAAAATTTACACAGCCGCATCCACACGGGGACTGGATGTTAAAAAAAAGCACAATAATGCTTATTCCATTTTTCTCGAAATGAAAGAATAAATAAATAAAAGAATACCACCCCGTCCCAGCTGCCTGTTGATGTGACGCAAATGTGTAAAGAGGCAGGATAGTCTGGTGTGTATGACGTGACGTGTGTAAAGAGGCAGGATAGTCTGGTGTGTGTGACGTGACATGTGTAAAGAGGCAGGATAGTCTGGTGTGTATGACGTGACGTGTGTAAAGGGGCAGGATAGTCTGGTGTGTATGACGTGACATGTGTAAAGAGGCAGGATAGTCTGGTGTGTATACGTGACGTGTTGTAAAGGGCAGGATAGTCTGGTGTGTATGACGTGACGTGTGTAAAGGGGCAGGATAGTCTGGTGTGTATGACGTGACGTGTGTAAAGGGGCAGGATAGTCTGGTGTGTATGACGTGACGTGTGTAAAGGGGCAGGATAGTCTGGTGTGTATGACGTGACGTGTGTAAAGGGGCAGGATAGTCCGGTGTGTATGACGTTACGTGTGTAAAGGGGCAGGATAGTCTGGTGTGTATGACGTGACGTGTGTAAAGGGGCAGGATAGTCTGGTGTGTATGACGTGACGTGTGTAAAGGGGCAGGATAGTCTGGTGTGTATGACGTGACGTGTGTAAAGAGGCACGATAGTCTGGTGTGTATGACGTGACGTGTGTAAAGGGGCACGATAGTCTGGTGTGTATGACGTGACGTGTGTAAGGGGGCACGATAGTCTGGTGTGTATAATAAAATAATAATAATAATAATAATAATAATAATAATAATAATAATAATAATAATAATAATAATAATAAATGGAACTTATATAGCGCTATATCTTGCAAAGACAAATCAAAGCGCTTGACGTGATGTGTGTAAAGGGGCAGACTAGTCTGGTGTTGTTTTTTTATATATATCGAGGATAATGAAATAAGCACTTATGGGCTTTTTTTAACATCCAGTCCCTGTGTGTATGCGGTTTTGTAAATTCTGTCATCTGTTCCCACCGGCACACAATGGCCTACTCTTACGAAAAGCGGAACAGGATTTAACGTGTGCACACGATGTTCTGCCTGCGTTCACACACGGGGCCTCGGTTTATAGTCTCATCCGAAGGACTTTTTTGGAGAGTGGAGACAGCTCTGAAGTTAATTCCAGGGGAAAATATCCCCTTGAACGGGAATCGAACCCGGGTCGTCAGATTGCGAGCATAATGTTCTAACCACTAGTATGACGTGACGTGTGTAAAGGGGCAGGATAGTCTGGTGGTGAGAATGTCACACTCGCTAATCTGTTTGATGGTTTTTCCATGGAGTTTTATTGGATCTGACTCTGTCTTCTTGTAAAACACCACCACCAACAACAACAACCAACCAAACAACCAACCAAACGAACAAAAACTCACACACAGCGTCAGGTGAGGCTACATACCAGGTCCCGTGTCCAAACGCATGCAGAACATCTTGCGCACACGTTAAATCCTGTTCCGCTTTTCGTAAGAGTAGGCCATTGTGTGCCGGTGGGAACAGATGACAGAATTTACAAAACCGCGTACACACGGGGACTGGATGTAAAAATGCACATGAGTGCTTCTTCCATTATCCTCGATATAAAAGAATAAATAAATAAATACATTTTCAAAAACCCACACATCTTTTGTACAAAGGTAGACCGGATAAGGCAGGTTACCATGGACGACACAAATGTAACCCAGCATGCAACCTGCGATCATAAGAGGGGATGGGCTCCGCCATGCTTATCCTGCCAACCGAAGACAGGCTGCCTGGCAATGTCAGCACAGTGACGCCTAACAACAGCTGAAGGAAGCAAGTCAGGGTTTGCAGAAATTCTTCCATAGAGGTTCTGTGCATGCTTTGAACGGGTAGATGAGAGCAGAGAGAGGACAGACAGAGAGAGAGGGAGGACAGAAAGAGAGAGGACAGACAGAGAGAGAGGGAGGACAGAAAGAGAGAGGACAGACAGACAGAGGGAGGACAGACAGACAGACAGAGGACAGACAGACAGAGGACAGACAGACAGACAGAGGACAGACAGACAGAGAGAGGACAGACAGACAGACAGAGGACAGACAGACAGAGGACAGACAGACAGAGGACAGACAGACAGAGAGAGGACAGACATACAGAGGGAGGTAGACAGACAGAGGGAGGTAGACAGACAGAGAGAGGATAGACAGACAGAGAGAGGACAGACAGAGAGAGGACAGACAGAGAGAGGACAGACAGACAGAGAGAGGACAGACAGACAGAGAGAGGACAGACAGAGGGAGGTAGACAGACAGAGAGAGGACAGACAGACAGAGAGAGGTAGACAGACAGAGAGAGGACAGACAGACAGAGAGAGGACAGACAGACAGAGAGAGGACAGACAGACAGAGAGAGGACAGACATACAGAGAGAGGACAGACAGACAGAGAGAGGACAGACAGAGGGAGGTAGACAGACAGAGAGAGGACAGACAGACAGAGAGAGGACAGACAGACAGAGGACAGACAGAGAGAGGACAGACAGACAGACAGAGGGAGGACAGACAGACAGAGAGAGGGAGGGAGGCAGACTGTACCCGGGTACTGTCCACCCGCTCGTTACTGGATGCATGACGCCAACTTTCTCCTTTTCTTTTTGCTTTGATTCTTTTTTTTCATAATAATGGAATAAACATTCATGTGGGTTGTTGCTTTTTTAACATCCAGTCCTCGTGTGTATGCAGTGTGGGGTTTTTTCTTCTTAATTTTGTAAATCTGCTCCCACCGGCACACAATGGCCTACTCTTCCGAAAAGCGGAACGGGTTTTAATGAATCATTGAATCAATTCTCTTTACTGTCCTTTATTAAAGGAAATTTGTTTTCTAGTGGTTAAAAAAACCCATCTAAAACGTGTGCGCAAGATGTTCTGCGTGCGTTCGCACACGAGACCACTGTTTAGAGTCTCATCCGAAGGACTTCTTGGGGAGAGTGGAGTCGGCACTGATGTTAACTCTAGAAGAAAAATCCTCTTGAAGGAGATTCGAACCTGAGTCAGCAGATCCCGAGCGCAATTCGTATCACTCTAACCACCAGGCTGTCCCGCCCCCAACAGGGTCAGCCGTGGTGTTCTAGGTAGGTAGGTCGTCCACATGATCAGATCCCACATTTGCACAACGCATTTTCGCTCATATGACGGACACGCTAGCTGCTGTCTGAGCATTTGACGAAAAAGGAAGATCTCAGGTTAAAGCATGTGTGAAGATCTAAAGGGATCGTGACATCTCTAGAATACTCTCCTGTCTGTCTGTCTGTTTTTGCGTCTGTCTGCCTGCCTGCTTGCCTGCATGTTTGCCTGTCTGCATGTCTGTCTTTCTGCCTTTTTTTCTCTGAAAGTAGCAACGAGGAAAAGTTAACTTATTTTTGTAGCATTGTCTTTGTGAAAGCTTATGCCTCCAAAGCGTTGCTGGCAATCTTCACACAACGCATTGCTGACATCATGCTGACCTAGCCCAGAGGATAATGAGTAAATTATGATCAAGTCCTCTCTCTCTCTCTGACTCTGTCTCTCTGACTCTCCGTCTGTCTCTCTGTCTCTGTCTGTCTCTGCTTCTGTTTTTATGTGTCTCTCTGTGTGTGTCTCTGTGTGTGTCTGTCTGTCTCTGTCTCTATGTGTCTCTGTGTGTGTCTGTCTGTCTCTGTCTCTATGTGTCTCTCTGTGTGTCTGTCTGTCTCTGTCTCTATGTGTCTCTCTGTGTGTCTGTCTGTCTCTGTCTCTATGTGTCTCACTGTGTCTCTCTGTCTGTCTCTCTCTCCACACCTACACACGGGACTGGATGGCAAAAAAGCACATACGTGCTTATTCTTTTATCCTCGAAATAAAACAATAAAATAAAATAAAAAATAAATTTCTCTCTCTCTCTCTCTCTCTCTCTCTCTCTATCTTCTATATATATATCTATATATATATATATATATATATATATATATATATAATGCTCATTCTGGCTCACACAATACAAATGTGGAACAAATTGCGTTCCCATGCACCGTGGTGTATTTCAAAGAGAAGTCCATTGTTGCCATTTTCAGTGCTGACAGCTGCTGAAATCCTCTTTCCATCATCTGGCCGTAAACCACAGTTAGCTGTTAATGTATGCACACCATGCAGCGCCCTACATTCTCGCCCTCTAAAAGCAGTAATTAGGTCACACAGTCAGGCTGAACTTTTGATGTCCCACCCCTCCCCCCTCCCTTCACTTCCTCTTCTGTCTTTTTTGTTACACACACACACACACGCCTACACATACACACACAGATAGGAACATGCCTACACACACACAGAGATAGAAACATGCCTACACACACACACACACACACATATAGGAACATACCTACACACACAGATAAGAACACGCCTACATGCACACAGAGATAAGAACACGCCTACACACACATACACACACAGAGAGTTAAGAACACACACACAGTCTGTATGATTTGAGCTTATGTTGTACTCTCTTAGTTATGTATGATCATGTTTTGTGAGTCTGGATTTATAATTTAAAAAAAACAACAACCTGATATGTATTTGTTATTTTCAACATAGATTAACAGTGTCTTGTAAATTGCTTTGATATATCAATTTTCTTGATTTTGTATGAGGGCAGGATGCAAAAAAGTCGTGTAGACTAATCTTTTCCCCTCTATAAAGATCATTTTGACTTTACTTGACTTGACTTTAAACACACACAGAATCCTAATGCGTTAGTTTCAGGCTAATTCCTTATTTTCAACCTGAGGAAGCTTCAGGAAAGAAGCAGAACTTTGCTGGAAATAATGGAAAGGAAATGAACTGCGTTGGTTTTATATTTTCCCTTTTACTAGACACACACATATCTATCTATCCATCGATCGATATATATATATATATATATTGATTGATCAATAAATCACACCCCCTTAGGAAGGTGCATAGCCGAAATATTGGAAACAAATTCATGTGATCTGTTTTGTTGGAATCTCTCTCTCTCTATATCTATCTATCTATCTGTCTGTCTATCTATCTGTCTATCTATCTGTCTATCTATCTATCTATCTATCTATCTGTCTATCTATCTATCTATCTATCTACATACATACATACATACATACATACATACATACATACATACATACATAATTGTACCCATAGATATAGATAGTTTTTTTTCCATCTATACCAATATCCCCACGTTTAGAAAAAAAAAAGGCCCCAGTCCTACCACTGAAAATAACCAAACCAAACATAATCATTCATTCTTCTCTCCCTCCCTCTCTCTACTCTCCCCTTCTTTTCCGTGCAGAAGACGATTTTTAACCAATCGATGCCCTGCCTGCCAGACACACGGAGCGCGGGGCAGTCAGGAAGTAGCTCATTGCGCATGCGCGCAACGTGGGGCCGGGGAGGGGTTAGTTAAGGGGAGAGGCGACAGACAGAGGATCTTAAATCAGAGGAGCGGGACAGCTGGGCAGACAGTTCTCCTGGCAACGTTCCTCTCTCGACAGCCACTCGCCATTTTTCTTGCCGTCACTTCGGCTCTGCAAGACAGTTTCCGCTGAGGAAGAAAAGCGCGAGTGGACACATGGGGATGTGTCTCGTCGCGCTGTTCTGAGGCGGTGGCGTGGTCTGTAATTGTCACTTGCCTTTGAAGTGGTTGCGCTGAGCTGATCAGGGGGCCAGGCGGGGACTGCTTCGGCATGCCGCCTTGGGGAGGCTGTTCAAGAGGGGGGGTATTTCTTCCTTTCTTTAGACTTCTTCCCTCACTTCCTTTCCTTCCTGTATTCTTTCAAATTTCTGTCCGTCTGTATGTCTGTTAGTCTGTGTGTCTGTGTGTCTGTCTATCTGCCTGCAAGAGTGCATGCCTGTCTGTAAGTCTCTTTCTGGGTTTTTTTCCCTAAGGCACTGTTTCCAGGTATTCTATTTATCAAAGTTTTCCAACAAGTATGTTATACCTTTGCAATATGTTAACCCATCAATTAAAGACAGTTTTAAATAAACCACACACACACACACACACACACACACACACACACACACACACACACACACACAGAGGAAAATGCTTTTTCTGGTCACTACAGACTTCTATAATTATCTCCTGCAGTTGAGTCCAGCAAGCCTTGATGTTATGTTTTAAACCTCAAAATTGAATAACAAGAAATAATACAACAGCATGAGTCAAGCAGGATTTAGGAAAAGTATAAAAAAAAAAGTAAATGAGTCCCATAACCTATAAGGTCGTAGGGGAGGTACCCATTTACAGCTGGGTGAACTGGGGGAACTGTACTGAAGCCAAGGCGCGCAAACGGTCACCCATCCAACTGGTAACCACGCTCGACGCTGCTTAACTTGACTGGGGGAAAGCGAGAGCTCCGACCACTGAGCTATCCCGTCCCCAAGGAAAAGAGAATCTGATAATACACTTCCTCATTATTGTCCATATTTAGCTATAGGTTCAGATCTCCGAAGTCGGAATGTGGCTACCTTCTTGGTGGGCAAAAAACAGTCACATGCACAAATTATCACCATTGATGAACCTCGGAGCTCTATTCGAAGAAAACAACACACACACACACACACACACACACACACACACACACACACACACACACACACACACACACCACACAAGCTATGCAAGCGCATATGAATTTCTGGTGTTTTGGGGAGAATAAAATATTTATATTTGTACACATTCTTTTCGCATTGGTCAAAAACGAATCATTTCAGCATAGGGAAATGTCCTTTCATGTTTTGGTTATTCTTTTATTTCGAAAATAATGGAATAATCACTCATGTGCTTTTTTTTCATCCAGTCCCCTTGTGTATGCAATTTTGTATGCTTTGTCATCCGTTCCCACCGTCATACACAATGGCCTACTCTTCCGCAAAGCGAAACGGGTTTGAACGTGCGCGTAAGATGTTCTGCGTGTATTCGGTTTATAGTCTCATCCGAAAAACTTTTGGGGAGAGTGGAGTCGGCACTGATGTTAACTCCAGAGGAAAAATCCTCTTGAACGAGATTCGAACCGGGTCAGCAGATCACGAATACATCACTCTAACCACTAGGCTATCTCTACATGTATCATTACAAGAGTAGGCTTGCCACGGCCAGCAAAATGGATAAAAGCAACATGCCCAGCATGCATCGAGCTACCTGGAGAGAGATGGGCTCCACACGGTTCATCTTGCCCACGATACACTGCCCGACACATTCAGTGCAGTGCCCCAATGACTCCTTCAGGAGTTAAGGAAGGAGTCCAGTCAGATCAGGGAAATGACCATCGCTGTGACGGACATCAGGAAAGTCTTCCATGCAATGACACAGTCAGAGTGTGGTGGTGGTGGTGGCGGTGGTGGTGGTGGTGGTGGTGGTGGTGGTAGTGGTGGTGGTGGTGGTGGGGGATGGGTGGTGATGGGTGGTGGTTGGGGTGGTGGGGGTGGTGGTGATGGTGTGGTGTTGGTGGTGTGGGGGTGGTGGTGATGGTGTTGGTGGGGGTGGTGTTGGGTTGGTGGTGGGGGTATGGTGGTGGGTGGTGGTGGTGATGGTTGGTGATGGTGGTGGTGATGGTGGTGGTGATGGGGGGTGAGGGTTTGAGTGGTGGGGTTGGTGGTGTGGTGGTGGTGATGGTGTGGTGGTGTGGTGGTGGGTGGTGGTGTTGGGGGTTTGAGGGTGGTGGTGGTGGGTGATGGTGTGGTGGTGGTGGTGGTGATGGTGGTGGTGGTGTTGGTGTGATGGTTTGGTGGTGGTGGTGATGGTGGTGGTGGTGGTGATGTGGGGGTTTGGTGGGGGTGATGGTGGTGGGGGTGGTTTTGGTGTTGGTGGTGATGGTGGTGGTGGTGGTGATGGTGGTGGTGGTGGTGATGGTGGTCCCATAACATATGTGGTCGTAGGGGAACGAGGCGTCAGAGACCTCAACTTCTCAAGGGGTCAGCATATTGAGGGCGGGACCCATCTCCTCTCCCTCGCTGCTTTACCTTCCCTTACCCTAAAGAGGGCAGGTGCCCATTTACAGCTGGGTGAACTGGGGGATCGTACTGAAGCCAAGGCGCGCAAACGGTCACCCATCCACTTGGTAACCACTTGGATTCAGAGTGTAGGGAACCTTAAAGAAGGGGTGCATTTAGGGAGAAGTGTATAATGTTATTATCATTAAATTTTAGGGTAAAGCTTGTATGGAGATGGATGGCGTCAGAGTGGGTGGAAAAGTAGATAATACTGCTGCTGAGTGCTGTGTGGATCTTCAACAAGGTGTCGTGCTCAGTCCGGTTTTATTTCCATCGTTTTGGAAAGCACTTGCACCCAAAATATTTGGAAGAAAAGGCACAATGTTCATTTAATATTTAGTATGTTATCATGACTTATTCTTATGTTGACGAAAATGATTCAGAGGCTGACATTGCTAATTTGATGTGCTATTTGATATTACCAAGCCACTTGCATAACTGCAAATCTAGACATCTGTATGAAATAATTTTTATTATTGTGTTTAAAAAGTTGTCTTCTTTTCTGTAAAGGAAACCTTTATGGACCAGCTGAAATATAGGGTACAATCTTCTATAAGTTTGGGGTACCATTCTGTTCAAATAATGAATTTTCCACATGAATTATATAACCATGGATGCTCTTGCAAAAGCATAAGCAACAACTATATTTTTCGAAATAGATCGCAAAGGAAAAAGTGTTCAAAATTATTCCTGAGATTATCTGAAGCGCAGTTAAAAGCAGTTTCACGCCCTAGAAAACCTTCTGGGTCACAATGCATTTCTTGACGTTGAAAACAAACTCCATTATCTCAAACACTTATGTACTATTTATCAAACACCTTTTTCTTTTACATTAATCTGTATAATTATTGGAGGGATCAAAATTTGACTAGGAGTTACCCTGAAGGGATAGCTCAGTGGTCAGGGCACTCGCTTTCCCCCAGCTAAGGTAAAGCAGCATCCAGCGTTGGTTACCAAGTGGATGGGTAACCGTTTGCGTGCCTTTGGTTATGTGCACCCCCCATTTCCCCCCAGCTGTAATGGGTACCCTCCCCCTCTTTAGAGTGGGGAAGGAAAAAGCAGCGAGGGAGGGGGAGAGGGGGAAACCGCCCCCCAAAAATGCGGGGGCCCCTGAGAAAGCTGAGGTCTCTGATCCCTCGCCCCCATACGACCCCATAGTTAGGGGGACACCTTTCCTTTTCCTTTAATTTTTAAAACCCTTTAAAGAAAGAGTATTGTTTGTTATCGGCAAAAAAAAAAAAAATCACGGGTAAAATTCGTTTGTTTTTTCCCCTTTAAAAAAATTTAAGCTTCAAAAACTTAAAAAAATTAGAGATATTGTAATAAAAAAAAATTCTTTAAAAAATTGGGGAAAAAACTTAAAAGATGCTAAAATGGGGCGGAGGTTTTTTAAGGGCAAATAGAACAGTTAAATTTTTTTATTTTTTTTTTTTAATTGTTTATTCAAAACATTGTTTTTTCGGGCCCGGAAAGAGTGATGTTTAGAGGCTAGGGTCAAAATGAAAAATGAGATGAAAAAAAGCAGAGGGTTTTATTTTAGGGTACTTTTAAATAACACGGAGGTCCATTTTTGGGGTTTAATAAAGGGGCCCCCAAAAAAAAAAAAAAGAAAGAAACGAAGGAATAAATAGATGAACAGTCCAAAAAGGGAAAAAATAAAAAAAAAATTTAAAAAAAAAGAAAAATTTAAAAAAATGGTTAAATTTGTTGTGGGGTTTATTTTCGTTCCTTGGTTTAAAAGCCCCAAATTTCCCTTCCCCAGTGCTGAGGGGGGGGGTTTTGGGCTGACAGATGGCGACCGTAAAAGGTAGCCACATTCTAGTTTCGGAGTTGATACTAAGCCCGACAAAAGCGTCCATGATTTTTTTTCCAAAACTTTGTAAATCCATTTCCTTTACTGACACGAAATGGCCTACTCTTCCAAAAAGGCTTTACGGGTTTTTTAAACCCGAGGGTTTCAAAAAATTTTTAAAAAATTCGGGCGTGATTAACGCCGGGAACCGGGGTTTATAGTCTCTGCCCGGAAGGCCCTTTGGGGGAAAGGAAGTCGGAAACGGGATTTAAACTGCGGGGGAAAAAGTCCCTCCAACAGTTTTAACGGGGGTGGCTCGACCCCGGGCCGTCAGATCAGGGAGGTAAACCGTCAACCACAAAGGTTTACCCCTTTGCCACTCCCCCCTCCCCTCCACCCTCCCCCTCTACCCCATTTTTGCCCTTTTGGAGACTTTACTTGTCATGGATTTTGTCGGGGACGGGGAAATTTTTAAATTGACCCCTTTCTAAGGGATCCTTTCCACCCACTATCCCTTTCCCGGGGACTGTGGGGGGCACCATGAAGTTTTTGGGCAACCAGTTTCCTCCATCCCCGCGGGTCATCTTTTTTCCCCTTTAGAAATCGTTCCACTCATTTATACTTTTGCAGTCTGTTTTGTAAAGTTTTCTTTTACAGTTTATCTTCAAAAGGAAAATCCTCCCATACCGACACCTAGCTCGTCGAAATTTTTTTATGAAATTAATTGATAATTTCTGCGGGGTTGTTCCGGGTAAACGGTATATCAGGGATGAAGCGTTTAAGGACGCCCCAAACTCTACCCCGCTCTCATTGGGGGGAAGGAAACGCATTTCCCCATGGGTATCTGAAAATTAACAAACCTAACACTATCCTACCTAATCACTATCTTTTTTTTGGGAAATGAGAAACCCCGCAATATTTTTTCCCCTTGTGTAAAGGGAAATTTATGAACGTGCACATCATCGGGTGCCCCCTTTTTGGGTTGATGGGCCTCCCCTTGCGTTTGTAAGTTTTGTGTGTGTGTGTGTTGTGTTTTGAGTGTGGGGTGTGTGGGGTGTTTTTTGTGTGTTTGGGGTGGTGTGTTTGTGTGTGGGGTTGTGTGGGTGTGTGTGTGTGTGTGGTGTGTGTGAGTGTGTGTGTTTTGTGGGGTTTTTGTTTGTGTGTGTGTGTGTTTTTGTGTGTGTGTTTGTGGTATTTTTCTGTGTGTTTTTTGTGTGGTGTTTTGGTGTGTGCTGTGTATTGTGTCTCTCTCTCTCTCTCTCTCCCCTTCTTTTCCTCTCTTTTTTTCTTCCCTCTCTCTTCCTCTCTCTCTCTCTCTCTCTTTTGTGTGTGTGTTTTTTGTGTGTTTTTGTGTGTGTGTGTTGTGTGTGTGTGTGTGTGTGTGTGTGTGTGTGTGTGTGTGTGTGTGTGTGTTTTGTGTAGCTAAACTTTATTTGAAATTCTTTTATTTCGAGAATAATGGAATAAGCATTCATGTACTTGTTTCCATTCAGTCCCAGTGTACATGCGATTTTGTAAATGTTAACATCTATTCCTACCGGCACACAATGGCCTACTCTTCTAAAAGGTGGAATTGAATTTAACGAGTGTGTGTGCGTGCGTACGTGGGTGGGTGGGTGTGGATATGTGTGTGCACATGCGCGTGTATGTCCGCGTGTGAATGGCGTGTGTATACATTTGTTGTCGTTTTTCAGTTTAGTTTCATTTCCAGTCAAATTCTCATTCCTCTTCTCTAGCTCTTCTTCTTTGCTTCTAATTTGAAGTTAACGGAGATGACAATACTGAAGTGTGTTACAAGTTACTGTTGTTGTTGTTGTTGTTGTTGTTATTGTTGTTAATATTGTTGTCATTATTGTTTATACCAACTCCAAGTGATTATTGTGATCGTTTACCTTTCAGTCTGTACACAGGTCAGTACAAGCAACACAGACCATCTGCTGAGAGAGCGACCAAGAGAGCGAGGGGGAGAGAGAGAGAGAGAGAGAGAGAGAGAGATAGAGAGAGAGAGAGAGAGAAGAGGAGAGAGAGAGAGAAGAGAGGGAGGGAGGGAGAGAGAAGGAGAGAGAGAGAGAGAGAGAGAGAGAGAGGAGAGAGAGAGAGAGAGATGAGAGAAAGAGAGAGAGAGGAGAGAGAGAGAGAGAAGCGAGAGCGAGAGAGAGGGAGAGAGAGAGAGAGGGAGAGAGAGAGAGAGAGAGAGAGAGAGAGAGAGAGCCAGAGAGAGCCAGAGAGAGCCAGAGAGAGAGCGATAGAGGGAGGGAGAGATGGAGGGAAGGAGAGAGGGGTGAGAGAGGGAGGGAGAGAGAGACAGAGAGAGATGGGGGAGGGGTGGAAGGGAGTTAGGGGCGGGAGAAGCAAAGATACAACACATACATAGACATACAGACTGACAAGACAAGACAAGACAAGACGAGACATCAGCACAACTTAGTGGCTAGTGGAAGGAAGCCCTTACTAACTTATCCCAAACTCCCCACCCCCTACACCCTACCATCAACCACAACTACCAGCCCCCTGTACTCTCACTCCTCCACCTCCCCCTTCCCCCTCTCCCCTCCCTCTCCCCCCCCCCATCCTCTCTCTCTCCTCTCCCCCTCCTTTCAGTGGGCCTTGTCCCGAGCGTTAGGGAGGCTTGGAGTGGTCGTCAGAGGAAGCAGCTCCTGTCTCGTAAAGCAGTCAGGGGCCAGCATGACACGCAGGCCAATGAAGTCTGCCCACTGAATAAATCTTCACTCCCTCCTCCTCCTCCTCCCTCCTTCTCCTTCCTCCTCCTCCCCTTCCTCCTCTCCCTCCTTCTCCTCCTCCTCATGATTCCTCTCCTCCTCCTCCTCCATCACCATCTTCTTACGGTTCTTTCTCTCCCCCCTTCTCCCAGCGCAACCTTCTTCTTCTTCGCAATTCTTCCTCTCGCAATTCTTCGCAATTCTTCTTCTTCTTCTTCTTCTTCTTCTCTTCTTCGCAATTCTTCTTCTTCTTCTTCGCAATTCTTCTTCTTCGCAATTCTTCTTCTTCTTCTTCGCAATTCTTCTTTTTCTCGCAATTCTTCTTTTTCTTCGCAATTCTTCTCTTCTTCTCGCAATTCTTCTTCTTCTTCGCAATTCTTCCTCTTCTTCTTCGCAATTCTTCTTCTTCTTCGCAATTCTTCTTCTTCTTCGCAATTCTTCTTCTTAGCAATTCTTCGCAATTCTTCTTCTTCTTTGCAATTCTTCCTCTCTTCTTCTTCATCTTCTTCGCAATTCTTCTTCTTCTTCGCAATTCTTCTTCTTCTTCGCAATTCTTCTTCTTCTTCTTCTTCGCAATGCAATTCTTCTTCTTCTTCTTCTTCTTCTTCTTCGCAATGCAATTCTTCTTCTTCTTCGCAATTCTCTTCTTCTTCTTCGCAATTCTTCTTCTTCTTCCCAATTCTTCTTCTTCTTCTTCGCAATTATCCTTTTTCTTCTTAATTCATCTTCTTCTTCTTCGCAATTCTTCTTCT
The DNA here is from genome assembly GCA_028751875.1 of Rapana venosa. NCBI lineage: Eukaryota > Metazoa > Mollusca > Gastropoda > Neogastropoda > Muricidae > Rapana > Rapana venosa. The sequence continues at coordinate 28,413,367 of CM054159.1, forward strand.
TCTTCGTAATTCCTCTTCTTCTTCCACCTTCTCCTCTCTTGTCTTCTACTTTGTCCAGTCAGACCACTCATCACTATAATTATACAGTACTTCTTCTCTTTTGAGTCTGTCCATCTGTCCGATTGTTCGTCTGTCTACCTGTCTGTCTTTCCTCCCTATCTATGTCTTCTGTCTCTGTTTTTCTGTCTGTTTCTGTTTCTCTTTCACTCTCTCTTCTCCCCGCTCTGTCTGTGTGTCTGTCTCTGTCTGTCTGTCAGTCTGTCTCTCTCTGTCTCTGTCTCTCTGTCCGTTTGTCTGTCTGTCTGTCTGCCTCTCTCTCTTTGTCTTCTGTCTGTCTATCTGCCTGCCTGTTTGTTTGACTTTCTGAGCCACCCCCCCTCCCCCCTCTCTCTCTTCCGTCCTCCTTCTCTCTCTCTCTACCTCACTCCCTCCCTCCTCTCCCTCTCTATCTTTCTCTCTCTCTCTCTCTCTCTCTCTCTCTCTCTCTCTTCTCTCTTCTCTCCCTCTGTCTCTCTCTGTCTCTCCCGTCCTCTCTCTCCCGTCCCCCACCTCTCTCTCTCTCTCTCACTCTCTGTGTTTCTCCAATCAGACATAAATTCAATCAGAAGACCCTCGAACAGCACAGCACTGCCCGACCTGTCTGACTTCTGGCACCAAGTGATTTCTGACCCTCTGCAGAGAGAGTGTCGAGACAGACAAGAAAAGGACATAGCAAATAAGAAGAACAAAAAATTAAAGAAGAAGAACAAGAAAAAGAAGAAGAAGAACAACAACAATAAAACAACCACAGCGGCAACAATAAAAACAAAAACAAGAGGAACAAGAACAAGAAGAGTTCAGATAAGAAAGAAGACAGATAGGCAGACAAGAAATATGGACACAACGAAGAAAAACAAAGAAGAAGAATTGCGAAGATGAAGAAGAATTGCGAAGAAGAAGAAGAAGAATTGCGAAGAAGAAGAAGAAGAAGAAGAAGAAAGAAGAAGAAGAAGAAGAAGAAGAAGAAGAAGAAGAAGAAGAAGAAGAAGAAGAAGAAGAAGAAGAAGAAGAAGAAGAAGAAAAAGAAGAATCGCAAAGAAGAAGAAGAAGAAGAAGAAGAAAAATTGCAAAGAAGAAGAAGAAGAAGAAGAAGAAGAAGAAGAAGAAGAAGAAGAAGAAGAAGAAGAACAACAACAACAACAACAACAACAACAACAAGAAGAAAAGAAGAAGAAGAAGAACAACAACAACAACAACAACACAAACAACAACAACAACGACAACAACACCAAAAGAAGAATAAGAAGAAGAAGTTAATTCTTTTTATCGAAGCAGTCCTCCATTCTCAGCTGCCATGCTGTCTCTTTGCTTACCGGGTCATAGAATAACATTGATATTTGTCATTGGATTTGTAGATTACAACAGAAAAAGCATAACAAATATATACCTAACAAACAGACAAACAAACAAACTGAGAAACAAACATACAGTCAGAGCCAAACAAAAACCACATAAGGAAGCAATAAAGAAAAAGAAAAACACACGAAAGTCCCTCTTGCAAGACTGTAAAAAAACCAAAAAACCCAACAAAAAACAAACCAATTATCCAACCAGCTAACCACACATCTTGCCAAACAAAGAACGAACAAGCGAACTGACCAATAAACCAACTAACGAACCAATTAACCAACCAATCAGGAAACAAACCCACCAGCATCTAACAAAACCCCCCAAGAAACCGCTCGAAAGTAAGAAGCCAACCACCTAATCAATCTGCGAATCAACCAGCCAACCAACCAACCTTCCCACCACCCCACCCACCCACCACCCCACCACCCCAACCACCCACCAACCACCCCAACCACCCCACCCACCCATCAACCAACCAACCACCCCAACCAACCACCCACCCAAGAAAACTTAAGACTTTCAAAGTTACAGTAAGAGAGCCCTCGCTTCCACCTGATTGATAGAGTTAGTCACTAGTAGGACAAAAAATCAGTAGAAGAGACTAAAGTCTTTATCAAATTTTTTGGCGTGGTAGTGTTTTAATTGGCAAAATAAAGATGCTAGTTTCTTTTTTACCTTTTCTGAAGAACCTCCATCCTTTTTCACTTTTGATCTTTCTCCCCTCTCTCTCCTCCCTTATTCCCCTCCTCCTTTTTTATATTGTTGGTAATAAATAAAACAAACTGTTCTTGCATAAGATTAAAAACAGCGGAGAAATACTTAAAAGAAAACCAACTAGTCTGGTTTTTTATGCTGTTCGTTATAAAAGACAACATTATCTGTATTGTTTTAATTTTGTTGTTGTCGTCATTGTCGTCGTCATCATCATCGTTATCGGCGTTGTCTTTTCGTTTGTCACTGTCATTGTTGATGTTATTGTTGCTGTTGGTCACTGCTGTCATCATTATTTTTGTGTGTGTCACAGTTGTCGTTAGTGTTAATGCTTATTATTGATATTGTCATCATCACCAATATCGTAGTCGTTGTGGCAAAAATCCTCCTCCTCCTCCTCCTCCTCCTCCTCATCATCATCATCATCATCATTGCTTTCATATTATTTTTTCCTAAGAAATAACAGCCTCCGGAGACTTTAACCGAGTTTTGTTGTTGTTGTCATTATCGGTCTTGTTGTTTTTCGAATGGTATTTCAGTTTCAAGATATCGACGTTATCAGTGTCCGCCTATAATAATAGAGAAATACTTTCTTCACAATTGGGATTTACACATAATCCATTATTTTTCTGGCGTATGTTGGGTGTAAGGTTTACTTTTTAAAGGACTTCTATTGAGTCTTGTAACTTAAATTCCCTCAAATCTAATAGCTTTTTTTCTTCAACGGCTGTTTTGCTCACACGTGTTATAGAAAACAGGAGCCATTGGAAAGGAGTTGATACAAAACACTGCGTTCGCAACGAATACAAAACAGAATTACAGACCAAACAATGACACAAACAGCACAGAGACAAAAACCACTACTTTTATTTCTCTCTTTAAAAAAGCAAATAATCTCCTGTTTGTGCTTGAAGAGCCAGTTAACTGACACACAATTATGAAAGAGAAAGGCATGCATTATTTCTCCCTCTGTTTTCCTTGAAAATTTCCTTTGCTCAAAAACATCACTCTGAATAGATTACAGCCTCATACAAATATCAGTATTGGTACACCGTGGGCTGAATTCGACATCCTGTGTCTACTTTGCAAAAACAGCTTCTTGCATCAGAAGAGTTCTATCATGACTTCATTGACTTCTAAAAGGCGTTTGACAGTCTGGAGGAGGCACGATTGGCTGCAGTGAAACACATTACCACTTGGCAGAAGGTGATCAACATCTGGACTGGCCAAGACTGTCCTACAGGGAACAGTACAAGGAGAGGGAGGAAGAGGCAAACTGAGAAAACGATGGGAAGACAACATCAGAGAGTGGACTGATAACCTTGAGTTGAACGATTTGCTACGAAAAGCAGAGGACCGAGGGGAGTGGAGGAAGCTGGTTGCAAAATCTTCATTGGTGCCAACACGGTTCACGGGACTACGGGATAGATGAGGTGAGGTGAGGAGGATCAACATGACCCGGCAATGGGATTCCAGAACAGCTACAGCGGCACTCCCACCTGCTGCTTTTGAGCAGTGATTCTTTTGCGGTTGGAGTTCCTCTAGGTACCGTTTTCTTCCACCCCTTTTAAAATCTGTTTTAGAGTACACTGTTTACTAATACACCAGAGAAAAATCCACCACCAACGTAAGTTTTGCTGATGACATAAATAACTAGGACGGCAGGGACCAAAACCGTGTCAAGCTTGTCAGAACACTGATGTTGACAAGACAGTGCATGGAAATGAGCGCCAAGAAGATCAAGCTGATGGTCAGCCACCACTGCAACATAACTGCCGCCTCAGTGTCCCTCTGCAGAAACTGCAAACTGGGAAACTCTTCAACAGTCCAGTTCACTTACTGGCCATCCCTCCATCACCACTACTGCAGATTCCAAACCAGAAATCCTCCAAAGGCAGCAGCAGCAGCAACAAAAGAGTCCATGCTGATAGCTCTCTGAAAAGAAATCTACCTTGGTATGGCCAAGTAACAAGCTCCAATGGTCTGGCTTAAAGTAGACTCTAGGGAAATGGGTAGGAAGGTCGAAGATCGGGAAGACAGAAAAACAAAACAAAACAAAACAAAGCAATACAAAGCAAAGCACAACACCACAAACAAAACAAAGCAAAGCAGAACACAACTAAACAAACAAAACCCCGTGTAGATGTGCAGCACCGCAGAAGAGACAAGAAACATCACTTCAAGGGACTGATGCTTTGGTAGCCAACCGGCACAAACGACTCGGGAATAACACTTTAGTGCAGCATCCCAAGAAGGGAAAAAAAAGAACAAGATGATACCGGTGTGTCTGTGTCTCTGCGCTCTGCTCTGTTCCCTGTGTACTGTGTGACAGACATCCACAGTGTCAGGGAGGCTGCGGTGGAAACGTAAAGACCTGTGAAGGCTGTGCTGTACTGTACACTACTGTACTGTATTGTACTGTACTGCACTGTACTTCAATGCACTGCATTGTACTGCACTGTACTGTATTGCACTGCACTGTACTGTATTGCACTGCACTCTACTTCACTGTACTTCACTGTATACTGTTCTGTGCTGTACTGCACTGTAATGCACTGTACTGTAATGCACTGTACTACACAGTATTGTACTGCAATGTACTTAACTATGCTGTATTTCACTGTACTTCACCGTACTGCGCTGTACTTCACTGTCCTGCACTGTACTTCACTGTACTGCACTGCCTTGTACTGCACTGTACTGCACAGTTCTGCACTGTACTGTACTGTACTGTACTGCACTGCATTGTACTGCACTGTACTGTACCGTACTGCACTGCACTGTACTGTACTGCACTGCACTGTACTGTACTGCGCTGTACTGCACTTTACTGTACTGCACTGCACTTTACTGTACTTCACTGTAATGCACTGTACTTTACTGTGCTCCACTGAACTCCACTGAACTCCACTATACTCCGCTGCACTGCACTGTACTACACTGCATTTCACTGTACTGCACTGCACTGCAATGTACTTCACTATACTTCACTGTACTGCACTGTTCTGTACTGCATTGTACGGTACTGCACTGTGTTGCACTGTTCTGTACCGCACTGTATTGTACTGTACTTCACTGTACTGCAATGTACTTCACTGTACTGCGCTGTGCTGTACTGCACACTACTTCACTGTACTGCACTGTTCTGTACTGCACTGTACTGTACTTCACTGTACTGTACTGCACTGTTCTGTACTGCACTGTACTGTACTTTAATGTACTGCACTGCACTGTACTGCACTGTACTGCACTGTTCTGTACTGCACTGTACTGTAATGTAATGTACTGCACTGCACTGCACTGTACTGTACTGTACTGCACTGTTCTGTACTGCACTGTACTGTACTTCACTGTACTGTACTGCACTGTTCTGTACTGCACTGTACTGTACTTTAATGTACTGCACTGTACTGTACTGTACTGCACTGTTCTGTACTGCACTGTACTGTACTGTACTGCACTGTTCTGTACTGCACTGTACTGTACTGTACTGTACTGTACTGTACTGCACTGTACTGCACTGTACTGTAATGTACTGCACTGCACTGCACTGTACTGTACTGTACTGCACTGTTCTGTACTGCACTGTACTGTACTGTACTGTACTGTATTTCACTGTACTGCACTGTACTTCACTGCACTGTACCGTATTGTACTGCACTGTACTTCACTGTCCTGCACTGTACTTCACTGTACTGCACTGCCTTGTATTGCACTGTATTTTGAAGGTCATCGTCGAACACGACGGACTAACATACACCATACACTGCACAGTTCTGCACTGTACTGCACTGTACTGCAAAGCACTGCACTGTACTGCAAGGTACTTTACTGCATTTCACTGTACTGCACTGCACTGCAATGTACTTCACTATACTTCACTGTACTGCACTGTTCTGTACCGCACTGTACTGCACACTACTTTACTGTACTTCACTGCACTGTTCTGTACTGCACTGTACGGTACTTCACTGTGCTGCACTGTTCTGTACCGCACTGTATTGTACTGTACTTCACTGTACTGCGCTGTGCTGTACTGCACACTACTTCACTGTACTGTACTGCACACTACTTCACTGTACTGTACTGCACACTACTTCACTGTACTGCGCTGTGCTGTATTGCACACTACCTCACTGTACTGCACTGTTTTTTACTGCACTGTACTGCACTGTGCTGTACTTTACTGTACTTTACTGTACTGTACTGCACTTCACTGTACTGCACTGTACTGTACTGTACTGTACTTCACTGTACTGCACTGTACTGTACTGCACTGTTCTGTACTGTGCTGTTCTGGTCTGGATGTCTCTTATCAAGGTCTTCTGGGACATCGTCACCAGTTCTGCTTCGTGCACACACATGCTGGTTTGGTGGAAAATATGTGTGTGTGCGTGTGTCTGTGTGTGTGTGCGTGCGTGCGTGCGTGCGTGCGTGTGTGTGTGTGTGTGCGTGCGTGTGTGTGTATGTGCGTGTGTGTGTGTGTGTCTGTGTGTCTGTGTGTGTGTGCCTGTCTGTCTGTTTCTGTCTGTCTGTATGTCTGGCTGGCTGTGTGTCTGTATGTGTCTGTGTCTCTGTGTGTCTGTTTATCCCTGCCTCTGCCTCTGTCTGTGTGTGTATGTGTGGATCTGTTTCGCTCTGTCTCCGCTGTCCTCTTGGGTTTCCCAGTGTGGATCAGTAGCATCAGCAGCAGTAGGGAAGTGTGGGCCTACACACACGAAAAGACTGCACGTCGGATAGCACTGTCCCGGGGGAAATTGTTCTCTGTTTCGCTCAGTCAAACATGCACACTCTCTCAACCCTCTCTGTCTCTCTGCCTCTGTGTGTCTTTCTATCTGTCTATCTGTCTGTCTTTATATGTCTGTCTGTCTGTCTGTCTCTTTCTTTCTCTGAGTGTGTGTGTGTGTGTGTGGTGTGTGTGTGTGTGTGTGTGTGTGTGTGTGTGTGTGTGTGTGTGTGTGTGTGTGTGCTGTCTCTGTCTTTGTCTTTCTCTCTCTCAGAGTGAATGTACGTGTATTTGTGTGTGTGCTGTCTTTGTCTCTGTCTTTCTCTCTCTTAGGGTGAATGTAGTGTATTTGTGTGTGTGCTGTCTCTGTCTCTGTCTCTCTCTGTCTCTCTCTCTCTCTCTCTCTACTCTCTCTCTCTCTCAGCGTGAATGTGTGTGTGTATACATGACCGTGTATCGCATGTTTGTGGTTGGTGTGTGCATGCCTACCCAGACGTGTTTAAACCAAAAAATGACATAAAAAATAAAAACAAATGAATCTAAAAGAAGTGTACAATGCAGATGTACAGGTGGCAAATATCTGTAGAAAAAAGCCACTCTGTTAGGGAAACAAAATTAATAGTTACAGATAGGAAAAGATAAAAAGAAAAATAACGATGGGTGGCGCTCCTCTTGTGGCTACGCACTCACCCCGGAAAGAGCAGCCGGAATTTTACGCAGAGAAATCTTCCGTGACTTAAAGTGGTATGATATGATATGATATGATATGATATTGATATGATATGGTACGGTATGGTATGGTTTGGTATGGTATGGTATGGTATGATATGGTATGGTATGGTATGGTATGGTATATGGGGGGACGGGATAGCCTGGTGGTTAGAGTGATGTATTCGTGATCCGGTGACCCTGGTTCGATTCTCATTAAAGAGGATTTTTCCTCTGGAGTTAACATCAGTGCCAAGTCCACTCTCCCCAAAAGTCCTTCGGATGAGACTATAAACCGAGCCCCCGTGTGCGAACGCACGCAAAACATCTTGCACACATGTTAAAACCCGTTCTGCTTTTCGGAAGAGTAGGCCATTGTGTGCCGGTGGGTGCGGATGACAAAATATACAAAACCGCATACACACGGGGACTGGATGAAAACAAAAAGCACATGAGTGCTTATTCCATTATCCTCGAAATAAAAGAATGAAATAAAAATAAAATAAAATCATATGATATGATATGTTATGATATGACATGATATGACATGACGTGACACGATATGATATACGATATGACATGGTATGGCATGTCATGATATGATACGATGATTATATTATATCATACAATATGATACGATATGGTTTGATATGTATGCCTGCATCCATCCATCCATCCATCCATCCATCCATCCATCCAGTCGACCTACCACTACAGCAGACAGATGTTACTGCTAATGTTCTTACTGCTACTGATATTACTGCTAAATTTATTACTGCTACTGATGATACTGCTAATGCTCTTACTGCTACTGCTACTGATGTTACTGCTAATGCTCTTACTGCTACTGCTACTGATGTTACTGCTAATGGTCTTACTTGTACTACTGCTGTTGCTACTGCTGATAATGTTTGCTGCTGCTACTGTACTGATACTGCTAATGCCTATCTGCATGTGTTCTACGCTGCTGTTGCTAGCTGTGTTACTACTGCTAGCTATGCGCATGGTTTTACGCTGCTGCTGCTACTGCTACTGCTACTGCTGCTGGTACTGCTGCTGCTACTGCTGCTGGTACTGCTGCTGCTACTGCCACTGCTGCTTCTACTGCTGCTGCTGCTGCTTCTACTGCTGCTGCTGCTGCTACTGCTGCTGCTGCTGCTGCTGCTCTACTGCTGCTGCTGCTACTGCTTCTACTGCTGCTGCTGCTGGTACTGCTGCTGCTGCTACTGCTGCTGCTACTGCTTCTACTGCTGCTGCTGCTACTGCTACTGCTTCTACTGCTGCTGCTGCTACTGCTACTGCTACTGCTTCTACTGCTGCTACTGCTACTGCTACTGCTGCTGGTACTGCTACTGCTGCTGCTACTGCTGCTTCTATTGCTGGTACTGCTGCTGCTACTGCTGCTTCTACTGCTGGTACTGCTGCTGCTGCTTCTACTGCTGGCACTGCTGCTGCTACTGCTACTGCTGCTGCTGCTGCTGCTACTGCTGCTGCTACTGCTGCTGTTACTGCTGCTGCTGCTTCTACTCCTAATCTGCTGCAAATATTGCTGCTTCTTTTGTTTCCATTATACTTCCACCTCCACCACCACCACTACCACCTCTTCTGCTACTTCTGTTGCTGCTGCTGTTGCTGCTGCTGTTGCTATTGTTGCTGCTGCTGCTGCTGTTGCTGCTGTTGCTGCTTCTCTTTGCTACCTGCGCGCAGACAGAAGAGAACCCACATTGCCGACATACGCACACCTAGGGTTTCTCCTGTCCGCTGATAGAGCCGTTGAAATCCATCCGCCTTCGTTGTCAAGGCAACACAGCGTTTTGCTTCGCCAGGAAAGATAATGACAGGGTAGCAAACTACCCGATTCTCTCCCTTACACATCTTCCTGTCGAAAACCCTACAGACGGCTGAAACTGGACACCAGGGTAGAGCGGAGCGAGGTACTATTTTCTGGGCGGAAGGTCTCAATTTTGTCCACGACGCTCGACAGCTTCTTCTTATCAGCGCAGGCACATCTGGGGGCTTGAAATATTTGTTGGGAGGAAAGCTCAACGCGCCATGTCGACCGTCCATTGAGGAGAGGAAAAGTTGCAAAACTTAGAGAGAAGGAGGGAAAGCATGATGTCTGCTCCGTGATGATGATGATGATGATGATGATGAGGATGATGATGATGGTGATGGTGATGGTGATGATGATGATGATGATGATGATCGTTGCGATAGCAGGGTGGGTGTGGAGAGTTATTGATTATCACTGCCATCCTGAGGTAAGACATAGGTGTCTGTTTTTCTGTGGATGAAGGAATCATCTCCTCTCTGGGCTGACACAAGACACCTATTTTTCAGGAGGAGGTATGCAAGGAATACGCCGACCGTTCATTAAAAGGACTCGAGGACAGTAATTGAAGATATTCCATACGCTGTAATTAAGGCATTCTGCGGGTTGACTAAATAGAATTCTACAAAGAAAAGATCGTACTAAAGCTTGCTGTGAGAGACATTAGGGGCACAGAGAAAGGCTGTCGACTGGTATGGAACAGAGCATAGTTACCTACACAGAGCAACACAGGTATAGAACAGAGCATATTTACCTACACAGGGCAACACAGACAGGTAGGAACAGAGCATAGTTACCTACACACAGACAGGTATGGAACAGAGCATAGTTACCTACACACAGACAGGTATGGAACAGAGCATAGTTACCTACACAGAGCATCACAGGTATAGAACAGAACATAGTTACCTACACAGAGCAACAGACAGGTAGGAACAGAGCATAGTTACCTACACAGACAGGTAAGACTGCTCACATAGCAACAGACAGGTAGGAACAGAGCATAGTTACCTACACAGAGCAAAAGGACAGTAGAACAGAGCATAGTACCTACACATAGCAACGCAGACAAGGAAGAACAGAGCATAGTTTACCTACACAGAGCAACAGACAGTATGAACAGTAGCATAGTTACCTACACAAGCAACCAGACATAGGTAACAGAGCATAGTTACCTACACAGAGACAGGTGTAGAACATGAGCATAGTTACCTACACAGAGCAACACAGACATAGGAGTAGTTACACACAGAGACATATAGACCAGACAGTACACACAAGACAGGTAGAACAGAGCATAGTTACCTACACAAAACACAGACAAGTATGAACAGAGCATAGTTACCTACACAGAGACAGGTATAGAACAGAGCATAGTTACCTACACAGAGCAACACAGACAGGTATAGAACAGAGCATAGTTACCTACACAGAGCAACACAGACAGGTATAGAACAGAGCATAGTTACCTACACAGAGCAACAAGACAGGTATGACAGAGCATAGTTACCTACACAGAGCAACACAGACAGGTATGGAACAGAGCATAGTTACCTACACAGAGACAGGTATAGAACAGAGCATAGTTACCTACACAGAGACAACACAGACAGGTATAGAACAGAGCATAGTTACCTACACAGAGCAACACAGACAGGTATAGAACAGAGCATAGTTACCTACACAGAGACAGATATAGAACAGAGCATAGTTACCTACACAGAGGCAACACAGACAGGTATGGAACAGAGCATAGTTACCTACACAGAGCAACACAGACAGGTATAGAACAGCATATGTACCTACACAGAGCAACACAGACAGGTATGGAACAGAGCATATCTACCTACACAGAGCAACACATACAGGTATGGAACAGAGCATAGTTACCTACACATATAGGTATAGAACATAGCATATTTACCTACACAGAGACAACACAGACAGGTAGAGAACAGAGCATAGTTACCTACACAGAGCAACACAGACAGGTATACAACAGAGTATGGTTACCTACACAGAGCAACACAGACAGGTAGGAACAGAGCATATTTACCTACACAGAGCAACACAGACAGGTATGAACAGAGCATAGTTACCTACACAGAGCAACACAGACAGGTATGGAACAGAGCATAGTTACCTACACAGAGCAACACAGACAGGTATAGAACAGAGCATAGTTACCTACACAGAGCAACACAGACAGGTATGGAACAGAGCATAGTTACCTACACAGAGCAACACAGACAGGTATAGAACAGAGCATAGTTACCTACACAGAGACAACACAGACAGGTATGGAACAGAGCATAGTTACCTACACAGGGCAACACAGACAGGTATAGAACAGAGCATAGTTACCTACACAGAGCAACACAGACAGGTATAGCACAGAGCATAGTTACCTACACAGAGCTACACAGACAGGTAGGAACAGAGCATAGTTACCTACACAGAGCAACACAGACAGGTATAGAACAGAGCATAGTTACATACACAGAGAGGTATGGAACAGAGCATAGTTACATACACAGAGAGGTATAGAACAGAGCATAGTTACCTACACAGAGAGGTATGGAACAGAGCATAGTTACATACAAGAGAAGGTATAGAACAGAGCATAGTTACATACACAGACAGGTAGGAACAGAGCATAGCTACCTACACAGAGGCAACATGAGGCAGTACAGTCAGCACTGGAGGCTGAAGGTTGTCCTCAATGACGTGTGCATATCCTTTACTTTCACCTTCACCTATCCCATGGTCCCGTGGACCGTGGGGGGCATCAATGAAGGTTTGCAACCAGCTTCCTCCACTCCCAGTTGTCCTCTGTTTTCCGTAGCAAATCGTTCCACTCCAGGCCAGTCCACTCTGATGTTGTCTTCCCATCGTTTTCTCTGTCTGCCTCTTCGTCTCCCTCCTTGTACTGTTCCCTGTAGGACAGTCTTGGCCAGTCCACATGTTCGTGTGACGTGCCCGTACGACTTTAGTTGGCGTCTTTTCACTGTGCCTATAGAAAGCTGCAACGCACCGTTTGTACAAAACTGGTTGACAGTTTCTCCTTAAAGTTGTTTTTAAAGGGCACTGTACTGCAGAATGTGACCTGTAACACGTCACAGCTGTTTTACCAGTCGTATTTTCTTAAAAGGGTACTACAACATATTATGCCACATACTGTAGTACCCTTTTAAGCAAAAACTGGGATGGGATAACTGCTAGGTTCTTCAGATAAACGTGGTTGGTTGGTGGGAAATTGCTATTTTTACAGATAAACATGGTATGTCGGGGGGGAAATATCCTATCTTTTTACAGATAAGCATGGGTCTTTTGGGGGGGAACCACCTATCTTTTTTCAGATAAACATGGTTTGTTGGGGGAAAACTAACTCCTATCTTGTTCAGAGAAACATGGGTTTGTTGAGGGTGGAAAGGCAATTTTTTTCAGTTAAACATGGTTTGTTGGGGGAAAACTCCTTTTTCAGATATGCATGGCTTGCTGACGTGGAAAATCTATATTCTTCAGATAAGAAAAGAAAAAACTATTTTCTGGAAAGAAAACCCTGTGATCTACGTAGGTGCATATGGCAAGACATGTAGACAGACAGTGATACAGAAATAAACGTGCTTTTATTGTTTGTTTGCTTTGATTTTTTATATTTACAAAGCAAGATGGCCCAGCATTGGTATCAGTGCCCAAATCTGGGTGCACAATGGATCTTACCTGTCTACACCGCCCCACCTGATGACACACCTGTGAAGGCAAGGTGTCGTTATCTGTCAATCAGTCCTCCATCATCACACATTTCCTCCTCTCTCTCTCCCCCCGCCCATTGCAGAAATAAATATAGTTTATGACCAGCACACTGTCACCAGCACTGGGTCTGTTTGCATGAAAAAGGAGACTGCTGACATTGATCACATCTGCTCGCCTTTAATCTTTCCCAGCCTGTGTTTGTATTGTGCGTGTTCACTCAGGCGTTCAGCTGACAGCCACTGACTGTATGGAGGGAGAGGGGGAAGAGAGGGGGGGCTGGTTGCTACTGTGGCCTGTCAGGGTGGGTGGACACAGGGACTTCTGTTTGGAATAATCTCCAGGGCTCAAGTATGGCAACATAACCTACCTTACCTTCAGTCTTCAGGTCAGGTATGGGTAGAAAGCTGTATCTGAATCACTGAAGGAAGGAAGGAAGGAGGGAAGGAAGGCCAAGGCTGGCAAATTGCTTGTCAGTTATTTCCTGAGAACAGGCTTTCTTTCTTTCTGTTTTTGCTGTTGTTGCTGCTGGTTTGTTTTCTTGTCTGTTGCATGAACATTTAAAGCAGGGAGTACTGTGTAGAGTGACATGGGAAGTAAAATCTCTCTCTCTCTCTCTCTCTCTCTCTCTCTCTCTCTCTCTCTCTCTCACACACACACACACACACACACACACGTGCCCCGCATGCAGAGTGGCGATCCTTAGTATGTAGTTGTTGAGTTTGCTGGCTCTTGTCATTCATGATGTGACCATCCTCACTGTCCATATTGCTGGTTGATGCCATTCTTCATACTGCTGTTTAATTAATGCCATTCTTCACGCTGCTGGTTAATCAATGCCATTCTTCATATTGCTGTTTAATCAATATAATTCTTCGTAATGCTGATTAATTAATGCCATTCTTCATGCTGCTGGTTAATTAATGCCATTCTTCATGCTGCTAATTAATTAATGCCATTCTTCACGCTGCTGGTTAATTAATGCCATTCTTCATGCTGCTAGTTAATTAATGCCATTCTTCACGCTGCTGGTTAATTAATGCCATTCTTCACGCTGCTGGTTAATTAATGCCATTCTTCATGCTGCTGGTAAATCAATGCCATTCTTCATACTGCTTTACTCGTTCTGTACATCAGTGCAGGCAGTATAGCTGAGAGAGAACCCTATAACCAGACAGTGCTCTAAAATTGACCTGGGTTCAAATCTCGTTCAAGATGATTTTTCCTCTGGAGTTAACATCAGTGCCGATTCCACTCCCCCCTCCCCCAACAAGTCCTTCTGATGAGACTATAAACCGAGGTCCCGTGTGCAAACATCTTCCATACCTGTTAAAACCCGTTCCACTTTTTGGAAGAGTAGGTCATTGTATGCCGGTGGGAATAGATGACAAAATTCACAAAACTGCATACACACGGGGACTGGATGTAAAAAAGCAATGCGTGCTTGTTCCATTATCCTCAAAATAAAGAAATAAATAAATCGATAAGAAATACATAAAATGAATAAATGGAGAGGTTTGATAGGAAAATCAAAATGGCAAAAGAGGCCTAACAATGGAAAGCTGATGGATCTGGTTCACGTTTAGGCATCTCATCATTTATGCAAATGATCAAGTAATGGCGACAATGTTATTGTTGCAAACGTTATCACTGTGGAGCCCCACTGGGACAAAAGGAAATTGGATATCTCATAAATAATAGATTGTTCAGATAACGATGATTCTGCTACACAAAAGTCCAATGGAAGAACTTGTAGATGGGCAAACAACAGTTTCATAGATAGCCAATTGAAGAATGAAAAAAACAGTGTTTGGCTGCCTGTTTGTATTCTCACCTCTTTCCTCTCATGTCATTCTATTTTGGTTCCTGTGTCCCTGTTTTATCTGTCTCTGTCTGGCTGTTTGTATCTCAGTGCTGTTTTATCTGTGTCTGTCTTTCTGTCTGTATCTCTGTGATGTTTTATCTGTCTCTGTCTGGCTGTCTGTATCTCAGTGCTGTTTATCTGTCTCTGTCTTGCTGGCTGTATCTCAGTGCTGTTTATCTGTCTCTGTCTTGCTGGCTGTATCTCTGTGTGGCTGATCATATCTCAGTGTTGTTTATCTCTTTCTATCTATCTGTATATTGGTGCTGTTTTATCTGTGTCTGTCTGGCTGTCCACATCTCAGTACAGTTCATCTGTCTCTGTCTGGCTGTCTGTATCTCTGTGCTGTTTTATCCGTCTCTCTTTGGCTATCAACATTTCAGTACTGCTGCATATGTTGGCGCAGTGGTATATGCAGGAGTGATTGTATTAACTTCAAACTCTTTGACACGATAGGTTGGATGTAGTTCTTGTTGTCCACACGTTGATTTATTGGTGTTACATCATGTTTCTTTGTCATGAGAGATGAATCTCCATTGTCTTCCTAGCCCCACCCAATGACCCACCTGTGAAGCAAAGGTGTTTTATCTCTTCACCAATCAGACATCAGGAGTTTCTGCTCTCCTGAACACCCTTACAAAGACACGGTTTGTTCCCATCGTATTGTCACCAGCAGTTGCCCCTTTGCACGGAAAAAAGGTTGCAAACACTGATTATGTCTGATAGCACTTATTCCCTCTGTGTGTGTGTTTTTCCATTGTGCCTGGCCACTGAAGCGTCGAGCTGCTATGAGCACTGTCTGGATCCGGGGTGTCTACTGTCGCGTAATGATCTGGGTAGACAAGTTTGGTTGTTGTTTTTTTAATCAAGGTGCCAAAAGCAACACAGACACTCTTTTTTTTATTTAAAATTTTATTTTTATGTTTTTGTTTTTACATGGACACTCTAAGGTTTGCAGCTTTGGTCATGGTCTGTGACTAGTCTGCGACAGAATAAGTCTGCATGGCTGTAGTGACATATGTGAAGATGATGTAGTCATCTACCTGTCTTTCCCAGTCTGTAGTGACGTCAGTGAAGATGAAGATGATGTAGTCACCTACCTTTCTTACCCAGTCTGTAGTGACGTCAGTGAAGATGACGTGATCATCTACCTTACAATAAGTTAATAGTCATCTAGAAGACTACATAGCAGATAAAAAGATGACACGGGAGACAGAGAAACAGATGAACAGATAGCAGGGTCAAGCAAACAGAGATAAGAAAAGATGACACAGAAAACAGAGGGAAAAGGACAGACAACAATGTCAAATGAACAGAGAAAAATCTTTTCCATGATCCAAGTTGAAGACTTCAAATACCAGAAATGAGAGAACCTCTATTTTACAGAAGATGAATCAAAATTGCTACATTACCTATCTCCATGTGACAGACCCAGTCAAGAAACAGAGTCTTTGATGCTAATGTATCCTGGTGTATGAAGAGCAGACTGAAAAGAGGAAAGGAGTAGGGACAGATATAGGTTGAGGTTGAGAAGGCAATGGCGAAAGGAGACAGCAAAGAGGCGTACCAGACCATCAAGATACTAACCAAGTCCCAGCAGCCAAAGACCTCCGTTATTGAAGACAAAGAGGGGTCAGTCCTTACAGAGAGCGCCACTATCATGAAGAGATGGACAGAGTATTGCAGAGACCTGTACAACTACAAGCTGAAGGCTGATCCGAACAAACTTCACGAGCAAGATCCCAGACCATCAGATCCTGAAAGCACACATGTGCTGGAGGAAGAGATAGAAGAAGCAGTAAGATCCCTGAAAGGAGGCAAGTCACCAGGGATTGACAACATCCCGGCTGAGCTCATCAAGAACGGAGGCCCAGAGATGATCAAGGCATTAACAATCATCTGCCAACGCATCTGGACCAGCAAAGAGTGGCCTGAACAGTGGACCCAATCCATCATAGTTCCACTTCCAAAGAAGGGAGACCTGAAGAAGTGCCAAAATTACAGAACAATCAGTCTGATAAGCCATCCAAGCAAAGTTATGCTACGCATTGCCTTGAACAGACTGAAACCACAAGCAGAAGAAATCCTATCAGAAGAACAGGCAGGATTCAGACCAGGTCGAAGCACTGTCGAACAGATCTTCAACATCAGAATGCTCATAGAGAAGCATCTCCAACATCAGCTACAGCTCTACAACAACTTCATTGACTTCAAGAAGGCCTTCGATCGAGTGTGGCAAGAAGCTCTGTGGCAAGTCATGAGAGACTATAGCTTCGACGAGGACCTGATTCAAGTCATCCAGGCGCTGTATGACAGCTCCCACAGTGCAGTCCTCATGGGTGGAGAAATCAGGGAGTTCTTCCGGACTTCAGTTGGAGTTCGACAAGGCTGCCCGCTATCCCCCGTTCTTTTCAACGTGTTCCTGGAGAACATCATGCAGGAGGCCCTCCTTGGCTTCAAGACCACAATCACAATAGGAGGAAGGCCAGTCTGCAATCTTCGATTCGCAGACGATATTGATCTCATGGGCCGCAGTGAAGAAGAACTCCAGGATTTCACCACCAGACTGGAAACATCAGCCAATGCCCACGGTATGGAGATCAGCACAGAAAAGAGCAAGATCCTAGTGAACAGTACCACACCGACCACTCCCACCAGCATCAAGATGAGTGGCGAGACACTAGAGGAGGTGGAAACTTTCAAGTACCTTGGAGCAGTCATCACCAAAGAAGGCACGAGCACACAAGAGGTGAAGATCAGACTTGCTGTGGCACTCTCCTCCATGACTAAGCTGGCGAAAGTGTGGAGAAACCACAACATCAGAACCCACACTAAGGTCAGACTCTACAAGGCACTCGTCACATCCATTGCCTTGTACAGCTGTGAAGCATGGACACTTACTGCCGATTTAGAACGTCGCATTCAAGCCTTTGAGATTAAGTGCCTCAGGCGGATCCTGAACATCACCTACAGAGACCGCAAAACCAATGACTACGTCTGGCAGCAGATCGAGGCACTGGCTGGCAAACAAGAACCATTGCTAGATACAGTCAAACGGAGGAAACTGAAGTGGTTTGGCCACACAACAAGGCATAACAGCCTGTCAAAGACAGTCCTGCAGGGAATGGTGGAAGGAGCAAGGAGGCAGGGGCGACCACGCAAAAGCTGGATATCCAACATCAAGGAGTGGACCGGCCTCACTGTACCAAACCTCCTGAAAACAGCCCAGGACAGAACCATTTGGCGGTCCACTTGCAGCATCCATGCGGATACCCCAATGGTTGTCCCGACCAAGGGATGAGTGATATATATATATATATATATATATAGAGAGAGAGAGAGAGAGCGAGGAAAAAAGATACAGAGAAACAGAAAGAGATAACCATGGTGAAACAGTCCACTGTTCACTGTCTCCATCACCGGCTGTTGAGGGCAAGAGCTCCACGTCATGCCACCAGGGTTCGCCATCCTTCACAGAGGGGTATCGGCACACCATCTCCCTAATGGGTCTTCATGTATACAAAGCCCCGCCCCACCCCACACACCTGTGTCTATAGCCAAGGTGTTTGTATCTCTTCATCAATCAGACATCAGGAGTTTTCTATCTTGTCTGGCAACCCATCGCAGGGGTATACTTTATGACCCTGGCATTGTCACCAGCCAGTTGTGTGCATAAAACAAGATTGCAAACACTGATCAAAGCTGGTAGTCTTTAATCATCACACAGTGTATGTTTCTGCCCTGTGCCTGTGCTCTGAAGCGTGTAGCTGATAGTGGTGTGTGAGTAGGGAGGGAGGGGGGTGTCACTGTTTCATATCTGGGTAGATGGTGTTTTGGTGTGTGGTTGTTTGTTTTTTTATCAGGGTACCCCAAAAAGCAACAGAGACAGTCTTGGGTTTTCAGCTTTGGTAATGGGCCATGACTAAACTACCACAGCGTAAGCCTGACTGGACTGTAGAGATTCCCTTCTGTGGTTGAAGTGTGTGTGTGTGTTGGGGGGGGAGGGCAGGACAGGGTTAGATAAGGTTTGTCTATTGTCTTCATTTATGAATTACACATCTGGGTCGGGACAGCTTGGTGGTTAGAGCGTTGCACTTGTCAGTCACGACTGAGACACCTGTTCAAGGGGAATTTTCACCTGGAGTTAACATCAGGACAGACTCCACTCCCCCCTGAAAGTCCTTCGGATGAGACTACAAACCAAGGCCTCATGTCCCAACGCACGCAGAACATCTTGCACGTTAAAAGCCATTCTGCCTTTAGTAAGAGTAAGCCATTTACGCTTGCAAGAACAGATGACCCAAAGAATATTTTTAAAATCATTTACACTGGTGTCTTGTTTAGACATCATCCCCGAAGTGAAAATGCAGCTGCCTTAATGGTGGGGGAAAACCCGGTCACATAAGCAAAGATCTTATTTTTGGTGAACCTCGAAGCTCTAGCTGATGAACGGGAAAAACAAATTAATAAGCATTGGATGTTGGCGTTATGTACCTCACCAGAGAGTCGCATTAGAGTACGTGCACGCACATACAAGCGCGTTCGCGTTTGAAAATTCACAGACTGGTATGGATACAGGCAGGTATGCAAACACACACACAAGAAAACACACACACACACACATGCACGCGCATGCAGAGAGAGAGGGAGAACTCGAACTCGAATGTGTTATTGAGAGTAAATGGATAAGCCAGGGGCTTCTTTACACAAGGACTTCATGAAGAAAAGGAAACCAACAAGCAAACAAACATGAAGAAATGTATATATACACAATGAAACTGACGATAACCTTCATCACTTAGTTATACATGCAACCATCTACTCCCATTACCAGTCAGTTGTATAATAAACCAACCAATCAATACAATTGACTAATTACATATCTAAAATCTCGCTTCCTCCCAGCCAAAGTTAAGCAGCATCGAGCGTGGTTACCAATTGGATAGGTGACCTTTTGCGCGCCTTGGCTTCAATACAGTCCCCCAGTTCACCCATCTGTAAATGGGTACCTGCTCTCTTTAGGGTCAGGGAATGTAAAGCAGCGAAGGGGAGGAGATGGGCGCCGCCCTCAATAAAGAGAGGTCTCTGATGCCTCACTCCCCTTCGACCACTCATTCATGGGACTACCTTTACCTTTACACATCAAGTTAGTTTTTAAGTACTGTTATTGGACACTTTTTGTTATTGTTTGCATTCTCTTGTTTATATTACTTTTTCCCGTCTAAAATCACTAAATGTGAATAGACGTTAAACTGAAGATCACATCAAGAGAGAGAGAGACAGAGAGAGAGAGAGAAGAGACAGAGACAGAGACAGAGACAGACAGACAGACAGACAGACAGAGAAACAGAGAAACAGGCAGACAAGTGTATCTGATATCGGAAGAGTCTGTATAAATGCCTTTTTGACACAGGTGGGGTGAGGTCATGGGGTCAGCGGACACTGGATCTCCATAGTGACCACAGAGAAGCCTGACCATAAACAGGAACACCCTCTGCCGGCCACCCCTCCCTAAAGGGGGCGATACACTGACATCTCCTCCATTACTACAGGGACACTCAGAGC
>CM054159.1:28438910-28441410 GCA_028751875.1 Rapana venosa
ACCTCGTCTCTATCTCTCCACAACAGCACTCAGACATAAAATCCCCCCCTCTCCCCCCCTCCTCCTCCCCCCTCTCTCTCTGTCTCTTCCCACCTCCTCCCCCTCTCTCTCTCCCTCGCTGTGTGTGTATCTCTGTCTCCTCTCCTCTCTGTCTCTCTCTCTCAGTCTCCGGGATCTCTCTCATTCATCTGTGTGTGCACTAAAGCCGTTTTGAAATGCAATAGTCGTAAATTGTCAACTCAATCCCCCAAGCCCGGGGCCTTGCTACCCCCCCTCATCAAGCCTTGGTCAGCGAGGTGCCAGCCAAACCCTCACGATTTCATTAGACCGGCACAATTTACGACCATTGCATTTTTCGGCGGAAGCAGCCCAGGAGAGTTCGCCCAAGGCAGACAAATCGGTTTCATCAGTAGAGTAACGTCCCTTCGTTTCTGCCATGGCGACCTCTGAACAGGAATTGTTTTGTCGCGGGCCATGTTTTGCAAACAGATGGCTCCGTGTCCAGCCCAGCCCTACACTCTGTGGGCTGCTGAGGTGTGGGGGGGGGGGGGGGGGGGGGCTGGTAAAGGTGGAGGGGGGGAGGGTATGATGGGGTGGGGGTAGGGGGTGGAGGGCAGGGTGGGGAAGGGGTGGTGGAGGGTGGTGATTTATATGCGCCTCTTCACAAAATGTTGCCTTGTTTTGTTGCAAACTAGGATTCCAATCTTTTTCGGCGACTGCTTCCTTCACGATCCTTATTTCTTTTTTAAAAAAAAAGAAAAGAAAAGAAAAGAAAAGAAATAAAAAGAAATTTTTAAAAAGAAATGACACGATGGGGTATGGCAGGCTGAGTTTCGGTTCTCCTCAGCAAATCATTTCAATCTCGTTTCAGGCTTTGTTAAACTCCCCCCCCCCCCCCCCCCCCCTTCCACCTCC
The DNA here is from genome assembly GCA_028751875.1 of Rapana venosa. Classification (NCBI taxonomy): domain Eukaryota; kingdom Metazoa; phylum Mollusca; class Gastropoda; order Neogastropoda; family Muricidae; genus Rapana; species Rapana venosa. The sequence continues at coordinate 28,439,826 of CM054159.1, forward strand.
ATCCCCACCCCCTACCCCCCACCCCCTTCTTCTCTCTCTCCTCCTCCTCCTCCCTACCCCAGCCCCCCACCCTCACCCCACAGAAATGGCTTGGAGTGTTTTCTGCAAAGTTTATGTGAAGTGTAATTTTCAGCGCCATCAGAAGGAAATGATCTGGCAAGGAATTAGGTATCATGTTGTTCGGCCATTGATCGCAAGACAAGCACTGGCGCTAATTTACGGCGTTGTCCGTGTTGGACTAGAGGGTTCTTTAATCGTACATTTCTGAGTTTGAATTATGAGGCCTCTCTCTCTCTCTCTCTCTCTCTCTTGGTCTCTCTCTCTCGAATTTTGAGGCGTCTCTCTCTGTCTCTCTCTCGTGTGAAAAACACCAGTCTATCAAAATGTGTGCAATTTGTAGAGTCGTGTGCGCGCCAAAAATGTTGGACATTGCTTAGGAATATGTAACAGAATAGGTAGGTGTCCCATAACCTATAAGGTCGTAGGGGAGTGAAGCATCAGAGACCTCAACTTCTCTAGGGGCCAGCATATTGAGGGCGGCGCCCATCTCCTCTCCCTCACTGCTTTACCTTCCCTGACCCTAAAGAGAGCAGGTACCCATTTACAGCTGGGCGAACTAAGGGACTGTATTGAAGACAAGGCGTGCAAACGGTCACCCATCCAAGTGGTAATCACGCTCGACGCTGCTTAACTTGGCTGGGGGAAAGCGAGTGCTCTGACCACTGAGCTTTCCCGTACCCAATACGCATACGGTTTTCCTTTCTTTATCCCCCCTCCCCCCCCCCCCCCCCCCCCCCCCCCCTCTAAATACCAGTTCATTCCGTTATTCATCACGGATTGGCAACTACCACGCTATAAACATACGGATAAATATACGAACCCTCGTGCATAAAAATCGTGCCTGTTACAAATGATCAAATAAACCCATCCAAGTCTTCAAAAGCAACCATGCTAGTAGAGAACAATGACACTGGATCCGTGGTTCGATTCCCGTTTGGGCCCGAAACTTTTTAATAATAATAATAAGAAGAATAAGAATAAGAATAATAATAATGATAATAATGATAATAATAATAATAATAATAATAATAATAATAATAATAATAATAATAATAATAATAATAATAATGTATTGAATTTATATAGCGCTGAATCTTGTAAAGCAACAAATCAAAGCGCTCAGATTTTTTTTTTTATTATATATATATATAATATATATATATATATATATATATATATATATATATGTATATCGAGGATAATGGAATAAGCACTCTTGTGCTTTTTTTTTTTTTTTTTTTACATCAAGTCCCCGTGTGAATGCGGTTTTGTAAATTTTGTCATCTGTTCCCACCGGCACACAATGGCCTACTCTTTCGAAAAGCGGAACAGGATTTAACGTGTGCGCAAGATGTTCTGCATGCGTTCGCACACGGGGCCTCGGTTTATAGTCGCATCCAAATGAGACTATTAGACCATTAGTGGTGGTCTGGGTGCTAGTCTTTCAGATGAGACGATAAACTGTGGTCCCGTGTGTTACACATAATTATTTAGCGCACGTAAAAGAACCCACGGAAACAAGAGA
>CM054159.1:28446410-28451410 GCA_028751875.1 Rapana venosa
CCACTTGGATGGGTGACCGATTGCGCGCCTTGGCTTCAGTACAGTTCCCCCAGTTCACCCAGCTGTAAATGGGTACCTGCCCTCTTTAGGGTCAGGGAAGGTAAAGCAGCGAGGGAGAGGAGATGGGCGCCGCCCTCAATATGCTGGCCCCTAGAGAAGCTGAGGTCTCTGACGCCTCGCTCCCCTACGACCACATAGGTTGTGGGACACCTTTACCTTTTTTTACAGGAGAAAAATCAGCCACAGACGGCATGGCATTCAGAAGTCAGGATGTGGCTGCCGCCAGGTTCCTCTAGACAGACAACAGCAAGTCAAGGGCTGAAGTGTTCGCTATAGAAGTCTCCTCTCTGAAGACCTGGTGTCCAGTCCTCCTACACTGTTCCCTCTTCAACTTTGAAATATCCCAGCACACTCTGGTACACTCCTTAAAAATCAGGATTGCTTTTCGCATAAACGCGTTCAGAGGTAATGAAAAAGAGATAATTGTTGTTCTAAAGATAGGATAGTAGACACAGGCACATCAACTTAAGCCAGTTGCATAATACGTTACCTACCAGCTGAACAAAAACGAATGGCAAATGAACACATTAATGACAACACAACAACAAACCCGAAAGCAAACACACGACAAGAGCTCTATGAGAAAGGAAAGTCACCATAGTGTTCCTATAGTCATTATTTCTCTTGTACATACAACAGTAAAATAATGTACTTTTTAGCACTATAAGAGGACAACCTTTACTAATGTCGAATCCGCAAGTTTTTCTTTCTGTTTGGTAAAGATGGGTGGCGAGATAACTTTGCAGAAAAATGGCCACGCCTTGGAGCAGTAGGCCGTTCTTTCTCTGCGTCAAACACGGCGATCAGTTTTGCAGGAATCTGCTTCATAATCACTGTCTCGCAGTCGTCTGCCACATAAAACTCCTGACAATGGCCTCTGCGGTTGGCTGGGCCATAAAGATAATTTGAGGAAAGATGGATGCGTGATTGGATGCTCTGCGTTCTGCGCGCTGCTCTAGCTGCAGCAGAATTGTAACAGTTACGCGTGTCACGTGCCCCCCACCCCCTCCCTCCCCCACCCCCCCCCCTCCCCCACACTTTCAAGACACACGTGATAGTATTACTGTCCAATGTTGCCCCACCCCCTTATTCTCTCCCCTGTCCCTTCACAAAAAGAAAGAAAGAAAAGGATGTGGGATGAAGGAGGGAAGACAATGACAGCAATTCTGGGTTTTGACGATTCTGAGCACGGATATAAAAGGAGCAATAATCATTGAAAGAAACAAACCAGTTCTCTCATTCGAGTGTTCAATCAGTCAGCAAAATCAATCAATTAACTGAGTCATCAATCAACACTAAATCATGCAGCATTAAAAGTTAGGCTATTTAAAGATGTTAGCCCTGTTTCGTTAGTCAATCAATCACTTTGTCAAAATTATCTTAAATAAAAAGCAAGATTAGACAAGTCAAACTATGTTAACTTTCCTTCAATTTTCTTTCAGAGGATCAAAAGATCGCAAGGGAGGTAAGCAAAGATTATCAAAGGGAAGCTAACTCTCTCAGACCAATGTCTGGCAGAAATTCAACATTTAGACACTTTCAAAGTCAACAAGCTTGTGCTTATTCTATATCTGGATAGAAGTCTTATGTAAAATACTTCAGGCCTATTTTATTAGAAGAAGTTTCTCAATACATTTTGTTTCAGTGCAAAAGGATGTGAATGTACTTTGTTTAAATGGAAATTACTCGTAAATACATTGTGTTTCAGCAAAAACCAATGCGTGAATGCAGTAACAGATTTGTTTAAATGGAAGTAGCTAGTAAATACATTTTGTTTCAGCGAAACATGTGTGAATAATTATACTTTGTTCAAATAGAAGTAACTCATGATTACACTCTGTCTCAGTGGGAAAAATCAAAACATTTGGACACTTCATAATTACGGCCCCTTATCGTGGCGGGGAAATGACACAAATATCGGTCTGAAATAAGAGAGAGAGAGAGAGAGTACGGGTGAGATAGAGAGAGAGAGAGGAGAGGAGGAGAGAGAGAGAAGAGAGAGAGAGAGAAGAGAGAGAGAGAGAGAGAGAGAGAGAGAAGAGAGAGAGAGAGAGAGATATGTTAGGGGAAATCGGAGGAGAGATTCTAATTGCTGTAATCGAATTTGACGAGGAAATCTCCGGCAAGTAAAAAAAAAAAAAAGACATGGGTTTTTTAGGGAGGGGGTGAGGTATGAACCAAACCATAAGATGAATGTGTTATAAGTTGAGAATGTCACACACACACACACACACACACACACACACACACTAAAGAAAGAAAGAAAGACAGAAAGATAGGGACCAGGGACAGGAGAGAGAGAAACCCGCTCTCTAAACATTTCCACCCTATTGCCTGCCTCATGGACCTTGGCCTAATGTCCACAGCATCTCCAGCCAACCAGCCAGCCAACCAGCCAACCTGCATGAGAAATATACCCCCCCCCCCCCCCACCCTGCCACTCTCCACCCCCCCCCCCCCCCCCACCCTAAAGACATTCAAACCCTCCTCTCTTTATCGCTCAGTCGTGGGGAAGCGTTTGATCAGCACTGGGTGTGCCCACTTTTTAAGCAAACCGCCCGCCTCTTTGAGGCCCCCAGTCGCAGCCTGCCCCGCCACAAAAGAAAGGCGTAGATTATCAAATTTGAGCACGGGGGTAGCTAGCTCCCCGCACGCACGCACTGGCCGAGGAGGAAGGCTCGTAAACCTATCAGGGAGGAGAGATCCCCGTCCCTTCGGCCCGGAAACCGGCCAGGGTCTGGCTATCGGGCCCGGGGTCTGGCTAGGGTGCTTTATGAGTCTGGCCAGTCTCTCTCTGCCCCTTTCTCTCTCTGCCCCTCTCTCTCTCTGCCTCTCTCTCTGCCCCTCTCTCTGCCCCTCTCTCTGCATCTCTCTCTGCCCCCTATCTCTCTGCCTCTCTCTCTCTCTCTCTCTGTGCAGGGGCTGGTGGAGGAGAAGGATGGCTTTCCAATGGGATAGGGCCGTCCTCTTCCGAGTGACCTGCTGGACAGAATGGAGACTGCGGGTTGTTAGGCTATCTGCCCTGTGTGGTTGGTCAGGCCTGCTGTGCTGCGCTGTGCTGTGCTGTGCTGCGCTGTGCTGTGTTGGGGAAGGAAGGAAGGAAGGAGAGAAGCCAGAACCTTGCTGTGAATCTTCTCTCTCTTGCTGGTGTTGTTGGGATGATGTTGTGGCGTGGGAGAGATGGCTGTGGGTTTTTTTTTTCTGGGGGAGTTAAATTGCTTTTTCGCTTTGGGGCGGCCTTGAGTGTGCGAGGTCTTTGCTCTCTTCGGGCTGTGCTTACTTTGGATTTATTTATTTATTATCCTCTTTTATGTTCTGTCCTTTTCTGTTCTGTTGGCTCCAAAACCTGGTGCTGGCTGATGTGGTTTGGTTGTAAGTAACTGCTGATGCTCTTAAGATAAGCGGCCTGAGTGATCTTCTTACATTTTGCTTTTAAAAATCAATAAGAAAAAAAAACGAAAATAAAAAGCCACTGCATTTGTCGTTTATGGCTTATGAACTTTTGTGTTGAGAAGAAAGACCGAATTGTGTTGCTTTTACTTTAAAAAATTACAACTGGGTGAATGGATGGATGGATGGATGGATGGATGGATGGATGGATGGATAAGTTACCGTCCCAGGCCTGGGGTCGACGCGCTATGGATCTCTCAATCGATCTGTCTTGGGCCAGTCGCCTGCATCAGCCAGCCTCCTCTACTGCCTGTCCAGTCTCTGACCTCCTCCTCTGTCCTCTGACGTCTGGGTCTGCCTCTCTCTGCCTCTCTTCCCTCCCCCTCTCCCTGTCAGCTCTGGTTTGGGTAGATGGTCACGTCTCAGCTTTGGCCAGAATATGTCAGTTGAGGAGTTATGGTGGTTTTGAGTAGCTATTTTCGGACTCATAGTAAAATGAGGACTTGTTCTAGGGAAGGTCGCCTTTCCCATTTTTCTTATCTTTCTACAAATCCACATTTCAAAGGCTTCTGTCTGTTGCTTTGTAAAATTGATGTCCACATTTCAGTAGCGGGACAATGGAAATTATGTTTCAAGTCACTGATCTGATTCTTAGAGGAATTTGTCTTGATGTCACGGTGTCCATCACCACGAAAGTGGGTTAAGCTGGGGTCATTCTGTGTGTGACTTCTTCATCCCTTCTGCTTTCTTTCTTGACCAGTGGTCTGAGACACTTGACCTGCTGGAGGTGTTGTAGCGCTTTTCCGGATACTTGTTGTTATGCTCTTTTATCATTTTTTTGTGTTGATGACCGCCATCAACCTGCCAAAGTGTACAACTTCTATGTGTGTGTTGTGTGTGTATGTATGTGCGTGCGTGCGTGTGTGTGTATATTTGAATTTGTAAAAACTAGTAATTGTAATTTTTGCATGTGTAAGAGTAGGATGAATGCAAACGCTTTGGTGTGGTTTTTAAATTTTTTGGAAAGATATTGCGCTGACCTGTGCTGGCCTGTGCTGACCTGAGGTGACCTCTGCTGACTTATTGTGACCTCTGTTGACCTGTGATGACCTGTTGTGCCTAAATAAGGATGTCTGTTGATTTTTATTTTTTATTCTTTTATTTCGATGATAACGGAATAAGCACTTCGTGTGTTTTTTTTACATCCATTCCCCGTGTGTATGCAGTTTTGTAAATTTTGTCATCCGTTCCCACCGGCAAAAAGCGGAACGGATTTTAACGTGTGCGCGAGATGTTCTGCGTGCGTTCGCACACGGGGCCTCAGTTTATAGTCTCATCTGAAGGACTTTAAGGGGAGGTGGAGTCGGCACTGATGGTAACTCCAGAGGAAAAATCCTCTTGAATGAGATTCGAACCCGGGTCAGCAGATCCCGAGCACTACGCAGCATACTTCACTCTATCCACTAGGCTATCCCGTCCCCATGCAGTATCCTGTGTATTGCAGAAGAAGAAGAAGAAGAAGAAGAAGAGGAATTGCGAGGAAGAAGAAG
>CM054159.1:28456410-28461410 GCA_028751875.1 Rapana venosa
GCTCTAACCACCAGGCCATCCCGTTCCCCCGTTCATGACCAGTGTAGCGGGCGTCCCCTCTTGGTGGAGGGGGAAGAGAAGTGTACCCGCCTTGTTGCAGGGTAGTTGTACCCCTCCCGTTCCGTCCTCTCCACAGATGGAGAGGCTGCATCTACCCTGACCCACAGCACTGTGCCGCTGGCTGAAGGATCATGGGTTCGGATCCTGTCAGAGGGGGAAGGCATGCAGTATGTGTACAGCTGGCTACATGGCTAACTGTGCTATTGAGGTGCATCGGGGGTCCACAGGTAACGCGCCTGTCTAGAAAGCCAAAAGTCCGGGTCGGAAGTGTGCGGTGGTTTGAATCCCGTTTGGACCCGAAACTTTTCCCCCCATCCATTAGACCATGAGTGGTGGTCTGGGCGCTAGTCTTTCGGATGAGACGATAAACCGAGGTCCCGTGTGTTAGACATAATTATTTAGCGCAGGTAAAAGAACCCACGGAAACAAGAGAGTTTTGCAAAATTCTGTAGAAAAAAGCCACTCTGAAAAGGAAACAAGTACAGTTGCATACAGGAAAAGAAAAAAAATATGGGTGGCGCTGCTCTTGTGGCGATGCGCTCTATCCGGGGAGAGCAGCCGGAATTTCACGTAGAGAAATCTGCCGTGACTTAAAGTAGGAGGTAAAGGTAAATGAGTCCCATAACCTATAAGGTCGTAGAGGAGCGAGGCGTCAGAGACCTCACTTCTCTAGGGCCAGCATATTGAGGGCGGCGCCCATCTCCTCTCCCTCGCTGCTTTACCTTCCCTGACCCTAAAGAGGGCAGGTACCCATTTACAGCTGGCTGAACTGGGGGAACTGTACTGAAGCCAAGGCACGTAAACGGTCACCCATCCAACTGGTAACCACGCTCGACGCTGCTTAACTTGGCGGGAGGGGGTAAGCGAGTGCTCTGACCACTGAGCTATCCCGTCCCCAACTTACTTAAAGTGGTATACATAAATAAATGGGGAAAAAATGAATAAAGGCAGGAACTACCTACCCCAAAAACCATCTTTTACCTCACCATTGTCACTTATCTGTGTCTCAAAGTTGAATGTGTTATGAGGTAAATACCAAGAATGGGGGCATGGGATAGCTCAGTGGTCGGAGCACTCGCTTTCCCCCAGCCAAGTTAACGCGAGCGTGGTTACCAGTTGGATGGGTGACTGTATGTCCGCCTTGGCTTCAGTATAGTTCCCCCAGTTCACCCAGCTGTAAATGGGTACCTGCCCTCTTTAGGGTCAGGGAAGGTAAAGCAGCGAGGGAGAGGAGATGGGCGCCGCCCTCAATATGCTGGCCCCTAGAGAAGTGAGGTCTCTGGTGCCTCGTTCCTCTACGACCACATAGGTTATGGGACACCTTTACCTTTACCTTTCACCAAGGATGGAACTGAGTACCCCAGATATCTTTCGCTTTACCCTTGTTATTATTTTTATTTACTTTTTTTTTTTTTGGAGGGGGGGTCGTATCTCCGTGGCGTGATTGTCTCCTGGGGGTGGGTGGCGGTGGTAGTACTATGACAGATGACTATCAGACAGTCTCGAAAACACCAAGGCCTCCCTCCATTGTCATACACCTGTCACTCCTGCATGTGTTGGATGTCACGAAATAAAAGCAAATACCGATTTAAGAATGACTCAGCATGTAGTTGGAGATGGCCACATGCGTATGCTAGCATGTTGCCAAAGAGGACGGGATAGCCTGGTGGTTGGAGCCTTGCGCCCTGCGCTCGTGATCTGCTGACCCGGGTTCGAATCTCGTTCAAGAGGATTTTGCCTCTGGAGTTAACATCAGTGCCAACTCCACTTCCCACAAAAGTCCTTCGGATGAGACTATAAACCGAGGCCCCGTGTGCGAACCCACGCAGAACATTTTGCACACACGTTACATCCTGTTCCACTTTTCGAAAGAGTAGGGCCATTGTGTGCTTGTGGGAACAAAAGACAAAATTTAAAAAACTGCATACACACGGGTACTGGATGTTAAAAAGCACACGAGTGCTTATTCCACTATTCTGGAAATAAAAGAATCAATCAATCAATTAATCTATAAATAAATAGATAAATAGGAGACAACCTGATACACGTCATGGCGCAATTCTGTAGAAATGCAGGGCCTTCTCTGGCTGGTGGCTTCACAAGCCCTAACGATGATAGCTTTCTGTGGACTGACGGCTTCCAGAGAGCCGAAGAACGGGCTTGCCTCTGTGTGCAGCAGCAGTGTGGCGAGCAGCGTTTTAAGAGTGCAGGCACTGCCACTGTACTGCCACTGTACTGGCCCTGGCCCCACATCAAGGCAGCCAAAGCAACAACAGATGGATCAGATGAATGAATGCAGCTACACGAAAAAAAACCCAGAACCTCCTCTCTCTCCTCTCTCTCCTCCCCTCTCACATCCCACATCTCTCCTCTCTCTCTCCTCTCTCCTCACCTCTCTCTCTCTCTCACTCTCTCCTCCTCTCTGCTCACTCTCACTCCTCTCTCACACCTCCTCACCACACCACACTCTCTCTCTCACTCTCTCCTCACTCTCCCTCACTCTCTCACATCACACTCACTCTCTCTCCACACTCTCTCCTCACACACACACTCTCTCTCACTCACACACACTCTCTCTCTCACTCTCTCTCTCTCACTCTCTCACTCACACACTCTCTCTCACTCCTCCTCTCTCCACACACACACTCTCTCACAATGAACACACCCACACACATCACCACACAAAACCCACACATATCACATACATCAAAAACAACGAAAAACAGTTCACTTGTCTCAATAAGCACACTTTAATACACAATGAAGTTTCTACCTATCCTTTCATTTCTCTGAATTATCTCCCGATTGTCATTGTTAGAATGTAGTCAATACATAATTGTGGGTGTGTGTGTGTGTGTGGGTGCGTGGGTGTGTGAAATAAGTCTGTGTTCTAGTCAACTGTCTTAAAACATTGAATTCATATATTGGTGTATGGTGTGGGTGTGCGTGGGCGTGTTCGCACACACACGTACGTGCGTGTGTACGTGCTGCGTATATGCGTGCGTAAAAATAAGTTTTTATGTCTTCTAGTCAATGAGTTTAAAATTGTGTTCACAATTGATGTTTGTGCGCATGCGCGCGTGTGTGGTGTGTGTGTGTGTGTGTGTCGTGACATTTTATTTGAAAACCAATATGAAATATAGCTTTTGTGTCTTTGATATATTTGATGAGTATCAATCTGCCTGTCAGTATTGTAATTGCCCTTCATGGGATGATTAAAGTGTTTTTGACTTGACTTGACTTTGACTTGACACACACTCTCTCTCACTCTCTCTCTCTCTCTCTCTCTCTCTCTCTCTGACAATAAATTCAAAACAAAAGTGGAACGGAAACGACCGCAACACACACACACACACACACACACACACACACAAAACCCAACACATATCACATACACATAAAACAAAGAACACAACACGTACACTCTTCTCAATACAGACAACGCTTTCTTTAAAAATCGAACACACCCAGCCCCTGAAGACTCTATTCCTAACCTCCCCCCCCCCCCTCCCTTTTGATTCCATGACTCAGATCTCACTCAGCACTACAGTTTGCTGGTATGATGGACAGATCCAATATCGGTCAGGCCTTTCTCTCCTCCCCCCCCCCCCTCCCTCCACCACCCACCCCCACCCCTTCACTACCCGATACCTACCAACGCCAGAGACAGCCCCCTGTTCTGCCCTACTACCTACCTCCCTACCCCTGTCCTGCTCTACCTACCTACCTCCCTACCTACCTCCCTACCTCCCTACCTACCCCTGTCCTACCCCAGACACCCTGAAGATCAGGCCTCTCTCTCTCCGGGGACCCTTGTAAAGGCGTAATCTCGCCTTGAACCAGTGATAGTCCCCCTTGGATCTTGTCGCCCCCTCCTACCCCCACCCCCTATCCCCCCACAAAAAACTTCAAGCAACTTGGAAAGAGATTTGTCATCGTCTGGGCAAGAGAAGACCCTCCCGTGTCCTAGCTCCCCTCGCTGCTGCCACAGTAGGCTCCTGATCCATTTGAGCTTTTCATTCAAAGCCGTTTTTATGGCCCTGGGATTCGCCGGCAATGGCTTTTTTTCTTCCTGGCCCGCTCTCTGTCTCTCCCCTCCTTCCCGGCTCCATTCACTTGGTAATGCTTAGTCGCTCTGGCCCGGGCGGCGTCTTTGATCTCAACTTTTTTGCAAGCGCGCCGTTTTGTGGGCCCTCAAGAAGGCCCTCCCAAAACAAGGCTTGTGGAAGGCGGCGTTTTTTCACAGCTTTTGTGTGGGCTGGCCTGTTCAGCCTGTAGCCATACATCCCCCAGTGCCTGCCTTCAATGCCGTCCACACACAGCCACCAATACCGCACACACAGGTAGCAAAGAGGTGGGAGGAGGCGTCTTCGCCCTTTTTTTTCTCCCTTTTTTTCTGCTCCCCCCCCCCCCCCCCCCTGCCCCACCACCACTTTTTTTTCTCTCTCTCCCCTCCCCCCTGTAGTTAGCTGTTTGGACGGAAGAAATGATCGTCAGCCTTCTCCTCGTGCTGTTCCAGTTGACGGGTCATTGAGTTGGGTAGATACCTACCCGGGGTGGACTGAAAGAGGGTTGCCAGCTCGGGGAAGGTTGAGGGTGTGAACAGTACAGTCACCCTCCCCGACTGTTGCAGGCTGGTCCTCCTGTGGCAGGGCTGTTTGTGGCGGCCTGGCACCTATTGACAGCCAGTGTGCTGAGGCATAACTTGCCAATGAGCCGTGTCTGGTTTTGTCTGCAGTCATGGCTTGTGGCCATCGGGAGGCCAAGGCAGAAAGCCGCCTGGGACTGCGAAAGTTCAATCACATTTTGAGTCTGTCCATCTATGTGTCAGTTTAGCTGTCTGTCAATCTGTCTGTCAGTGAGTCTGTCTATCTGTCTGCTTTTGTGTTTGTCTCTCTGTCTGTCTGTGTCTTTATTAGACTTTGGGCTGGGGGGTGGTG
>CM054159.1:28466410-28473910 GCA_028751875.1 Rapana venosa
TTAATGTCACATAAAATCCTATTTATATTTCTTGTCATCTATTTCTGTTGGACTTTTTTAACGATATATACTGCTAATAAAGCATTTTCTACGTGGGTTTCTGGACAAAATGGGATAAAGTATATATATATGGAACGTTGAGTATGCAGCGATTTCTTCAAGTAAAACCAAAAAAAACCAAAAAAAGGTCTAAAGCAAGGTTCCTAAATAATCATTGTGGTCCTTCAACTTCTTGCCTCTCGTGATCAAAACCATTAAAGGGTCGCTTTTTGTGGCCTGGTGATGGTGTCTTTGCGGAACGGGCAGGCTGGTAGAAAAGAGGGGAGGTAAGGACGGGGGGGTAGGGGGGGTTCTCTCTCTTCATTAATGGCCATCTGCGGTTTTAGCAAGGCTTTTTATTTTGGTTTTTTGTCTTCTACTTTTCCGTTTTAGGTGATCCTACTTTTAACACTGTTCTTGCTTTCAGCCTTAGTATTAGTTACTGTGTGTGTGTGTCTGTCTCTCTGTTTGTCTGTCCGTCTGTCTTGGGGTAGCTCAGTGGTCTGAGCACTGGCTTTCCCCCAGCCAAGTTAAGCAGCGTCGAGCGTGGTTACCACTTGGACGGGTGACCGTTTGCGCGCCTTGGCTTCAGCATAGTTCCCAAGTTCACCCAGCTGTAAATGGGTATCTGCCCTCTTTAGGGTCAGGGAAGGTAAAGCAGCGAGGGAGAGGAGATGGGCGCCGCCCTCAATATCCTGGCCCCTAGAGAAGTGAGGTCTCTGACGCCTCGCTCCCCTGCGACCTTAATATAGGTTATGGGACTCCTTTACCTTTTTTTTTACCTGTCTGTCTGTCTGTTTGTCTGTCTGTCTGTCTGTCTGTCTGTCTCTCTCTCTCTCTCTCTCTCTCTCTCTCATCTCTCTCTCTCTCTCTCTCTCTCTCTCTCTCTCTCTCCTCTCTCCTCTCTCCTTTCTCTGTGTGTGTGTGTGTGTGTGTGTGTGTGTGTGTGTGTGTGTGTGTGTGTGTGTGTGTGTGTGTGTGTGTGTGTGTGTGTGTGTGTGTGTGTGTGTGTGTGTGTGTGTGTGTGTGTGTGTGTGTGTGTGTGTGTGGTGGAGTATCATGCCTTTCTGAGTCTTGTTACTATTTTTTCCTTGACAATTTTCTCTTTGGTCTTCTTCTTCTCCTTCCTCCATGACCCATGGGCTGAACGCACAGTATACCTGGCATTGTTTTCCCTTTTCACATTATTTTTTTCTTGTGGGCAGGGTACATTGTTTTCACCACGTTCTTGTTCGCTTTCTAATTTCTTTTTTGTTCTATTTCCTTTTTATATTTGCTTTTTTGTAACATTCTGTAGTACAAGGCATCCTTCAGTCTCGGAAGACTATGGAGTTGTGCTCTAGGTGTTATTCATTCTGGTACAGCATCAGTTGTGGCTGGCCAGTCCCACACGGGAATGACAGACAGTGCCTATGGCAGAGGAAGGCACAGATGAAGTCTGACAATGCTGGTCTGTCTTTCTGCCTGGGCTGCAGCCTTTCTTCTCGTTCTCTTTGCCTCGTGCTGCTGAGCAAGTGTCTCTTGGAACTTGGAGAGACCTTTCTGCACAGTCTGTCTCCAGGCTGACCGTTCGAGGGCTGTTGCTTCCCAGTTGTTCTGGTCGATGTTCAGGGCTTTAGGTCCCTCTTGCACACGTCTTTGAATCGCAGCTGTGGTCTGCCTGAGGGACGCTTTCCCCGTGCAAGCTCTCCATAGAGGAGGTCTTTAGGGATTTTTTTTATATTTGCTTTTATATAACAGGGACGGGATAGCTCAGTGGTCAGAGCACTCGCTTTCCCTAAGTTAAGGTAAAGCAGCATCGAGCGTGGTTACCTAGTATATATGTGGCCTTTTGAGCACCTTGGCTTCAGTACAGTTCCCCAGTTCACCCTGCTGTAAATGGGTACCTACCCTCTTTAGGGTCAGGGAAGGTAAAGCAGCGAGGGAGAGGAGATGGGCGCCGCCCTCAATATGCTGGCTCCTGGAGAAGCTGAGGTCTCTGATGCTTCGCTCGCCTACGACCACATAGGTTATGGGACACCTTTACCTTTTAATATCCTGTTTCTAAGTCTGGCAATGTTTGAGACATTGCTGATGGAGATAGTGTTGATCGTCCTAATCCCTGCAGCCTTTTCTTTTATCAACCAATCAATGTTTGGGCTTTTCAATTGCAGGGATTACATCGATATTGTTTGTAGCATCCCTTTCTGTCGTCTGCCATTCTCTGTGAATTGGTAATGGTCAACCCGTTTACTTTCTGGTGCTGTATCTTTTTCCTTTCCCTTCTCCATTTCGTCTCCAGTCTCTCTTTCCGCTCATTTCACGGCATGGTGTTCAGAAACACGCTTTTGCCAGGCGGAATGACATGATAACATCACCACACTACCCTTGCTTTTTGCTTTTTGATGGGCTTCAACAGCTTTTCTGAAACAGCCAAATGGTAACCCCGAGGAAATAATGCTGAAGAATGTTTCCTGTGCCAATTCCAGCACTCAGGTTTTCTTTTTTAGATATCAACACACTGCTGAGATATAAGTAAACTTAACTTATCATGCTACAACGTATTTTTCTGGCACATAGAGTCTTTCAGTTTTAATACCGACACAGTTTGACTGACAAAGTCAATGCGGACTGTTCCACCAGAACGTGAGTGACAGACATCTCTTGGGTGTTTTCCCGGACAGATCTGTGTGTGTGTGTCAAAGTATTAGGAGTGTGCGATGCACGTGTTCACTTGTGGTGTGTTCGTTCATTTAGCTGTTCCAATACCGTTCTCTGTTCCCTTATTCTTCCTAGCCATTGTCAGATGACAATATGTTTTTCAGTGCACGAACTACACACACACACACACATGCACACAAACACACACACTTCCTCCATGCCAGTATCGATCCCTACCTCCCTCCTCCCCATCTCCCACTCCCCCCCCCCCCCCCCCCCCCCCCCTGATTTGCGAAGCACCACAAGCCAGCAGCTAAAAGGTTAATAGTTCTGCAAGCCTTTGATGCAACACCACCACACCTCGCCACTGTCCATACCACCCCCTCCCTCCCCTCATCCTCTGAGAATAGGAAAAGGTGAAGGTGGGTGGGGGGTCTAGGCTATACGCCCTCCCTTCTTAGTCTACAAAGGTACCAAAAGAGAGAGGGGGAGGGAGGGGGGGGGAGGGTGTACGTAAAAAAAAACACCCCAACACCATCACCACAGGCGCCAGACTTGCTAATTGTGGCAGGGTATGCCCCCCTGTGGATGACTTCTTGGCCTTCACTTGAATGATTAAAACAAAAAGAAGAAAAAAAAACCAGCATAGAATTTATGTATGGGTTCTATGGCCTGTGCTTAGCTGTCGTAGGGGAGGTGGGGGTGGGGGTGGGGATACAGCTGGCTGTTAGCTCTCTGCTGTTTTGACAGAGGGAGGGGGGGAGAGAGGGAGGGAGGAGGCGTCAGAGAGGCGCGGGGCGTTCTCGCTTGGGTGGGGAGGGGGTTAGGGGGGGAAGGGGATTGGGGGGGGGGGGGGAAGATAAACGCGCTGTTTGTCGCCTTGTGTTCCCTAATCACATTGAAAGTTTATGGGCCAGGATCATACAGCCGGTCGACACCAGTCCGGAGGAGACTATAAACCCAGGTCCCGTGTGCGAACGCACGCAGAACACCTTGCGTACACGTTCAAAACCCGTTCCGCTTTTCGGAAGAGTAGGCGGCCAGTGAGTGCCGGAATAACAAAATTTACAAAACTGTACACACGCGGGGACTGGGTGGGAAAAAAGCACATGAATGCTTATTCCATTATCCTCGAAATACAAGAATAACAGGAAAAAAAAGATGGAGTGGAGGAAGTTGGGTTTAGGAAGAGGGGGGTGGGGAGGAGGTGGTAGTAGAGATGGGGGTAGTGAGACAGAGAGTTTGTTAGGGCAGGCACAGACAGACAGACAGACAGACAGGCGAACTAAGGGATAGATATAGAAATATGGGAACCACGAATTCTCTTTCTCTTTCCCCCCCCCCCCCCCCCCCCCCCCCCCTCTCTCTCTCTCCTCTCTCTCTCGCTCTCTGAATCTCTGAGAATCTTCTTGAACACTTGTTTTGTTGTGAAACATCTCGACAACCCTTTGCCCTCCATGCTTATCCTCTGCTACTCTCCAGGAGTCAACCAGTACTCCTCGAGTTACACTACCCCCCGCCCCCCCCATCCCCGACCTTTGGGGACGCCTCATGTCTGAGCCTTTCTGTGCTTGGTTGCTCGAGGTCATGCAGGATGCGTTAGTTCAAAGGGAGATCATTGGGTGGTGATATCATCCTTCCTTGCTGGGGTTGCTTCCCCGTTGACCTTGAAAAGAGCCCGTCATTGCTCAGATCTTGTATTTATCTATTGTGGGTGCTTTCTTCTGCTTTAGCTTTTGGTTGGCCTCTGTGGTAATTTTGCGTTGGTCTGTTTGGGGACGGGATAGCTCAGTGGTCAGAGCACTCGCTTTCCCCCAGCCAAGTTAAGCAGCATCGAGCGCGG
Organism: Rapana venosa; assembly: GCA_028751875.1. Lineage (NCBI taxonomy): Eukaryota > Metazoa > Mollusca > Gastropoda > Neogastropoda > Muricidae > Rapana > Rapana venosa. Next base: position 28,470,933 of record CM054159.1, read on the forward strand.
TTACCACTTGGATGGGTGACCGTTTGCGCGCCTTGGCTTCAGTACAGTTCCCCCAGTTCACCCAGCTGTAAATGTATACCTGCCCTCCTTAGGTTCAGGGAAGGTAAAGCAGCGAGGGAGAGGAGATGGGCGCCGCCCTCAATATGCTGGTCCCTGGAGAAGCTGAGGTCTCTGATGCCTCACTCCTCTACGACTGCATAGGTTATGGAACACCTTTACCTTTATCCTGTTTTTTTTGCGTAGGGAAAATACCCCGTAAAATAGTCTTAAAGCAGATGTACTTGCATAGCAGCATCAGCACATCATCATCATCACGGTTGATCATCATGCAGTAAAACAGTAAAAAGGTAAAGGTAAAGGAGTCCCATAACCTATAAGGTCGTAGGGGAGCGAGGCGTCAGAGACCTCACTTCTCTAGGGCCAGCATATTGAGGGCGGCGCCCATCTCCTCTCCCTCGCTGCTTTACCTTCCCTGACCCTAAAGAGGGCAGGTACCCATTTACAGCTGGGTGAACTGGGGGACAGTAATGAAACCAAGGCGCGCAAACGGTCACCCATGCAAGTGGTAACCACGCTCAACGCTGCTGAACCATAGCTTGGGGAGAGCGAGTCCTCTTACTACTGAGCTGTCCCGTCCCCCATGTCTTGATGCTGCAGACGTGTTCACTAAAGACTTGATGGCCCTGTTCCAAACAGGACACTGACTGGTTCCAGAGCAAGGGTTCCCTCTCCTCCCTGCTGAGCCCGAGTTCTTCATTCTACTACTGGGGTGTGAAGGACAGGGCTCTCAAGCCACTCTGGCAGGAACAGAGGTCGCCATTCTCAAGGTGTGTGACCATCAAGGACAAAGTCTGTATGTGGATCGGGGGTCTAGAGGTAATGCACCTGCCTACAGAACAAAATGTCCAGGTCGAAAGTGTGCGGGGGTTTTATCACCGTTTTTTGCCCGAAACTTTCCCTCATCCATTAGATGAGTCGTGGTCTGGGTGTAAGTCTTTTGGATGAGACGATAAACCGAGGTCCCTTGTGTTACACAAAATTATTTAGCGCACGTAAAAGCACCCACGGCAACAAGAGAGTTGTTCTAGGTAAAATTATGTAGAAAAGAGCCACTCTGAGAGGGAAACAATACGGTTGCAGACAGGAAAAGAAAAAATGATAACGGGTGGCGCTGCTCTTGTGGCAACGCGCTCTCCCCTGGGAGAGCAACCCGAATTTCACGCAGATTTAAAGTAGTACTATAAGCCATTCTTCCGTCTGCCATACTGAGTTTTGTAACAGCTATTTTCTCATCACACTCTACAGGCCACACACACACACACAGAGCAGTTAGTGCCCTTGTATTGCCAGACAGGCAGCAGTCAGACAGCAGACCACGTGCTGTATACAGTCCTGCCCGCTACATAAAGCTAGCACTCTGAAGAAAGAGGACCTGGCCTGACTGACCCATACCACCCCAGTGGCCAAGAAGCTCTGTGGAGACTGGGAGAGAGGACCTGCAGCAGAGTACAGCTGCCTTCATCACACAGAGACTGGAGCTGTTCTTCTTTGGTGTGTGCTGTGGCAGTCATATGTCGTGGTCAATCTGAAGTCTTGTACTTTACTGTAGACTTGTGCTTGAGTTCTCTCGCATGGAGAGGAAAAGTTGTAAAGTAACGCTTGCAACATCTGTATAAATATTCAACTCTAGGGTGAATGTTGCTTTTTATTAGAGCGTAAGCGTGTTTCTTCATTGTATAGAAAAGGCTGATAATTTTATTTTACACACACACTCACTCTCTGTCTCTCTCTCTCTCTCTCTGTCTCCTCTCTCTCTCTCTCTCTCTCTGTCTCTCTCTCTCTCTCTCTCTCTCTCTCTCTCTCTCTCTCACACACACACACACACACACACACACACACACACATACATATATATATATTTTATATGATGAACTCAGAAATAATTTGTTATTAAAATCAAAACGAAAGACAAAGAACGCAAAAACTGTGTACACAAATTAAGTGACATAATCACAGTTGATATATATCAAGCAGATATCATCAGATATGTGTATGAGTGTTTTGAAAAAAGAGAGAAAGAGAAGTAGAATACAACATGTTTTTAGTGTACAGCACTTTTAGCCAAAATAGATAATTAGAATTGATGCGTTTGTTGTGTCAAATAAGTCTATATGACTTAAATGGCAATACAACATTCTGCATCTGAATCTGAATACACACACACATGTTACATCATCAACAATTCCACGACCAGCAGCGACCACAACATACTACCACCGCCACCACAACCACCACCACCACCTTGTCCCAACGCTGACAACAACAGCAACAACGCCCACACCAAGGACTGACAAACAACAGCAACAACCCCCCACACCAAGGACTGACAACAACAACAACAACACCCCACAAGACTGACACAACAGCACAACAACACCCACACCAAGGACTGACATACAACAGCAACAACAACACCCACACCAAGGACTGACAACAAACAGCAACAACAACACCCACACCAAGGACTGAAACAACAACAGCAACAACAACACCCACACCAAGGACTGACAACAACAACAGCAACAACAACACCCACACCAAGGACTGACAACAACAGCAACAACAACCCACACCAAGGACTGACAACAACAGCAACAACACCCACACCAAGGACTGACAACAACAACAACACCCACACCAAGGACTGACAACAACACAACACCCACACCAAGGACTGACAACAACAGCAAACAACACCCACACCAAGGACTGACAACAACAGCAACAACACCCACACCAAGGACTGACAAAAACAGCAACAACAACACCCACACCAAGGACTGACAACAACAACAGCAACAACACCCACACCAAGGACTGACAAAAACAACACAACAACACCCACACCAAGGACTGACAACACAACAACAACACCACACCAAGGACTGACAACAACACAACAACACCCCACACCAAGG
>CM054159.1:28478910-28481410 GCA_028751875.1 Rapana venosa
CATTCTTTTCTTTCTCAATATCGCAAGGCCTATCAAAAAGAAAAAGCGTTTCACCCCTCGCAATCTCAAGGCCATTGACATTCAGAATTTCTCTTCACAAGCTGCTGAACGCCTATCACAAATCCCTGACCACACTGACCCTTCTAAATACTATAATGATGTTCTCAGCCAACTTCTTGATGAACATGCACCTCCCACTGACCGTTTCCTGCCTGATAGGCCCTGCGCTCCATGGTGCACTCATGATATCATGGTCGCAAAGCGCAAACGCAGACAACTAGAGCGGATGTGGCGAAAAACAAAAACTGAAATAAACAAACAGCTCTTGCGAAAACAAATAAACAAAGTCAAAATCTTAATACATTCTGCAAAGACAAACTATTACTCTGCTCAAGTTCTCGATGCTACGACCATGAAATCTCTTTTTCCCCTCACCTCAACTCTCCTCGGATCTGCAAAGACAAGCCCTCTGCCTACTGTTTACAGCCACTCTGAACTTCCTGCTATATTCTCTTCATTCTTCTCTGACAAAGTCCGCAACATTCGCTCCAGACTCGATCAGACTTCGTTCCACCCTGTGCCTTCTGATCCCCAATTTACTGGAATTCCTCTCCTTTTCTTTCACCCAACAAGCGAGAATGAAATCAAGACAATCCTGAAAGAAATGACCAGAAAATCATGTGATCTTGATCCTGTGCCTGCTTCTCTTTTCATTCAGTGCCTTCCACAGCTTATACCCACCATCACAAAAATAGTAAACTCATCACTTCTTTCAGAAACTTTCCCAACAGCTCTCAAAACTGCAATAGTTACACCTCTACTCAAAAAGCACGACCTCGACCCTAACACTCTGAAGAATTATAGACCTGTTTCTAACCTACCGTTCATTTCTTAAGTCCTTGAAAAAGTTGTTCTGAAAACTCAACAGCCATTTTCATTCCAATAATCTCCATCCCCCTTTTCAGTCTGCATATCGTGCCAACCACAGTACCAAAACCACCCTAGTCCACACGTTAAACACACTTCTACAAGCTTCTGACTCAGGAAAAATCTCCTTCCTCACTCTTCTTGACTTATATGTAGCCTTCGACACTATAGACCATTCAATTCTTCTCTCCCGTCTTCAAAAAAACGTTTGGTATTACAGGCACAGCCCTTACCTGGTTTAGTTCATACCTCACAGACCGATTCCAAACAGTTTCAGTAAACAAGATTCAATCACCACCTGTCAAACTGGACAGTGGAGTCCCACAGGGATCAGTTCTTGGCCCTGTTCTTTTAACTCTCTACAATGCTCCACTTTCACATATAATAAATCGTCATCAGATCAGCCATCATTTCTATACATATGACTCTCAGATTCTTAGTAGTGATACTCCTGAAAATCTGCCTTCTCTCTTGATTAATATGCCCTACTGCCTTCAAGATACCCAAAATGTGATACAGAACAAGTTACTGCTAAATGCAGATAAAACCGAAGCCATGCTTGTAGGTACCAAACACAAACTGTCTTCCATCACAACAGCTTCAATAGAATTCGGCAATACGTCTGTCCCTCTAGCCACTGCTGTGAAATATCTAGGTGTCTTTATCGACAACACACTCTTCATGCAAAAATTCATCACCCAGACCTGCCAGTCATGCTACTATCAATTACGGCGTATTATTGCAGTTCGAAAGTACCTGTCCACTGATGCAACATCCAAACTAATAACCTCTCTCTTTCTCTCACATCTAGATTACTGCAATTCTCTTCTGGCTGGTCTGCCATCCTCATCTATCCACTCCCTTCAACGTATACAAAACTCTGCCGCCCGACTAGTCCTCAGAAAAAAATCTGAGCACATTACTCCTCTCTTGCGATCTCTCCACTGGCTGCCTGTGTCACAGAGAGTAAACTATAAGATCAGTACCCTCTGTTACAAATGTCTCCACAAAACAGCACTTCCTACCTCAGTGAATGTCTTCACCTGTACACTCCTTCTCGTTCCCTCCGCTCTGCTACAGATACCTTGTGCTTAAGAATACCTAGATTCAACCAATCCACAGTCGGCCGTTGCTCTTTCTCTATTTCTGGTCCATTGATCTGGAATGACCTCCCTCTCTTCCTTCGCCAAAAGCCTACTTTTGACACTTTTAAATCCAGCCTCAAAACAAATTTATTTCAAATCTAAGACTTTCCCCTCTTGTTTCATCTCATTTCTGTTCTTACCCTCAACAGCCGAAGCCCCTACCACCCTACCGAAGTACAAACCTTTGGGTGTGCGTGCACGCGCGTGCGCGCACATGTGTGGGCGTGTGTGTGCGCGTGTGTGTATACATTTGAATTTGTAAAAACTATTAATTGTAACTTGTTACATGTGTTAGAGTAGGTAGAATGCAAATGCTTTGATTTGTTTTTGCAAGATATAGCGCTATATAAATTCCATGTTTTATTATTATTATTATTATTATTATTATTATTATTATTATTATTATTTATATATATCTACATATATAA